>JBBPBQ010020321.1:51577142-51681664 GCA_037974755.1 Cicer yamashitae
ATTTTCATTTTTATATGTCTTCACATTTATATATATATATATATATATATTTATTATTATTATTTCCTTTTTTTAATAAAAAGTAAAAAATAAATAAATAGATAAATAAATAAATAAAAAGCCGACAAAATTAGGTGTCAACAGTATTGTATATAAGAATTTTAAATTGTAAATTTACAAAAATATATTGGAGAGAGAAGTAGTAAATCAAATTTTAGTTAATACTTTTAATTATTAAAAATTAGTTGGAATTTAGGTTGAAAATTTTATTTTATTTTATAATTATAGTAGTTATTTTTTAAATTTTTTTATAAATTATTCCATCCGATATTTTTATAATACACATCTAAATTATAATTTAGTCTACAAAAAAATTAGGCCTTATTCTAATTTTAAAAATTAGGCCTAATAAAAAAAGTGCAATTTTAATAATTAAAAAAATTAGTAAAATAAATTTTAGTCCATATAAACATATCAATACAATGAGGAGCTACACATACCAATCTTCATGTCATTTGGTTAGATTAATTCATGTAATAAGAAGAAAAAAATGCACATATAATATGTTATCTTCACATATTAATGAGTATATCTATTAACATATGTCATATAAGATCTAATCGAAATTCACCACCGATTATGATATATCAAACCACGTAAACCGCAATTATCGTCTAGACTTGTATCATTCATTTTTCACATGCTTGTCACAGTTAATAGTTATTCATTTTTTCAAATTTTTTTATATATTATTTTTTTATAAATTTTAACTACTTTTATATATTCAATCAAATTCTTTTTCAAATTTTTTAGATATTATTTTCTTATAAATTTTAACTACGTCTATATATTTAATCAAATTCTTATGTAAAAAAGTTTTTCGTTTCGTTAAAATTAGATGTAAATTATGTGTCCCTAACAAATGCTTAAGTATAAATCTGATTTAATCTATATTAATTTTAATTTAACAAATTATAGTATTATAAATAAAATAAAAGAAGAAATATGCTTTTTTTCCCTTGTATAAATTTTAAATTTTGTAACTTTATTCGACATTTCCGGCAAAAAGTGATTTTTTTTTCAATTTTACCGGAAAACTTTTTTTAATTTTTCCGGTACACAACATGTACTTCGGAAAACTTTTTCCAAGTTTTTCGGTAAAGAAGTTTCCCAGTAAAGTTACTTTTTTTAAAAAGTTTTCATTTATGTTTTTTAAAAAAATGGTCTGTACCGGAAAACTTACAAGTTTTCCGGTTTGATTTTCTGGTAATATACATTTTTAAGATTCTGTACAGAAAACTTTAAAAAAGTTTTGCTGTAGAATTCTTTTGTACCGAAAACTCTTAAAAAGATTTCCCAAAATTCTTCTAAAATGTTTTCTGTTAATTTCGGTAAACCTTAAAAATTTGTAGGGTATAGGTAAAAATGTGGGTATAGAGTGAAGCAATCTAACTATGTCTATTGGCTTTCCAACACGCTTTAATTCGATATTCCGAGCTCAAATTATGACTTGCAAAACAAGCCACGGTTAATACGCAAATAATTACAAAAATAAATCACATAATTATATTAAAATTCAATTATGACCCACACTAATTTTAGACTCAAAAAAACGTTCAAAATGTCAAAATACAAAGCTAGAAAGATGTGTTCAAATGCATTGATTAAGTTGCATTCATCATTCAATGAATTCTTAGCGTTCCAATTTATATTGCTAGATGGTGGAAGTTGTTATTAGGGATCGCAATGGGGCGGGGCGGGGACGGTTTTAAGCATTACCAACCCCGCACCCGCAACTCCAATACCGCCCAGCACCCGCACCCGTCGGAGGTGACTTTATAACATCCACCCCCGCACCCAACGGGGACAGGTTTCCCCGCCCCACCCCCACCCCCACTCCAAAAATTGGAATTTATTTATTCATAGCATAAAAAATCAATAATTTGACAAAATAGTAGTATTCAACATAAGTTCTAAAATTACAATAATCAAAATAATAAAGTCACAATATCAATATCTCAAAATTTGTTTAAATTTCCTACAAGTCACAATATTTTCATAATCTTCAAACTCTTAAGAAGTGAAAATATCAATTCGAACAAAAGTTCTAAATATTCAAAGTTCAAACGAACTAATCTATCAAAACAATAAAAAGTTCCAAATCATCAAAACAAAAAGGGTTTTAAATAAGCATTTTCTAACGATCATCTTCATCTTCAAGGCGGGAATTGAAAAGTGAAGTAACACCACTGATCAACAATTCACCTATATTAAAAAATAAAAGTTAAATATTACCATTTAACATGACAAATTTAAATCAAACAGTGTAGAGAATAGAATACCTTCATCGTCAGACTCCATTTCATTGAGTAAAATAGCATTTTCATTATCCACTTTAGAATTTAAATCACCTATCGATATCAACATAGTACAATATAAACAATAATAATTTAAGATATACAAAATTATTAGCTATTTCAAATATATTCAAATTTAAATGAATAATTTAAAACAAATACCAGTCTTCTCAGCACTCCATAACCAACTTCTAGCACACATCAAGGCCTCTAAAGTAGTCCAATGAAGTCGGCTTCGATGAGGGCTTAAGATATGTCCGCCGGTACTGAATGCAAATTCAGAAGCTACAGTAGAAACAGGAATTGTCAATACATCCTTTGCAATGGTTTGAAGTGTTGGATACTTAACACCATTCAACTTCCACCACAACAAAATATCAAAATCAGGACTTCTTGGCAAAACTTCCTCCTCTAAATAAATATCCAACTTTGTTTTGACAAATGAAGTTCTAGCTCTTTTTTTTTTCCTAACATACAAATCATAGTCTTCTAAACCATCATCCTCAACATTACTAAAGTGGACATCCAACATTTGAGAATCACTACTAGAACCATTATTCATTTTCAATTGATATTCATAAAGCAAATCATAACACAACTGTCGGATCGACTTAACTTGGTCATTAGCATAATTCCCACACAACTTAACATAATAATATTCAAGCAACTCTATTTTGTACCTAGGATCCAAAACAGCAGCAACCCCCATTATTTCATGAACCACATTCCAATATTTGTCAAATTTTCCCAACATATTCTCTGCCATTTTTTTTATCAATGCATCAGAGGATTTAATTCACTCATTTATTGCAATTTTGATCATACAAATCTTAGGAAAATATTGATTGGAAGTTGGATATTTAGTGCCTGAAAACACTTCAGTGATAGAATTGAACAATTTCAATTTTCCACAGATATCTTTTGCAAATTTCCAATGTAAACTTGTAGGCAAACAAGTGTATTGGGATTCACGTTGTCTTAATCGACTAAATACATCTTCATACAAAATGGCAACATCAAGCTTCTTGTAAGTTGAATTCCATCTAGTCGGACAATCTAAAACCAAATTCTTGGTGCAAGAGATTCGTAATTGTTTTGCAGTCTCCTCAAACTTTTCCTTCCTTTTAGGTGTTGCAGTCCAATATGCAACACTATCTCGAATCCTCTCCACTCCATCTTTCACAACTTCTAACTCATCTTTTACTATCAAATTAAGTATATGCGCACAACAACGCATGTGAAGTAAAGCCCCATCCTTTAACAATGTATTCAATTGCAACTTATCTTTAATTTTTTCAATCATTGCATCATTAGTGCTACAATTATCTAAAGTGATAGTGGACAATTTTGTATCAATGTTTCAATCCATCAAACATTCAACCAATGCATTACAAAGTTTTTCACTTGTATGAGGGGCAGGAACATAAATAAACCTAACATAATAAGATTCACATTCAATGACTAATATAAATAATATTCAATCAAAATAGTGTTATAAGAAATTATAATTTAATATAAATAATATTCAATCAAAATAGTATTATAAGAAATTATAATTACCTCAAAATTTGACTTTGTAAATCCCAATTTTCATCAATGTAATGAGTAGTGACAGCCATATACCCTTTTTTTTTTATTGCTCGCAGTCCACATGTCAGAAGTAATGGCCACCCTTTGTGGGAGGGTTTCTAACAACTTCAAAATTGTGGTTTTCTCAACTTCATACACTTTGAATATCTCTTTTTTTATAGTATTTCTACAAGGAACTTGAAATAATGGTTGAAGAGAAGCTGAGTATCTCCTAAAACCAATATGCTCCACTATTGAAAGTGGATATTCATGCAAAATAATTGCATGTGCAAGTTCTTTCCTAGCATTTTCAGCATCATAAATTCCAGTCCCCAACTCCAGAAAACGAAAAATGCAGAAATTGCAGAAAACAAAACCACCAGAAAACGAAAAATGCAGAAATTGCAGAAAACGAAACCACCAGAAAATGAAATTGAACTTGAAAACGAACCTTAAAGGGAGGACGGCGCACGGAGAAGAGGGAGGACGACACACAGACGAAGAGGGACGGCAGCAAGGAAAAAGAAGACAAAATTAGGGTTTTGTTACTATTTTAAGATATATATATATATATATATATATAAGGGTATTTAAGTAATTGTATTTATGTCGGGTGGGTGCGGGGAGGATTTGACGAAACCCACCCCCGCACCCGTCCGTAACTTTAAAAAACGAATTACAACTTTCATTCATAGTTGGTTGATGTGAACTTTCTTCTGAAGTAAGTTGACATGGTAATGGTTGAGATGTGCCTTTAATTTCCATTTATATATTCTGTAAAGTTGCACATAAAAACAAATTAAATTCATGAATTCATAAATATTATAAATGGAAATTAATAGGCAAAATATTATAAATATAGTCAATGAAATCAATCAACTTTTTATATATAATTGAGGCAAATGGAAATTCATTTTACTGCAATTTCTGATTATTTTTTCATGTAATTATATGCATAACATGTCTGAATATTTTTATTTGGATAATTAATTAATCTAAATAAAATTCCATGACATATATTCAAGATCAGATTGCAATGAGTGTTGCTTTTACAATCTTGTTTCTATTAATAATTTATCTAAAATTAATAAACTGCCGCATTAAAATTAAATTGATAAAAGAAACAACATGAGAGAATACACAATTGACAAATGTGTGAAAACTTATGATAATTCTCTATTTTCTTGTCAATTTTTTCATTATCACTAAAAAAATATAAACACACTTTGGTATCAATCTTATAATGGCAAATTGATTTCATGTACATATGTTATATAGATCTGTTTCATTAAAATTTGTTCAACCTCCCCAATTAATTTCCTTTTAAACTTATATTTCTTGTAATTAAGATTTTCCGTTCCAAAAAAGAAAGATTAATTATAGCAGAGAATGCAGAAAAGACAAAATGCAGAAATTGCAGAAAAATAGTGAAAACACAGAATGCAGGAAATGCAGAAAACGAAACCACCAAAAAACGAAAAATGCAGAAATTGAAGAAAATGAAACCACCAGAAAACGAAATTGAACTTGAAAACGAACCTTAAAGGGAGGACGGCGCACGGAGAAGAGGGAGGACGACACACAGACGAAGAGGGACGGTAGCAAGAAAAAAGAAGACAAAATTAGGGTTTTGTTACTATTTTAAGATATATATATATAAGGGTATTTAAGTAATTGTATTTATGTCGGGTGGGTGCGGGTGCGGTGCGAATTTGACGAAACCCGCCCCCGCACCCGCCCGTAACTTTAAAAAACGGAGAAAATCCGCACCCGCACCTGCATCCATTAAAAGCGGTTTTTCCCCGTTAAATGCGGGGCGGGTGCGGGTCGGTTCGGGTGGGTTCGGGTTCAATTGTCATCCCTACTTTCTACCTTGCAAGACCTTAGCGGTAAGAAATGTTTGTCCGTTATTATGTCCCATGGTAGACAAACGTGGAGTACATATTTTCAGATGTCCGCGCAAGTGTGAGGTCCCATCTCTTGATCTTCCACCAAGCAATTTCTTGCAATAATTACATTTAGCTTTATCTTTTCCATCAACTTTGACCTTTGTAAAATGATCTCATACAATACTTTTAAGTCTATTGTTACGATCTTCGGTTATTTCATCTGTCATATTATCATTTGTCTCATCGTGTGGTGTTTGCACAGTTTCATTTGGTGTGGAAACATTAACTAACGGATTACAACTTTCATTCATAGTTGGTTGATGTGAACTTTCTTCTGAAGTAAGTTAACATGGTAGTGGTTGAGATGTGCCTTCAATTTCCATTTATATATTCTGTAAAGTTGCACATAAAAACAAATTAAATTCATGAATTCATAAATATTATAAATGGAAATTAATAGGCAAAATATTATAAATATAGTCAATGAAATCAATCAACTTTTTATATATAATTGAGGCAAATGGAAATTCATTTTACTGCAACTTCTGATTATTTTTTCATGTAATTATATGCATAACATGTCTGAATATTTTTATTTGGATAATTAATTAATCTAAATAAAATTCCATGACATACATTCAAGATCAGATTGCAATGAGTATTGCTTTTACAGTCTTGTTTCTATTAATAATTTATCTAAAATTAATAAACTGCCGCATTAAAATTAAATTGATAAAAGAAACAACAGGAGAGAATACACAATTGACAAATGTGTGAAAACTTATGATAATTTTCTATTTTCTTGTCAATTTTTTCATTCTCACTAAAAAAAAATAAACACACTTTGGTATCAATCTTATAATGGCAAATTGATTTCATGTACATCTGTTATATAGAAGTGTTTCATTAAAATTTGTTCAACCTCCCCAATTAATTTCCTTTTAAACTTATATTTCTTGTAATTAAGATTTTCCGTTCCAAAAAAGAAAGATTAATTATAGCAGAGAATGCAGAAAAGACAAAATGCAGAAATTGCAGAAAAATAGTGAAAACACAGAATGCAGGAAATGCAGAAATTGCAGAAAACGAAACCACCAGAAAACGAAATTGAACTTGAAAACGAACCTTAAAAGGAGGACGGCGCACGAAGAAGAGGGAGGACGGCGCACGGACGAAGAGGGAGGACGGCACACAGACAAAGAGGGACGGCAACAAGGAAAAAGAAGACAAAATTAGAGTTTTGTTACTATTTTAAGATATATAAGGGTATTTAAGTAATTGTATTTATGTCGGGTCGGTGCGGGTGCGAGGCGGATTTGACGAAACCCGCCCCCGCACCCGCCCGTAACTTTAAAAAACGGGGAAAATCCGCACCCGCACCCGCATCCATTAAAAGCGGTTTTTCCCCGTTAAATGCAGGGCGGATCCGGGGCGGTTCGGGTGGGTTCGAGTTCAATTGCCATCCCTAATTGTTATAGCTTTTCTGTCAAAGCTCCAGAGAATGGCATTGTATATTATACTGTTTATGCTTTTTATATTACTTGTTTTTTCTCGTATCCACGTCAACATTTATTCATGTTGTATTTTATAATATGTGAGATTTTTGTGTATTAAAATAATACAACTCTAGCACTAAACTAGAATGGGACCCACGCGTTGCGTGGGATATTTAAGAAAAAAGTGCTTGTTTTTTTAATAATTTTTTTTATTATTTAAAATTTATATATTGTTTGTATATCTAATTTATAATTATGGAGTAAAAAAAATTATAATTCTTAAATATAATTTATAGAAATATAAGTTGGGGACTTCTATGATACAGTTGAAAATTAACATATTTTGTTATTATCAAATTAAATCACCAAAAGTTGAATGACATGTCATCTATGAATAAGTTTGATCATATTTTAGATTTAATACTACCAAGTTTTTAAGTTTTTTCATTTGAGTCTATTTTTAATTAAAATTAAATTTTAATTATAATTATGGAAAGAATTTAGTTAATTACTTAGGTTTAAATTGAATAGATAATGTAATCAAACTCTTAATTTAGTCAAGTTAAATAGACAGTATAATAATATTCATGTAGACAAATTAAAGAAAATTATTAGTCAAAATGTTCATAATACCAATATACTTTTTTTTTTAACAGTACTGTAGAACTTCATTATTTCCATATCAAAAGGCGTACATGGATTTAAGGAACTAAATAAAGTTATATTCTTTTGTTGAAACAAAGAAGATAACTTCAAAGCATCAAAAAGTAAGTGATCCTCCCATATTCAATTTGCAGCACTTCAATCTTATCGAAAATGTAAGTGATCCTCCCATCATATTTTTTTTTGTCCTTCAACAACTCATATTTTTTAATCATTGTTGCTCACATCTCAATGTACTACATCACCTAAAACATATCATTGCTAAAACATATCATTGCTAATCCTCCAGAATCAATTTCCAGCACTTCAATCTCATCGAAAAAGTAAGTGATCCTCCCATCATAATTTTTGGTCCTTCAACAACTCATATTTTTTAATCATTGTTGCTCACATCTCAATGTACTACATCACCTAAAACATATCATTCAATTATATATACAAATTAGTGCCAATTTTTTTAGAGAGGAAGAAGAATGTGTATCTTTGTTTTTTGTGTTCACTTGTGACTAAATAATTTCTCTTTTACTCTGACTAAATATAGAAAATAAATTGTTTCAATCATCTACCTAATGCACAACTATAGCGTATCATTCTTTATAAATTTGATGATATTACAAATGATGCGTGTAAGGGAAGAGTCAACAATTAATTTTAAATATAGGTATAATTGCTCTTGCGGTCCCTTAACTTAATTTTAGGTAACACTTTAGTCATTTATCTTTGTTTTTTTTCGATTTAGTCTTTTATTTAATTTTAAGTAACAATTTTATCCTTTATATCTTAAAATGTCAACAATGTTATCATTTCTTTACAGAAACTTAGAAAATTCATCAAAATCTTCAAACAAAACCCATAAAATTCAATACCAATGTCAAGAAAATTCATATATTTATCAAATGTATAACTCATATTTCCATCTCCAACAATATCAAATTCATCAAATAAAGAATGAAAATGTAAGTTTATTTGAAGATTTGAGTTATGAACTTGATGAAATTTGCATTATATTGAAGATGATAATTAATTTTATGGGTTTTGTTTGAAAATTTTGATGAACGATCAAATTGTTGATATTGTTGATATTTTAAGACATAAACGATCAAATTGTAATAAAAATGATAATATTGTTGATATTTTAAGACATAAACGATCAAATTGTTACTTAAAATTAAATAAAAGACTAAATCAAAAAAAAAGAAAGATAAAGAATTAAAGTGTTACCTGAAATTAAGTTAAGGGACCGCGCGATCAATTATGCATTGAATATATTAGGAATAGTCAATAATTAATTTTGAAATTTTTTAATTGGAAAAGTAGATGGCCGAGAATAAAGTAGTCTGATATTGAGATTTTATATTTGTTATTGAGTTAAGCATAACATGACATGTAATATTATTTTTTGAAGGAAAGAAGGAAACACCTTAATGTAATAAGAAAACCTTTTAAAATTCTTGCCTTAATAAGAAAACGTTTTTAAAAGCCTTTATTAAGAAAACTAATATGAATTTTGCGCAGTTATTTGACTTCATGCACTACCATTTTTTATACCAAAACTAATTAAATATATTAAGCATATATATGAAATATAATAAGAATATATTATGCACACCTAATACATTCATAATGTAAATGTTTAAAAGTTGATTGTTTTATTTATATTTATAAATAGTATTAAAAGTCGTTTCTACAACTTTCATATCATTTTTCGAGGTGTTTAAAACATCGTGAAGATGAAGTTGATGGTGGTATGACGGTGTTTTCTGCTCAATGATTTAACAGAAAGATAATTTAGAGTCGGCATATCATTAAATTTAGTTCAATAAACTCATGTAAGTCTTTCGTTATAGACATAAACTCCTAAAACTTCAATTATCATGTTATATTGTTTTTTGAATTGGCTTGCACATTTTATTTTATTTTATATTTTATCTTTTTCTTATGAGTATTATTTTTTTACATGAGTATTTTTTATATTTATCTTTGATAGCCAATATTTATATAATATTATTATATAACTTGGGACATACCTTCTAAAATTTCACCTAAATAGTATTAACACAAATAAGTAAGTACATGTGACATGATTTGCGAAGGATTCAAAGAGAGGTATTGATATCTAACCTATAAATATCAGCATTTGTCTGTTGAACTTAAGGATGTCTTCCATAAACTTTTAAAGGTATATTTATATTCTTAATAAATATTTTTATTTCTTTTTTTTACTCATTAGATTTATGTTTCCCAGTTTTTGTTTTCTTTTTAAATAAATTTTTTAACTTAAAAAAGTATATTATTATACGATTTATACTTGAAGTATTAGCCCATGTGTAAGAATTTAACCTTGATTAATAAATAAAATTATCTTCCCTAACCTTTTTTTTAAAAAAGTACATTATTATTAATAAAAAAATGTAAAGTAAATTATGAAATTTTAATTACATATTTTAAAATAAATAAATGACAAGTCTATAAGTATACTTTGAATGCTAAATCAGCTGTTTTAGAAAATAATTAAATGGCAAATCATTTTTTTGTTTATTTAAAATTAAATATAATGATTTTGTACATCTCAATTTCATATTATGATTTTGTTTCAAAATATAATAAAAATGGCGGTTCATTTTCAAGATAATTTTTTTCAACAATATAATTTGTGGGAAAACATACAAAAACGTAATTAAAACATTAAAAAAATATATATTTTTACTTTCAAAGTAATAATTTGTTTAGGCATAAATTCTCATTGTGACCTTTCATAGCTATAACATCAATGCAATAAAGTGTGATTTACTTGAATTTATTTCTCTCACGTAAATAAATTTTAAATCATTAATGTTATTAATGTTATGTCATAATTGTTATTTCTATTAAACATTATTTTGTGTAGCGGTGAAATGACTATTTCGTTTTGTTACGGAAAAAATAAATACTATTTTAACAAAAACTCCAATCAAATCAACATCTAATAAATATTTTTTTTTTGGTTTATTCTAATAAATCATTTTTTAATTATAGTAAAACTTGAATAGGTTTCAAGATCCTTAAATAATTTCAATTTAGGGTATTTTAATTTTAATGAATATTTTTATAAAATATAAATTTTACTAATATTCTTCAATTTGAGATTTTTGATAGTTTCATTTTTATAAAAATGACGATAAAAAAGAGGAAGAAGAACTCTAAGAATCTTTATTTGACACCAAAGGGACCAATACAGGAAAAACATTGCACCACATCAATACGTTTTAACTTACATTATGTAATTCTGAAATATGGGAAAAATTACATATTTTTATTTGTTGATTTCAAAATGTTAGATCGGCATTGGGAAAAAAGAGGACCACATATGTAGTTTGCCAAAAATAATCTTAGAATTGTAACTTTTTTATAATAGTTGATTTTAAATATTGTATACATTCATAATTGATTGACAATGTAATATATGGGGATGAGAGGTATCAAATAAGAGAAGTTTTAAAATGAGATTGTGATTAAAAGGTATTCAAGTGTGGCATGATCACTGAAAAAAATAACATTATTTCTTTTTTCTAATCTTAACCATTCATATTTGATTAATCGATGATAATATTGATTCCTCTCACTCTCTCATTATAAATATTTTCTCATATGATATGTTCATATATATATATATATATATATATATATATATATATATATAATATCACTACGCGAAAAAACGCATTTTACAGCGCTTTTTTTAAGCCATTTACATAGTTACCAGCGCTGTAAAAAGATACAACAGCGTTTTTTTTTAAAACAAAAGCGCTGTAAAAAAGGTGGATATATTGCGCGCTTGTTATACGCATTTTACAACGCTTTCTAAAAAAGCGTTGTAAATCCCTAACAATAGATGCATTATTATGACCCTATTACAACGCTTCTTCAAAAAAGCGCTGTAATAGGTGCATTTAATTGTTTTATTATTATGCACCTATTACAGCGTTTTTCCAAAAAAGCGCTATAATAGGTGCATTCATATAGATGATTTGTTATGCACCTTTTACGGCGTTTTTGTGAAAAAGCGCTGTAATAGGTGCACTTATATAGATGCATTGTTATGCACCTATTACAGCGCTTTTCCAAAAAGCGCTGTAGTAGGTGCATTCAATAAATGCATTATTATGCACCTATTACAACGCTTCTTCAAAAAAGCGCTGTAGTAGGTGCATTCTAATGCACCTTTTACAGCGTTTTTTGGAGAAAGCGCTGCAAAAGGTGTTTTTTTTTTTTTTAGTTTTATTAAATATGCTGTAAATTTTAAAAAGCGCCTTTTTAGAAAGCGCTTTTTTTAAAAGCGCTGTCTTTTAATCCAGAATCAGTTCACAATTTTTATTCCAAAATCATTTTCATCTAGAATCAGTTAACAATCAGTCAGTAGTACACAACAACAACAAAACAACACTACAAAACACACAAGAATCAGTACACAACAACAACAAATTCACTATATTTTAAAATGCACAAATATGCACAAATATTCACAACAATCAGTTCATATTTACATATTCACAAGCTCAGAACTACATATTCACACAACTACCTATTCATATAAGTATCAGATTCACTATATTTTCATACAACTACATATTCATATTCACAACTACATAATCACAAACAGCACAGAACTACTATATCCCTTGCAGCATGCCATTTCCCAGCAAATCAAATAATATTCATTTCAAGCACATACTGACACCAGTCTTCCTTTATCTCTGTTAGTTCTTCTTCAGAATACGTTGGACTAGAATTGTCAAAGTACTGATATAAAAATTGAACATAAATAAGTTAGAATCAAATATAAACATAATTTATATATGAAAATCAAATAATTAAAATACGGTACCGTTTCTGGGATTACAATTTGATTCTTATCAACAATCTCCTTCATGAATCGCATTACATAGAACCCACAGTCGATGTTGTTAGTTTGACGAGGGCACTATAAAATAAAACATATAAGTCAATAATTATTTAATTGTGCATTGATTGTAAGTGAAATTTAAAAGTATATATTTCAAACATTTATTGGAATCCATGTGATGTTATTTGACTTTAGCTTCGACACTGTCGCACCTCTTTGAGCTCGAAAAACTTGTAAAGCATTATCGAATAAATAAATGTGATTATTATAGCATTAACAAACACATTATATATATATATATATATATATATATGTGTGTGTGTGTGTGTGTAAAAAATAAATGAATATTACTTAGGTGTCGAAAAAAGTCTTTATCTCGGGGCGATTGTTGTAATGGTCGTGCAAGGGATCTAGGTAGTATATAACTTCAGAGGTCGCATTGATTGCAATTAGCACCCAATGTGCCCTAAAACAACAAAAATTTAGTTTACACAACTAATAAATTAAGATCTCATAAATTAAAAAAGATATAAATATAGAATATATAATTACGTACCCTGAATTATATGGTGCAAGGAATAACTTATCCTTCTCTTTATTTCCTAATAGTATATCTAAAACGTATTTATTTACATTCACTGGATCGTGTTTAAGCATCGAAATCTTATGTGGAGACAAGAATGAAAATTTATTTGACAATCTGTGCGTGCACACGAACTTCTCATACAAAAACCTTCAATGAAAATTTCAAATTAGATTAATTACCAATAAATTAAATTAATTACAAATAAATGCGATGAAAAGTAATTTTTACCTCATGTATATGCTCATAACAGTAGCACTCAGCTCCTTATGGTCGAGAAGTTCGTATATGTGCTCTTTTTCAAAAAATTCTTCATACGCATCTCCGAATAGAGTTTTATCCATGCTTATTATTCATGAATCGTCGCTGCCCATATTTTTTTTTGTCTGTAAGTCAAGACACGACCCATATGGAGCAAGTCGTGGCTGACTTATTTTAGGAGCAGCAACTGATTTTACACGATCTAGTTTTTTAGCAGCAACAACTTTGGCCGCTTTATTACCCTCCAGCTTTTGCAGTTTGCCAGTTTTATTACCCTCCAATTTGTGAAGTTTGCCGGCTTTATTTTTGCCACGAACATCCAGTCGTGGTGCGGCACCTGGCTTGCTGGCTTGCTGTGCGGGTTGTTTATTAGATTGAATCTGAAAAAATGAGGTTAATCAAATTGTTAGTTTATTGAATCTGAAAAAATGACAAACCTTACAGAATAAATGTTACAAACCTTTTCGGGCGATGTGATTGTTTCATTTCTGGGAATCTTCTTATCATTCCCTTTATTAGACTTTGTTTGAATCTAAATAAATATGAAATTAAAGTTAACATTGGAAAAAATTCAGCAATTAAATATAATCAATTAAACATACATTTCAATTAATTAAACATACCTTGTCAAGGGCAACAAGATGTTTGGGCCATGCCACGTAGCTGCCAATTGCTTCGCCCAAATAATTCAGATCTGCATCGTTGTCCGGTACAGGCAACGGTGCATTTGGTTCCAAAGAAATAACTGGCGATACTTTGACATGGCCCGCAGGGATTGGTGTGTTGTGCAATACTTCACCCGGAGCATTGCACAATGTTCCCTTTCCGACCTTCCGATGAGTAGGGGAGGATAAGTACAACACGCAAGGAGTGGCCCCCTAAAATCAATGGTTAATACATAAGTATGTGAAACAATTAGCTTGAATGAATTTCTTATTTTATTAAGTAATTAATTACCTCAGGAAGACTGTTGAGACCAACGTTGCAACTTGCGTTTTCACTCTCAATGTGAATTTCACGTTGGGGCTGGTCCGCAAGTTGCTTGTCTTTATTTGTCTTCACCAAGAGGGTCACTTGCTCCGTTAATACTTTAATCTTCTCTAATACTTCCTCGTTAGATGGATTTTGGCGCTTCTCTTGTGAAAAATAATTTCTAGGAGTTACGCCAAATCCTTTCCCCCTCACGCGGCCGGAATATTCAGGAACATTAAACACTTTACCTAATATGTCCCTGCAACTTGCCTTGTTGTCCTCTTGATTTTCCGATTCAAGATTCGCCTAAAATACACATAGGATTAAAAAGATAAGTTCAATAACATTTTTAAAATACAATATTAAAAAATATTAAAGTGATAAATATACTTACACAAAGTTCTATTACTTTTTGAACATTTTCGTTATCAACCACTCCGTCTTTATTTACACGAGCTTCCTTCCACAATATATGACGACCCAACGGTTGATCGGATTGGGTGTCTTGTAGCTATTATCGTTAAGATCATAAACAAAATATTAGTTAGATAGTATAGTTTATAATATACCACATTAATTAAATAAAAGTAATGTTTAATTACTTACAAGTTTTTGCTCTAGACGAGCATATCCCATACGAGATTTCTTGTATGGGTAGGGAATAATTTTTGCCCTCTCGCGATTTGCCTTACTAATATTCTAAATAAAAAAAATAGCAATCTAGTAAAAATTTAAAATACGCTATGAATATGAATAATAAAACACAAATGTTAATAAATTAATCACTTACAACAAATGCGGGGTCGGAACGTTTTGATACGAATGCGCTCCATTCCTCATTTGATATATAATGTTTATATATTTTTTGGAGCTTCCGCATTCGTATTTCCTTCACGGTCTTTTAAATAGCAATTAGAGAGGTGAGATATAAAGCCCCGGTGTATTTTCCCGACAACTCTGAGCACATAGCTCTTTCTCACCTCATCAAGAACAAAAGCTGACTGCAAACCAAATAAATATATAGTTTGAGTAAAATACTTCAAAGCAGTATGTAAAAATTTATAAGTAATAGGGTGGAGTAAAAAAATTACCTGTATATCAGCCCACAATACATCTTTGGCATTCTTCAATGTCTTATCTCTCCAATCATCTATTGTGATTGAGATATTTTGACGAACAACAGCTCCAATATAACTAACAAACATGGAACTGTTGGGGTCAATTGGTTGACCACTCTCATTCCATCCAACCTAATAAACTCATATAGTAAGTACCTCAAATTATAAACAGCAAACAAGGTAAACAGCAAACAAAGTATAGTATAAACAGCAAAAAAAGAAAACAACAAACAAAGTATACCTCAAATTTTTGCCCAGTAGTTCTTGCTTTTATAACATTTTGCATTATTGTTGCACCACGTTTGACTTCATTTTCGTAAGTCTTGGTGTTGCCAACTTCTTCATTTTGACAATCTAACTCCTTGTTGGTATCCATTTATCTACAACATGCAGTTCAACATCAACATGCAGTTCAGTTCAGTCTAAGTACGTAGCAAAATAAGTTAACATGCATTTTAGTGAAATAAAAAACTAATAAATACAATACCTGAAATAGCTCTTTTTAATGCTTAGGGTTACGGGTTCATAGACGAACGACGCAGAAGACGATGAAAACGAGGACGAACGATTACGAACGATCGTAGGGTTACGGGGTTCGCAGACGAAAACGAGGACAAAAACGGGATTACTTGATGTTTATGATGTTTACGTACGATTGTAGGTGTAGGATGTTTACGTAATGAGAGTAAGTAATGAGGAAGAAAAAAGGGAAACTGAAACTCTCGTAGGGTTCGTAGGGTTCGCAATGAGAAGGAGAACGCAGAGGAAACTGAAACACTCGTATGAAATTTACGTAATGAACATGAAACTGAAGAGGTTTACTGTTATATATAAAACCCTATTATAGCGCTTTTTTGATAAAGCGCTGTAATAGGTCTCATCATTTTATTTTTTAAAAGCCTACTACAGTGCTTTTTTATAAGCCTTTTAAAGCGCTTGAGAAAAAGCGCTGTAAAAGACCTCCTTATTTTTATTTTTTTAAAAGCCTTTTACAACGCTTTTACAGAAAGCGCTTTAAAATGCCTCTTTGTTTTATTATATGCAAACGCTGTGTGACCCTTTTACAGCGCTTATGAAGAAAGCGTTGTAAAAGACCTCCTTATTTTATTTTTTTAAACCCTATTACAACGCTTGTTTAGAAAAGCGCTGTAATAGGGTTTTATATATGAAATGCCTCTTTGTTTTATCATGTCCAAAGGCTGTGTGAACCTTTTACAACGCTTATGAGGAAAGCGCTGTAAAAGACCTCCTTATTTTATATTCGTACACAGCCTTTTTAATAATTTATTTTCTTCCAATTTATTTTCTTCCAAATTAGTTAAATTATTTTTTCATAAGCCCTGTAATAATTTATTTTCTTCCAAATTAGTTAAACTATTTTTTCATAAGCCCTGTAATAATTTATTTTCTTCCAAATTAGTTAAATTATTTTTTCATAAGCCCTGTAATAATTTATTTTCTTCCAAATTAGTTAAATTATTTTTTCTTCCAAATTGTGTTTAACTGATCATGTCAAGTTCAAGCTAAATTACATGTATAACTTGAACTTAAATTCTTTTTAAGTTCAAGCTAATTAGTTAAACTGTTTGAACTTGAACCGATCAGGTCAAGTTCAAATAGTTCAAGCTAAATTACCTGATCGTGTCAAGTTCAGTATTCAATTACATACAGTATAAGCAGAAAATTACAAATTAACAGTTCAAGCTAAATACCAAAATGCTCAATTATGACAGATCAAACAATTAAATTACACATGAACTCAGTTCAGATTACATGGATTAAAAACAATTAAACACATTAAGATGCCCTTCTTCTTTTCTTGGTGGGATTCACATTTGTTTGTCCATTAATGATACGAAACGATGGATTAATCCAAATTCCCTCATCATGATCATCTCTAAGATATAAACCATCATCAGTTGAACCAATTTCATGTGGTTGTGATGTTGCACATAAAAGATCATTACCAACATCTTCATCATTATTGTTATCATCACTTATTTTATTGGTCGATAGGACAACGGACCATTTATCATCAGCAGGATCAGTGACATAAAACACTTGTTGAGCTTGCGACGCTAAAATTAAAGGCTCATCTTTGTATCCCACCCTATTAAAATCAACAAGCAAGAACCCTGACTCATCAATCCGAACGCCATTATTATTATCGACCCACTTGCAACCAAATATGGGAACACGAAACATTGTGTAGTCTAGCTCCCATATGCGCTCGATAACCCCAAAATATGATAGATTTGCATATATTGGGTTCTTGTCTTTTGCACTTGAGATATGCATCGCTTCAGCTACGAGAGTGACTCTGCTATTTTGCATAGTTGTTTGATCATCTTGTTCTCTAGTATAAAATGTGTAGCCGTTAATTACATAACCGGTGTAAGAAAAGACATCTAAACTCGGACCATTTGCTAGCCACCTCAATCTCAGTGAAATTGATCTGGGGTCTACATCAAACTTTGACTTTATGTGATTTTTTAACCATGTTATGAAACTTCGATTGTGCTCTCGAGTTATCCAATTTTGATTCCTATTCATGTTCAAACTAGATAATTGATCCATGTGTATTGTAACATACGGTTGAACCTCATCATCATTGTGCAGAACATACAATTGTGCCTGCTCCCATTCTGTCCTTGATATAGTCATTAGTCTCTTTCCAATTATCCCTTCTCCTGATAATCTTCCCGAATGACGAGACATGGGAAGCCCTATGGATTCAACATTTGACAGATATTCAGTACAAAATTCAGCAGCTTCTTCGACAATGTACCGTTCAGCAATACAACCTTCTGGTCGACTTCTACTTTTTACGTACCCTTTTAATATTTTCATATATCGTTCTATCGGGTACATCCATCTCATATAAGCTGGCCCACAAAGTTGTGTCTCCTTAACAAGATGAACAGTAAGGTGAACCATTATATCAAAAAACGAGGGTGGGAAGTACATTTCAAGCTCACACAAAGTAACAACCATTTTCCCTCTCCAATCTCGGTAATTTCTGAGGATCGATCACTTTACTACAAATTTCCCTGAAGAAGAAACATAATTTAGTTATGGCTCGACGAACTTTTTCAGGTAAAATTGAACGTATACCTATTGGTAGCAAATGCTCCATTAGAATATGAGCATCATGGGTCTTCAAACCTTTTAACTTGAGGTCTTTCATACAAACTAAAGTTTTAATGTTTGAAGAGTATCCTTCTGGAACTTTAACTTCGTGTAGAAATTTACACAAAACAATTTTTTCCTTTCTAGATAGAGTATGAGCGGCTGGAGGTAGATATGTGCGATTTCCTTTCTTTACGGGACCCAATTCATTTCTTATTCCCATATCGACCAAGTCCAATCTTGCATTGATGTCATCCTTAGACTTTCCTGGTACATTGAGTAACGTACCAATAACACTGTCAAATACATTTTTCTCAATATGCATCACATCGAGAAAATGTCTTACATACAATGACTTCCAATATGGCAATTCAAAGAAAATTGACTTTTTCTTCCACCCAATTTTGACCAGCTCTCCCGCAAAAGGTTTGCCAAATTTATTGGTCAAACCTTGTACTTTCTCAAGTATTTGATATCCAGTCGATGCTACAGGAGCTCTATCTTCCTCTGATTTTCCACCCACGATACTGATGACTATAAGGTAAAAATCTACGATGTCCAAGAAATACATTCTTCTTACAATGTTTCAGCCGCATCCAATTTGTACTCTCTTCACATATAGGACATGCACATTGACCTTTAATGCTATATCCTAATAAATTACCATATGCTAGAAAATCATTAATTGTGCCAAACAACATATCCCTCAAATTGAAACATTCTTTCTTATACCCGTCATAGACTTCTACACCTGTCTCCCACATAATTTTTAAATCTTCAATTAAAGGAGCCAAGTATACGTCGATATCATTCCCCAGTTGTTTAGGTCCAGAAATTAACAGAGACAACATCATAAACTTACGCTTCATACATAACCATGGAGGTAGGTTATAAATCAACAAAATCACAGGCCACGTGTTGTGTGAGATGCTTTAAAGACCGTGTGGATTCATTCCATCAGTAGAAAGTGCAAGGCGTAGATTTCTCGACTCTATCCCGAATTCAGGATACTCGTGATCAATTTTTGCCCATTGCGGAGAATCTGCAGGGTGTCGAAACTTTCCATCTCTAATTCTTTCATCTGCATGTCATGTCAAGTGTTTTGAATCTTCTTCACTGCGATACATGCGCCTAAATCTTGGTATTATAGGAAAATACCACACGACTTTTGCTGGAGTAGATTCTTTCTTCTTATATCGAGAGACATTGCATTTCGGACACGCCTTTAGTAATTCATATTCATTTCGAAATAAAATGCAATCATTAGGACACGCATGAATCCTTTCATAACTCATACCAATAGAGCACAAAATTCGTTTAGCCTCGTAGGTTCTACTAGGAAGTTCATTATCATCTGGCAACATATCTTTTAAGAGTGTTAGTAATTCTGTGAAGCTTTTATCAGACCATCCATTACTCGCTTTTAAGTTGTACAACTTTAATATCGCCGAAAGTCTTGTGAATTTAGTACAACCATTATATAATGGTTTCTCTGCATCACTCAACAAGCTCTCAAACATTTTAGGACAATCACAAAGATCTTCTTCAACTGCTCTTGCAATCTCCTCAACTCGGTCCGGCTTATATGTATCTGTGTCGAAATCATTTGAAACATATGTATCTGTGCGAGTGTTTCCATTGATTTTCTCACCATGTCTTATCCAACATGTATAGCTTTGATCAATTCCATACCATACTAAATGTCCTTCCAATTCATCTGCTCTAATGCGTTTTCCAAAACAACATTTTAAACAAGGACAAACGACTCTATTTGGATCTTTTGCATTCATCACTGCTAACTCAATAAACTCATTCACTCCATTTTCATACTCTTTTTTCAATCGATTGGCAGACATCCATTTCCGGTCCATTTATATGACCTATATATATAAATGCAGTTACACAATAAGCATGATTTCAAGTCTGATATATATGACCTATATATTTATTATACACATATCTTATAATATTGGTCCAAGATTAATTGATTTCAAAACAGAACATATATATCATGAGAACATATCTAATATCATGTAACAATTTATCAGTTTGAATTAGTGACAACAACAAATAAATAAAATAAAGTACCTGAGACAACGTTGATGATCAATTTGTTTTAAAGGAGGAAGAAGGTAAATCAATTTGTAGATGGGGGCACAGGAGGGTTTGCAGGGGAAGGGAGATGAGGGTTCGTAGGGTTTGGACAACGTATTAAATTTGTTTTAAATTTGTTTTTATTTACTTAAAGTGAATGTTTTTTATTTAAAATGAATGATTTTACAGCGCTTGTTTAAAAAGCGCTCTAATAGGTCCTATAAAAATGTAAAAGGGCAAGCCTATTACAGCGCTTGTATCAAAAGCGCTGTAATAGGTCATTTGATTATGAGAAAGCTCAAGGCTTTTACAGCGCTTACACAAGAAGCGCTTTAAAAGCTATGTAACATAAGGTGGGAGCGCTACATTTTACAGCGCTTGTGTTTAAAGCGCTCACAAAGCGCTGTAAAAGGCTATTTGAGAGCGCTTCAATTTACAGCGCTTTCTAAAAAAGCGTTGTAAAAGAGTTGTAAACATTATGTGCAAGCGCATGTGACCCTATATGACCCTACTACAACGCTTTTTTACAGCGCTTGTAAAAAAAGCGCTGTTGTAGCCTCCGTTGTTTTTAAAAAATTATACATCAGCGCTTGTATTTAATAAGCGCTGTAAAAGATGCGCTATAAAATGTCATTTTTGGCGTAGTGTATCATAGAGAAAATGCATTGCAATAAATGACATAATACACTTTTGATTTTCTATAATAAAACATGATTTGTAATTGATTGATTGATTATTTAAACACATATTGTAACGAATTTATAATATATCAAAAAAAGATCTATTTGATAATTAAAATTGTACACGTGTCAACTGCAACAACTAGGAGATTAAACTCTCAAGAACTGGATTCTCATAGAGTCCACTAAACAAATATTAGATAAAGAGTGAGTCAAACAAAAAACTCTCTAAATTGCTTATTAAGTGAAACACCCAATTTAGCAGGTCAATCAACACAAATATTGTGTTCATGCAATTGATTGATTACTTAAATTAACACATATTCTGACTAATTTATAATATATAAAAAGAAGACTTATTTTATAACTAAAATTGTATATGTGTCAACTCCACAAACATGCTAGCTATTATTTTGAAATATTAAATTTAGTTAATATATATATATATATATATATATATATATATATATGTGTGTGTGTGTGTAAATTACTTTTAAAACAAATATTTAAATACATAATTAGGGATTGTTTCGCCAACTGTTTGTTATAGGTTTTTATAATAGTGTATGAATTTAATTTATATATATTGTCAGTGTAAAAAGTTTTGACACTATAAATCAATCACAATCTTTATATCATTAATAATGTTTGATTACCAATTGTGTAGAACTTTAACACTAACGCTACATAAAAATTAAACTCTTAATATATATACTTTAAGTCCAACTAATAATATCATAAATAAGGTATGTATCTTTTTTATTTTATACGATTTATTTAATTTTTTCTCAATTAATATACTATTTATAAATATTTTTTTATTTGTATCTACACTATAAACAAATGTCTTGCATCAAAGCAAATAGTACATGTGGCGTCATTATTTGTAATCAACCATTAATTATGTTCTAATTATTTGAAAACATTTCAACAACAAAAAAATCATCTAGCCTACTCTTATTATCAGTTGACATATTCTATTTGATTATTATAATATTCATTTTAAAATTCAAACACAACATACAACAACAAAAAACGATTCAACCACAATATCAAACTTATGTGAATATATGAAAAAGAAATTTGATATTGTGCATTAAACCAATTAATTGTAAACATATCATTTCATAACAACAATTTGTTATTGTGCATTAAACCAATTAATTATTACCAAATACTATATTGATATTGATTGCATATTCAAAATTTGAATTTGGGATTTAAATTGCATATTTTTTCCTTTGCATTTACAACTATAAATAGATGATTTTGCGGTCTTCAAAATATAGTTCAATCACCTACAATTAATAATTCTTATGTGTTTTAATTCAGTTTTCTTTCATTATAGAATACAGAATAATATAATAACTACATTCGACTTTTCAAATCAACTAAACACATAAGAATTCCTATATATTTGTTGAAGCGTATATTAATTCCTATATATAGTATTATTAACATTTATCAATTACAAATTACAACTTCTAAAATTTTGTTTGCATCTCCCTACTGTTTTGGGACAAATTTTGCATCTCCTTGAATACCAAACATTGTGATTTTTTAAACCAGTAGCATATTAATTATTCTATTTTCATATGCATTATAGAAAAAATATTGAGTATGAAAAATGCAATTTTTCAATTTAATTGCTCTAATTGCAATTCATGACTACCAAAAAGTCATTCTTCAAGACCACTGTCGTGACCACAATTATTTTTATTCTAATTATAATGTTATTAGAGAGAGACAAATGTAAATTATTTTGTTAGTACTAATCTTGTAGTCTTCTCTACAATTTGGACTAAAGGTACCACTATATCACCATAAATATTGGGGTTAAATATGTTCTTGAAGTCTTCTCAAATAATTGCTCTCAGTAAATTTGACCACTTATTTTAAGTCAACTTATGTGTATCTTTATAATTTTTGTAAGATTATTTTACAGTCATGTTTAATACATTATAAAAATTTCTTTTACAAAAGTTTAAATTTTTTAACAAGAGATTAATTAAAAATGATTTTTTAAGCTTTTTGGCCATTAAAAATTTGTATTTAATTCATCTTTTGTTAAAAAATTATAAATTTGTATAGGGAGATTCTTATATATTATAAATATGCTTGCAAAAATTCATTCAAAAATATAAATAGTACACAAACTAAATATTTGAGGGACCATTGTTTGAGGAAAAATTGTAGAGGGACTAAAAACAAAATATAAATATTTATATAACCAAAAACTTATTTAACCTTAATTTTTTTCATAAAAAATGACATATTTTCTAATTCAAATTTTAAATATGACATTCTCACTTGTATTTTGGTCATTAATACAATTCTCAAATAACACTATTATTACACCTAAATACAATTAATGGTGGCTGCAACAAGTTATGCCGATAGCCACAATATCAGCTCAACAAAAACAAGGAAAACTTTATGCTATTTCAGTCAGTGAATTGGTGATAAATATCTTCCAAAGTGTCTTTGATCATAATACTCTATTCATTATTTATTTTCAAATTTGCATCCTCTCAATGATTATACACTTTTTTAATTAAAAAAAAATCAAACACAAACATTTTATAGGGTATATTTAATATTTAACATATATATACATGTAGTTTTATTTAATGTCAACAATTGTTCATTGCATTAATCACATTAAATATTGATTGATTGTAGTAATAATTATATATCAATTTTATTTATTTTTTATTTGAATTTAAATTTTAAAAATATTGTGTTTGTCACATAATATTTAACATGAGTATTTGGAGCGGTGTTAAAATTAAAACTGACATGATAGTTGATCATAAAACAGGGTTGGTGCTTGTCATTATTTGAAGAGATATATGAAGATCTAAAAGTTTTTATGTAATGGATTTGGTGTCAATTTAGTGTAGAATTCATAAGGCACTACTACATCAAAAGGGATGGATATGTGACATGAAAAATCAAGGTTAGATGTTTCAAATTGAACAACAACCAAAGAGGATAAACTTCACAAACACCGACAATATTTTATCAGTTTAATAATTTTAATAATAATTTCATTTTACATATGTTTTCATTAAAATTGATAGGAAATTAGTTTAGAATATATTATTTTATGTATAACGGCTACTAACAATTTATAAAGTGATAAGTGGACGAGACGTGTAAGGAGTGTTAATGGGTTTTCATAACATGTTAACCAAAATGTTTTGGTACATATTGTCTTGCTCAAGGTTATTGTCTTGCTCAAGGTAAATATATTACAAAAGTTTAATGCATATTTGGTAGTCATCATAAGGTTGATTTTATTCATTTTATTATAATTTAATTATTATGTCCCATCAGTTAATACTTATTAGATTTACTAATATATATAATTTGGTTTGCATATTACAATGATATAAATAATGGTAAAAAAAATTATGGTACTACAATTTCTTACTATTTCCTTTTTTGTTTTGACATTACAAGTTATGAAAATGTTGCAACTAACGTTATTTTCCAATGAAGTGAATTATCCTAAGTCTACCTAACACGGGAGAAACATATGGTCCAAACAAAATTAGATGAATAAAGGTTGTGTGAAAAATATAATTTGGTGTTAAATGAAAAATCATGTTGTAAAGAAAAAAAAAAGTATTGAAAACATATAATCATATATACTTATTAAGCAAACTGAAGGGTAAGATTACATTATACATAAATAGTTAATACACAAATAATTATATGTACTAGATAGAGGAGCCATAAAAATATTTTTTTTAATCATTATTTTTTATGTAAAACAAAAATTAGATTAGGGGAGGAGAGAGGATATGAATCTAAGTCGTTGCAGATGTGAGAGAAACCACAATTGATGTGTTTTTTTTCATCATCATTACGCTATTTTTGTTTTTGGGAGTTTTTATTTTATAATCATATTTTAGATACGAAATATACACCGTCATTTAGTGATGGTTAATCTCTTCTTCTAGCTGAATTTTCTCCACACACGAGTCATGGATTGAACCCTAATCACTTGCATAAGAATCTCGAGTCCCTTATCACTCAAATCAACCTATTATTGGTAGAGAGAATTAAACAAATTCAATGAATCGACATCTCCTCCTTTTAATTAGTTATATGTCAAATTATCTACACATTACTCTATACTTATACTCGACCACACATATCAATTTACAACCCTTTTAAATTATGAAATAATAATTTTCACAATAACATGTTGATTTCACAATGCACTTCTTTAAAAACTAATAAAACTAAGAATTATATAATCAATATCTATCAATTAATTTGATGTTTGCGACGATCTCTTAGTCGTTTTGGCATAAACTACACACTAGAAAATATGTATCCGTCATCACCACAATTTGTGATGAGTAAAATGTAGTTGTTTGATCAAAATGATTCACACAAATAGATAGATGTTCAATGAACGTCGTACTTGATTGATTATATTTTTGAATTTGTGCCTCTTTTCCTAGGTCAAAAAAGAGGTCTCATATTTTATGCTCGGACCTTGGCTACTTTGATGTTTTGTTTTGGACCTATTAGTTTTTCAAACTTGACAATAACCAAATAAATTATAGGTTGTGCTTATTAGGATGCTATTTTTAGTCGAATTTGTAAAATACACTAGAAAATTGTATGAATGGTTATAATCATAAATTAAATTTCTAATTTTGGTTATAGTTCGCTATTCATTATTTTCCTTTTTTGGATAAAATTATGGATCACTCTCTCTTTAAATATAAAATTACAAATACTATGATATTAAATCAAATATTATTTTATGTACATGTCATCTAATCACACTATACATGTAAAATTAAAATATAATGTCAATGACTATTTTATAATATGATCACAAAAATGCTAAATAAATCAAATTTATCAAAAATCACATTTTGAAAATATTCCCACAAAATTTATGCAGAAAATAACATAACATGTGTTTGACAATTTAAATTTATTCAGAAATTTAATTTACCTATACTCATTCAAGATAGTGTATTTGTTTATATTCAACTATCTTATAGTAGTGTATAATATATAAAATATGATATTATTACATTTTTTCAATATCTCAACTTGTCTTCATATTTTTTTCAATATCATTCAAATTTAAAATAAAAAAAAAATAGATAGAATATTTTTTTTTTCCCGTAAAAACTGCATGTTTTCACTATCCTCTTTGCCCGTGTTAGTTAAAAACTAATTCAACTAGAAAATAGGTAATCGGTAACCGTAAATGATTTTGATGTTTATGCTGATATGGCCTTCACCATTGGTGTAACATGTCCAAATGAGTTAACTGCAGTTGTTTCACCAAACTAGTTCCCGCGAGTTAATAAAAGCTACAATGGTTCCATGAAATTTTAAGGTTATTAAACATTTATACTTTCTTTTTTGGGTCAAACAATATGGCTCATAACTAAAAAAAATATTTATTCCTTTAAACTAGAAAACATTACATCGATCGAGAAAAATACAATTCAACGTCACTAAAATTGAGATGTCCAAAATACAAATATTTCTAAAGTCGTAGTGATTTAGACGCCAAAGTCATTGATTGAATGTAGTGGATCGAAGTTGATTTGTCAATCTGAACCAAACGAACACCGCAACAAGACGAAAAACTAAATAACGCCGCATTAAGATGACAAACAAAACAACGTCAAACTCAAATGAAAGGAGGAAAAAATGTATATCCGATTACATCAGCTTACCATCCGATTCAAGACGTTGACAATCTCGAAGACTCGCCTCTTTGCAAATGTTACTTGGAACAAGATGGTTCAATTATAGGTATTTTTGCTCGCTTGAAGCCTTTTTAAATGATAGACTACCTACTACCAACTAAAGATAATTCACTTCATCGTGGTGCTTCTCATTTGGATAATTCACTATGTGTGGGTAGCTGTGGATTTGTAGAAACTTTTCTAGCACTTGTTTTTTGATTTTTCTATATACGGACAAGTGTAGGTACATGTGTTGGGTTGGTTGGACATTAGTTTTCAATGTCAAATATTAGTTTGGTCCATGTAAATCAATTTATTGACTTGGTTTTTCATGGCAAAGTCATACTATATAGCGATGTCACTCAAATACTTGACTTGGTCAAACTTCATTCATGGTCTTGTATTAAGTCAGTCCAATGTATTTAGTTCCCCTTTCCGTCTTCATCAGTGGAGTGTAAAACCACTTCTATGTTTACATGTTTTTTCTACTTTAGGTTTATTCTTTGGGTAGCTTTTGTTAATATGTATCTGATTTGGTTTGTCATATATATATATATAAGAAAATTAACATTGTAACATGGCTATCAAACTATGAAACATAATCAAGTAGTCAGACAAATAATTAATGTGTTTAACTAAGGTTAAATTGTTTAAATAGCGTCTAAATTTTTATCTCTGATTGAAATAGTCTTAACTAAACTTTACTTATTTCCAAAGTCAAACTTTGAACTACTCTAGCTTCACTCCCCTGCAAAACCAATGGATTAAGGCAAAAAAAAAAACTAGGAAGAATAAGAGATATCTTTTCATGGAACAATTTAAGAAAGATCCCTAATCCTAAATTGAGAAAATTGTATGTTTTACAAGTCTATTTCCAAATAGATTACACCAAAATTGGCTAGCAAGGAGAAAAGTTGAACTCCTCAATAATCAACATCATGTTGGAAACTAATTAGTACAACATATACTAAGTAATAGGGCAAAACTATGTCTGTCAGCCAACCATGATTATGAGGCTGCAGCAGATGATCTTTGAGTTTTCAATCCAAACAGATTCTCAAATAGCATTGGAGCCATGGGAGGAAGATTTGCAGGTTGAGGAGCCATAAAGTTAACTATCTTTTCATGAACATTATACCTTCAATAACAAGTCATTCAAAAACTTGTTCAGTTTTCAATGCAAGGTATATATGATAACGGTTGAAAAAGGAAATTAATTGGGATCATTTTGTGTACCTTATCTTGCGACTTTTTGAGGCACGACGATCAACAATTTTGCGTTTTTTGGTTTGCATTCTTTTCAAAGCATAGAATGCTTTCTCTATTCAAATGAAAATAGCCGAAAGTGAGAAAATGGAAAGAGTCTTATTTCAAGAGAGGTAATGACAAATATATTATGGTGGAAAAATGAGCATAAGTAAATTCCGGCCTTTGAAAATATAGAGCTGACTGTTTGAAAATAGTAATACAAAGAGAAAATATTCTGATAATTAATACATCCTTTTACTATTTAACAGTCCAAATGTTTAATAACTACACTCTCGAATAATAAACAAATTTTACATAGACGTCCAATCATTTTTTACTGTTTTATGACAACATAAAATTAGTTCTTAAAACTTGTTTACTCTGACAAGATGATGAAATATGAAAAATAATGATAGCATCAGTATCAGTATACATCTATACTAATTTATGATACATCTATATAAATTTTATTATTTATATGTATCACTATCAGTATAGCTGTATAGCAAATCTATTCACTTAATGAACATGAAAAATAAAAGCCCAAACTAGTCCAATGATATTAAAAGTAAAAATATTATCAGAATAAAATTTTTAAAAAAAAAACAAGTTATAGCAATACTCATTCTAACACTCTTTTAAATTCTCTTATTGGGTGAAATTTATGTGGATCCCACCACTCTATGTAGGACCTATTTCCAACGTGGTTAGACCTACATATATATTTCACCAGATAAGAGAGTCAGTGTTGAAAAGTGTGTTAGAGGGAGTGTTTTTGTTAACACTCCTCTAAAATTAATCAGCCAAAAAGAAATTGTTTACCAGATGATGAAGGATCAACTGTCTCGAAAAATTCTTTCAATAACTGCTGGTAAAATTCAGAATCGTCCAGCAGTTCAGGATCGCCGTCAATATGTGTTACCTGAGCAGAGTAAAATTCAAAAAATGGAATTTAGTTGTGATCATACTGTACCTTATATGTATACTCATAAAATACTGACATATTGAGGTTATAATTCAAGACCTAAGGCTGAGCAACATGCTATCATCCAACAAAAAGATATTACTTTTTGAATACCTAGCACATAAGTTCTTACAAAACAACAATCAAACACTAGTAATGTATAAAGCTTACCGCTTCATTAGAGCTATCATTGACCTCTGCAACCTGAAGAGATATGCGAGTAAGTGTCAATGACAAAGGTAATTAAATCAGCTTCTTACTGTTTAGAAACAACTAAGATTGACTTACTGATCCAAGTATATTAACAGCTGATCTTCTCAGTTGCATCTGCTTGATCATTCTACTGGGATCTCTCATATAAGCTGCAACTTGATTGCTGATATCCTACAACAGGACAACAAATTAGGAGTAAAATAATCTGTCACATAGTAGAAATTGTAGAATCCCCTGTCCAGTCACGGAACCTCACCTGATTAAAAGCATGCAATTTGCCTTTAATTGCAGCAGCACCAGTTGTCACTTGTGTCATCCTCTGCCATTTGTTGATTGACTTGTCTCTGAAAGATGCTATACTGCAAGATACAACAATGAATACATCAGCCAAGCAGACATGCAAAATGAAGAACAGCACATGTTTAAGATAGAAATGCAGCCAAAGTACAAAAGTTGCTGTTTGGAGAAGTTTCAAGCATAATCAACGCGAAGATAAGGTTCATGAAACAAAAGCTATAATAGTCAAGTCTCAACGCTGCAATGTCTCGAGAAAATGAATGCCTAGCACAAAAATAGTGCACTAAGAAGGTTATAAAAATACCTGTTGTGCATCTGGGAAATCTGTGACCACTCTTGATCAAGACTGTCATCCAAATGATTAGAAACTTCTGAAGCTTTTGATGACCTGTCTGAACCTTTATTAAAAGAAAGGAAATTTTGGTTACTTTAGAAGCTGAAAGTCACACTAGAACATTATCATCTCCAGCACAAATCAATGTTTCAACAAGGTTGTCTTAGAGTTTATTAAAAGAAAGACAAATTTGGTTACTTTGGAAGTTGAAAGTAACATTAGAACATTATTATCTCCGGCACAAATCAATGTTTTCAAGAAGGTTATCTTAGAGGGGACAAAGGCAAGTTTTTTTTTTTGGAAATCTAACAAAGGCAAGTTTGGAGAGTGTTATTTCCATGTGTGCCAGCAGAAAATAGAAAGAAGTAAAATAGATACAGAATTTATCATATTTTGAGCTACAAATTACAGTTAACTAGAGGCCTACATGAAGAACACTTGACTAGTTCTCCACTCCCCCAAACAATTATTATATGAATCATTTGGCCTACATAAAGAACACTTTGCCAGTCCTCTACATGGCAAACATTTATTATATGAATCCACACCTCAAGCAGCACTTAAGTTCATTGAGATTTAAGAAAATTTTGTAAATGCATACACACAAAGGGGTGCATAAAAGCATAAAGATAACACTAAAATTTATTTGATTATAAATGATAGCATGATAATGATCCACAGTTCCACACAAAAAAGAAGAGCATGTATATCATACATAATTTTATTTTATTAAAAATGACAGCATAACAAGTATTATTGTTCAAATGAGAAAATTATTAACACCAAAACAAAAACAAACTGACTTAAACTTGCAATATATATCTCAAATAAATTAAAGGGTTTCTTAAAACCAGAAAAGAGATATTGGTGGACTCTTCTTGTTAGGTTTCATATATATCCATCTACTTTCAATCACAGTAACGTGTAATATTTGGGCCAAGAAAGAAAATAATCTACCAAATGGAGGAAACCCCTTCCTATAATTATTGCAACGAAGTACATGCTACACGGTATAGATTAGGTAGATAGTCAGATAACTTTTCCTATAATTCTTCTTCCCTGACAGTCATGTCCCACTCCCAACGTATGACAATCATGTCCCACTCCCAAAGGTGTCAATGGAGCACAAAGGATAACAACTAACAAGACAGAAAAATCTAGAAGAAACCAGAATGGGAAATAAGAAGAAATCACCATTGATGGCTTGGGTAACTGATGGATTCTTTGCAATCAGAGCCTGGAACAAGGAAAAAGATCAGCAACTGATAATTTTTTACATATAGACAGAATCAGTGACTAATAAAATTGAACAAGATCAAACATATTAATATCAATATAACAAAATACTGACTTTATAGTCTTCATTTGACATAACATAGGCCTGGTTTGAATTAATTTCTAGCTTATGGGAGCTTCTCAATTAGAATACGTTTATGGTTCTTCACTTACAAAAAATACTTATAAGGTTACAGATGTTTACAAACAAGTTAAAAGAGAGAGCTTTTGAAAAATAGAGATGCAATAGCTCATTCAACTTAGATGAGAAGCTATTTTTAAAACCACACCTCTTGAAGTTCCAATATAGAATCTAAGGTCTCCTTGGAAGAAGTAATCAAATCTGCATATGCAGCTCTAACTGTCTCATCTGATTCACAGAATGAAGCTTTTATTGATTCCTGCAGATATTTACCATGTTTCACCATGACATTTAGATACTATAAAATAGTAAATGACGTTAAATCACAAAAATGGGGTAGGAAAATAAATACCTGGGGCAGCCTATTTGAACTTGAGAATGGCTTCTGAAGTAGGAATCTGAGCTCAAGAATTTTATACCAGAGGGCCTTCAATCAAAACAAATTTTGATGATATTATAACAAATTCATAATAGAAACCACTAAATAATACTATAAGTGACAACATCTATATCTGGGTTCATTGTACTATGATATAAAGCAAATGAGGAAACAGAAGATTAAATTAAATAAGTGACAAAAAATCACAAAACACAAAAGTCATCTCCACAATAAAACAGAAAGCACACCTTCTGGCTTTTCACAGCTTGTCCTTTTAGGAGATCTTCATCCTTATGATGCTTCAAGTTCTTCAAAGTGTTTCTGAGGTAAGAAAGATAAATTTCTCATATTTCAAAATCCACGACATCTCATAGATTAAACAAGGGGAATAATACAATAAGTTCACTGCAACTCGATTCTTCCGTAGAAAGAACTATATAACAGTTAGTGCGATGATTCATGAGCCATCAGGTTGGTAGCAAACCAGATTTCTCACATCAATACGAAAGCAATATCTTGCAGATCTTGTGCAATGCACAGTATTAACAGAAGCAAGAAATCTCAGTCAAATAAACAGTGTTAATGGTAAGTAATACAAGACATTTAGGAATAACAACAACAATCATAACAATCAACTAAATTTTCACTGATTAGATAGTCCAACTCCAAGCCTTCAAGGGAATGATTCAAATTAGATACTACCTAGTAGTAGTAGCAGAAAATAAACATATTAACATATGCATAGTATTTTAGTAGAAATATATATCTAATGCAAATTAACCGTATGCTCAACACAAGTAGAACCAGTGAAACAAGTAAATTATTAAACCAGACACAGGCTTCAACTGAAACAGGTCCAAGATAGTAACGTAATACACACACATGTGTCGGTGATACTGACACATCAAACACCAAACACACCTTCAATTAAGTGTAGGTGGTGCATAAATTGTAGGTAGTCTTACCTCGTATTTGCAAATGCAACTATGAATCTAGTAGTACTAGTTAGCAATATAAATAAAGGTCCTATTTGGATAAACAATTTAATTAAGCGTCTATGTTATAAGCACTTATCAGTACTTATATATAAGCTATTTATATAACAAAGGATAGAACAAAGTCAAGTTATTTTGATATATGTTGTAAGCTATCCTAGAGGCATATCCCAAACGGTTTTTACCACTTGTTAACTATGTAGCACCGAAACTTCGGGTTAAAAGCGCATCAGGTGCTTGACACCGACACATGTAGTTACCTTCAATCACTTCCATTTTCTTAAATTATTACACATTACACATGTGTCTACATGTCAGTGTCGTGTGCGATGTCAGTGTTTGTGTAAGTGTTCCATAGCTTGTCATGTCGTCAATCACCAATTGCAAAAAATAGTTGTTTGTTCGATTTCCACAACACTACAATGCAGTAGTGTCACTGTAGCTGCTATAAAACAACACTTCATACTAAATAACATATTGCATAGCAATAGCAATTTGCTTCAATTCCGCTACGTTATAGTTATTTGGTAACACCGATAACTATCTTGCAATATAAATTAAAATGACATCCACAATATAAACAAAAGAAAGTGTATAAATTGGAATCTCACATCTCCTGGTGATGAAGATCCCTATACTCTTTCTCAAGCTGTTCCATCTCATCATTTTGCCATCCATTTTGCTCTTCAGTCCTATCTTCTTCTTCTTCATCTCTTCCCTCATCCTCTCCTTCTTCTTCATCTTCCTCCACTTCCTCCTCGCTATCATCATTGACCTACATCATCAGAAGAAAAAAAAAACACCATTAATCACAAATTCACAAACACAACAAAAAACTGAGGCCAAAGTAAGCGAAAAATCAAAAAAAAAATTGAAACAATGGATGAATGGTTAGCGGTTACCTCTTTATAGGACATATCGTCATCATCATCGAAGTAATCATCCGAATCACTGTCACTTTTTTGCATTATTTTAGATTTCTTCAAAGATAAACCCATTTTTAAACCTAATTGAATTCAATTTATTAATTATTTTTCAGAGAGTTACAAAAATGTCACTGCCACGGTATGGAGGTTGGTTCGACGGAAGGGAGAGCGAAAAGGAAGAGGAGGAGGGTTCAGGGTTTTCAGACTTGCTTTTTTGTAATATATATAATTAAAACGGCGCCGTATCCACAATTTCTTTTTTTCTTTTAAATAATTTTTATTTTTATTTTTGAACTGTTTTTCATGGGTCAAATTATAATGCTATCTAAAACCCATCAATATATTTCGTTCAATTTTTTATTTTTCCATCTACTAGTGTATATTAATATGTTATTTTTAGTGTTAAATCTACACAGTTCAGTATTATTGTTTGTTATGCGTAATCTTTGTTTTTTAAATAATTAATTAAATATTGTTGGGATATTTTTTTATTAAAAGTATTTAAGATACGATAACGGTATCTTAATTTAAGATAGGAAAAACCTTAACTTTTTAAGATATTTTTATCAAATAAAAAAATTTATTTAAATGATTGTTGTAATCTATAAGTATAAAAATCTTATTTATAATAATTGGTTAATTTTCTGCAGTTGGACCATGAATTCGTATTGTACCATATTTTTAGACTTTTCTTTACGATTATACACATTTAATAGTAACTTTTTGATGCAAAAATTAAGAACTAATGTAGTGTAATAAACTTGAATTTACATTATTTATTTTTTAAAGGGAAAGACCTTCTTTCTTTTTTAATTAGTTTAATTACAGTTTTAGTCTTCTTATTCTTACTGATTTACAAAATTAATCTCTTATTTTAAAAATCGACAATTTTGATTTCTTCTTCTGATTTTTTAATTAAAAAATAACGACGTGACATGCAATAAATAACATGTCATATGATACGATGATATAGAATGATCAACACTTAACATCGAAATAAAATACTGTAAAAATTTAACTTTTAATTTTAGAAATTTTTCATATTTGTAAATTAATTAATAGTATATGAATAATTAATGCATTTAGATGGTACTGTATTATAGAATTGCATCTCACATTATTTAAAATATATCAAATTGTCATTTTTTAGTTTAAAAATCTGAAAGAAACCAAAGTTGTTGATTCTTAAAATAGAAGAATTAATTTCGTTAATTAATAAAAATAGAGAGAAAAGCACTTAAAGTTTTTTAATTCAAAGAAAAAATTGTCATGTATTGATTTCCTCTAGATGAAAAAAACAAAAATGAATACAAAAAGGAAAGAAAGAAAGAAAGGTGGACTGATTTCCTCGTCGGTGAAGGTCGAGGCTCCTTCCATCAAGTAGGTATGAAGAATCCAGCCACTACAATCGAGAAATCTATGGGTTTAAAGAGCTTAATTAATCTGATGTTTTTTTAATAAAAGTTAAATAAATAAAAAATTGGTGTTAAAAAACATATTAGACTTGTCATCTAAATGATTGTTTGTGTGAGGATCTGGCTTGAAATAACATATCAAACATTTATTTTTAGTTTAATTGTAGTTTTGAGCTGAATCACGAAAATAGTCTCTCCATTTTAGTTCTCATCAGTTTTGGTCATCTAAACAGAACTTTGGTCCAAAATTTGATGAAGTGTGAAAAAAAATAGATGATGTAAAAGATTCTATGTGAATTAATTACATTTTATTATTATTTTAAATTTGTAAAATACATTTCTAATTTTATTACATCATTTAATTATTAAAAAATTAAATAAAAAAAAAAGCTCAAGAAGATTAGTTCATAAACCCTCATCCTAATTCCATTTCATCGTGTTCTTCTTCTTTTCATTTGTTAACTCTAGTTCTTTTTCTTCTTCATAGATGGTTTTGCTTTGTTTCTCATTCTTGTTGTATATCGATTGTGGTTCGTTTCTTCCTCCTCTATTCTTTGTGTTTTCAGGGAAAAAATATGTCTTCCCGTTTGTATTCAATTACAAGCAACAATTCTCATTTGAGAATTAGAATGAGAGAATGTTTGTGTGGACTAGAATCTTCTTTGTGTACTTCTTGAACCACTGAAAATCAGGTCGAAGGTTTCATGGTTGTGGTTTTTATAAGGTAACTATTTGTCAATATTATGGAGAAAAAAAATTCGTCAAGATTCTAGATTTTTTTTTTCATCTACTGTTTTAAGATTATAAAAGTTCATTTAATGAAGATTTAGTCCTTTTTTTTTTGTTATGTTGTTTCAATTACAGGGTAAAAAAACTTGCAATTTCTTTGATTGGTTTGATGAGTCAATGAAAGAACGAGCAAAATAAGTTATTATGTCTTTGATGGAAAAGGATTGATTAATTCAAGAAGAAAGACAATGTGACAAAGAAGTATGATGATGAACTAAAGTTGAAGATGAAACTAATGGGGGGTTTTTTGGAACTTCCAAAATAAACAGAACTTAAGTTACATCCAAAACATCATTTCATCATTGCATACTACTGCATTACAAAATAATCATTCCATCAAAACTTCGGTCCAAAAAGAGGTCATACATACTAGTGCATTACAAGATAATCATTCTATCAGAACTTAGGTCCAAAAAGAGATCATACATACTACTGCATTACAAAATAAAATTCCCAAGTCTTGTTCCATCATTACATATTCATAATAATCAAAATACACTTCACAAGTTTGGTTCCATCAATTCATTTGTGAATATTGAGTTTGTGGAGTTGTGAACCTTGAGATAAAATAATTTGTGTTTCTCCTTCATCTACTCTAACCCTTGTTGTCTTTGCTTTCTTAGTTCTCTTGACCTTATTTCCACCTTGCATGTCCTCGTGTTGTGACCAAGCTTCCCACATTTTTTACATTTCATAGTTGTGAACTATTTTTGTAGTATGCTAGAACCTTTTGGCTCGTCATTGGATTTATTCCTTTTTTTCTTTGGTCTACCTGGTGATCTCCTCATGATTGAGGGATTTATAGGCTCTCCATTTGATGCACGTCAAAGTTTTGGTCCATTTGATGGCATTACAATGTAAGAGTAACATGTCAAGAAGTTTGTTTTTCTATTTAAAATAGAACCAATAATAGCATGTTAAAACTGAACCAGAAACATGTCAAGAACTAGTACCAATATGCAGTTTAAACTAGAAACATGTAAAAAATAACATGTTAAAACTGTCAAGAACCAGTACCAATATGTAGTTAAAACTAGAAACATGTCAAAAATAGCATGTTAAAACTATCAACAACCAGTACCAATATGTAGTTAAATCTAAACCAAAAACATGTCAAAAGTACAAACAGAACTAAACTAGAAGTTGAACTAGAACATAACAAAATTGGAACTAGAACTACAACATAACATAACAAAATTGGAACTAAAACAGATCTGAAACAGAGCTGAACTAAGTGTAAACATGCAGTTAAACCAGTATTGAACTAGAGCTGAAACTATACTGAATCAAATTTAAAAGGAACTAAACCAATATGCAGTTAAAATTATATTTTATACCTGTAATAAGGTGAAACGTATGATTCTAGATCAACTTTGTTGTGTCACATACAAACAAGGGCAGGCAACACGAAATGCCAGTCAAATCCCACTTACGACAAGCGTAAGTTTTTGTGTGTAGATTTATTGTATAAGTGTCTATACCTTTTGTGATACTAAACAAGTTAAAATCATCATCTGCATGCCAAGTTGGGGACCAACGCCCAACTGTTTTTTTTTTTTTTGTCTTTTCTAATATTTGTTGAATTTTAGGACATATATTGCCTCTATATCGTAGCATGAGCTCTTTTTGTTTGACAATCCTTACTGTAATGTAATGTTTCAAACCTTCAAGTAATGTTATGATAGGTTTATCTTTATACTCCAATACAACGATGTTTAAAGCCTCACACATGTTGTTTACTTGGAGGTCACATTGCGTATCAATGCGAAATGCAGACCTAGTCCACATAGAAGGTGGGAGTTGCATCATGTCTTTCCAAGCATCTCCATTGATTGCCTTAATTTTTTGCATTGCTTTCTCCTTATCCTAGACCACCGTAGCCCTTGCTGCCAACCAAAGAAGTTCTTTCATATGTCCTCCAAGATACATTTTTTTCCCAATTTCCATTTAAGTGCTTAACACATAATTTGTGTTCCACATGAGCCTTAATGTTGGCAATAGCAAGTACCAATCCTTGAAATCAATTCAAAAAAAGTCGTCACATATATATCAATTGATAAAAAAACTAAATAATTTGACAAATATAAAAACGATTCATAAATGAAGGCATACATACCTTTTGCTGATCTGAAATGAATGCATATTGCCTATGCTGAACATTGTTGAGGTCATCCAGTAAAAGATCCAGAAACTATTGCCACGAGTCTCTTATTTTTGCTTCTACAATTGCATATGCAATGGGAATCATCTGATTATTCTCATCTTTACCTATTGTAGCTATTAACTGACCACCATAGTCTTCTTTCAAGAAACGCGCATCCAACCCAATAAAACGTATGCATGTATTAGCAAATGCAACCTTACAATCCTCCAAACATACATATATTCTCTCAAAAATTGGTCCAACATAAGACATATCACACTTAATAATAACTGTAGAGTTTGGATTTGATCTCCTTAGTTCATCAATATATTCTCTCAAGTGTGTATATTGCTCCCTTTGAGCACCTTGAATCATTTCTATGACTCTTACTTTGAATTTATATGCTTGTGATAATTCTTCATCATATGCATATTTTTCATTGTTTTTAGTCTTATTTATCATTAATCATTAGTTAATTTTAAAGAGTTATTTGATATATCTTGTTGATTTTAGTTCTTGGATTTAATAAAATGTTTATGTTCTTATTTCCTTGATTAAGTAGAGATTTTCTGTAGTTTTGCGTTGTTTCTTTGTTTTAGTGCAGTGCTAAATTTTGGTGAGAAATCAACATGACATATGTGGAGTCAAACTAAGTGCAAATGAAAGCTAAGAATCATAGCTACAATTTTCATGAAGACACAGGAACCAAATTCGGTCTCGAAAGAGGACAAAAATGCAGTAAATCTCAGACAATAGATGTTGTGCGTCTGAAGCGCAAAACCCGCGCCTGGGCGCATTTCCAGCTTCCTTAATCTGCCCAAATGCGCCTGAAGCGCAAATCACACGCCTGAGGCGCATGGCACGCGACTGAATGTATAAAAACGCGTTTTCTCACTTTCTAGGGATCTTTTTTTGGCTATTGGGAAGTTTGGAGACTTGTACCCTAGCAAAAAAACTGAGAGACAACTGTTTCTAACATCATTGGAGGAGTTTTATCAAGAATCATTCATGAATATTTCTTGTAATTCTTCTTTAATCTCTATCTTTTGTATCTCTGTCATGAGTAACTAAACTCTATTTGTTAGGGATGAGTGAAACAAAATGAAACCCTTATCTTTCTGATTTTATTTCTAGTTATATGAATGAGTTTATTGAATTATTTTTCTCATTTCTATGCTTAATTCTTTTTATTGCTTGATCAACTTTAAAATGTTATACGATTTGTATTTTGAAATGGAAGTGAACTTTACGAATGCTTAAGATAAGAAATTCATGATATTGTAGTTTAGGGATGGATGCAGGTCATGAAACCAATTAAATTAGTTGCAAAGGCAGTAGTTTAATAAGAGTGTTCCTGTATTGTAAGGCTTAATTCTAATATTAAATCCACTAAGGAATTAGGGGTTACTTTGGAATTAAAGGTTCTAACATTAGGACAAGAATAATCAAGAGAATTCAGTAATAATTCAATAAAGGAATTTAGTAACTAGGACCAAATTAGAAACAAAGGTTGGATTTGAAGTGAAACTTATCCCTGACATTTTTCTTATTATAAAAGTTCAATTCTATTCTTGTTAGTTTCAAATATAATTTCAATCAATTCAGGAACTTTTGTTCAATTTTAGTAATTATACATAACTCGATAGTAAAACACAATCCTTGAGTTCGATACTCGGTACTACCATTTTAATTATTATTTGCAACGATTCAGTACATTTGCTGAAACGTTATTAGCTTGGTATGTAGACAACTTCGCACCCCATTTCTCAAGTGCCTCAACAATCAATCCTTTGGGTTTCATTTCAGGTGTCTGTCTCAACATAGGAACAAAATTATTGGCAAGCCATTCAGTCTTGGTTTGTCTGTTTTTTGTCGTCCTATGACATGTATGATCATTTGTTAAACTCACTAATTGCCAATATTCGTTTGAAGTCCTCTTACTAATCCTCATGTAAAATTGACATTTTGGCTCACACCCAACAATCATTCTCCCTTCATCATTCTTTTTGAAATACAAGTTTTTCTTAGTCTCAATTGCAAAGTCTTTAATAACATTTTTAACCATCGTTTTTGTATTGAATTTCATGCCCAACTCAAAACTTACTTCATCACCATTTTCAGGTTGGTTAAATTTAGGAAATTTTTTAACATCTTCTTCATCAACTTTACTTCCTTTTGGAGTATCCAAATCATCAGAATTCACATCATTTTCTTCAAAATCAGTTGTAGAACTTGGCCTTGGGTTCTCTCTTGGGCTTGCCGGTCTTTCAGATGAATTTTCATTTCTTACAATGTTAACAAATATCTCAGTTGGTATTTTAGAAATACAGTCCCAATCCTCACCCTCATGGAACTCACCTATATCATCATCTTCATCATCTGAATTAGCAACATAATCCCCATCTTCTTCACTCACATAATCCTCACATGCTCCTTGTCCAACTTCAGCATGGACTGGTTCAAATTTGGCTTGAACTGGTTCATGTTGTTTAGCTTCAGTTTGAACTTGTTCAACTTCACCTTGGACTTTTTCAGCTTCAACTGGCTCTTGAATTGGACTTTCATCACTAATAATGGGATTGTCTATAGAGTGTTCCAGAGAGACTTCAATTACATTGAACTCTTTGACATCTTCAACAAAGTTTACTATATCATCATCATTGTTGAGAGGTCTAAGCCCACAAGTAAATGAGTACTTAGGATGTTGGTACCACAAACACTTAATATTCATATATCTCGAACTTTTGACCAATTCAATAATTTGTATGTGGGACATTAAGTCTACATCCCAAGACCAATTCATCTCATCCACTTGGGCACGAACGTACATGTTCACTGGGTGATTTACAAAACTACCCTCATGATTAATTCTTAACCTAGCTATGTGGACTTCAAGTGGCCTATACAAAACAAATCGTTGAACTCACAACAACTCAGTCAAACTATAATACAACAAACTATACATGGATCACAAAATAATACAACAAAACATGTGGACCACATTACTGAAAAGGCATAAAGACATAACTAAAAATCAAAAATAGAGTTTAACTGTGTTAACACTAAAAAGGCAGAATTTTTGAATACCAAGTTTAGTACTGTTAACAATAAAGCAAAACAAAAAAGACAATTTTTTTGAATAGAATACTACTAACACATAAACAGAGACATATTGATCTCAATGTTTAAATATAGCCAAAAATAAATATAGAAACCCTAAAATCATATACCTAGCAAATAATTGTGTATCTTCTTTCATCCATGAAGATGGAGAGAATGCAAAATCACGTTCACATCTACTCGCCATTGGAAACAGGAAATCAAAAACAGAAATTGAATGAGAAACGATCTAGAAGCATACGATGAATGAGAAATTGAACGAAGAGGAGAAGAAACAAGATGAATTGTGAAGAGGAGAAGAACAAGATGGATTGGAAGTAGGATTAGGGTTTGCATTTGAGTTCTCACGGGATTAGGATCAAAATCATGTCTTTTTTTTTAATGTTTTTTATAATTAAATGATGTAATAAAATAGAAAATGTGTTTTTAAAAATAGAAAATGTGTTTTACAAATTTGGAATAATAATAAAATGTAATTAATCTACGTGAAATCTTCTGTTTTTTAATACGCCAATAAAAAATGACACTTCATCAAGTTTTGGACCAAAATTTTGTTTTGAGGACGAAAACTGGGGGCAAATAAAATGGGGGAACTATTTTCGTGATTCAGCTAAAATAGGAGGACTAAAACTGCAATTAAACTTTTATTTTTTGAGTGTTTCGTTTTTTATTTAGTTTGAAGACATATCTTTGGTTGGTTAGATATTCAAAAAACCTTCTTTAATTTTTTCTCAGTCTAAAGAATTTGGTGGATCAGGCATTCTTGACATTAAAGAATGTAACTTTTTTAATCTTATTTAGTTGATATGTGTTTGAGTTGCATGAAAAACACGATCAATTATATTCTTTTTCGGCATGAAGGATTCAATGGTCAATGGGTAATGGGTGTTGGAGTAGATTAACTTATTTAGGTAGTGTTAAATAAGTTATAAAAGAAAAAAAATTGTATAATTTCAATCAATGATGGTGACAGTCTATGCGTTACTTATTTTAATTTATTGCGTTCAGTTTGTTTTTGGTTGTTTAAAAGAAAACAAACCACATTAATTTTTCTTAATAAAATTGGACATACATTAAAAAAATGGCATTATGAAATATAAAGGATTAACTAATGGAAAAAAAAGATTAACATCTAAAGTATTGAATAAATAAGATAATAACTGTCTTTTAAGTTGTAGTTCAACAAACAAATACCAATATTATCATGTGGATTAATTATGGTAGAATTTATCATCATCTTTTAGGATAAATAATAATAATAATAAGATAAATAATAATAATAATAATAATAAATGTGGGAGAATTTTTTTCTTCCTCTTATTTATATCAAAATTAAGAGCATTTACATGTAGTATTGGTGGCCGAACATTAGTGGCCACAACTACTACAACATGCGATTCTAACGAGCTCTCGCTTTCAACGTAGATCTAGATTCTTTTCTAGGAATACCATAATACCAAAATATAGTAAAACAAAACTAAGAGTGCGTTGGAAAGAGGTAATTCTTATAATTTTAGGTAATTTAAATACTTCAAACAATTTTTTTTTCACTTCTATAATTTTGTTCTTTTGATAAAAAAAATTGTTCTTTTGAAAATAGACAATTTTTATGAATTTCAAAAGTTGTCACGTAAAAATAATTAAATTTTGGAAAAGTTGAAGGTTTATTTAGCAAATTTTTATGGATCAATTTATAAAATTTGAAAATTCTTAGGGACAAATTTTAAAAAAAAATTATAATATAAGAAATAATATGCAGATTTTAAAACATATAGAATCAAAATTCTAAATTTGAAAAAATATAGGAATCATTTCATAATTTGTATATTCTAAAATAAAAAGGAAATTTGAAATTTTTAAACTTTTGGTAATATTTAAAATTTTCTAAATTTAGTTTGACAAAATATCTCATAAAATTTATTTATTTTGAAAATTCTCCAAATTTATTATCTAAACATAATAATTTACATTAAAAAATTTAAATTATCTTAAAAAATTACATTCTCTCAAAACATTTCATCATCTAGACACACTCTGAATGAATTACATAAGAAATTTGTGTCCTCTATTCAACAAGAGGGTATCCTAATATTCAACTATAAGTAAAAAATCCAATTAATATAAATAGACAATTTAGATTTTTTTTCTTCGTTGTTGGTGTGAAAAATTTATTGGTTATTTATTTATTATTAAAAGTTAGTTGACAACTTTTAATTATATCTTTTCTACCAACGTAATAATCAAATTTAAGAAGTACTTAAGAATCCAATTCCAATTCTATTGAAAATCGTGTTAACGTTGGTAGACATCTTATGATTAGAAAATTAAAATTAAAAGAATTTTAAAAACAAAAACTTTTTATTTAGTAAATGTTAGATTTGATCTTCTAATTCTTGAATCAACTAAAATTTCATTCAAGAATGGTTATCAAGATTAATACTTCAAATCAAAAACGGGATAGAAATTAGAACTTATAAAAATGTTGAAAGTAAAACAAGAAAGATAGAAATCAATATATACAAAATTGATAATCTAATTCCACAAATTATTTTCCGTAAGAAATTTGAACTCGTTGGCATAATAATAATGTTATGATGTAGCAATCGAATGTATTTTCTCGTTTTAAGATTTTCACTAGTGAAATTTTTATAACTACAAACGTATTTCTCGACATAAAACAAAAGAATTTTTATACTAATTTACAAAAAAAAGTAAACACTTATTTAATATATATGGAATCGATCTAAAATAAAACAACAAAAACATTTATTTTTAACCTTTTTAAAATTAAAAAGAAAATTATTTAATAAAAATATTTCTAAAAGAATTTTGTACTTATAGGTTTGATATTCTAACATTTTCAAATATAAAAATCATAAAGTTTTATATTAATCAATTTTGTATTATATTTTTTTTAATAGAAAATAAAGTTGATTAATTTAACATTTTATTGAGACTATTTAATTTAATAAATAATTTTATTTTAAAATATCTAATTTTTTCTTCATAAAAGTTAATCAACTTACTAAAATACTGTTTATACACCACATAATTTGGTGAATATTTAAAATATATTGGTTGATTACCATTTAATTCAATTAATTAAAAGATTCTTTACCCCATCTCCAACTCATCATTCAAGTATAACGTATTGTGATAGCCTTATTACAATAACCCAAAAACCTTTCTCAAATAATATTCCAAACATGGTAAAACTCAAACCAACAGAAGGGTAATTATGTCATTAAAACAAAACGGTAATAATCGACAAAGACACTTTTTGAACTCTATCAACCAACAACAATTACCTTAAACATTTTATCTTCCATTTTTGCCCCTACAATGTTACACTTTTTTCCTTCTCCACAAAGTCTTCATTTTTCTTCATTTTTTCATTTCACACCAAACCCTTCTCACTCAAAAAAGAAAAAAAAACTCAACCTTTCTCATCAATGGCGGATCCAATCCCTATCTCAGAACCCCATTTACGGATCCAACCAAAACCCATCCGAAAAAGTAAGTCTTGTTCAGATTTCATCTTAAAGTTTCTATTTTTATCACTTTTGTTCATTGTTCTTCCACTTTTTCCTTCACAAGCTCCTGAATTTTTCTCTCAAAAAACCTTAATTCTCACCAAGTTATGGGAGCTTCTTCACCTTCTTTTCATTGGCATTGTTGTTGCTTATGGTCTTTTTAGTACAAGAAATTGTGAATTAGAATCTAATTTAGAATCTCAATCTTCTTCTAATAATAATTATGCACCTAGTTATGTTTCCAAGTTTTTTCCTGCTTCAACTATTTTTGGTGATGAGAGTGAAAATTCAAATGGGTTTGATGAGAATAAGATGATGCATTGTTGGAATAATAATCAGTATTTTGACGGATCTAATGAGGGTAGTACTGTTGGTGTTTTTGATGAACAGTATAATAATACCCAATTACCTAAGTCTGATGAAAATTTTGGTTATTCAGTTAGATTTGATAATGATAATGATGGTAATCTTAATGGAACCAATGTTGTTCAAGCTTGGAATTCTGAGTATTGTTATAGTGAGCCTGTGGTTGTTGCTCAACCTTATTATGGTTGTGGTGAATTTGGTGAGGTTGTTGGTTATAAGCCGCTAGGATTACCGGTTCGGAGTTTGAAATTGGTTGAAAGAGAAGTTGATGGTTGTGAATATGTTGAAGGAAGTGATTCGAGTTTAGGTTCGAGGAGTTCTTCGAAGAGGTTACATGTGAGTGAAGTTAGGGAGTTTGAGGATTTGATCCCTTCTAATTTGGAGAAAAAGTATAATGATGTTGCTAATGTTGGTGGTGGTGGAATGGTTTCCTCGGTTCAATGGAATTCGAGGTTTAGAAGGATGGAAAGAGAGAAAGTTTATGGCAATGTTACCGGTTCTTCGCAATTTAGGCCTGTTTTGGTTGATGAGATGAATAAATTTGACGGAGTTGGTTTGAGGTCCTCACAGTCTACGGCATCGTTCTCTTTGCCTGCTAGTATGCATTCTTCGTTTGATTCGATTGCGTTGGATAATGTCTATATGGATTTTCAAGTGGATGAAATGAGACAAAAGGAGGCTTCCTATGTGCCCGATGCTTCAGAAAAGACGAATTTTCTTGACAAAGAGATGAGACGAAGAAAGAATTCGTATGTGCCTGCTCTGGAAAATGTGATTTTTCGAGAGGAAGATACGGAACAAAGGATGATGAATTCTTATGTGGCTGCTGTTGAGGATACAAATTTCCAGAGAAGAGATTTGGGAAAGAAGGTTTCATTAAGAAACCGAAGGATGGGATCTAAAGGGAAACATGTTGATTTTACGTATCCTGCGAATTTCAGGCCTATGTCGGTTGATGAAACTCAATTCGAGTCGCGTAATTCGGAGTCTTTTCAGTCTACAGGATCTTTTCCTTCCAACATGAGAATGTATGCTGCATTGGATTCGGTTTCTTCAGACACTATAGACTTCCAAGAGGAAGATATGCAACAAAAAGAGACGTTCCCTGTGCATACTTCAGAAAATATGAATTTCGAGGAGGAAAATGTGCATGCTTCGGAAAATGTGAATTTCCAAGAGGAAGATTTGGGACAGAAAAATAATTCTTTTGTGCATGTTTCTGAAGATATGAATTTCCAAGAGGTGGATTTGGTAAAGAAAATTTCTCAGGTGTCGAGAAACGAAATGATGGACACTAGAGGGAAATATGCTGCTGTTTCTCGTCCTTCACATTTAAGGCCGTTATCTGTTGATGAAACTCAACTTGAGTTGCATAGTTCACGGTCTTTGCAGTCTAGGGGATCTTTTTCATCTCAGACGAGTTTACGTTCTTCCGTAGATTCCATTTCATCGGAGAATATGAACTCACTGCAGGAAGCTATAGGGGAAAAAAAGAGCTTGCATGGATCTTCTTCTTCCTCTTCTTCAAGTTCACCATCACATTCGGCTAGAAGGAATGGTGAAACTTCATTGCAGGCATTCGAAGGTCATGGACATAATATCGATAGCCTGCTCAAAGATGACCTGAATAGTAGTCTGAACAATGATGATTCGAGGGATAAAAGTGGAATTGGAGGTGAGGACGGTCACCTTGGCAACAAAGAGTCAACGATGCATGGTTTGCACTCAGATTCAGACAGGCCTATTAGCCTAGCAAAAGCTCTATCAAGAGGGAAATCAGTTAGAACACGAAGAGCCAATGGAATGACTTCAGCAATGATGAAAATAGACGAAGCGTCTAGCAAGCAAGCCGATGAAAAGATTGTAAAGAAGCCTAATAATGTTGATAATGTGGTAATGAGAAAAGATAAAATTAAAAGTAGAGAACCAGATCTTCTATTGAAAGGGATCAGTAAGAAAACTCTGGATTGCTATTTTCCTAAGCAGGAGGCTACGTTTTCCAGTCATCGTAAGAGAGATAAACCTGAACCGTCGAAGAATGTGTCGAGCGAAGACTTGGATATCAAGCTTGAGAACAACGTGCAGGGTAGCTCGGACGAAGATGTGGTGTCTGAATACGTCAATGATTCAGGACTTGATTCTGAGGTGGATAAGAAAGCTAGTGAATTTATAGCTAAGTTCAAAGCTCAGATTAGACTTCAGAAAACTGGATCAATTGAAAGATCAAAAGGTCAAAAAATATTTGGAGACAATGTTAGGTGATTTGTTGTAAATTGTTCCTAATCAGATGAATGTGAAGTTCATCAAGAGGTTATATGATTTCTTGTTTCATCGAGCTTTCTTCGATTTAGGAGATTCGATTTAAGTTCAAATTCTGTTATTTTGTTGCAGCAGGAATTCCACTTATTTATTTTCACATACAACTAATTGCTTTCAGTACCTATGTTTCTTTCTTAAGTTAAAATTTACTATATTTTTTTGTCATCTGTAACATAATTGGTTGTGATGTGTTTCTGGATAGAACAATAGAACGACAAGATCGATTGATATCAGGTGTCAAAGTTAAGACTCGAGACAGGACACCAAATTGTGAATGCATTTGGCCATTCTCTTTATGTATGATTGTCTATATAGTGAGTTGGCGAGCTGATCTGTCTATATATATATATTTTAACATTTTAGAAAAATAATAAAGATAACCATCATCAATCAATAGAGCTAAATGCTAAAACAAAATTCATGAATAATATAAAAGAAGTTTCAACATAAATTCATCAAAATTTAATTATCCCAAATAAATGTATGTAATCTATATGTTGTTACAATATACTAATAAATAAAAAAATTATATAATTTAAGAAATGTATTATGACCACTATATAATTTAACTCTCCATTATGAACAAGATAAATATGTTCCGACTTTTATAATGTATTGATGAACTAAGGTTACATGGTTCAATTTTTTTATTCTTGTACTTGAAATTTATATCTTTATTAACTTTTGTGATTTAAGATTCACTGCTACAACCTTAATATTTATTGGCAAGTTAGTTTTTGTCTTTTAATCTGTTTGCGTCTGTAAAAAAAACTAAATAAAGTCATAAAAAAATAAAAAAGAGTAATTTTTTTAATATGATTCAATGGACCAACCGCTTTGTCATGTGAATGCCTTGTTTTTACGGTGGGTTATATGCGGCATGCCAACTTAGGTAGACGAGTTCAAACCTTCAACCCCTAGTAGTATTAATGATCCGTTTTGCTATTCGAGTGATACTAATAACCATTTTACAATTATCTTTAAAGAAATTTAAACTCAATACCTTAAGGTTACAAGACTATATTTTTACCACTAAACTAATACATCAAATATATATATAAAAAATCAGTACTTCAAAAATTGCATTAATTAAACACACCAAACCAAAAAATAAAATATGTCCTTGCATGGTTTGGACAGCAACATCATCATCACAATATACATAAAGAAAGTGCAAAGGAACTTCCATACACATTGGTTAACTAAAAACCTTAGATTGTATGAATGAATACAAGATTACATACTATCTATTTGGATTGACTTATTTGAGTTTATTCACTAGCAAAAACACTTGCGAGTCTGTTAGTGAAAGCTACTAACAACATATGACATGTATGTAACATATGTCTACAAACCGTCTGTGATAACTTATTAAAACAACTTCTGACTTACATAAAAACACTTATTTTAAACGACTTCTAACTTACATAAAACATTTATACGATAAATGCTTATTTTATAAAAGTTTAATTAAATTATTTATCCAAATCGATTAATAGTATCTCATGTACTAATGCTTAGAAGCATGCATATGGAATTTCACAGAATCAACAAAACCATCAATATATTTGTCTTGCAGCTCCATATCTCCAAATATCTTGCTCATCTCTTCAACTTTACTTCTATAAACCTTTCCTTCTTCCTTATCCATCACTAATCCCAAAGCCTTTGCCACTGAATCCCTATTGAACTTTCCATCATGATCATTTCTAGCTACTTTCACTCCAACCATTTTTTCTTCCATAATTGTAGCATTTAAACATTGTTCATTTTCTAAAGGCAACATAATAAGTGGACAACCAACTTGAACACTCTCTATCACTGAACTCCAACCACAGTGAGTCAAGAATCCTCCAACCGATTCGTGCGCCAATATTCTCAACTGTGGCGCCCAATTAGTCCACACTAGACCATTATTCGATCGATTCTTAAACCAGTCATGTCTAGTATCATCATTATTTTTCTTCTTTAGAACAAAAAGAAAAGGAAAACCAGATAGTTCTAATCCCATAGCTAGCTCAGTAAAGTCTTCATCACTTATATTTGGCTGAGATCCAAATGCTACATAGATCACTGAATTTTTTTCATGTGTATCTAACCACTTAAGGATTTTACACCAATTATCATCATCATTACTCCTATCTTCACTAAAATCTAGTGAGGGTGGTAATAGTCCAATTGGAATCACTGGTTTCTTGTAGATATTTTCAAGTAATGTAAGAGACTCACGTTCAATTTCCATGCAACTTCTTACAACAAGTAAATCAGCTCCAAAAAGGGTCCCTTGGAACCTCAATACATCTGTAACACCGGATTCATTTTGTTCCAAATGTTTATCACACAAACTCTTTTCCTCAAAAGGTTTCAAGGCTATTACTTTTAATTTAGATTCATCAAAGTGCCTTTCACCTGACTTCATCACGAATAAATTCACATAGAAATACAAACTGCGTCCATTAAAAATCGAGAAATATATGCGTAAGATGCCGAGCTTAGACGATATGGGTGGTAACCAATAAGGTGTAAAGTCATATATAATACAATCAGGAGTTGATGTCTCTAAAAACTTTGTTAGAGGTTCTTTAAGACCATCAAAAGCTATCTTGAGATATGGTTTAATGTGAGGTGGAATGTCCAATGTAGCCTCTGCATGATCAGGGAGATTATCTACATGTGGAAGTTGGAGTTCTATCATTTCGAATGAAGTTTGTAAATTTGTTGGTAGTCTAGGGAGACGTTTGATGTTTCTAGGTGTGGAAATGAATGAAATTTTGTGACCCTTTTGAGCTAAGAGTTTGGAAAGGTGGAAGAATGGTAATATGTGACCAAAAGCAAGCCATGGAAAAACGGCAATGTGAAGTTTGGTTGGTTGATCTTCCATTGTGCTGATGGTGTTTAAGGTAAAGAGAGTGCAATGTGGTATGGTTTATTTATATGGTGTATTTATATGTGTGAATAAGTGGTTTTAATGTGGTATGGTGTCAAAGATGTACAAAGTTGTTAACATTATTTTTAATAAATGTTTATATTGAATGTTTCATATACTTAATAGTCAATGATAATGAATATTCCAACTAATACAGGAATCATACAACAACTTTTTCATTGACAAGTAGGTGGTTATTTGAAGTTTGGTTAACAAAGATAGATATTTTTTTATTTTTCTACAGTCATTCAATAAGTTGTTTTTTTTTTTTTATATCTCTTTTCTATCACATCATTCTATCTATTTCTTTTTCTTTCAAGGTGTCAAGAAAGTTTTTGAGTGTACACCAATAATTTTTGTTATTCTAATTACATAAACATAACTGCCATAATTTAGAGCGTTAAATATATTTTAAGTTCTTATATAATTTGAAGCCTATTTCAAACATTATAAAAAGTTTCTTGACCAAAATTTTGAATATTTAATTTTGAAAGAATTAAACATGAATTTTTTAAATGTAAAAAATTCAACACAAAAGTAACAAAATTATGGACCTAAAAACTGAATTTTGAGCTCATTGTTTATGGACTAACTTTTTAAAATGTTGTAACCAAGTCTTCAAAAATTCATTCAAAATTATGTGTTGGTTTAATGTAAGACTAAAACTAGATGCATGATAATTTTGTAGAGATTAAAAGTTGTATTTATTTTTTATAAGGACTAAAACTGAAATGTCAAAATTTTATAGAGTCTAAAAATATATTTAACTCTAATTTAAATGCAAAATAAAGACTCATTTTATTCTGTGTGAAAAATCGTGACACCCAATTTAGCCTCTTGAGAAAAATAAATGTAACTGTAGTCCTGGATAAAATTAAATTGGGACAACTTAGTCTCTACATTCTTTACACTTTATTTGATTGATGAAGAAAAGATGGAGGAAATAAAAGAAAGTGAAAACAAGAGAAAAATAGTATAAAACAAGTTGGTTATTTAGAAGTTTTGTATAAGAGAAAATGAAAAGAAATTATGATAGAAAAAAATATGTGTAATTATAAAATGACATAAACAAATGTCATGTAGAAAAAACTAGATACGATAAAAAGAATATAATAAATATAAATTAAAAATATTTCATTACAACCAATAAAAATTTATAAAATATTGAAAGAAAAATAAAGAGAATAAATATATAAAATAAATTTGTATCCATAAGGCTTAACTAAACCGACAAATGCAGATAATATTAGACTGAGTATCATATCCCGAGTTCGAACTAAGAACTCACAGTACGAATTTCTTTGCCATTTCTTCTACTGACAAAAAAACGTAAAATAAATTTGTAACATTGACATTTTTGACACATCAACTTATAACATTTTAATTGAATTTAAATTAAAAAGTATACAAATAATCCTAATTAAGTAACGAACCAAATAACCCTTATCATAATTTTTTCATTGAATGAAGACTCTTATTATTTGTAGTGTTTTTAATTTTAATTCTATTGAAATATTTTAACGGTCTGATTGTTATAGATTATAAAAAAATGATTTTTTTGTTTAAACATTTAACTATTAATTTTTAGAGTTTTTTTAAAAACAGCTGATTAATTTTATATAAATTGTTATATATATATATATTATATCTTTAATTTTCTTTTTATAATTTTTTATTGATTGTAATAAAATATTTATTTTTATTCTTTTTATCATATCTAATTTTTTCTTAAGCACATTTATGTCATTTTATAAAAACATATATTTTTTTTCATTATAGTTTCTTTTCATTTTCTCTTATACTAAACTTCTAAATAATCAACTTATTTTTTATTTAAAAAATTTTCTCCAGTTTTGGTGAATAATTAAAATAATCAAGTTTAACATCTTCAAATATAATATATTTTGGCTAAAATTTGAAAATGGAGGGATGAAATGATGGCCATACCTGGCCAAATAAGAAAATGTTCAAATTTGTAAAAAAATTTGTAACTAATGGATTGAGAGTCTGATTATTACAACTTTATTTTAAAAATAATTAATTTCATGAGTTTTCATTTATTTGTTATAGTCTACAAAAAAAAAAAAAATCTAAAAACTAATGAGAAACTATTTTAAGAAATTTCTCATCAAAATCATTTTTATAACTAATTTAAAAAAGGTAATTTTCATTATGGTAAACAATCAAAAACAAATTCCGATTTTTTTAAAGTTTCTAATAAATAATTTTTAAATTATGAAATGTCAAAATCAATTTTTGTTTTTAAAATTTGTAACAAATTAGCTCTAAAACTCCTAAAAGTGTTTAATTTAAAAAAAATATATATTTTTTTTCACAAAAATCTCAAACAAACTGGTTCATATTTGTAAGAACTCTATATAACATTTATCATGATGGTTTGTGTTAGGTATAGTATACAATGGGAAAATTATATATGACACGAATTGTTTTCCTTGGTATTGCCAATGAGAAATCTACATCTTATTTGAGCTTCATAGCCGTGTGATATAGTCAAATGGCATGTTCCCTCGGTTGATGGTAATGCCTATGAGAAACTATGTATTTAATGCATTGTGGAAATTTGGATAATTGCTTGTTGCAATTGCTTTTGGCTGGATAATCCACACGCAGTGGGAACAACAACAACTATCAATTAATGAACAAACAACTACTTTTTCTATCTAAAAACAACAACTTTTTTTTTTTTTTTAAATCTGGAAGATAATTTTTTTATCGAAAGTGGAACATGGGTATGATAAAAGTGGGTCTATAATTCTGTTAAGTATGAAAAAATCTTTCAAGAATTTATTACAAATGACATAGACAGAAGCAACAAGCCTCTATTGAAGAACTAGAGGAAATTCCTAAGGCTAACCTACCTGATAGTGCTTGCATATATTGCTTAAAGAAATGTCTAATAAAAGAACATGTCCTATGCAAAAAAAACATGAAAAGACAAGACACCTTTCAGAACTAACAAACTAGGACCCAACCAAATTTGGGTGTCTAAGAATAAAATAATCTATCTTGCAGATATCCTTACCCTTGAGAAAGGATGATTCATAGGTTTTTTAGGTAATCAGAACGATAAGAACATTGGGTACGATACAGTTAAAGGTGCAAACACGAGAAAAATGGGGTTGAATTGTGTTTACCAAAGATGATAACTTTTTGATAATTTATAGACAAAATAAAAACCTAGTTCGATTTTGGTGACTTACTTGGAGTAGAAGCAATCGGATTCAGAGGCAGCAAGCAATGAAAGCATAAATAATTTGACAAGTAGATTTATCCTAGTTCACCACTAACTTGGCTACATCCAGTCCCCTCTTTCAGAAGGCTTTAATCCACTAATTCAAATACCTTGAATTACAAAGCACTTGACCCTCCAAGTCAGTCTTCCCAAACAGCCTGACAACTCTAGAATTTTGAGGAACTAATCACTTTGACCTTACAAGCCAAGTCTTCTCCTAACAACCCCAAATTGAAGAAGGAACTAAACCACTATCGGGTTGGATACAAAAGATTGAAACTTGAGTAGTTGCTTCTAAAAATGCTGATAATAATAATAATAATAATAATAATAATAATAATAATAATAATAATAATAATAATAATAATAATAATAATAATAATAATAATAACTCCCACACTCTAAGAAAAGAACACTCAGAGAATATTTCTCATTCGAACAAGTATTTCTCTCATTGAACTCTAAGACTACTCTTTTATGCTTTTTGATGATTTTCTTCTTCAGCCTTGAGTAACTATTTATAGTTAAAATTTGGGCTTCAATTTAGTCTTTGTTTAATTCTGAATTGTATTTTGTTCAGATTGCGTTTGTAAATTCTTCAAATTGATTATGTTCCTTTTTTGTTTAATTGAGATTGTAAATTCTTCAGATTGATTCTGTTTGTATTTTGTTTAGACTGCGTTTGTAAATTTTTCAGATTGATTTTGTTGTAGATAAATCTTGATAAAATCTTCTATAAATCTTGACCATATCTTCTTTCACATGTAACACCCCAAATTTTATAATAAACTATTTTATTAATTAAATAAGATTTTAGATAATTAATTTGGTGCTAAAATTATTTTAGGATACATATTGATTAGTTTTATGATTAATTTTCGTTATATGTTTGTTTTTTATGATGTGTTAATCTCTACATATTTGACCAAATGAGTGATGTAAATAATAAATATTATATTTTATTATTTTATATATATATTTCTAAAAATAATAGTATTTTAAGGTAAATATTTTAAAGAGTAAGATTTTAGGCGATTTTACGTGTATATGTGAGTTGGTAATTAATGTGATATTTTCTTGTATGTTTGACTAATGTTAAGTGTGCACATATTTATATTTTAATTATTTCTACGTATATCTTATTTTAATTATTTACTTTATAAATAAATATCTTGGGATATTAGTAATGTTGTGTTTGATTTCCTTATTTTTATATATGTGTTATGACATTGTGATTTTATATATATTTATTATGATATAATAACTAATATAAAGTGTGATTTATTTTATAGTTTCGACTATTCTCTAATGATGGTAATATTTAATTTGAGTATTTTGAAAAATAATTATTATTATAGTAATCATTTTGAATATAAGAGTTTTGGTTATTAATGTATTTTAAAAGATTAATTACTTTATTTTATAAAGTATTAGTTTTGAAATATTAGTAATTAAATTGCGTTTAAAAAAAAGTGTTAAAAAAATAACTTTGGTAATTGTTGGTTTTATAAAAAGAATGAGTAAAATGTGTTTCATGGGTTAAGCCCATATGCAAGTAAAACCTAACAAAACTAAATAATAGTAAAAATAAAAAATAAGGAAGGATGGTGGAGGAGTAGTAGCAGCCGCCTAAAGAAGAGGAAACATAAATTAGGACTATCGTTTGGCGTCGATGAGTTCCAAAAAAGTTTATCCGTTTTCGTCCAAATTTCAGTATGTTCTTTTACTCATTTACCTAGTCAATTAAACACACTTTTTCATATTTTTAACTATCTCAATTTCTCTCTATATAAATATATTTTAAGTTCTTATATAATTTGAAGCCTATTTCAAACATTATAAAAAGTTTCTTGACCAAAATTTTGAATATTTAACTTTGAAAGAATTAAACATGAATTTTTTAAATGTAAAAAATTCAACACAAAAGTAACAAAATTATGGACCTAAAAACTGAATTTTGAGCTCATTGTTTATGGACTAACTTTTTAAAATGTTGTAACCAAGTCTTCAAAAATTCATTCAAAATTATGTGTTGGTTTAATGTAAGACTAAAACTAGATGCATGATAATTTTGTAGAGATTAAAAGTTGTATTTATTTTTTATAAGGACTAAAACTGAAATGTCAAAATTTTATAGAGTCTAAAGATATATTTAACTCTAATTTAAATGCAAAATAAAGACTCATTTTATTCTGTGTGAAAAATCGTGACACCCAATTTAGCCTCTTGAGAAAAATAAATGTTAACTGTAGTCCTGGATAAAATTAAATTGGGACAACTTAGTCCCTACATTCTTTACACTTTATTTGATTGATGAAGAAAAGATGGAGGAAATAAAAGAAAGTGAAAACAAGAGAAAAATAGTATAAAACAAGTTGGTTATTTAGAAGTTTTGTATAAGAGAAAATGAAAAGAAATTATGATAGAAAAAAATATGTGTAATTATAAAATGACATAAACAAATGTCATGTAGAAAAAACTAGATACGATAAAAAGAATATAATAAATATAAATTAAAAATATTTCATTACAACCAATAAAAATTTATAAAATATTGAAAGAAAAATAAAGAGAATAAATATATAAAATAAATTTGTATCCATAAGGCTTAACTAAACCGACAAATGCAGATAATATTAGACTGAGTATCATGTCCCGAGTTCGAACTAAGAACTCACAGTACGAATTTCTTTGCCATTTCTTCTACTGACAAAAAAACGTAAAATAAATTTGTAACATTGACATTTTTGACACATCAACTTATAACATTTTAATTGAATTTAAATTAAAAAATATACAAATAATCCTAATTAAGTAACGAACCAAATAACCCTTATCATAATTTTTTCATTGAATGAAGACTCTTATTATTTGTAGTGTTTTTAATTTTAATTCTATTGAAATATTTTAACGGTCTGATTGTTATAGATTATAAAAAAATGATTTTTTTTGTTTAAACATTTAACTATTAATTTTTAGAGTTTTTTTAAAAACAGCTGATTAATTTTATATAAATTGTTATATATATATATATTATATCTTTAATTTTGTTTTATATTTTATATTTTTTTATTGATTGTAATAAAATATTTATTTTTATTCTTTTTATCATATATAATTTTTTTCTTAAGCACATTTATGTCATTTTATAAAAACATATATTTTTTTTTATTATAGTTTCTTTTCATTTTCTCTTATACTAAACTTCTAAATAATGAACTTATTTTTTATTTAAAAAATTTTCTCCAGTTTTGGTGGATACTTAAAATAATCAAGTTTAACATCTTCAAATATAATATATTTTGGCTAAAATTTCAAAATGGAGGGATGAAATGATGGCCATACCTGGCCAAATAAGAAAATGTTTAAATTTGTAAAAAAAATTGTAACTAATGGATTGAGAGTCTGATTATTACAACTTTATTTTAAAAATAATCAATTTCATGAGTTTTCATTTATTTGTTATAGTCTACAAAAAAAAAAAATCTAAAAACTAATGAGAAACTATTTCAAGAAATTTCTCATCAAAATCATTTTTTATAACTAATTTAAAAAAGGTAATTTTCGTTATGGTAAACAATCAAAAACAAATTCCGATTTTTTTTTAAATTTCTAATAAATAATTTTTAAATTATGAAATGTCAAAATCAATTTTTGTTTTTAAAATTTGCAACAAATTAGCTCTAAAACTCCTAAAAGTGTTTAATTTTAAAAAAATATATATTCTTTTTCACAAAAATCTCAAACAAACTGGTTCATAGATGTAAGAACTCTATATAACATTTATCATGATGGTTTGTGTTAGGTATAGTATACAATGGGAAAATTAATATATTGTTTTCCTTGGTATTGCCAATGAGAAATCTACATCTTATTTGAGCTTCATAGCCGTGTGATATAGTCAAATGGCATGTTCCCTCGGTTGATGGTAATGCCTATGAGAAACTATGTATTTAATGCATTGTGGAAATTTGGATTGGGTGTCTAAGAATAAAATAATCTATCTTGCAGATATCCTTACCCTTGAGAAAGGATGATTCATAGGTTTTTTAGGTAATCAGAACGATAAGAACATTGGGTACGATACAGTTGAAGGTGCAAACACGAGAAAAATGGGGTTGAATTGTGTTTACCAAAGATGATAACTTTTTGATAATTTATAGACAAAATAAAAACCTAGTTCGGTTTTGGTGACTTACTTGGAGTAGAACCAATCGGATTCAGAGGCAGCAAGCAATGAAAGCATAAATAATTTGACAAGTAGATTTATCCTAGTTCACCACTAACTTGGCTACATCCAGTTCCCTCATTCAGAAGGCTTTAATCCACTAATTCAAATACCTTGAATTACAAAGCACTTGACCCTCCAAGCCAGTCTTCCCAAACAGCCTGACAACTCTAGAATTTTGAGGAACTAACCACTTTGACCTTATAAGCCAAGTCTTCTCCTAACAACCCCAGAGATTGAAGGAACTAAACCACTATCGGGTTGGATACAAAAGATTGAAACTTGAGTAGTTGCTTCTAAAAATGCTGATAATAAAAATAATAATAACTCTCACACTCTAAGAAAAGAACACTCAGAGAATATTTCTCATTCGAACAAGTATTTCTCTCTTTGAACTCTAAGACTACTCTTTTCTGCTTTTCAATGATTTTCTTCTTCAGCCTTAGTCCTTGTTTAATTCTGAATTGTATTTTGTTCAGATTGCATTTGTAAATTCTTCAAATTGATTATGTTCTTTTTTTGTTTAATTGAGATTGTAAATTCTTCAGATTGATTCTGTTTGTATTTTGTTTAGACTGCGTTTGTAAATTCTTCAGATTGATTTTGTTGTAGATAAATCTTGATCAAATCTTCGTCAAATCTTCTACAAATCTTGACCATATCTTCTTTCATATGTAACACCCCAAATTTTAAAATAAACTATTTTATTAATTAAATAAGATTTTAGATAATTAATTTGGTGCTAAAATTATTTTAGGATACATGTTGATTAATTTTATGATTAATTTTAGTTATATGTTTGTTTTTTATGATGTGTTAATCTCTACATATTTGACCAAATGAGTGATGTAAATAATAAATATTATATTTTATTATTTTATATATTTTGCTAAAAATAATAGTATTTTAAGGTAAATATTTTAAAGAATAAGATTTTAGGCGATTTTACGTGTATATATGAGTTGGTAGTTAATGTGATATTTTCTTGTATGTTTGACTAATGTTAAGTGTGCACATATTTATATTTAAATTATTTCTACGTATATCTTATTTTAATTATTTACTTTATAAATAAATATCTTGGGATATTAGTAATGTTGTGTTTGATTTCCTTATTTTTATATACGTGTTATGACATTGTGATTTTATATATATTTATTATGATATAATAACTAATATAAAGTGTGATTTATTTTATAGTTTCGACTATTCTCTAATGATGGTAATATTTAATTTGAGTATTTTGAAAAATAATTATTATTATAGTAATCATTTTGAATATAAGAGTTTTGGTTATTAATGTATTTTAAAAGATTAATTATTTTATTTTATAAAGTATTAGTTTTGAAATATTAGTAATTAAATTGTGTTTAAAAAAAAGTGTTAAAAAAATAACTTTGGTAATTGTTGGTTTTATAAAAAGAATGAGTAAAATGTGTTTCATGGGTTAAGCCCAAATGCAAGTAAAACCTAACAAAACTAAATAATAGTAAAAATAAAAAATAAGGAAGGATGGTGGAGGAGTAGTAGCAGCCGCCTAAAGAAGAGGAAACATAAATTAGGACTATCGTTTGACATCGATGATCTATAACAGTTCCAAAAAAGTTTATCCGTTTTCGTCCAAATTTCAGTATATTCTTTTACTCATTTAGCTAGTCAATTAAACACACTTTCTCATATTTTTAACCATCTCAATTTCTCTCTAAAATACCCGACTTCTCCGTTTGTGGAATTCGTTATTTTGCATCGTGTGTGAAAGCGTCGAAATAAGGTAAGGGGTGAAAGAGCGTTTGAATTCATGAGTATAATATATTGTGAGATGAACGGAAAAACCATATTTCCCAATGATTCATTCGGGGCTCGCTAGCCCTTTAAGGGATAAATTAATTAATGTGCAAATATGAAAATTGTGAGATTAAAATATAGAATAGAAATATTTGTAAGGTGTTGAATTGATTTAATTTCTTTAAATGTGTGGTATTTGATATTATTGTGATATCGTGTGTCGTATGAATTTTATGTATATGTTTGATTAGATGAGTTTATGTGATGTAATAATAAAAGATGGATGCATTGTGATAATTTTATGTGATGATGATGATGTATGATTAATAATTGTGATGTTATAAATTTGTGATAAGTTTATGTGATGAGGTATGATTGATGATAATGATGCTATAAATTTGTGATGAGTTTATGTGATGATGATGATGCGTAATTAATGATAGTGATGTTATAAATTTGTGATGAGAATATTCAAGTAACCCCATAGTTGATGAAATAATGGTGATTCCAATTTGTGTTTGAGATGACGGTCTTAATGGAGTATCATAGGCCAACTATGAGAGAAAATAAATATTGAGAATTTGTGAAGTGGATATTATCTTATCATCATATAGGTAGGGCCTGACAAGCCTAGTGATTCCAGGGAAGTACAATTGAATGAGCCTGATCGTGGCTATCTACTATTGAGCCTTATTCGGGTGGAGAATTCCTAGGTGACTTGAAGGTAGCACTCCAAATGTCGGGAGCTGCCATGCAACACACGTTTACCTCGACTGTCGCGTATATGTGTCTTGGGTTTAGTTGAGGGGATCTACGACAACATGGCCAATTTGAATTGTCCATCCACCCGAGTGGTGGCATAGTATCAAGCCTCCTAACCAAGTACTTCAGAGTTAGAATGGTGCCACATTGTGAAGTAGAGTCTAAGCTCATGCATATCATTGCATTTCCTTGTGATTATTTTGTTATGATTGATGTGTTTCAAAAGTAATAATAATTTCTCTTAGATGATTTGATGCATATTATGATGAGATAATTATTTTTCTTGAATGACTTTGACGTTATAATATGGTACTATTTGCTTAAATATTTTGATATATCGTAATGTGATTATGATACGGTCTATTATGATTGTCTACGTGTTCTTCATACTTATATTATACTATAAACATGATTTCGAAACTCACCTCCTTCGTTGTTTATGTTTGATTGACTTGGCCATTAGTTTGCGAAATCGCAGTTATTACAGGTTAATGAGTCTTGAAGTTCAAGTTTGGATGAAACTTCGCTCTAATAGGTGATATCAAGAATAAGAGTAGTAAATTGTATTTTACTTTTACATATTTAATTAGAAAAGACATTTTGTATCAAAACCTTATAAGTACTAGTAAGTTTTTGGAATTATATTAAGAAATTTTAGCTAAATCCAGTTTATGGAGATTGCCTGTTTTATAGAAGCAAAGAAGTTTAAAGTGTTTCTTTTGATTTTTGAGAAACGTCATATCCTAAATTAGTTATAAAAGTTTTTATTTTCTTGAAAACATATTTTCTTTATCCGCTGCGAATTTTGCTCAAAATATCTAGTATAAGTTATTATATATGTTATTTGGGGTTTAGGGTGTCACATCATACTCTCTGAAGTCAAATATATTGTTCTCATAAAATACTTTTGTTATCATAAAAACTCTAACTATAAAATGAACTTGGTTCCAACAATCTCCCCTTTTTTTATGATGACAAAACTTGTATTTTTGATAACAACTTTTCTTTGTATTTCTTTGACTCGCCCTAACTTAGGGCTCCCCCTAAGTCAAAGTATCATTTTCTCCCCACTTTATCAAATATTTTTTCCCCCTTTTGTCATTAAACAAAAATACTTGAAAGTGAGACATTTTTTTTTTCATTTTTTTTTTGAATAACATGAATATAACATATTACAAGAAAATATAAAACTAATGTAAAACTAAACTACTTTGAAGTTATCACATAATCAGTTAGGTATGAAGGTAAGGTTTAGGTTTTTCTTGATGGAATCAAACCTATCTTCAGGTAGTGGTTTGGTGAATATGTCAGCCCATTGGTATTCAGTGTCTACAAAATGAATGTTTAGCATCCCTTTTGAACAAAGTCCCTAATGAAGTGGTGTTTGATCTCTATATGTTTAACTCTAAAATGTATGATAGGGTTTTTGGTTAGACAAATGGCAGAAGTGTTATCACAATAGATGGGAATGTTGGATTCTAGGATTTTGTAGTCTTCAAGTTGATGTTTCATCCAAAGTAGTTGAGAACTGCAGCCAGCTGCTGAAATGTACTCAGCCTCTACTGTTGACATTGTAATGGTGTTTTGTCTCCTAAAAAGGTGCAGTTGCCACTAGTGCTCTTTCTCTCAATTTTATCTCCAGCATAATCAGAATCACAGTATCCATTCAATTTGTACTTAGGAGATTTCTTATGGAACAAGGTAAGGTTGGTAGTGCCTTTTAAGTATCTAAGGATTCTCTTAACAATAGTTAAATGTGATTTCCTAGGGTCAGCTTGAAATATTGCACATACACATACACTAAACATGATGTCAGTTCTGGAAGCGGTAAGGTTAAGTAGGGATCTTATCATTCCTCTATAGGTTTTTTGGTCAACTTTTCTCCTGAATCATCTTTTTCAAGTGAACAAGTAGGGTGCATTGGTGTCGCCATAGGTTTGCAATCACTCATCTTAAACTTCCTAAGAAGCTCTTTTGTATATTTAGTTTGATGAATGTATATACCTTTTTGATTTTGCTGAATTTGTATCCCTAAGAAGAACTTAAGTTCTCCCATAGCACTCACTTTAAATTCAAGCTGCATCAATTTAGAAAATTCTTGGCAAAGAGTGTCATTAGTAAATCCAAAAATAATGTCATCAACATAAATTTGAATAATAAGAATGTCATCTCGTATTGATTTTCTAAAAAGTATATTATCTACTTGTCCTCTTTCAAAGTTATTTTTAAGCAAGAAGTTGGGGGTTGTTTAACATGATTTGGAAATTCAGAACTTTCAAAACTTGGGGGTTGTTTAACATAGACTTCTTCACTTATATAACCATTTAGAAAAACACTTTTAACATCCATTTGAAATAATGTAATGTTATTATTTGCAGCAAAAGAAAGTAGGATACAAATAGCTTATAACCTGGCTACTAGAGCAAATGTCTCAGTGTAATCAATGCCCTCTTGTTGACTGTAGCCTTGTGCGACAAGTCTTGCCTTATTTCTGATCACTTCACCTTTTTCATTTAGCTTGTTTCTGAAAACCCACTTGGTTCCAATAATGTTCTTCTTTGGTCTAGGTACTAGGCCCCAAACATCATTCCTCTTAAATTCATTTAACTCTTCTTGCATTGCAAGAATCCATCCATCATCTGCCAATGCTTCAAAAATAGAGGTAGGCTCAATTGATGAAAGTATGCCATACAAAGTGGTATCTTTTAGTGATGATCTGGTCCTCCAAGGATCACTTGCACTTCCAATGATTAGAGTTTCAGGATAAGATGACTTATACTTCCATCCAGATTTTCCTTCTGGCATATCTTGACTGTTTCTGACTTGACCAGATTCATCATTCGAAGATTTATCGTATTCTTCTAATTTGCTTGTATCTTATGATTTTTCAAGTTCTTCTGGTTTGTCTGCATCTGCTTCCTCTGGTTTCGGTAAACCTGCATTATCATCATCTTGCTTTGACTTTTCAAGGTCAAGCTGTTTGTCATCAAATTTAACATGTATGGATTCTTCCACAATACGAGTTTCCCTATTAAACACTCTATAAGATTTAGATCTTTTAGAGTATCCAATGAAGGTACACTTTTGAGATCTAGAATCAAATTTACGAAGGTTATCTTTAGTGTTCAACATGTAACAAGTACAACCAAATTGTTTAAAATAAGAGATGTCATACTTTTTATCTTTCCACAATTCATATGGTGTTTTATGCAATATAGATCTAATTAAGACTCTATTTTAAATATAACATGCAGTATTAATTGTTTCAGCCCAAAATTGTTTTGCAACATTCATATCATTTAACATGATTATGGCCATTTCTTGGAGTGATCTATTCTTTCTTTCTACAACTCCATTTTTTTGGGGTGTTCTAGGAGAGTAGAAGTTGTGAGAGATTCCATTCTCATCACAAAAACTTTCAAAGAACTTGTTTTCAAATTCTCTTCCATGATCACTTCTAATTGTTACAATCATAAGACCTTTTTCATTCATTATTTGTTTGCAAAATGTGATTAACACTTTGTGGGATTCATCCTGACTTCTTAATAATTTTACCCATGTCCACCTACTGTAATCATCTACTATAACAAAGCCATATTTCTTTCCACTTAGAGAGGTTGTTTTCACTGGCCCAAAGAGATCTATATGTAAGAGCTCAAAGAGGTTTGAGGTAGAGAATGAGTTCTTAGGAGTAAAGGAGTTCTTTGTTTGTTTTCCTTTTTGATAAGCTTCACACATAGTTTCAGTTTTGTAACTAAGCTTAGATAAGCCTCTAACTAGTTGAAGTTTATTCAATTTGGAAATTAATCTAAGGTTTGCATGACCTAATCTTTTGTACCAAATGAGGTTCTCTTCATTTACTGACATAAGACACTTAACCTCTTGTTTCTCTAGACTAAATAGATTTATCTTTTAAATGTTGTTTTGCCTCTGACCTATAAAGAGTACAGGTCCATCTTTCTGACCAATTGTCTTTCCTGTTTTTTGATTGAATATAATATCATAATTATTGTCACTTAACTGACTAATACTTAATAAATTATGCTTAAGACCTTTAACAAACAAGACATCTTAAATAGAAGGGGAAATACCATTATCAATTGTACCTTGACCAATGATCTGGCCTTTTTGCTTTCCTCCATAAGTCATTGTGCCTCCTTTGCTCAGTGTTAGTTCTTGGAAGATAGACTTTTCTCCCGTAATATGTCGCGAGCATCCACTGTTCAGGTACCATGATTGGTGTTTCAACTTGATTGCTGAGGACATCTGCAACATAGACAATTTTGTTCTTAGGTACCCAAATCTGGTTAGGTCCTGGTTTGTTAGTCTTGAAAGGTTTCTTGTATTTCCTTGTATTTAACATGGAACAAGATAATTTTGAGTGACCTTTCTTAGAGCAAACAATACTGAAGATATCATAGGGAATATGTTTAGGTTCAGTTACAGTTTCTTCAAATCCTATACCTCTTTTACCATTTCTACTAACTCCATAAATCATAGAAGCATATTTGCTTCTTTCCATACCATTAGCAAGAAAACATTGAAATACTTCTTCATGCTTATCAAAGTTACATGTGGTATTTTCAATTGATGTTGAACTATGATTATTTTTAAGCCTTAAGTTCAACAATCGTAGTTGCATATTCTGTTTTAAGTTAGTAATATCAGCTTTCAGAGTTGCATTTGCTGTTTTAAATTCAACACCTTGATTCTTTAACACATTAACTTTTTCAATTAGGTTTGCATTTTCTATTCTAAGTATTTTCAATTTTAAAGACAATTTGTGATTCTTATTTAAAAAATGATTTATAGCAGTAATTAAATCAGATCGAGTAAAGTCAGAAAATACCTCAATTTCTTCATCTGTTGATTCACTTCCAGAGTCAGAATTTTTCTTGGATCTAGAGGCGGAGTTGGTATGAGCCATTAGAGCTAAATCTGCTTGTTCATTGTCAGAGGATTCATCAGAATCATCCCATGTAGCCATCAGACTATTCTTCTTGGGTCTGGAATCTTTCCTCTGTGTTTCCCTTTCTCCAGATTTGGACAGTTTGACTTGATATGTCCTGGTTCATTGCATCCATAGTAGATAATATTTTTCTTGTCAAAATTTTCATTCCTTCCTATATTTGATTGCTTGGAATCTTTCTAAAGGAAAGATTTCCTCTTGCTGTGCCGCATCCTGTGAATTCTTCTGGATATGAAGGCAATCTCCTCTTCCTCTAAGTTCAGATTCTGATCATCTGAATCACTATCATCTGATTCTGATGTTGCCTTTAGAACCTTCTTCTATTTGTATATCAAGGCCAGAGTCTGGTTTTTCTTCGAGCTCAATTTCATGTGATCTGATAGAGCTGATTAATTCCTCTAGTTAAGAGTATTCAGATCCTTTGCTTCTTGAATGACAATGATCTTAGGTGTCCACTTGCTTGTCAGACTCCTAAGGATTTTCTTCACATGAAGCAGTAGTATAACTCTTCTTAAGTACCTTTAGTCCTCAGATCAGGATCTAGAATCTGGAAAACATTGTTTCAATGTCTTCATCTTCTTCCACCTTGAACAACTCATACTTTTTGACTAGGAGGTTGGCCTTTTCTTTTTGAACTTGCTTGCTTTCTTCATGGGTCAGAATCAGACTATCATAAATACTTTTGGTTGTCTCCTTGTTGGTGCACTTGTCAAACTCCTTGATGGTGATTCCATTTATCATGAATTTTCTGGACTTATGATGCATCTTGTACATCTTCTTCTGATCAACATTCATCTCTTTTCTTGGAATTTCAATACCATCAGTATTCTTCGAAGCAATATAACCATCTTCTATCAAGTCCCAAAGTTCAGGATCTTGTGAAATATAGAAACTTCTCAGCCTGTCCTTCCAATACTCAAAACGTCATTTATCAAACAGAGGTGGTCTGTTGATGTTTCCTCCAACAGCTTCTTCATTGAATCTAGACATATTGAACCCTTGGATCTTTTCTCAAACACTGTAAAGTGCTCATCCTTGAGACCGAGCTCTGATGCAAATTCAAGGTGTAAACATGAGGAGGGGGGGTTGAACTGTGTTTGCCAAAGTTGATAATTTTTTGATAATTTATAGATAAAAAAAAACTAGTTCGATTTTGGTGACTTACTTGGAGTAGAAGCAATCGGATTCAGAGGCAGCAAGCAATGAAAGCATAAATAATTTGACAAGTAGATTTATCCTGGTTCACCACTAACTTGGCTACATCCAGACCCCTCATTCAAAAGGCTTTAATCCACTAATTCAAATACCTTGAATTACAAAGCACCTGACCCTCCAAGCCAGTCTTCCCAAACAACCTGACAACCCCAGACTTTTGAAGAACTAACCACCTTGATCCTACAAGCCAAATATTCTCCTAACAACCTGACAACCCCAGATTGAAGAAGGAACTAAACCGCTATTAGGTTGGATACAAAAAATTGAAATTTAAATAGTTGCTTCTAAAAAAGCTGATAATAATAATAATAATAACTCTCACACTCTAAGAAAAGAACACTCATAGAATATTTCTCATTCGAACAAGTGTTTCTCTCTTGGACCTCTAGGACTACTATATTATGCTTTTTGATGATTTTCTTCTTCATCCTTGAGTATATATTTATAGTTAAAATTTGAGCATTGAATTCGTCGTTCTTTAATTCTGAATTGTATTTTGTTCAAATTGCGTTTGTAAATTTTTCAAATTGATTATGTTCCTTTTTTTTAGATTGAGAGTGTAAATTCTCTAGATTGATTCTATTCGTATTTTTTTTCAGATTGCGTTTGTAAATTGTTCAGATTGATTATGTTTATATTTTGTTGTAGATAAATCTTGACCAAATCTTGACCATATTTTCTTTCATACTCTTTGAAGTCAAATATATTGTTCTCATAAAATACTTTTGTTATCATAAAAACTCTAAGTATAAAATGAACTTGGTTCCAACAACAGTATGTAATGGTTCCTTTCCATCTATTAAAAATGTTTTACTTGTGAAGGACTAATGCATAACATACTGAGCATAAGTCAATTAAGCGATAATGGTTATGATGTTGTCTTCAATCAAAAGACATGTAAAACAATAAGTCAAATTGTTGGATCCATACTATTTATTGGTAAAAAAAAATAATTTTTACAAAATAAACTTGCTTGATTTGGAAAAACAAGAAGTAAAGTGCCTTATGTCCCTCTATAGATGAGGACTCTTATGCCTTTTTAATTGAGGAAGACAATAAAGAAGTAGCTTTGGAATACCTAAGGATGTGCCAGTCCAATCAAGAGATGGATTTTGTCTTCCTTTCTCTGCCTAAAGCTGCTTAAGTGTTTGAGAATAAGCGAAAAAGGGTTGCCAAGAAATTCAGTGTAGAAGAGGAAAAGGAAGAAGCAACAAACGCCAATGAGGACGAAGCAAACGGAATTCTAAAGAAGAAATAGAAGGTAACATCCAATTATGAGCAAACTACTCCTTCTAATATTTTTGGTAATACGAGTAGTAATGAACAACCTGAACATGAACCAAAACCTCTCACTCCCTACCCAAAATACAAACTTAGTTGTCCATCCTTTTAATCCTGCACCTACTACCTCAGCTGACTCTGACTCCAACACCTCATATGATATGTATGAGGCAACCTTAGTTGAAAACCATTCCTCCCTCCGACATAGAACCCCTCCTCTTCCTCTCAAGACCATCTGTAATATCCCACTTTTGGAACATTATCTCGAAATACTATGTTTAAAATGCATTCTATTTTTTTTTCATGAAAATATTTTAATTCTCGTGCAAGCAAAATACATCATGATACATATAAATGCAAACAACTAATCGATAATTAATTAGAACTCTTATGGTATCTGAATCAGATAATTGAGTACTCAAGTTTTATGATTCAAATATATCATACCAAAATAGAAAGTTATAAATGGTTTAAACTAGAGTCTAACAGAAATAAAGTTCCTAAAGCTAACCACCACTATTCATCTTAGAAATTAAAAGAAATGCTCCATATATTCATCTGAAAACTCATTTGGGTGCGAAAGAAAATTGAGGATGTTATTTGTCAAATGTTATGGTCATCTCCAAATAACAAACACAGATCAAATAGACATGCATATATAGTTATTATAGAAAAATATAACTAAATCATATACTTCATTTAACAATTATAATCACAAAGCACCAAAGGTACAAATCAAGCAGAATGCACAAACCCTATTTGTTAGACAATATGTCAATGCATGATTCCAGAATATCACCACCCTATAGAGCAAAGAGTCTTACCATTGGACAACGTCCCACCGTTGGACAAATGCTCTTTAGAGTTTCATGTTCAGTACCCCACCGTTGAGTATTTTTCTGAATCACGTTACCTTTTCAAGGAACTGTCTTCACGTATTCGCGACTAGGTTCATGCCACCATAGAGCGTCCAAAACCATTTAACCTAGTCCTAAACATATTTTGAAGATAACACACAAGGTTTTTCTAGAATTATGCGCCACAAACTCTTGTTGAACTCGCTTCACACTAATATTTGAGCGAAATCGGAGTAAGTTTGCTGCACCACTTTGTACTACTGGAACCAATATATTTCCTTTTCTTCTATGTTTCCTCAATGTCTCTCGCACTCTGTGTGCGGCACACCTTTCTCTTTTTCTTTTTATTTGTTTATTTTATTAACCTAATTGGAATTTATACTCCCTTAGTAACTGATACATGGGCCACACCCATTTAACATGATTTCTCTTTTTTTTTTCACAACAAAACAAATCATGTCATTATTATGATTATGATTCTTATTATTATTATTATTATTATTATTATTATTATTATTATTATTATTATTATTATTATTATTATTATTATTATTATTATTATTATTATTTCAAATAATTTACAAGGAGGCTTTATTCAGTTTCTTTTTTTATATTAACCAAAATTAGCGACATATACAGTCAAATCAAATAGAAATATATGCATTTCAAAAATAATAATTAAATTTAATATAAAATCTAGTAATTACATAATAAAATTAAATGAAGAAAATGCATTTCATTAACTGTTAATAATGGGAAAAATGCGGATCTTACACCATCATTGCAAACTCAACACCATCAGCCACTGAAACAAACACTCCACAAAGATCTCTTAACTCTAACATTCCACGAACACCTACCTTCTCCACCTCTACATCTGACCATACCATACCAAGACCTGTGAATCCCCCTCACCAAGAAGTTGAGACAGTAGCTCAAGTCCCCATTAACTTAGTTTATGATACATCTTCAAAAGACTCCTTTATTCCTCCCTCACCCTCTTTTCACTTTGGACCTGCCACCTCCACCATCTCGGTACACGTCATTCCCCTCACCCACTTCATTCCCTTTGGCTTTCCAAACCTCAACTCATTCATTACTTCTCTTATTGCCAAAATCACTTCAACACGGAATAGGAATGTTCAAAGTTTGGACCCTAATGATGTTTCCAACCAGTTGAACAAGGTCCTCTCGTTTGTCACCAACTCAATATGGGACAAATAGATCATGGAATGTAGTTGACATTCCAGAACGCTGCAACTTTCAAACAAACATATGAGAACCTCTATCTATGGATCCTGCAGTTTCAGAAAGCCTAGAGCAATTAGTATAGAAAGCTTTTGTAAGCTACGTCAAAAGGCTCCCCAAATGAATAGTTGGATACAAGAATCTATTTTATTACAAATTACTTCTAGAAGCCATAAATTATGCATGATATAAATAGGTGTAAAGCTAAGCACAGACATAGAAAGAGTCACCCTATCAGGCTTACTAAGAAGCCTAACTTTCCATCCGACTATCCAGGAGTTAATTTTAGCAATGATAAAGGAGAAGTTTGCATTTGTAGCCCTTCCTGTAAGCATAGGAAGGTTGTGATATTTACCAATATTGTAAGTATGTTGGAAGTTAATCGTACCTTCAAACTTCATTACCTTCAGCCGAGATAGGTTCTTAGGAAAGAGGAATTTTGATTTCTAAATTTTAATTTTCATACTAGAGGCTTTGTAAATGGTTGAAGCACCTCATTAACTAGTTTGACTTGCGACGTTTTGGCTCTTATAAAAAGTAAACAATCATCTACAAATGAGATATGAGAAATAGTTGGTCCATTATCAGAGATACGTATCAGAAGAGCCTACTTCTCCATACAAAGCAAGATTAAGTAAGGAGACATAGGGTCACCTTATCGCAGGCCACGAGTAGGAGCAAAATTGTCAAGCTTACCATCGTTCCACTTAAGAGACGAGGATGAGAAGGTGGTGCAACTCATAATAAGCTTAATAGTTGAAGTTGGAAAGCCATATTTCGATAGAGTAATTTTTAAAAAAATTCAATCCACAATATCACATGCCTTCTCAAAATTAATTTTATACACAAGAAAACTTGATTTTCCTTTCTTAGTATGCATGTCGTGGACAAGCTCTTGAGCTATATTTCGATAGAGTAATTTTTAAAAAAATTCAATCCACAATATCACATGCCTTCTCAAAATTAATTTTATACACAAGAAAACTTGATTTTCCTTTCTTAGTATGCATGTCGTGGACAAGCTCTTGAGCTATAGGAGCATTATCGACAGTGCCTCCATTTGGAACAAAACTATTTTGAAGAGGGCCAATGAGGGTTTCCAAATGGGATCTAATACGACAAACTAAAACATTGGAAACCAGCATAAAGAGAACATTGCATAAACTAATTGGTCTGAAATTATTGAGACTTTGAGGTTCATCAATCACAGGGATAAGAAGGATGAGGGTCTCAGTAATATCCCAAGGGATACAACCAAAAGAAAAAGCATCAGACAATAATTTCCAAAAATCACCTCCTATAATATGTTAGTACGTAGTAAAGAAAATTGGTCGGAATCCATCTGAGCCTGGAGCTTTGTATAAAGACATAGAGTAAATAGCATCATTTGCTTCCCTCATTGATACAAGTTGTAAGAGAGAATCATGAAGAGTTTGTGGAATTTGAGGAATGTTATGAAGCACGAGGCTATGTGAATCACACTAGGCATTAGATTGGAATAATTTCTTGAAAAATTAGAGACTTCCCTCTTCAAAGTCTCATCATCAGAACACCAAATACCTTGAATGTTGAGCCTAGTAATCTTGTTCCTTCTCCTCCGAATCACAATTTGAGTATGATAAAATTTGGTATTCTTATTCACAAATTTGATTCAATTCTCTCTAGATTTTTGAAACCATAAAAGTTCATCTTATTCTAAAATAGATAAGAATTGTTCCTGAAGTTCTTTCTTGATTTGGGGTTGTGTCTTGACATACAAGCAAAAATGAATATGGACAGCAATGATTCACGTATCATACACATGGAGAAAGGTATTTTCGGAGATGAGTGTGAAGAATTACTTGATAAAGAGCACATATATGAACTTTTCAATCATAAGGAGCTGAGTGCTACTGTCATCAGCATATACATTAGGTAATGTAAAATACTTTATTTAAGATAAAAATTACTTTTAATTGCATCACTACCACATTTAATGGTAATTAATCTAATTTGACATCTTCATTGAAGGTTTTTGTATGAAAAGTTGGTGTGCATGCGTAAATTGTCAGATAAATTTTAATTCTTATCTCCCCATAAGTTGTCCATGTTTAAATTCGATCCAGTTAACGTAAATAAATATGTCGTTGATATACTTTTGGGAAATAAAGATAAGGATAAGTTGTTTCTTGCGCCATATAATTCAGGATAATTATATATTATTTATCTATATCTTTTTTAATTTATGATACTATATTAGTTGTGTAAACAAAGTTGCCAACCAAATTTTTGTTGTTGTAGGCAACATTGGGTGTTGTTTTCCATCAATGCCACCTCTGAATTATATACTATTTAGATCCATTGCAGGGTCATTATAACAATCACTCGGATATAAAAAATATCTTTGATACGTAAGTAATATTTTATTTCTTACAAAGATAAATAATGTGTTTGGTAATCGAATAATAATCACATTTAGTTGATAGTGCTTTACAAGTTTTCCGCGCTCAAAGGGATGTTACAGTGTTGAAGCATATGTCAAACAACATCACATGGATTCCAATAAAGGTTTGAAATTTTTGTTATAGAACTTAATTATATCCCTTTAAAATTTCATTTACAATCAATGCATAAATATTTATTGGCGTATATGTTTTATTTTATAGTGCCCTCGTTAAACTAAAAACATAGACGCGAATACTATATATTGCAATTCATGAAAGAGATTGTTGATATGAATCAAAATATAATTCCAGAAACGGTACGCTATTTTCATTATATTTTGATTTTCATATATAAACTATGTATATATTTGATTCTAACTTATTTATGTTCAAATATTATATCGCATAGTATTTTGACAATTCCAATTCAACATACCCTGAAAGTGATCTAACTGAAATAAAGGAAGACTGATGTTAGTGTGTGATCGAACTGAAAGTTATATAATTTGTTAATAGGTAAATTTCACATTGTAAACTATTATATATTGTATATTTTTGTGTGAACTGATCATTATTTTCATTATAGTTTATTTTATTTTTGGTTACAGTAGGGTAAAATAAGAAATTGCTGGGAAATTGGAATTTTTGTAAAGCTGACATATAATTCATAGTTAATTCAAAGTGTGTGTGAGATTGAGAAAAGAAACTATTATATATGTACATTGGGTGTTGTGAACTAATTGTTGTTGTGCATATGTAATTGATATTGTGAATACATAATTGTTGTGAATATGTAAAAAATATAGTAATTGATGTGAATATAAAATTGCTGTGAATATGTAGTGAATATAGTAATTGTGTCAATATGTGTTTGATGAATATGATTTTGGAAAAAATTGAAAGACAACGTTTTTTTAAAAAAAATGCCATAAAAGACCTGTTTATACAAACCAGCATTTTTTTAAAAATGCCATTAAAAAATGTCAATCCGGTTTACAGCGCTTTTTATTAAAATTAGTATAAAAATGCACCTATTACAACGCTTTTTTGAAAAAAACGCTGTAAAACTAGTATAAGAATGCACCTATTACAGCGCTTTTTTGAAAAAAAGCACTGTAAAACTAGTACAACAAGTAGCGCTTTTTAGAATAGAAAACTAGTATAAGAATGCACCTATTACAACGCTTTTTTGAAAAAAGCGCTGTAAAACTAGTATAAGAATGCACCTATTACATCGCTTGTTTGAAAAAGCGATGTAAAACTAGTACAACAAGCAGTGGTTTTTAGAATAGATATACAAAGCTTTTTGTAAAAAGCGCTGTAAAACTAGTACAACAAGCAGCGCGTTTTAGAATAGATTTACAGCGCTTTTTTCAAAAAAGCGTTGTAAAACTAGTATAACAAGCGCGCTATATATGCACCTATTATAGCGTTTGTTTTTTATGAAAAGCGTTGTAAAATTACTCTCAGAGAAGTGTTGAGCGTTATATATTACAACGCTTTTTTATTTTAAATAACGCTATTGTATCTTTTAACAGCACTAGATACTACAACGCTTAAAAGCGCTATAAACAGCTTAAAAAAGCGCTGTAAAATCTAATTTTTAGCGTAGTACCACATCTCAACCCAAAACCTTAACCTTAATGATGTTGGAAAAATAAACAAACATAGAGATTTAAATAACAATCAAAACACAAGAAAATAACGTGGAAACTCCAAATCTAAAGAAAAAATGACGATCATTATCTATTACCAACCAAAGAACAAAACTATGTGAAAATTGTTACAACACATACACTTGTCTCAAACTTCTCATGACCTCCAGTACACTCACACTCTCCAAAGTAAATGTTTAAACTACATCTCACAACACTTTAACACAAGAGAAAAGAAAAGAATCAAATACAATCTTAAATTGTTTATGACCGGTGAGAATTATAATAAAAAATTAGAACCATATATATATAACTTTGAGCTTCTTGTTCATTTACAATTCTAAGCAATGTGAAATTTTTACATATCTTTAATTTTAACCAAACCTAACAAGACCAGTTGGTATAATCTTCAAAAATTGATGGTGAAATAAATCAAAGATATGTGATGGTCGCCGAATTCAAAGTAAGTGAGTCTCTCTATGTTGCATCTGAAATTGGGACAAATATCAGTAGAAGCATGTCAAGGTTGTGGAGATGTGTGAGGTAGTTGAAGTTATATTTTCCATAAAAAGTTATGAAAATGTGTACATCAATGTTAAAATTTTAATATGGAATAGTTATTATATTCATATTCCAATGTACTAAACGACACATAGATGGATGACTTTATCCGTTAATTTGATTATTATTTTTTTTTATAAAAATGACATCCATTCATTTAAATCAATTGAAATTAAATCAATCAATAATACAATTTTCAATTGCTAAAAACGAAAAAGATGAATCTATGAACAAACAAACTCACAATATCTATATTAATAACATAAAATGGAAAAATATTTATAAATGTGACAAAATCTACAAATATGACAAAATTGATGTGTGCTTGCTTTCAGAGCTGCAATGTTGAAGACGTCAAAATCATTGATTGAAATTGCACTGAATCAAAGTTGATCTATCAATCTAAAACTAAAATAATATCACAACAAGGTAGAAAATAAAACAATTTTGCTTTAAAATAATAAAATAAAAACTAAATACTTATAAAAATAATTTATTTAGATAAAAAAAACAATAAATAAAAAATTAGAATAGTAATTTTAGATAAAAAATTGACCATAAATTATCTTCTTAAATGAAGGGAAGAGAAATTAAACAAAAGGTGAAGACTACCATTCACCCTTCTAGGTGTTTTGTTTTTTTGTTTTTACTAAATTGTTCATGCCTGTAGTATTGCATGACTACCATTCACTAGCCTAACTTCCCTTGATTTAAATTTAATGACGTGACAATTAATTGTTATTATTAATTTAAATTTTATATTAAAATATTTAAATTTAAATTTTAAAATAATGAAATAAAATATTTGAAATTTATTTATTTTATTTAACCTTTTTTAATAATTTAAAATTTTAAAATATTTAAATAAAATATTATTTATTTTATTTTAAATATTTTAGTATTATTTTTTATATTTAAATTATTTACATTTTTAATTTATTTAATATTTATTTTATTTATATATTAAATAAATTTATTTTATTTATATATTAAATAAATTTATTTTATTTATAAATTAAAATTTTGAAAGAGAGTTATGGGCATACAATGTGATTAAGTAACACTAAATGGTTTGATAATCTATTTTAATATTGACTTAATGCACTTTTGGTCTCCTAAAAATGAATTAAATAAATTTAAATTATATTTATTTTATTTATAAATTAAAATTTTCAAATTTTTTATTTTAATTTTTTTGAAATTAAATAATAAAATTAATTACAATAATAATACCATAAAAATAATTTTATTCAAGTCACAAATTTTGAACCAACTAGCGTGTATCCTTCAAATTTTTTTATTGATTTTTTTCAATAATATTTAAGATTAGGTGAAAATTGGTTATGATTAGGTGGACGATGGTTATATTAGTTAACTTAATTATGAAACTATATAAAGGTGTATCATACTATAGTATAATTGTATCATATTTTTCCTACTATCAATTTCAAGTACTTCCAATATTTCTCTAAATTTTAATAACAATATATTTCTCTAAATTTTTTTTTTAAGCTCAACCACACATTTCAACTTGGAAAAGAGCTTCTTATTGGATCAACAAATCTTTCATGCAAATTTGTGGAAATATGTTACATTTATATATTAGACAAAATACATTATGCAGTTCTTTAAATTACACGAAAACAACATATTATTCTTTTATCTTCTCTTTTTTGTAATAAGTTAATTTTTTATCTTTATTTTGGTGTCAAGTTTGTCACTTATATTTGTAAATGTTTACATCGATGATTCTAATTTCTAACTAGCAAAATTGAAACGAAAAATTCTTTCAATTTTTTCAATAAACTAATGTAATTCTTAAAGGATTTTGATTCCAATAATCATAAGAACATGAACCCTCAATCAACCTTCAAAAGAAATAATTAAGTAAGAGGGAATTCGAGTAAGATATATTTTATGGTTCTTGAAATTAAGCACAAAATTATCTTAATCTATATCATGAAATCGTATGAAAACTTATTATGTTCTTTAATATGATATGATAACAAAACTCAGAGTTTAGTTTTACAAAATCTCTAACTAAAAATAGTTCAACATTGTAGTTTTTACAAACATAAATGACTAACTTGATACAAAAAATAAAAGTTAAATGATAAATTTGATATTTTCTTGTAATTTAATGGGCTAAAAGATGTATTTTGCCTATATATTATTATAAAGATTAAAGATAGTGCACTGACCGTCTAAGATAGATAACTTTACACCATCATCAAATTATAATAATTCAATCTGTCACATCATATTATACATTTCTTAAATCAAAGGCAGATATCTAATTATAAATGTGTATCCTATTCACAACTTTGAAATGTATTAGAAGTATCTTCTACATATCACTGACTCCTAATTCGGCTTGGTGGGGAACATAAGTGGATTCAGGTGTTAGGATTCTTGTGTTGAAAATCATCTTAATAATCATGGTGATTATGAAATCTGGATACTCCAATCTTGATACTCGTAGGTTGTCGTTCTTCACGAATACGTTTGAATTACTTTAGGTTGTCGTTTTTATAAATAAATTATAAATAAATTTGTTTTAAACATTTACTTTTTACATTTTAAAAGAAGAAAAATCTTCTCTCCCATGTAAACAAGGAAAAATCTCACAACCAATTTTAGTTTTTGTTATAGATTTGTATCGACAACGACATTAAAATATATTTCGTTAACTATTATCATTATAGTTATCCATTAATAATGATGATTTTTGGTGTATTTCTAGGAGTGTTGTATTTTAAATTAAAAATTTTCTTACATCTTCATACTCATGTCAATACCACGTATTTGAACTTCATAGCCGTTTGATATAGTCAAACCGCGTGTTCCCTTGGTAGATAACAGTATTGCCATAAGATAAGTACGTAGCTATGCCAAGAGGAAGAAAATAAACTATGTATTTAATGCATTTGTGGAAATTTGGACAATTGCTTGTTGCAATTGCTTTTGGCTGGACAATCCACACGTAGTGGAAACAACTGCTTAATACCTATAAACATGTCAGATTTTGTCTTTTTAATTTGGTTGAGTTTGTAAAAAAATTAACTAAAGTTAGAAAAAATAAAATAAACAATATCAATTTTTTAATCACATCCAACAGACCAACCTACTCTGCCATGTGATCGCCCCGTTTTTACATGTGTTAAACGGGACAGACAAATTTAGGTAGGGGAGTTCAAATCCTTAGCCTAGTCTAGTCCAAATGGCGGGCAAAATAGTCGGCATGACAAGTCCGACCAGCTTTGCAACCGCTAGAGGTACTAATAACCATTTTACAACTGTTCCTAAGAAAACTTGAACTCGAAACCTTGAGATTACAAGATTAAACTCTTATCACTGAGCTAACAACTTAAATATAAAAAAAAAAAAAAAAAATTCTTCAACAATTGCATCAATTAGCAGCACCAAACTAGAAAATAAAGTATGCCCTTGCATGGTTTGGACAGCAACATCATTATCACAAAATACATAAAGAAAATGCAAAGGAACTTCCATGCACATTGGTTCTAACATCAAACTAAAAGCCTTAGATGGTATGAATGAATACAAGATTACATATTAACTATTTAGATTGACTTATTCGAGTTTATTCACTAGAAAAAACACTTGCAAGTCTCTTAGTGAAAGCTTCTAAAAACAACATACGACATGTATGTAAGATGCTTTAGGCATATTTCCACAAACTATCTATGATAACTTATTAAAACAACTTCTAACTTACACAAAAACACTTATTTAAACGACTTCCAACTTACATAAAAACATTTATATGATTAATGTTTATTTTATAAAAATTTAACTAAATCTTTTTATCCAAATTCAACTAATAATATCTCATATACTAATGCTTAGAAGCATGCATATAGAATTTCATAGAATCAACAAAACCATCAATATATTTGTCCTGCAGCTCCATATCTCCAAATATCTTGCTCATCTCTTCAACTTTACTTCTATAAACCTTTCCTTCTTCCTTATCCATCACTGATCCCAAAGCCTTTGCCACTGAATCCCTATTGAACTTTCCATCATGATCATTTCTAGCTACTTTCACTCCAACCATTTTTTCTTCCATAATTGTAGCATTTAAACACTGTTCATGTGCTAAAGGCAACATAATAAGTGGACAACCAACTTGAACACTCTCTATCACCGAACTCCAACCACAGTGAGTCAAGAATCCTCCGACCGATTCGTGCGCCAATATTCTCAACTGTGGCGCCCAATTAGTCCACACTAGACCATTATTCGATCGATTCTTAAACCAATCATGTCTATTATCATCACTATTTTCCTTCTTTAGAACAAAAAGAAATGGAAAACCAGATAGTTCTAATCCCATAGCTATCTCAGTAAAGTCTTCATCAGTTATATTTGGCTGAGATCCAAATGCTACATAGATCACTGAATTTTTTTCATGTGTTTCTAACCACTTAAGGATTTTACACCAATTATCATCATCATTACTTCTATCTTCACTAAAATCTAGTGAGGGTGGTAATAGTCCAATTGGAATCATTGGTTTCTTGTAGATATTTTCAAGTAATGTAAGAGACTCACGTTCAATTTCCATGCAACTTCTTACAACAAGTAAATCAACTCCAAAAAGTGTCCCTTGGAGCCTGAATACATCCGAAACACCGGACTCGTCTTGTTCTAAATGTGTATCAGACAAATACTTTTCCTCAAAAGGTTTCAAGGCTTCTACTTTTTTTTAGATTCATCAAAGTGCCTTTCACCTGACTTCATCACGAATACATTCACATAGAAATACAAACTGCGTCCATTAAAAATCGAGAAATATATGCGTAAGATGCCGAGCTTAGACGATATGGGTGGTAACCAATAAGGTGTAAAGTCATATATAATACAATCAGGAGTTGATGTCTCTAAAAACTTTGTTAGAGGTTCTTTAAGACCATCAAAAGCTATCTTGAGATATGGTTTAATGTGAGGTAGAATGTCCGAAGTAGCCTCTGCATGATCAGGGAGATTATCTACATGTGGAAGTTGGAGTTCTATCATTTCGAATGAAGTTTGTAAATTTGTTGGTATGGTGTCAAAGATGTACAAAGTTGTTAACATTATTTTTTATAAATGTTTATATTGAATGTTTCATATACTTAATAGACAATGCTAATGTATATTCCAACTACTATAGGAATCATACAACAAATTTTATTTGAAGTTTGGTTAACAACGAGAGACATTTTTTATTTTTCTACATTCATTCAATAAGTTGTTTTTTTTTTTTTTTTTCTATATCTCTTTTCTGTCACATCATTCTCTCTGTTTCTTTGTCCCTCAAGGTGTCAAGAAAGTTTTTGAGTGTACACCAATAATTTTTGTTCTAATTACATAAACATAACTGCCATAATTTAGTGCGTTAAATATATTTTAAGTTCTTATATAATTTCAAGCCTATTTCAAACATTATAAAAAGTTTCTTGACCAAAATTTTGAATATTTAACTTTGGAAGAATTAAACATGAATTTTTTAAATGTAAAAAATTCAACACAAAAGTAAAAAAATATGGACCTAAAAACTAAATTTTGAGCTCATTTTTTATCGACCAACTTTTTAAAATGTTGTAACCAAGTCTTCAAAAATTCGTTCAAAAATATGTGTTGGTTTAATGTAGGACTAAAACTAGATGCATGATAATTTTGTAGAGATTAAAAGTTATATTTATTTTTTATACGGACTAAAACTGAAATGTCAAAATTTTATAGAGTCTAAAAATATATTTAACTCTAATTTAAATGCAAAAATAAAGACTCATTTTATTCTGTGTGAAAAATTGTGACACCCAATTTAGCCTCTTGAGAAAAATAAATGTAACTGTAGTCTTGGATAAAATTAAATTGGAACAACTTAGTCCCTACATTCTTTAAACTTTATTTGATTGATGAAGAAAAGATGGAGGAAATAAAAGAAAGTGAAAACAAGAGAAAAATAGTATAAAACAAGTTGGTTATTTAGAAGTTTTGTATAAAAGAAAATGAAAAGAAATTATGATAGAAAAAAATATGTGTAATTATAAAATGACATAAACAAATGTCATGTAGAAAAAACTAGATAGGAGAAAAAGAATATAATAAATATAAATTAAAAATATTTCATTACAACCAATAAAAATTTATAAAATATTGAAAGAAAAATAAAGAGAATAAATATATAAAATAAATTTGTATCCATAAGGCTTAACTAAACTGACAAATGCAGATAATATTAGACTGAGTATCATGTCCCGAGTTCGAACTAAGACCTCACAGTACAAATTTCTTTGCCATTTCCTCTACCGACAAAAAAACGTAAAATAAATTTGTGACATTGACATTTTTGACACATCAACTTATAACATTTTAATTGAATTTAAATTAAAAAATATAAAAATAATCCTAATTAAGTAACGAACCAAATAACCGTTGTGATCATTTTTTCATTGAATGAAGACTGTTATTATTTTTAGTGTTTTTAATTTTAATTCTATTGAAATATTTTAACGGTCTGATTGTTATAGGTTATAAAAAAATGATTTTTTTGTTTAATCATTTAACTATTAATTTTTAGAGTTTCTTTTAAAAACAGCTGATTAATTTTATATAAATATATATATATATATATATATTATATCTTTAATTTTCTTTTATATTTTATAATTTTTTATTGATTGTAATAAAATATTTATTTTTATTCTTTTTATCATATCTAATTTTTTCTTAAGCACATTTATGTCATTTTATAAAAACATATTTTTTTTTTCATTATAGTTTCTTTTCATTTTCTCTTATACTAAACTTTTAAATAATCAACTTATTTTTTATTTAAAATTTTTTTCCAGTTTTGGTGGATAATTAAAATAATCAAGTTTAACATCTTCAAATATAATATATTTTGGCTAAAATTTGAAAATGGAGGGATGAAATGATGGCCATACCTGGCCAAATAAGAAAATGTTCAAATTTGTAAAAAAACTTGTAACTATTGAATTGAGAGTCTGATTATTACAACTTTATTTTAAAAATAATCAATTTCACGAGTTTTCATTTATTTGTTATAGTCTACAAAAAAAAAACCAAAGTCTAAAAACTAATGAGAAACTATTTTAAGAAATTTCTCATCAAAATCATTTTTTATAACTAATTTAAAAAAGGTAATTTTTGTTACAGTAAACAATCAAAAACAAATTCCAATTTTTTTTTTTAAATTTCTAATAAATAATTTTTATATTATGAAATGTCAAAATCAATTTTTGTTTTTAAAATTTGTAACAAATTAACTCTAAAACTCCTAAAAGTGTTTAATTTAAAAAAATATATTTTTTTTCACAAAAATCTCAAACAAACTGGTTCATATTTGTAAGAACTCTATATAACATTTATCATGATGGTTTGTGTTTGGTATAGTATACAATGGGAAAATTAATATATGACACGAATTGTTTTGGTTTGTGTTAGGCTGGATAATCCACACGCAGTGGGAACAACAACAACTATCAATTAATGAACAAACAACTATTTTTCTATCTAAAAACAACAACCTTTTTTTTTTTTTTATTGGAAGATAATTTTTTTTATTGAAAGTGGAACATGGGTATGATAAAAGTGGGTCTATAATTCTGTTAAGTATGAAAAAATCTTTCAAGAATTTATTACAAATGACATAGACAGAAGCAACAAGGCTCTATTGAAGAACTAGAGGAAACTCCTAAGGCTAACCTACCTGATACTGCTTGCATATATTGCTTAAAGAAATGTCGTAATAAAAGAACATGTCTGATGCAAAAAAAATATGGAAAGACAAGACACCTTTCAGAACTAACAAACTAGGATCCAACCAAATTTGGGTGTCTAAGAATAAAATAGTCTATCTTGCAGATATCCTTACCGTTGAGAAAGGATGATTCATAGGTTTTTTAGGTAATCAGAACGATAAGAACATTGGGCATGATACAGTTGAAGGTGCAAACACGAGAAAAATGGGGTTGAATTGTGTTTACCAAAGATGATAACTTTTTGATAATTTATAGACAAAATAAAAACCTAGTTCGGTCTTGGTGACTTACTTGGAGTAGAAACAATCGGATTCAGAGGCAGCAAGTAATGAAAGCATAAATAATTTGACAAGTAGATTTATCCTAGTTAACCACTAACTTGGCTACATCCAGTCCCCTCATTCAGAAGGCTTTAATCCACTAATTCAAATACCTTGAATTACAAAGCACTTGACCCTACAAGTCAGTCTTCCCAAACAACCTGACAACTCTAGAATTTTGAGGAACTAACCACTTTGACCTTACAAGCCAAGTCTTCTCCTAACAACCCCAAATTGAAGAAGGAACTAAACCACTATCGGGTTGGATACAAAAGATTGAAACTTGAGTAGTTGCTTCTAAAAATGCTGATAGTAATAATAATAATAACTCTCACACTCAAAGAAAAGAACACTCAGAGAATATTTCTCATTCGAACAAGTATTTCTCTCTTTGAACTCTAAGACTACTCTTTTCTGCTTTTCGATGATTTTCTTCTTCAGCCTTGAGTAACAATTCATAGTTAAAATTTGAGCTTCAATTTAGTCCTTGTTTAATTCTGAATTGTATTTTGTTCATATTTCGTTTGTAAATTCTTCAAATTGATTATGTTCCTTTTTGTTTAATTGAGATTGTAAATTCTTCAGATTGATTCTGTTTGTATTTTGTTCAGACTGCATTTGTAAATTCTTCAGATTGATTTTGTTGTAGATAAATCTTGATCAAATCTTCCTCAAATCTTCTACAAATGTTGACCATATCTTCTTTCATATGTAACACCCCAAATTTTATAATAAACTATTTTATTAATTAAATAAGATTTTAGATAATTAATTTGGTGCTAAAATTATTTTAGGATACATGTTGATTAGTTTTATGATTAATTTTCGTTATATGTTTGTTTTTTATGATGTGTTAATCTCTACATATTTGACCAAATGAGTGATGTAAATAATGAATATTATATTTTATTATTTTATATATTTTTCTAAAAATAATAGTATTTTAAGGTAAATATTTTAAAGAATAAGATTTTAGGCGATTTTACGTGTATATGTGAGTTGGTAGTTAATGTGATATTTTCTTATATGTTTGACTAATGTTAAGTGTGCACATATTTATATTTTAATTATTTCTACGTATCTCTTATTTTAATTATTTACTTTATAAATAAATATCTTGGGATATTAGTAATGTTGTGTTTGATTTCCTTATTTTTATATACGTGTTATGACATTGTGATTTTATATATATTTATTATGATATAATAACTAATATAAAGTGTGATTTATTTTATAGTTTCGACTATTCTCTAATGATAGTAATACTTTAATTTGAGTATTTTGAAAAATAAGTATTATTATAGTAATCATTTTGAATATAAGAGTTTTGGTTATTAATGTATTTTATAAAGTAATAGTTTTGAAATATTAGTAATTAAATTGTGTTTAAAAAAAAGTGTTAAAAAATAACTTTGGTAATTGTTGGTTTTATAAAAAGAATGAGTAAAATGTGTTCATGGGTTAACCCCATATGCAAGTAAAACCTAACAAAACTAAATAATAGTAAAAATAAAAAATAAGGAAAGATGGTGGAGGAGTAGTAGCAGCCGTCTAAAGAAGAGGAAACATAAATTAGGACTATCGTTTGGCATCCATGATCTATAACAGTTCCAAAAAAGTTTATCCGTTTTCGTCCAAATTTCAATATGTTTTTTTACTCATTTAGCTAGTCAATTGAACACACTTTCTATTCTATATTTTAATCTCACAATTTTCATATTTGCACATTAATTAATTTATTCCTTAAAGGGCTAGCGAGCCCCGAATGAATCGTTGGGAAATACGGTTTTTCCGTTCATCTCACAATATATTATACTCATGAATTCAAACGCTCTTTCACCCCTTACCTTATTTCGACGCTTTCACACACGAATACGATTTAACGAGCAAACAACCTTTGTTCTTTGACTCTTTGTCCTTCAATCGATCTAACTCGATAGTTTATGGGTAAACGTCAAAAATAAATTATGAGAATACACTCTAAAAACTAAATTTCGAAATTCGATCAAGGAAACTTACCATAAATCATAAAACCAATCAGTGGATAATATAGTCACTTTTCACACGATCATTTTGGCGTTGGTTTCACTGAAATTGGACTTACGGTGAAGAAGAACAATGCAAAAAAACGAATTCCACAAACGGAGAAGTCAATTTATTTAATTTTGCATCACAATGCAAAATATGAGAAAGTGTGTTTAATTTTTTTACTCATAGAAATATTTGTAAGGTGTTGATTGATTTAATTTCTTTAAATGTGTGGTATTTGATATTATTGTGATATTGAGTGTCGTATGAATTTTATGTATATGTTTGATTAGATGAGTTTATGTGATGTAATAATAAAAGATGGATGCATTGTGATAATTTTATGTGATGATGATGATGTATGATTAATAATTGTGATGTTATAAATTTGTGATAAGTTTATGTGATGAGGTATGATTGATGATAGTGATGCTATAAATTTGTGATGAGTTTATGTGATGATGATGATGCGTAATTAATGATAGTGATGTTATAAATTTGTGATGAGAATATTCAAGTAACCCCATAGTTGATGAAATAATGGTGATTCCAATTTGTGTTTGAGATGACGGTCTTAATGGAGTATCATAGGCCAACTATGGGAGAAAATAAATATTGAGAATTTGTGAAATGGATATTATCTTATCATCATATAGGTAGGGCCTGACAAGCCTAGTGATTCCAGGGAAGTACAATTGAATGAGCCTGATCGTGGCTGTCTACTATTGAGCCTTATTCGGGTGGACAATTCCTAGGTGACTTGGAGGTAGCACTCCAAATGTCGGGAGCTGCCATGCAACACACGTTTACCTCGACTGTCGCGTATATGTGTCTTGGGTTGAGTTAAGGGGATCTACGACGACAGGGCCAATTTGAATTGTCCATCCACCCGAGTGGTGGCATAGTATCAAGCCTCCTAACCAAGTACTTCAGAGTTAGAATGGTACACATTGTGAAGTAGAGTCTAAGCTCATGCATAGCATTGCATTTCCTTGTGATTATTTTGTTATGATTGATGTGTTTCAAAAGTATTAATAATTTCTCTTAGATGATTTGATGCATATTGTAATGAGATAATTAGTTTACTTGAATGACTTTGACGTTATAATATGGTAATATTTGCTTAAATATTTTGATATATCTTAATGTGATTATGATACGGTCTATTATAATTGTCTGTGTGTTCTTCATACTTATATTATACTATAAACATGATTTTGAAACTCACCTCCTTCGTTGTTTGTGTTTGACTGACTTGGCCATGCGTTTGCGAAATCGCAGTTATTACAAGTTAATGAGTCTTGAAGTTCAAGTTTGGGAGAAACTTCGCTCTAATAGGTGATATCATGAATAAGAGTAGTAAATTGTATTTTACTTTTACATATTTAATTAGAAAAGACATTTTGTAACTAAACCTTATAAGTACGAGTAAGTTTTTGGAATTATATTAAGAAATTTTAGTTGAATCAAGTTTATGGAGATTGCCTGTTTTATAGAAGCAAAGAAGTTTAAAGTGTTTCTTTTGATTTTTGAGAAACATGATATCCTAAATTAGTTAGAAAATTCTTGGCAAAAAGTGTCATTAGTAAATCCAAAAATAATGTCATCAACATAAATTTGAATAATAAGAATGTCATCAACATAAATTCTAAAAAGTGTATTATCTACTTGTCCTCTTTCAAAGTTATTTTTAAGCAAGAAGTTACTAAGTCTATCATACCATGCCTTAGGTGTTTGTTTTAGACCATACAAAGATTTCCTAAGTTTAAAAACATGATTTGGAAATCCAGAACTTTCAAAACTTGGGGGTTGTTTAACATAGACTTCTTCACTTATATAACCATTTAGAAAAACACTTTTAACATCCATTTGAAATAATGTAATGTTATTGTTTGCAGCAAAAGAAAGTAGGATACATATAGCTTATAACCTGGCTACTAGAGCAAATGTCTCAGTGTAATCAATGCCCTCTTGTTGACTGTAGCCTTGTGCGACAAGTCTTGCCTTATTTCTGACCACTTCACCTTTTTCATTTAGCTTGTTTCTGAAAACCCACTTGGTTCCAATAATGTTCTTCTTTGGTCTAGGTACTAGATCCCAAACATCATTCATCTTAAATTCATTTAACTCTTCTTGCATTGCAAGAATCCATCCATCATCTGCCAATGCTTCAACAATAGAGGTAGGCTCAATTGATGAAAGTAAGCCAAACAAAGTGGTATCTTCTAGTGATGATCTGGTCCTCCAAGGATCACTTGCACTTCCAACGATCAGAGTTTCAGGATAAGATTACTTATACTTCCATCCAGATTTTCCTTCTGGCATATCTTGACTGTTTCTGACTTGATCAAATTCATCATTCGAAGATTTATCGTATTCTTGTGATTTGCTTGTATCTTATGATTTTTCAAGTTCTTCTAGTTTGTCTGCATCTGCTTCCTCTGGTTTCGGTAAACCTGCACTATCATCATCTTGCTTTGACTTTTCAAGGTCAAGCTGTTTGTCATCAAATTTAACATGTATGGATTCTTCCACAATACGAGTTTCCCTATTAAACACTCTATAAGATTTAGATCTTTCAGAGTATCCAATGAAGGTACACTTTTGAGATCTAGAATCAAATTTACGAAGGTTATCTTTAGTGTTCAACATATAACAAGTACAACCAAATTGTTTAAAATAAGAGATGTTATACTTTTTATCTTTCCACAATTCATATGGTGTTTTATGCAATATAGATCTAGGTAAGACTTTATTTTAAATATAACATGCAATATTAATTGCTTCATCCCAAAAGTGTTTTGCAACATTCATATCATTTAACATGGTTATGGCCATTTCTTGTAGTGATCTATTCTTTCTTTCTACAACTCCATTTTTTTGGGGTGTTCTAGGAGAGGAGAAGTTGTGAGAGATTCCATTCTCATCACAAAAACTTTCAAACAAACTTGTTTTCAAATTCTCTTCCATTATCACTTCTAATTGTTACAATCTTAAGACCTTTTTCATTCATTATTTGTTTGCAAAATGTGATTAACACTTTGTGGGATTCATCCTTACTTCTTAACACCTAGTGTAATCATCTACTATAACAAAGCCATATTTCTTTCCACTTAGAGAGGTTGTTTTCACTGGCCCAAAGAGATCTATATGTAAGAGCTCAAAGAGGTTTGAGGTAGAGACTGAGTTCTTAGGAGTAAAGGAGTTCTTTGTTTGTTTTCCTTTTTGATAAGCTTCACACATAATTTCAGTTTTGTATCTAAGCTTAGGTAGGCCTCTAACTAGTTGAAGTTTATTCAATTTGGAAATTAATCTAAGGTTTGCGTGACCTAATCTTTTGTGCCAAATGAGGTTCTCTTCATTTACTAGCATAAGACACTTAACCTCTTGTTTTTCTAGACTAAATAGATTTATCTTATAAATGTTGTTTTGCCTCTGACCTATAAAGAGTACAGGTCCATCTTTCTGACTAATTGTCTTGCATGTTTTTTGATTGAATATAATATCATAATTATTATCACTTAACTGACTAATACTTAATAAATGATGCTTAAGACCTTTAACAAACAAGACATCTTTAATAGAAGGGGAAGTACCATTACCAATTGTACCTTGACCAATGATCTGACCTTTTTGCTTTCCTCCAAAAGTCACTGTGCCTCCTTTGCTCAGTGTTAGTTCTTGGAAGATAGACTTTTCTCCCGTCATATGTCGCGAGCATCCACTGTTCAGGTACCATGATTGGTGTTTTAACTGGATTTCTAAGGACATTTGCAACATAGACAATTTTGTTCTTAGGTACCCAAATTTGGTTAGGTCCAGGTTTGTTACTCTTGAAAGGTTTCTTGTCTTTCCTTGTGTTTAACATGGGACAAGATAATTTTGAGTGACCTTTCTTAGAGTAAACAATACTCAAGATATCAGAGGGAATATGTTTAGGTTCAGTTACAGTTTCTTCAAATCCTATACCTCTTTTACCATTTCTACTAACTCCATAAATCATAGAAGCATATTTGCTTCCTTCCATACCATTAGCAAGAAAATATTGAAATACTTCTTCATGCTTATCAAAGTTACATGTGGTATTTTCAATTGATGTTGAACTATGATTATTTTTCAGAGTTAGATTTTCAGCCTCAAGTTCAGCAATTGTAGTTGCATTTTCTGTTTTAAGTTCACTAATATTAGTTTTCAGAGTTGCATTTGCTGTTTTAAATTCAACACTTTGATTCTTTAACACATTAACTTTTTCAATTAGGTTTGCATTTTCTATTCTAAGTATTTTCAAATTTAAAGAAAATTTGTGATTCTTATTTAAAAAATCATTTATAGCAGTAATTAAATTAGATCGAGTAAAGTCAGAAAATATTGTTTCAATGTCTTCATCTTCTTCCATCTTGATCATTTATAGCAGTAATTTTCTTCACATGATCAGTAGTAGTATAACTCTTCTTAAGTACCTTTAGTCCTCAGATTAGGATCTAGAATCTGGAAAACATTTTTCAATGTCTTCATCTTCTTCCATCTTGAACAACTCATACTTTTTGACTAGGAGGTTGACCTTTGCTTTTTGAACTTGCTTGCTTTCTTCATGGGTCAGAATCAGACTATCATAAATACTTTTGGTTGTCTCCTTGTTGGTGCACTTGTCAAACTCCTTGACGGTGATTGCATTTATCATGAATTTTCTGGACTTATGATGCATCTTGTACATCTTCTTCTGATCAGCATTAATCTCTTTTCTTGGAATTTCAATACCGTCAGTATTCTTCAAAGCAATAATCTTCTATCAAGTCCTAAAATTCATGATCTTGTGAAATATAGAAACTTCTCAGCTTGTCCTTCCAATACTTAAAACGTTCTCTATCAAACGAAGGTGGTCTGTTGATGTTTCCTCCAGCAACTTGTTCACTGAATCCAGACATATTGAACCCTTGGATCTTTTCTCAAACACTGTAAAGTGCTCAGCCTTGAGACCGAGCTCTGATGCAAATTGAAGGTGCAAACACAAGGAGGGGGGGTTGAACTGTGTTTGCCAAAGTAGATAATTTTTTGATAATTTATAGATAAAATAAAAAACTAGTTCGGTTTTGGTGACTTACTCCGAGTAGAAGCAATCAGATTCAGAGGCAGCAAGCAATGAAAGCATAAATAATTTGACAAGTAGATTTATCCTGATTCACCACTAACTTGGCTACATCTAGACCCCTCATTCAGAAGGCTTTAATCCACTAATTCAAATACCTTGAATTACAAAGCACTTGACACTCCAAGCCAGTCTTCCCAAACAACCTGACAACCCCATACTTTTGAGGAACTAACCACCTCGACCCTACAAGCCAAGTATTCTCCTAACAACCTGAGAACCCCAGATTGAAGAAGGAACTAAACCGCTATCTGGTTGGATACAAAAAATTGAAATTTAAAAAGTTGCTTCTAAAAAACCTGATAATAATAATAATAACTCTCACACTCTAAGAAAAGAACACTCAAAGAATATTTCTCATTCGAACAAGTGTTTCTTTCTTTGAACTCTAAGACAACTATTTTCTACTTTTCGATGATTTTCTTCTTCATCCTTGAGTATCTATTTATAGTTAAAATTTGGGCATTAAATTGGTCGTTCTTTAATTCTGAATTGTATTTTGTTCAAATTGCGTTTGTAAATTTTTCGAATTGATTGTTCCTTTTTTTGTTTAGATTGAGATTGTAAATTCTCTAGATTTATTGTATTCGTATTGTTTTTCAGATTGCGTTTGTAAATTGTTCAGATTGATTATGTTCATATTTTGTTGTAGATGAATCTTGATCAAATCTTCTACAAATCTTGACCATATCTTCTTTCATGCTCTTTGAAGTCAAATATATTGTTCTCATAAAATACTTTTGTTATTATAAAAACTCTAAGTATAAAATGAACTTGGTTCCAACAACAGTAGGTAATGGTTCCCTTCCATCTATTAAAAATGTTTACTTGTGAAGGACTAATGCATAAACTACTGAGCATAAGTCAATTAAGCGATAATGGTTATGATGTTGTCTTCAATCAAAAGACATGTAAAACAATAAGTCAAATTGTTGGATCCATACTATTTATTGGCAAAAAAAAAACAATTTTTACAAAATAAACTTGCTTGATTTGGAAAAAGAAGAAGTAAAGTGCCTTATGTCCCTCTATAGATGAGGACTCTTATGCCTTTATAATTGAGGAAGACAATAAAGAAGTAGCTTTGGAATACCTAAGGATGTGCCAGTCCAATCAAGAGATGGATTTTGTCTTCCTTTCTCTGCCCAAAGCTGCTTAAGTGTTTGAGAATAAGTGAAAAAGGGTTGCCAAGAAATTTAGTGTAGAAGAGGAAAAGGAAGAACCAACAAACGCCAATGAGGACGAACCTACAAGTCTTGCCTTATTTCTGACCACTTCACCTTTTTCATTTAGCTTGTTTCTGAAAACCCACTTGGTTCCAATAATGTTCTTCTTTGGTCTAGGTACTAGATCCCAAACATCATTCGTCTTAAATTCATTTAACTCTTCTTGCATTGCAAGAATCCATCCATCATCTACCAATGCTTCAAAAATAGAGGGAGGCTCAATTGATGAAAGTAAGCCAAACAAAGTGGTATCTTTTAGTGATGATCTGGTCCTCCAAGGATCACTTGCACTTCCAATGATTAGAGTTTCAGGATGAGATGACTTATAATTCCATCCAGATTTTCCTTCTGGCATATCTTGACTGTTTCTGACTTGACCAGATTCTTCATTCGAAGATTTATCGTATTCTTCTAATTTGCTTGTATCTTATGATTTTTCAAGTTCTTCTGGTTTGTCTACATCTGCTTCCTCTGGTTTCGGTAAACCTGCACTATCATAACCTTGGTTTGACTTTTCAAGGTCAAGCTATTTGTCATCAAATTTAACATGTATGGATTCTTCCACAATATGAGTTTTCCTATTAAACACTCTATAAGATTTAGATCTTTCAGAGTATCCAATGAAGGTACACTTTTGAGATCTAGAATCAAATTTACGAAGGTTATCTTTAGTGTTCAACATATAACAAGTACAACCAAATTGTTTAAAATAAGAGACGTTATACTTTTTATCTTTCCACAATTCATATGGTGTTTTATGCAATATAGATCTAATTAAGACTCTATTTTAAATATAACATGCAATATTAATTGTTTCAGCCCAAAAGTGTTTTGCAAGTTCATATCATTTAACATGGTTATGGCCATTTCTTGGAGTGATCTATTCTTTCTTTCTACAACTCCATTTTTTTGGGGTGTTCTAGAAAAGGAGAAGTTGTGAGAGATTCCATTCTCATAACAAAAACTTTCAAAGAACTTGTTTTCAAATTCTCTTCCATGATCACTTCTAATTGTTACATTCTTAAGACCTTTTTCATTCATTATTTGTTTGCAAAATGTGATTAACACTTTGTGGGATTCATCCTTACTTCTTACTAATTTTACCCATGTCCACCTAGTGTAATCATCTACTATAACAAAGCCATATTTCTTTCCACTTAGAGAGGTTGTTTTCACTGGCCCAAAGAGATCTATATGTAAGAGCTCAAAGAGGTTTGAGGTAGAGAATGAGTTCTTAGGAGTAAAGGAGTTCTTTGTTTGTTTTCCTTTTTGATAAGCTTCACACATAATTTCAGTTTTGTAACTAAGCTTAGGTAAGCCTCTAACTAGTTGAAGTTTATTTAATTTGGAAATTAATCTAAGGTTTGCATGACCTAATCTTTTGTGCCAAATGAGGTTCTCTTCATTTACTGACTAAGACACTTAACCTCTTGTTTCTCAAGACTAAATAGATTTATCTTTTAAATGTTGTTTTGCCTCTGACCTATAAAGAGTACAGGTCCATCTTTCTGACTAACTGTCTTGCATGTTTTTTGATTGAATATAATATCATAATTATTGTCACTTAACTGACTAATACTTAATAAATTATGCTTAAGACCTTTAACAAACAAGACATCTTTAATAGAAGGGGAAGTACCATTACCAATTGTACCTTGACCAATGATCTGGCCTTTTTGCTTTCCTCCATAAGTCACTGTGCCTCCTTTTCTCAGTGTTAGTTCTTGGAAGATAGACTTTTCTCCCGTCATATGTCGCGAGCATCCACTGTTCAGGTACCATGATTGGTGTTTTAACTTGATTGCTGAGGACATGTGCAACATAGACAATTTTGTTCTTAGGTACCCAAATTTGGTTAGGTCCTGGTTTGTTAGTCTTGAAAGGTTTCTTGTCTTTCCTTGTAATTAACATGGGACAAGATAATTTTGAGTGACCTTTCTTAGAGCAAACAATACTCAAGATATCAGAGGGAATATGTTTAGGTTCAGTTACAGTTTCTTCAAATCCTATACCTCTTTTACCATTTCTACTAACTCCATAAATCATAGAAGCATATTTTCTTCTTTCCATACCATTAGCAAGAAAATATTGAAATACTTCTTCATGCTTATCAAAGTTACATGTGGTATTTTCAATTGATGTTGAACTATGATTATTTTTAAGCCTTAAGTTCAGCAATCGTAGTTGCATTTTCTGTTTTAAGTTCAGTAATATCAGCTTTCAGAGTTGCATTTGCTGTTTTAAATTCAACACTTTGATTCTTTAACACATTAACTTTTTCAATTAGGTTTGCATTTTCTATTCTAAGTATTTTCAATTTTAAAGACAATTTGTGATTCTTATTTAAAAAATCATTTATAGTAGTAATTAAATCAGATCGAGTAAAGTCAGAAAATACCTCAATTTCTTCATCTGTTGATTCACTTCCAGAGTCAGAATTTGTCTTGGATCTAGAGGCAGAGTTGGTATGAGCCATTAGAGCCAAATCTGCTTGTTCATTGTCAGAGGATTCATCAGAATCATCCCATGTAGCCATCAGACTATTCTTCTTGGGTCTGGAATCTTTCCTCTGTGTTTCCCTTTCTCCAGATTTGGAAAGTTTGACTTGATATGTCCTGGTTCATTGCATCAATAGAAGATAATATTTTTCTTGTCAAAATTTTCATTCCTTCCTATATTTGATTGCTTGGAATCTTTCTAAAGGAAAGATTTCCTCTTGCTGTGCCACATCCTGTGAATTCTTCTAGATATGAAGGCAATCTCCTCTTCCTCTGAGTTCAGATTCTGATCATCTTAATCACTATCATCTGATTCTGATGTTGCCTTTAGAACCTTCTTCTATTTGTATATCAAGGCCAGAGTCTTGTTTTTCTTCGAGCTCAATTTCATGTGATCTGATAGAGCTGATTAATTCCTCTAGTTAAGAGTATTCAGATCCTTTGCTTCTTGAATGACAATGATCTTAGGTCTCCACTTGCTTGTCAGACTCCTAAGGATTTTCTTCACATGAAGCACTAGTATAACTCTTCTTAAGTACCTTTAGTCCTCAGATCAGGATCTCGAATCTGGAAAACATTGTTTTAATGTCTTCATCTTCTTCCATCTTGAACAACTCATACTTTTTTACTAGGAGGTTGGCCTTTGCTTTTTGAACTTGCTTGCTTTCTTCATGGGTCAGAATCAGACAATCATAAATACTTTTGGTTGTCTCCTTGTTGGTGCACTTGTCAAACTCCTTGACGGTGATTGCATTTATCATGAATTTTCTGGACTTATGATGCATCTTGTACATCTTCTACTGATCAACATTAATCTCTTTTCTTGGAATTTCAATACCATTAGTATTCTTCGAAGCAATATAACCATCTTCTATCAAGTCCCAAAGTTCAAGATCTTGTGAAATATAGAAACATCTCAGCCTGTCCTTCCAATACTCAAAACGTTCTCTATCAAACAGAGGTGGTCTGTTGATGTTTCCTCCAGCAGCTTCTTCACTGAATCTAGACATATTGAATCCTTGGATCTTTACTCAAACACTATAAAGTGCTCAGCCTTGAGACCGAGCTCTGATGCAAATTGAAGGTGCAAACATGAGGAGGGGGGTTAACTGTGTTTGCCAAACTTGATAATTTTTTGATAATTTATAGATAAAGAAAAAACTAGTTCGGTTTTGGTGACTTACTTGGAGTAGAAGCAATCAGATTAAGAGGTCGCAAGCAATGAAAGCATAAATAATTTGACATGTAGATTTATCCTGGTTCACCACTAACTTGGCTAGATCCAGACCCCTCATTCGAAAGGCTTTAATCCACTAATTCAAATACCTTGAATTACAAAGCACCTGACCCTCCAAGCCAGTCTTCCCAAACAACCTGACAACCCCAGACTTTTGAGGAACTAACCACCTTGAACCTACAAGCTAAATATTCTCCTAACAACCTGACAACCCCAGATTGAAGAAGGAACTAAACCGCTATCAGGTTGGATAAAAAAATTGAAATTTAAATAGTTGCTTCTAAAAAAGCTGATAATAATAATAACTCTCACACTCTAAGAAAAGAACACTCATAGAATATTTCTCATTCGAACAAGTGTTTCTCTCTTGGACCTCTAAGACTACTATTTTTAGCTTTTCAATGATTTGCTTCTTCATCCTTGAGTATCTATTTATAGTTAAAATTTGAGCATTGAATTCGTCGTTCTTTAATTCTGAATTGTATTTTGTTCAAATTGCGTTTGTAAATTTTTCAAATTGATTATGTTCCTTTTTTTTAGATTGAGATTGTAAATTCTCTAGATTGATTCTATTCGTATTTTTTTTCAGATTGCATTTGTAAATTGTTCAGATTGATTATGTTTATATTTGGTTGTAGATAAATCTTGACCATATCTTCTTTCATACTCTTTGAAGTCAAATATATTGTTCTCATAAAATACTTTTGTTATCATAAAAACTCTAAGTATAAAATGAACTTGGTTCCAACAACAGTAGGTAATGGTTCCTTTCCATCTATTTAAAATGTTTTACTTGTGAAGCACTAATGCATAACCTACTGAGCATAAGTCAATTAAGCGATAATGGTTATGATGCTGTCTTCAATCAAAAGACATGTAAAACAATAAGTCAAATTGTTGGATCCATACTATTTATTGGTAAAAAAAAAAATTTACAAAATAAACTTGCTTGATTTGGAAAAACAAGAAGTAAAGTGCCTTATGTCCCTCTATAGATGAGGACTCTTATGCCTTTTTAATTGAGGAAGACAATAAAGAAGTAGCTTTGGAATACCTAAGGATGTGCCAGTCCAATCAAGAAATGATTTTTGTCTTCCTTTCTCTACCTAAAGCTGCTTAAGTGTTTGAGAATAAGCAAAAAAGGGTTGCCAAGAAATTCAGTGTAGAAGAGGAAAAGGAAGAAGCAACAAACGCCAATGAGGACGAAGCAAACCGAATTCTAAAGAAGAAATAAAAGGTAACATCCAATTCTGAGCAAACTACTCCTTCTACTATTTTTGGTAATACGAGTAGTAATGAACAACCTGAACATGAACCAAAACCTCTCACTCCCTACCCAAAATACAAACTTAGTTGTCCATCCTTTTAATCCTGCACCTACTACCTCAGCTGACTCTGACTCCAACACCTCATATGAGATGTATGAGGCAACCTTAGCTAAAAACCTTTCCTCCCTCCGACATAGAACCCCTCCTTTTCCTCTCAAGACCATCTGTAATGTCCCACTTTTGGAACATTATCTCGAAATACTATGTTTAAAATGCATTCTATTTTTTTTTTCATGAAAATATTTTAATTCTCGTGCAAGCAAAATACATAATGACACATATAAATGCAAACAACCAATCGATAATTAATTAGAACTCCTATGGTATCTGAATCAAATAATTGAGTACTCAAGTTTTATGATTCAAATATATCATACCAAAATAGAAAGTTATAAATGGTTTAAACTAGAGTCTAACAGAAATAAAGTCCCTAAAGCTAACCACCACTATTCATCTTAGAAATTAAAAGAAATGCTCCATCTATTCATCGGAAAACTCATCCAGGTGCGAAAGAAAATTGGGGATGTTATCTTAGACATGCATATATAGTTATTATAGAAAAATATAACTAAATCATATACTTCATTTAACAATTAAAATCACAAAGCACCAAAGATACAAATCAAGCAGAATGCAAAAACCCTATTTGTTAGACAATATGTCAATGCATGATTCCAGAATATCACCACCCTATAGAGCAAAGAGTCTTACCATTGGACAACGTCCCACCGTTGGACAAATGCTCTTTAGAGTTTCATGTTCAGTACCCCACCGTTGAGTATTTTTCTGGATCACGTTACCTTTTCAAGGAACTGTCGTCACGTATTCGCGACTAGGTTCATGCCACCAATGCATATGTGAATGTCACCACCTTAGTTAGTAACAAAATAGATCACTCAATTAGAGCGTCCAAAACCATTTAACCTTGTCCTAAACCAACCTAGTTTAGACACAAAGTCATCACCTTGAATAACCACTCGTTATCAATAAAAATACGCAAATTACTTAATCTCATAATATCATTCATAAACATGTTATTCATATAACATATTTTGAAGATAACACACAAACATAACCAATATATAACATCACAGTACAATTATATCACATATAATTCAAGTAGGAAAGCGAATGGAGTGATGTCGTTACCGTTACCAAAGGCTTTTCTAGAATTATGCGCCACAAACTCTTGTTGAACTCGCTTCACACTAATATTTGAGCGAAATCGGAGTAAGTTTGCTGCACCACTTTGTACTACTGGAACCAATATATTTCCTTTTCTTCTATGTTTCCTCAATGTCTCTCGCACTCTGTGTGCGGCACACCTTTCTCTTTTTCTTTTTATTTGTTTATTTTATTAACCTAATTGGAATTTATACTCCCTTAGTAACTGATACATGGGCCACACCCATTTAACATGATTTCTCTTTTTTTTTTCACAACAAAACAAATCATGTCATTATTATGATTATGATTCTTATTATTATTATTATTATTATTATTATTATTATTATTATTATTTCAAATAATTTACAAGGAGGCTTTATTCAGTTTCTTTTTTTATATTAACCAAAATTAGCGACATATACAGTCGAATCAAATAGAAATATATGCATTTCAAAAATAATAATTAAATTTAATATAAAATCTAGTAATTACATAATAAAATTAAATGAAGAAAATGCATCTCGTTAACTGTTAATAATGGGAAAAATGAGGATCTTACACCATCACTGCAAACTCAACACCATCAGCCACTGAAACAAACACTCCACAAAGATCTCTTAACTCTAACATTCCACGAACACCTACCTTCTCCACCTCTACATTTGACCATACCAAACCAAGACCTGTGAATCCCCCTCACCAAGAAGTTGAGACAGTAGCTCAAGTCCCCATTAACTTAGTTTATGATACATCATCAAAAGACCTCTTTATTACTCCCTCACCCTCTTTTCACTTTGGACCTGCCACCTCCACCATCTCGATACACCTCATTCCCCTCACCCACTTCATTCCCTTTGGCTTTCCAAACCTCAACTCATTCATTACTTCTCTTATTGCCAAAATCACTTCAACACGGAATAGGAATGCTCAAAGTTTGGACCCTAATGATGTTTCCAACCAGTTGAACAAGGTCCTCTCGTTTGTCACCAACTCAATATGGGACAAATGGATCATGGAATGTAGTTCACATTCCAGAACGCTGCAACTTTCAAACAAACATATGAGAACCTCTATCTATGGATCCTGCAGTTTCAGAAAGCCTAGAGCAATTAGTATAGAAAGCTTCTGTAAGCTACGTCAAAAGGCTCCCCAAATGAATTGTTGGATACAAGAATCTATTTTATTACAAATTACTTCTAGAAGCCATAAATTATGCATGATATAAATAGGTGTAAAGCTAAGCACATACATAGAAAGAGTCACCCTCTCAGGCTTACTAAGAAGCCTAACTTTCCATCCGACTATCCAGGAGTTAATTTTAGCAATGATAAAGGAGAAGTTTGCATTTGTAGCCCTGTCAGAAAGCATAGGAAGGTTGTGATATTTACCAATATTGTAAGTATGTTGGAAGTTAATCGTACCTTCAAACTTCATTACCTTCAGCCGAGGTAGGTTCTTAGGAAGGAGGAATTTTGATTTCTAAACTTTAATTTTCATACCAGAGGCTTTGTAAATGGTTGAAGCACCTCACTAACTAGTTTGACTTGTGACGTTTTGGCTCTTATAAAAAGTAAACAATCATCTACAAATGAGATATGAGAAATAGTTGGTCCATTATCAGAGATACATATCAGAAGCTAACTATAGACTCTATCTTTTCCTGAATAAGAAGAGCCAACTTCTCCATACAAAGCAAAAATAAGTAAGGAGACATATGGTCACCTTGTCGCAGGCCACGAGTAGGAGCAAAATTGTCAAGCTTACCATCGTTCCACTTAAGAGACGAGGATGAGAAGGTGGTGCAACTCATAATAAGCTTAATAGTTGAAGTTGGAAAGCCAAATTTCGATAGAGTAATTTTTAAAAAAATTCAATCCACAATATCACATGCCTTTTCAAAATTAATTTTATACATAAGAAAACTTGATTTTCCTTTCTTAGTATGCATGTCGTGGACAAGCTCTTGAGCTATAGGAGCATTATCGACAGTGCCTCAATTTGGAACAAAACTATTTTGAAGAGGGCCAATGAGGGTTCCAAATGAGGTCTAATACGACGAACTAAAACATTGGAAACAAGCTTAACGAGAACATTGCATAAATTGATTGGTCTGAAATTATTGAGACTTTGAGGTTCATCAATCTTAGGGATAAGAAGGATGAGGGTCTCAGTAATATCCCAAGGGATAAAACCAAAAGAAAAAGCATCAGACAATAATTTCCAAAAATCACCTCCTACAATATGTTAGTACGTAGTAAAGAAAATTGGTCGGAATCCATCTAAGCCTGGAGCTTTGTATAGAGATATAGAGTAAATAGCATCATTTGCTTCCCTCATTGATACAAGTTGTAAGAGAGAATCGTGAAGAGTTTGTGGAATTTGAGGAATGTTATGAAGCACGAGACTATGTGAATCACACTAGGCATTAGATTGGAATAATTTCTTGAAAAATTAGAGACTTCCCTTTTCAAAGTCTCGTCATCAGAACACCAAATACCTTGAATGTTGAACCTAGTAATCTTGTTCCTTCTCCTCCGAATCACAATTTGAGTATGATAAAATTTGGTATTCTTATTCACAAATTTGATCCAATTGTCTCTAGATTTTTTAAACCATAAAAGTTCATCTTATTCTAAAATAGCTAAGAATTGTTCCTGAAGTTCTTTCTCGATTTGGGTCGTGTCTTGACATACAAGCAAAAATGAATATGGACAGCAATGATTCACGTATCATACACATGGAGAAAGGTATTTTCGGATATGAGTGTGAAAAATTACTTGATAAATAGCACATATATGAACTTCTCAATCATAAGGAGCTGAGTGCTACTGTTATCAGCATATACATTAGGTAATGTAAAATACTCTATTTAAGATAAAAATTACTTTTAATTGCATCACTGCCACATTTATTGGTAATTAATCTAATTTGACATCTTCATTGAAGGTTTTTTTATGAAAAGTTGGTGTGCATGCGTAAATTGTTAGATAGATTTTCATTTTTATCTCCCCATAAGCTGTCCATGTTTAAACTTGATCCAGTTAACGTAAATAAATATGTCGTTGATATACTTTTGGAAAATAAAGATAAGGATAAGTTGTTTCTTCCGCCATATAATTCAGGGTAATTATATATTATTTATCTATATCTTTTTTAATTTATGATACTATATTAGTTGTGTAAACAAAGTTGCCAACCAAATTTTTGTTGTTGTAGGCAACATTTGGTGTTTTTTTCCACCAATGCCACCTCTGAATTATATACTATTTAGATTCACTGCACGATCATTATAACAATCACTCGGATATAAAGAATATCTTTGATACGTAAGTAATATTCATTTATTTCTTACTAAGATAAATAATGTGTTTGGTAATTGAATAATAATCACATTTAGTTGTTAGTGCTTTACAAGTTTTCCGCGCTCAAAGGGGTGCTACAGTGTTGAAGCATAAGTCAACACATGGATTCCAATAAAGGTTTGAAATTTTTGTTATAGAACTTAATTATATGCCTTTAAAATTTCATTTACAATCAATGCATAAATATTTATTTGCGTCTATGTTTTATTTTATAATGCCCTCGTCAAACCTACAATATAGACGGGATACTATATATTGCGATTCATGAAAGAGATTGTTGATATGAATCAAAATATAATTCCAGAAACGGTACGCTATTTTCATTATATTTTGATTTTCATATATAAACTATGTATATATTTGATTCTAACTTATTTATGTTCAAATATTATATCTCATAGTACTTTGACAATTCCAATTCAACATACTCTGAAAGTGATCTAACTGAAATAAAGGAAGACTGGTGTTAGTATGTGATCGAACTGAAAGTTATATAATTTGTTAATAGGTGAGTTCCACATTGTAAACTATTATATATTGTATACTTTTGTGTGAACTGATCATTATTTTCATTATAGTTTATTTTATTTTTTGTTACAGTAGGGTAAAATAAGAAATTGCTGCGAAATTGGAATGTTGGTTGTGAAATTGACATTATTGCTGGGAAATTGCTGGGAAATTGGCATTTTTGTAAAGCTGACATATAATTCATAGTTAATTCAAAGTGTGTGTGAGGTTGAGAAAAGAAACTATTATATATGTACATTGGGTGTTGTGAACTAATTGTTGCTGTGCATATGTAATTGATATTGTGAATATATAATTGTTGTGAATATGTAAAAAATATAGTACTTGATGTGAATATGAAATTGTTGTTGCTATGAAATTGCTGTGAATATGTAGTGAATATAGTAATTGTGTCAATATGTGCTTGATGAATATGATTTTGGAAAAAAATTGAAAGACAACGCTTTTTTAAAAAAATGCCATAAAAGATCTGTTTATACAAACCAACTTTTTTTAAAAATGCCATTAAAAAATGTCAAACCAGTTTACAGCGCTTTTTATTAAAATTAGTATAAAAATGCACCTATTACAGAGCTTTTTTGAAAAAAGCGCTGTAAAACTAGTATAAGAATGCACCTATTACAGCGCTTTTTTGAAAAAAGCACTGTAAAACTAGTACAACAAGCAGCGCTTTTTAGAATAGAAAACTAGTATAAGAATGCACCTATTACAACGCTTTTTTGACAAAAAGCACTGTAAAACTAGTATAAGAATGCACCTATTACATCGCATGTTTGAAAAAGCGCTGTAAAATTAGTACAACAAGAAGCGCGTTTTAGAATAGATTTACAGCGCTTTTTTGAAAAAAGCGCTGTAAAACTAGTATAACAAGCGCTATATATGCAACTATTGTAGCGTTTTTTTATGAAAAGCGTTGTAAAATTACTCTAAGAGAAGTGTTGAGCGCTATATATTACAACACTTTTTTATTTTAAATAGCGCTGTTGTATCTTTTAACAGCACTAGATACTACAACGCTTAAAACCGCTATGAACAACTTTAAAAAAAATGCAGTAAAATCTAATTTTTAGCGTAGTACCACATCTCAACCCAAAACCTTAACCTTAACGATGTTGGAAAAATAAACAAATACAGAGATTTAAATAATAATCAAAACACAAGAAAATATACGTGGAAACTCCAAATCTAAAGAAAAAATGACGATCATTGTCTATTACCAACCAAAGAACAAAACTATGTGAAAATTGTTACAACACATACACTTGTCTCAAACTTCTCATGACCTCCAGTACACTCACACTCTCCAAAATAAATGTTTAAACTACATCTCACAATACGTTAACACAAGAGAAAAGAAAAGAATCAAATACAAGCTTAAATTGTTTATGACTGGTGCGAATTATAATAAAAAATTAGAACCATATATATATATAACTTTGAGCTTCTTGTTCCTTTACAATTCTAAGCAATGTGAAATTTTTACATATCTTTAATTTTAACCAAACCTAACAAGACCAGTTGGTATAATCTTCAAAAATTAATGGTGAAATAAGTCAAAGATATGTGATGGTCGCCGAATTCAAAGTGAGTCTCTCTATGTTGCATCTGAAATTGGGACAAATATCAGTAGAAGCATGTCAAGGTTGTGGAGATGTGTGAGGTAGTTGAAGTTATATTTTCCATAAAAAGTTATGAAAATGTGTACATCAATGTTTAAATTTTAATATGGAATAGTTATTATATTCATATTCCAATGTACTAAATGACACAAAGATGGATGACTTTATCCATTAATTTGATTATTTATTTTTATAAAAATGACATCCATTCATTTAAATCAATTGAAATTAAATCAATCAATAATACAATTTTCAATTGCTTAAAACGAAAAAGGTGAATCTATGAACAAACAAACTCACAATATCTATATTAATAACATAAAATGGAAAAATATTTACAAATGTGACAAAATCTACAAATATGACAAAATTGATGTGTGCTTGCTTTCAGAGCTGCAATGTTGAAGACGTCAAAGTCATTGATTGAAATTGCACTGAATCAAAGTTGATCTATCAATCTAAAACTAAAATAATATCACAACAAGGCGGAAAATAAAACAATTTTGCTTTAAAACAATAAAATAAAATAAAAACTAAATACTTATAAAAATCATTTATTTGGATAAAAAAACAATAAATAAAAAATTAGAATAGTAATTTTAGATGAAAAATTGACCATAAATTATCATCTTAAATGAAGGGAAGAGAAATTAAACAAAAGGTGAAGACATAACTCTTCTAGGTGTTTTGTTTTTTTTGTTTTTTTTGTTTTTACTAAATCGTTCATGCCTCTAGTATTGCATGACTACTCATTCACTAGCCTAACTTCCGTTGATTTAAATTTAATGACGTGACAATTAATTGTTATTATTAATTTAAATTTTATATTAAAATATTTATATTTAAATTTTAAAATATTGAAATAAAATATTTGAAATTTATTTATTTTATTTAACCTTTTTTAATAATTTAAAATTTTAAAATATTTATATAAAATATTATATATTTTATTTTAAATATTTTATTATTTTTTTTATATTTAAATTATTTACATTTTAAATTTATTTAATATTTATTTTATATATATATTAAATAAATTTATTTTATTTATAAATTAAAATTTTGAAAGAGAGTTATGAGCATACAATGTGATTAAGTAACACTAAATGGTTTGATAATATATTTTAATATTTACTTAATGCACTTTTGGTCTCCTAAAAATGAATTTTTAGTCTTTTATTTTTAAAATTTTTTTTTCTCACTATTAACTCATTATTG
>JBBPBQ010020321.1:51681876-51696975 GCA_037974755.1 Cicer yamashitae
TTATTTTATTTTTATTTTTCATATTTAAATTATTTAAATTATTTAAAATTTATATATTAAATAAATTTAAATTATATTTATTTTATTTATAAATTAAAATTTTCAAATTTTTTTTTTTAATTTTTTTGAAATTAAATAATAAAATTAATTACAATAATAATACCATAAAAATCATTTTATTCAAGTCACAAATTTTGAACCAACTAGCGTGTATCCTTCATATTTTTTACTGATTTTTTTCAATAATATTTAAGATTAGGTGAAAATTGGTTATGATTAGGTGGACGATGGTTATATTAGTTAACTTAATTATGAACACTATATAAAGGTGTATCATACTATAGTATAATTGTATCATATTTTTTCTACTATCAATTTCAAGTACTTCAATATTTCTCAAAATTTTAATAACAAAATATATTTCTCTAAATTATTTTTTTTTAGCTGAACCACACATTTCAACTTGGAAAAGAGCTTCTTATTGGATCAAGAAATCTTTCATGCAAATTTGTGGAAATATGTTACATTTATATATTAGACAAAATACATTATGCAGTTCTTCAAATTACACGAAAACAACATATTACTCTTTTATCTTCTCTTTTTTGTAATAAGTTAATTTTTTATCTTTATTTTGGTGTCAAGTTTGTCACTTATATTTGTAAATGTTTATATCGATGATTCTAATTTCAAACTAGCAAAATTGAAACAAAAAATTCTTTCAATTTTTTCAATAAACTGATGTAATTCTTAAAGGGTTTTGATTCCAATAATCATAAAAACATAAATCCTCAATCAACTTTCAAAAAAAATAATTAAGTAAGAGGGAATTCGAGTAAGATATATTTTATGGTTCTTGAAATTAAACACGAATTCGTAATTATCATAATGTATATCATGAAATCGTATGAAAATTTATTATGTTCTTTAATATGATATGATAACAAAACTCAGAGTTCAGTTTTACAAAATCTCTAACTAAAAATAGTTCAACATTGTAGCTTTTACAAACATAAATGACTAACTTGATACAAAAAATAAAAGTTAAATGATAAATTTGATATTTTCTTGTATTTAATGGGCTAAAAGATGTATTTTGCCTATATATTATTATTATAAAGATTAAAGATAGTGCACTGACCGTCTAAGATAGATAACTTTACACCATCATCAAATTATAATGATTCAATCTGTCACATCATATTATACATTTTTTAAATCAAAGGCAGATATCTAATTATAAATAAATTATTGTGTATATCCTATTCACAACTTTGAAATGTATTAGAAGTATCTTCTACATATCATTGACTCCTAATTCGGCTTGGTGGGGAACATAAGTGGATTCAGGTGTTAAGATTGTTGTGTTAAAAATCATCTTAATAATCATGGTGACTATAAATTCTGGATACTCCAATAAAGGAGAAGTATTTGTGTTTGACACCTATTAGATGTTGATACTTGTAGGATGCTTCCAAATAAAAATCTTGATGTATCTAAATTTATTTAATTTTTTTTTATATATATATATATTACGATTAAATTGGACATTCTTCACGAATATGTTTGAATTACTTTAGGTTGTCGTTTTTATAAATAAATTATAAATAAATTTGTTTTTATAAATAAATTATAAATAAATTTGTTTTAAACATTTACTTTTTACATTTTGAAAGAAGAAAAATCTTCTCTCCCATGTAAACAAGGAAAAATCTCACAACCAATTTTAGTTTTTGTTATAGATTTTGTATCGACAACTGACATTAAAATATATTTCGTTAACTATTATCGTTATAGTTATCCATTGATAATGAGGATTTTTGGTCTATTTCTAGAGTGTTGTATTTTAAATTAAAAAATTTCTTACATCTTCATACTCATGTCAATACCACGTATTTGAACTTCATAGCCGTTTGATATAGTCAAACCGCGTGTTCCCTTGGTAGATAACAGTATTGTCATAAGATAAGTACGTAGCTATGCCAAGAGGAAGAAAAATAAACTATGTATTTAATGCATTGTGGAAATTTGGACAATTGCTTGTTGCAATTGCTTTTGGCTGGACAATCCACACGTAGTGGGAACAATAGCAATTTTTGATCTAAAAACAACTACTTAATACCTATAAACATGTCAGATTTTGTCTTTTTAATTTGGTTGAGTTTGTAAAAAAAATTAACTAAAGTTAGAAAAAATAAAATAAACAATAGCAATTTTTTAATCACGTCCAACAGACCAACCCGCTCCGTCATGCGATCGTCCCGTTTTTACAGTATGTTAAACGGGACAGACAAATTTAGATAGGGGAGTTCAAATCCTTAGCCTAGTCTGGTCCTAATGACGGGCAAAACAGTCGGCATGACAAGTCCGACCAGCTTTGCAAGATTAAACTCTTATCACTAAACTAACACCTTAAATATTAAAAAAAAAAAAAAAAAAATCTTCAACAATTGCATAAATTAGCAGCAACAAACTAGAAAATAAAATATGCCCTTGCATGGTTTGGACAGCAACATCATTATCACAAAATACATAAAGAAAATGCAAAGGAACTTCCATGCACATTGGTTCTAACATCAAACTAAAAGCCTTAGATGGTATGAATGAATACAAGATTGCATATTAACTATTTGGATTGACTTAATCGAGCTTATTCACTAGAAAAAGCACTTGCAAGTCTGTTAGTGAAAGCTTCTAAAAACGACATACGGCATCAAAACACTTATTTAAACGACTTTTAACTTACATAAAAACATTTATATGATTAATGTTTATTTTATAAAAGTTTAACTAAATTTTTTATCCAAATTCGACTAATAATATCTCATATACTAATGCTTAGAAGCATGCATATAGAATTTCACAGAATCAACAAAACCATCAATATATTTGTCCTGCAACTCCATATCTCCAAATATCTTGCTCATCTCTTCAACTTTACTTCTATAAACCTTTCCTTCTTCCTTATCCATCACTGATCCCAAAGCCTTTGCCAGTGAATCCCTATTGAACTTTCCATCATGATCATTTCTAGCTACTTTCACTCCAACCATTTTTTCTTCCATAATTGTAGCATTTAAACATTGTTCATGTGCTAAAGGCAGCATAATAAGTGGACAACCAGCTTGAACACTCTCTATCACCGAACTCCAACCACAGTGAGTCAAGAATCCTCCGACCGATTCGTGCGCCAATATTCTCAACTGTGGCGCCCAATTAGTCCACACTAGACCATTATTCGATCGATTCTTAAACCAATCATGTCTATTATCATCACTATTTTCCTTCTTTAGAACAAAAAGAAAAGGAAAACCAGATAGTTCTAATCCCATAGCTAGCTCAGTAAAGTCTTCATCACTTATATTTGGCTGAGATCCAAATGCTACATAGATCACTGAATTTTTTTCATGTGTATCTAACCACTTAAGGATTTTACACCAATTATCATCATCATTACTTCTATCTTCACTAAAATCTAGTGAGGGTGGTAATAGTCCAATTGGAATCACTGGTTTCTTGTAGATATTTTCAAGTAATGTAAGAGACTCACGTTCAATTTCCATGCAACTTCTTACAACAAGTAAATCAGCTCCAAAAAGGGTCCCTTGGAGCCTGAATACATCCGAAGCACCGGACTCGTCTTGTTCCAAATGTGAAACAAACAAATGCTTTTCCTCAAAAGGTTTCAAGGCTACTACATTTTTTTTAGATTCATCAAAGTGCCTTTCACCTGACTTCATCACGAATAAATTCACGAAGAAATACGAACTGAATCCACTAAAAGTCGAGAAATGGACGCCTAAGATGCCAAGCTTAGACGATATTGGTGGTAACCAATAAGGTGCAAAGTTATATATAATACAGTCAGGAGTTGATGTCTCTAAAAAATTTGTTAGAGGTTCTTTAAGACCATCAAAAGCTTTCTTTAGATATGGAGAAATTTCAAGTGAAAGGTCAAAAGTAGCCTCTGCATGATCAGGGAGATTATCTACATGTGGAAGTTGGAGTTCTATCATTTCGAATGAAGTTTGTAAATTTGTTGGTAGTTTAGGGAGACGTTTGATGTTTCTAGGTGTCGAAATGAATGCAATTTTGTGACCCTTTTGAGCTAAGAGTTTGGAAAGGTGGAAGAATGGTAACATGTGACCAAAAGCAAGCCATGGAAAAACGGCAATGTGAAGTTTGGTTGGTTGATCTTCCATTGTTGATGGTGTTTAAGGTAAAGAAAGTGCAATGTATTTATGTGGTGTCAAAGATGTACAAAGTTGTTAACATTTTTTTCATAAATGTTTATATTGAATGTTTCATATACTTAATAGTCTATGTTAATGTATAGTCCAACTACTATAGGAATCATACGACAACTTTTACATTGACAAGTAGGTGATTATTTGAAGGTTGGTTAACAACAATCAGAGGTAGACATCCCTTATTTTCTTACATTCATTCGATACATTGATTTTTCTCTATATCTCTCTTCCTATTAAATCATTCTCTAAATTTCATTATCTTTCAAGGAATCAAGAGAATGTTTGGGTGTACGCCAATAATTTTTGTTATTCTAATTACATAAACATAACTGTCATAATTTAAATTGTTAAATATATATTTAGTTCTTATATAACTTCAACATTTCAATTTTAGTTTATATAAAAAAAAAAAATACAACTTTTAGTCCCTACAAAATTATTTAGAAAACAGTTTTTAGTCCATGCTAAATAAAACACGTTTAATTATTCTTCAACTTAAATTTTTTTGAATGATTGTTTGCAAATATATTTCAAACATTTTAAAAAGTTTCTTGACCAAAATTTTGAATATTTAACTTTGGAAGAATTAAACATGAATTTTTTAAATGTAAAAAATTCAACACTAAAAAAAATATGGACCTAAAAACTGAATTTTGAGCTCATTTTTTATGGACAAACTTTTTAAAATGTTGTAACCAAGTCTTCAAAAATTCATTCAAAAATATGTTTTGGTTTACTGTAGGACTAAAACTAGATGCATGATAATTTTTTAGACATTAAAAGTTGTATTTATTTTTTATAGGGACTAAAACTGAAATGTCAAAATTTTATAGAATCTAAAAATATATTTAACTCTAATTTAAATGCAAAATAAAGACTCATTTTATTAAGTGTGAAAAATCGTGACACCCAATTTAGCCTCTTGAGAAAAATAAATGTAACTGGAGTCCTGGATAAAATTAAATTGGGACAACTTAGTCCCTACATTCTTTACACTTTATTTGATTGATGAAGAAAAGATGGAAAGAAAAAATAGTATAAAACAAGTTGGTTATTTAGAAGTTTTGTATAAGAGAAAATGAAAAGAAATTATGATAGAAAAAAAAAATATGTGTAATTATAAAATGACATAAATAAATGTCATGTAGAAAAAACTAGATACGATAAAAAGAATATAATAAATATAAATAAAAAATATTTCATTACAACCGATAAAAATTTATAAAATATTAAAAGAAAAATCAAGAGAATAAATATATAAAATAAATTTGTATCCATAAGGCTTAACAAAACCGACAAATGCAAATAATATTAGACTGAATATCATGTCCCGAGTTCGAACTAAGACCTCACAGACGAATTTCTTTACCATTTCCTCTAGTAGACAAAAAAAACGTAAAACAAATTTGTAACATTGACATTTTAACACATCAACTTATAACATTTTAATTGAATTTAAAATAAAAAATATAAAAATAATCCTAATTAAGTAACGAACCAAATAACCCTTATCAAATTTTTTTCATTGAATGAAGACTGTTATTATTTGTAGTGTTTTTAATTTTAATTCTATTGAAATATTTTAACGGCCTGTTTGTTATAGATTATAAAAAAATCATTTTGTTGTTTAATCATTCAAATATTAATTTTTAGAGTTTTTTTAAAAACAACTGATTATATTTATATAAATATATATATATATAATTTATAATTTTATAAATATTTCTTTTTATATTTTATAATTTTTTATTGATTGTAATAAAATATTTATTTTTATTCTTTTTATCATATCTAATTTTTTCTTAAGCATATTTATGTCATTTTATAAAAACATATATTTTTTTTTATTATAGTTTCTTTTCATTTTCTCTTATAGTAAATATCTAAATAATCAACTTATTTTTTATTTAAAAAATTATCTCCAGTTTTGGTGGATAATTAAAATAATGAAGTTTAACATCTTCAAATATAATATATTTTGGCTAAAATTTGAAAATGGAGGGATCAAATGATGGCCATACCTGGCCAAATAAGAAAATGTTCAAATTTAAAAAAAAAAACTTGTAACTAATGGATTGAGAGTTTGATTATTACAACTTAATTTTAAAAATAATCAATTTCATGAGTTTTCATTTATTTGTTATAGTCTACAAAAAAATAAAAAAAATCTAAAAACTAATGAGAAACTATTTTAAGAAATTTCTCATCAAAATTATTTTTTATAACTAATTTAAAAAAGGTCATTTTCATTATGGTAAACAATCAAAATAAAATTCCGATTTTTTTAAAATTTCTAATAAATAATTTTTAAATTATGAAATGTCAAAATCAATTTTTGTTTTTAAAATTTTTAACAAATTAGCTCTAAAACTCCTAAAAGTGTTTAATTTAAAAAAAATATTTTTTTTTTCACAAAAATCTCAAACAAACTGGTTCATATTTGTAAGAACTCTATATAACATTTATCATGATGGTTTGTGTTAGGTATAGTATACAATGGGAAAATTATATATGACACGAATTGTTTTCCTTGGTATTGCCAATGAGAAATCTACATCTTATTTGAGCTTCATAGCCGTGTGATATAGTCAAATGGCATGTTCCCTCGGTTGATGGTAATGCCTATGAGAAACTATGTATTTAATGCATTGTGGAAATTTGGATAATTGCTTGTTGCAATTGCTTTTGGCTGGATAATCCACACGCAGTGGGAACAACAACAACTATCAATTAATGAACAAACAACTACTTTTCTATCTAAAAACAACAACTTTTTTTAAAAAAAAAAAATCTAGAAGATAATTTTTTTATTGAAAGTGGATCTTGGGTATGATAAAAGTGGGTCTATAATTATGTTAAGTATGAAAAAATATTTCAAGAATTTATTGCAAACGGCATAGACAGAAGCAAACAAGCGTCTATGATCTATGGCAGTAGCCCTTTAAGGGATAAATTAATTAATGTGCAAATATGAAAATTGTGAGATTAAAATATAGAATAGAAATATTTGTAAGGTGTTGATTGATTTAATTTCTTTAAATGTGTGGTATTTGATATTATTGTGATATTGAGTGTCGTATGAATTTTATGTATATGTTTGATTAGATGAGTTTATGTGATGTAATAATAAATGCATTGTGATAATTTTATGAGATGATGATGTATGATTTAATAATTGTGATGCTATAAATTTGTGATAAGTTTGTGATGAGGTATGATTGATGATAGTGATGCTATAAATTTGTGATAAGTTTATGTGACGATCATCATGTGTGATTAATGATAGTGATGTTATATTTGTGATGAGAATATTGAAGTAACTCCATAGTTGATGAAATAATGGTGATTCCAATTTGTGTTTAAGATGACGGTCTTAATGGAGTATCATAGGCCAACGAGGGGGAAAATAAATATTGATAATTTGTGAATTGGAGATTATTTTGTCATCATATAGGTAGGACCTGACAAGCCTAGTGATTACGGAGAAGTACATCTCAATGAGCCTGATCGTGGTGGTATGTTGTAGAGCTTTAAGGCAAGATTGTTAGACCTTGGAGGTATTTGGATGGGGAATTCCTAGGTGACTTGGAGATAGCACTCCAAATGTCGGGAGCTACTATGCAACACAGGTTTACCTCGACTGTCGCGTATATGTGTCTCGGGTTGAGTTGAGGGGATCTATGAGGACAGGGCTAATTTGAATTGTCCGTCCACCTGTGTGGTGGCATAGTATCAAGCCTCCTAACCAAGTACTTCAGAGTTAGAATGGTACCACATTGTGAAGTAGAGTCTAAGCTCATGCATAGCATTGTATTTTCTTGTGATTGTTTTGTTATGATTGATTTGTTTCAAAAGTAATAATAATTTCTCTTATATGATTTGATGCATATTATAATGAGATAATTATTTTACTTGAATGACTTTGACATTATAATATGGTAATATTTGCTTAAATATTTTGATATATTGTAATGTGATTATGATACGGTCTATTATGATTGCCCGCGTGTTCATCATACTTATATTATACTATCAACATGATTTCGAAACTCACCTCATTCGTTGTTTGCGTTTGATTGACTTGGCCATGCATTTGCGAAATCATAGTTATTATAGGTTAATGAGTCTTGAAGTTCAAGTTTGGGAGAAATCCCGCTGTAATAGGTGATACCAGGAATAAGAGTAGCAAATTGTATTTTACTTTTACATACTTAATTAGAAAAGACATTTTGTATCAAAATCTTATAAGTACTAGTAAGTTTTTGGAATTATATTAAGAAATTCTAGTTAAATCAAGTTTATGGAGATTTCCTATTTTATAAAAGCAAAGAAGTTTAAAGTGTTTCTTTTGATTTTTGAGAAACGTGATATCCTAAATTAGTTATAAAAGTTTTTATTTTCTTGAAAACAAATTTTCTTTATCCGCTGCGAATTTTGCTCAAAATATCTAGGGTGTCACACCATACTCTCTGAAGTCAAATATATTGTTCTCATAAAATAATTTTGTTATCATAAAAACTCTAAGTATAAAATGAACTTGGTTCCAACAATCTCCCCCTTTTTTATGATGACAAAACTTGTATTTTTTATAACACATTTTCTTTGTATTTCTTTGACTCCCCCTAACTTAGGGCTCCCCCTAAGTCTAAGTATCATCTTCTCCCCACTTTATCAAACATTTTTCTCCCCCTTTACTCAGCCTCTGTTGTTGACATTGCAATGGTGTTTTGTCTCTTACTTGACCAAGATATTAAGTTGTCACCAAAAAAGGTGCAGTTGCCACTAATGCTCTTTCTCTCAATTTTATCTCCAGCATAATCAGAATCATAGTATCCACTCAGTTTGTACTTAGGAGATTTCTTGTAGAACAAGGTAAGGTTGGTAGCCATAGGTTTGCAATCACTCATCTTAAACATCCTAAGAAGCTCTTTTGTATATTAAATTTGATTAATGTATATACCCTTTTGACTTTGCTGAATTTGTATCCCTAAGAAAAACTTAAGTTCTCCCATCATACTCAAGCTGCATCAATTTAGAAAACGCTTGGCAAATAGTGCCATTAGTAGATCCAAAAATAATGTCATCAACATAAATTTGAATAATAAGAATGTTATCTCCTATTGATTTTCTAAAAAGTGTATTATCTACGTGTCCTCTTTCAAAGTTATTTTTAGGCAAGAAGTTACTAAGTCTATCATACCATGCCCTAGGTGTTTGTTTTGGACCATACAGAGATTTCCAAAGTTTAAAAACATGATTTGGAAATTCAAAACTTTCAAAACTTGGGGGTTGTTTAATGTCAAATACATGTTTTTGATGAAGACAAAAGACCAACGATGATGATGATCAAGACAACAAGCTCAAAAAGAAGAAGTCCAAAATATCTTATTGATAAACATACTAGATGTTTAGATGTAAAGGTAAATGATACAACCCATAGCTCAAATACAATGAGAACCTGACATCTTTACATATGCATAAAAAGTATTTTCAAAAGTCAAAATTACATTTGAAAAAGTGTTAAAATTAATATTTTTGACAAAATACAAAGGTGTATTCGAATACAACATAAGTGTATTCGAATACAGATGAAAATTGCTAAGTCAGTAGCAAAAGCCTCTCATCTGTATTCGACTACATCCTGATGTATTTGAATACAACCAACAAGTCAGTGGCAAAATTGATCAATCTGTATTCGACTACATACAAGTGTATTCGACTACACAGTGTTAAATTTGAATAAATTTGAACGTTACAAAGAGGTGTATTCGAATACATACATCATGTATTTGAATACAACTGGACAAAGGTTCTCAAATACTTGCATTTCATTTTCATATCCTTGACAAAGGTTCTCAAAGTACTTGAAGCAATATTGGATTGTTATCATTATACCTCTCTTTCATACTCTTATATCCTTACCAAATTACAGTGTTTGTAAAAAGAAAGTAGTAGTTTCTTTGAGTAGTCTTATACAAGATAGTGAGGTGCTATCTTAGAGGTTTTGTTAGAAGTTTGTAGCAGAGGTCCTCGGGTGGGACTTGTACATTTTCTAACAATAGCGGAGGAATCTCTTGTGGTGTGCAAGAGGACTGGATGTACCCTTGGGTATAAGGGGAACCAGGATAATATTGTTGCGTTCTTTACATTACTGCCATTTACTCTTTCACTTACTATCCTTAAACACAAAAATCGATCACTTAAATTCTGAAAGCAAGAAATACTCTTAAACACCTAATTCAGCCCCCTCTTAGGTGCACATCTGATCTTACAATTGGCATCAGAGCAGGTTCAAGGTAACTTACTCCTAGATCAATAATTCATGGCTTCCGCACAACCAGTTTTCAGAGACGGTGGCAACAGCAACAAACCACCATGTTTCGTCGGTGAGCATTATGATTTTTGGAAAATACGCATGCAAGCATATCTTGAGGCTCAGAGAGATGATATATGGGATGCTGTCGAAAATGGTCCTTACATCCCAACAACAATAATCAATGACAAAGAAGAAATCAAGATAAAAAACTCCTGGACCGATGACGATAAAAGGAAAGTGCTGTTTGATAAAAAGGCTAAAAACATTTTACAATCAGCATTAGGTATGGATGAATTTTTCCGCGTATCTCATTGTATAACAGCCAAAGAGATATGGGACACATTGGAAGTAACCCATGAAGGCACCATAGAGGTAAAAAGATCGAAACTTAATACACTTTCCCAAGAGTAAGAATTATTTCGTATGCAGCCTGGAGAATCGATATTAGACATGCAGAAAAGATTCTCCCACTTAACAAATCACTTGACAGCCCTTGGAAAGATTTTCTCCAACGATGAACTAAATCTGAAAGTATTAAGGTCACTAACAAGGGCTTGGCAACCAAAGGTGACGGCAATATCAGAAAAGAAAAGCTTATCCAAGATGTCACTTTCTGCATTATTTGGGAAACTCCAAGAACATGAAATTGAACTTGGAAGATTGGAGCAAAATGAAACTCTAGAAAAGAAGAACAAAAATATTGCTCTAAAGACTGAATCAGAGGAACATATCACAGATGATAATTCTGATGAAGACGAAAACATTACTTCCCTTGTTGAGAAATTTGGCAAATTTCTTAAAAATGACATAAACTTCAAAAGGAAGAACTTCAGAAAGAAAGATAGCTCTACTTCCAACCAAAATTTCACGTTCTTTGAATGCGGAAAACAAGGACATATTAAAGCAGACTGCCCAAATCTTATCAAGAAGAATGCTGGTAAAAGAAAAGACTTCAAGAAAGCATATATAACATGGGAAGATAATGATATAAGTTCATCATCAGAAACTGAAAGTGATGAATGTGCTAATGTTGCACTAATGGCTTCACATCACTCAGATGACGAAGAGGTAAGTAACTCAAACACTCCTCATTATAATAATGAATTAGTCATAGAATACAATGAAGCCCAAAATGCTATAAAGGAACTTCTTGTTGAATGTAAAAATCTGCTTAAACAAGTGTCAATACAAAAGAAAGAAATTTCATATCTTAAAGAAAAAATTAACATTATGGAAAAAGATGCTGAAAAATCAAAGCAGAATTTTACATGCAATAAATGTGATTCCCTTTCATTTAAAATTGTTCAACTAAATGGAGTGATTGAAAGATATGAAAAAGGACATATAGGATTGGAAAATGTTCTAAACATGCAAAGATATTCAAACGATAAAAGTGGTCTTGGATTTTCTAAATTTGACAAACCAAATAAGACCATTTTTGTCAAATCAAGTACTCAATCCAATCAAGGAAATATTACAATTTTACAAAAATGTCATTCTTATAAGGAGAAAATTACTAAAAATAAATTTCATACATGTGCTATTAAAAATAAATTTATTCCTACTTGTTCCTATTGTGGTCTTCATGGACACACACCTAATGCCTGTCATGTAAGAAACATTAGCATTCCTAAAGGGCATTATGTGTGGGTAAAGAAAGGTACTTTGTCATCACTCTTCAAAATTTAAAATTTTCTTCTTGATAAATTGTTAGAATTAAGTCATTAATGTTTCTTTGTTCTTATATGTGATTATTTGTTCTTAAATATGTGAATATATGCATTACTTGGTGTATTCTTCGTGAAAAATTCATTTCTATTGCAAAAATTCAAAAAATGTACCCGAATACACGGAATATGTAATCGAATACACATTCCCAGAAACACTTGTATTCGAATACAACACAAGTGTAGTCAAATACAAGTTCGAGTTTTCGTCCATATATAAAGCTTTTTCAATTGATAAGTTGCTAAGATAAATTCCTTGATATATATCATTTTTTAATATATGAATATGTGCCTTACATGTTGTATTTTCTGAAGGAGAAAATTCATTTTTACACAAAAACTTGAAAATGTAGTTCGTATACTAGGAATAGTTTTTGATGAAGTTTGTTTAACAAATTCTTATGATGCTTTCATTAGTTTTCAATATGTTTTCATTATAATACTTGAACATGATTTGAGAATATTACTTTAGATTCGAATATTCTCTTTTATATCTTAAAATTACTTGGATTCTACTTTATATATTGTCGATATTTTCCTTCTTTTTGATCATGTCAAAAGGGGGAGAAAAGTTTGGTATTTTGTTGTTTTTAAAACTGTTTGTAGGTCTTCCATCTTTTTTCAAAATGATCACAAACATTCAAGTTCAACAGGGGAGTTCGCATAAATTACGGGGGAGTAATTTTCCGATGATACAATCTCTGCAAACAACAAAAGTTTTGTCATAATCAAAAAGGGGGAGAATGTAAAATACATGTTTTTGATGAAGACAAAAGACCAACGATAATGATGATCAAGACAACAAGCTCAAAAAGAAGAAGTCCAAAATATCTTATTGATAAACTTTAACATACTAGATGTTTAAATTTAAAGGTAAATGATACAATCACAAGATCAAGTACATGAGAACTTTTCATCTTTACATATGCATAAAAAGTATTTTCAAAAGTCAAAATTACATTTACAAAGTGTTAAAATTAATATTTTTGACAAAATACAAAGGTGTATTCGAATACAACATAAGTGTATTCGAATACAGATGAAAATTGCTAAGTCAATAGCAAAAGCCTCTCATCTGTATTCGACTACATCCTGATGTATTCGAATACAACCAACAAGTCAGTGGCAAAATTGATCAATCTGTATTCGACTACATACATGTGTATTCGACTACACAGTGTTAAATTTGAATAAATTTGAACGTTACAAAGAGGTGTATTCGAATACATACATCCTGTATTCGAATACAACTGGAAGCAATGCAATTTTTCAGATCTGAAATGGTTCTAGATCATTGCAATTGTTCCTTAAACCTCTTGGATCAATGGCCACGAATCTGAAGAGATGTTTATGGACTATAAATACACCATAACTTCAGATTCATTGATGGACAATCCCACGAACAAACCTTGAACGACTTTGAACAACTTTTCTATTTTTCTCAAAGTCATTTTTCATAATTCAAGTACTTGCATTTCATTTTCATATCCTTGACAAAGGTTCTCAAAGTACTTGAAGCAATATTGGATTGTTATCATTATACCTCTCTTTCATACTCTTATATTCTTACCAAATTACAGTGTTTTAAAAAAGAAAGTAGTACTTTCTTTAAGTAGTCTTATCTAAGATAGTGAGGTGCTATCTTAGAGGTTTTGTTAGAAGTTTGTAGCAGAGATCCTAGGGTGGGACTTGTACATTTTCTAACAATAATGGAGAAATCTCTTGTGGTGTGTAAGAGGACAGGATGTACCCTTCGGTATAAGGGGAACCAGGATAATATTGTTGTGTTATTTACATTACTGCCACTTACTCTTTCACTTACTATCCTTAAACACAAAAATCAATTGCTAAGTCACTGAAAACAATAAAAAGATCTAAACTTAATACACTTTCTCAAGAATTTGAGTTATTCCGTATGTAGCCCGGAGAATCTATCTTAGACATGCAGAAAAGATTTTCCCACTTTACAAATCACTTGACGGCTCTTGGAAAGATTTTCTCCAACGATGAACTAAATCTGAAAGTATTAAGATCACTAACAAGGGCTTGGCAACCAAAGGTGACAGCAATATCAGAAAAGAAAAGCTTATCCAAGATGTCACTTTCTGCATTATTTGGCAAACTCCAAGAACATGAAATTGAACTTGGAAGATTGGAGCAAAATGAAACTCTAGAAAAGAAGAACAAAAATATTGCTCTAAAGACTGAATCAGAGGAACATATCACAGATGATAATTCTGATGAAGACGAAAACATTACTTCCCTTGTTGAGAAATTTGGCAAATTTCTTAAAAATGACATAAACTTCAAAAGGAAGAACTTCAGAAAGAAAGATAGCTCTACTTCCAACCAAAATTTCACGTTCTTTGAATGCGGAAAACAAGGACATATTAAAGCAGACTGCCCAAATCTTATCAAGAAGAATGCTGGTAAAAGAAAAGACTTCAAGAAAGCATATATAACATGGGAAGATAATGATATAAGTTCATCATCAGAAACTGAAAGTGATGAATGTGCTAATGTTGCACTAATGGCTTCACATCACTCAGATGACGAAGAGGTAAGTAACTCAAACACTCCTCATTATAATAATGAATTAGTCATAGAATACAATGAAGCCCAAAATGCTATAAAGGAACTTCTTGTTGAATGTAAAAATCTGCTTAAACAAGTGTCAATACAAAAGAAAGAAATTTCATATCTTAAAGAAAAAATTAACATTATGGAAAAAGATGCTGAAAAATCAAAGCAGAATTTTACATGCAATAAATGTGATTCCCTTTCATTTAAAATTGTTCAACTAAAT
>JBBPBQ010020321.1:51699341-51751536 GCA_037974755.1 Cicer yamashitae
ATCCTGATGTATTCGAATACAACCAACAAGTCACTGGCAAAATTGATCAATCTGTATTCGACTACATACAAGTGTATTCGACTACACAGTGTTAAATTTGAATAAATTTGAACGTTACAAAGAGGTGTATTCGAATACATACATCCTGTATTCGAATACAACTGGAAGCAATGCAATTTTTTCAGTTCTGAATCGAATCTAAAACATTGCAATTGTTCCTCAAACCTCTTGGATCAATGGCCACGAATCTGAAGAGATGTTTATGGACTATAAATACACCATAACTTCAGATTCATTAACGGACAATCCTACGAACAAACCTTGAACGACTTTGAACAACTTTTCTATTTTTCTCAAAGTCATTTTTCATAATTCAAGTACTTGCATTTCATTTTCATATCCTTGACAAAGGTTCTCAAAGTACTTGAAGCAATATTGGATTGTTATCATTATACCTCTCTTTCATACTCTTATATCCTTACCAAATTACAGTGTTTGTAAAAAGAAAGTAGTACTTTCTTTGAGTAGTCTTATACAAGATAGTGGGGTGCTATCTTAGAGGTTTTGTTAGAAGTTTGTAGCAGAGGTCCTAGGGTGGGACTTGTACATTTTCTAACAATAGTGGAGAAATCTCTTGTGGTGTGCAAGAGGACTGGATGTACCCTTGGGTATAAGGGGAACTAGGATAATATTGTTGCGTTCTTTACATTATTGCCATTTACTCTTTCACTTACTATCCTTAAACACAAAAATCGATCACTTAAATTCTGAAAGCAAGAAATACTCTTAAACACCTAATTCACCCCCCTCTTAGGTGCACATCTGATCTTACAATTGGCATCAGATCAGGTTCAAGGTAACTTACTCCTAGATCAATAATTCATGGCTTCCGCACAACCAGTTTTCAGAGACGGTGGCAACAGCAACAAACCACCATGTTTCGTCGGTGAGCATTATGATTTTTGGAAAATATGCATGTAAGCATATCTTGAGGCTCAGAGAGATGATATATGGGATGCTGTCGAAAATGGTCCTTACATCCCAACAACAATAATCAATGACAAAGAAGAAATGAAGATAAAAAAACTCCTGGACCGATGACGATAAAAGGAAAGTGCTGTTTGATAAAAAGGCTAAAAACATTTTACAATCAGCATTAGGTATGGATGAATTTTTCCGCGTATCTCATTGTAAAACAGCCAAAGAGATATGGGACACATTGGAAGTAACCCATGAAGGCACCAAAGAGGTAAAAAGATCCAAACTTAATACACTTTCCCAAGAGTATGAATTATTTCGTATGCAGCCTGGAGAATCGATATTAGACATGCAGAAAAGATTCTCCCACTTAACAAATCACTTGACAGCCCTTGGAAAGATTTTCTCCAACGATGAACTAAATCTGAAAGTATTAAGGTCACTAACAAGGGCTTGGCAACCAAAGGTGACGGCAATATCAGAAAAGAAAAGCTTATCCAAGATGTCACTTTCGGCATTATTTGGGAAACTCCAAGAACATGAAATTGAACTTGGAAGATTGGAGCAAAATGAAACTCTAGAAAAGAAGAACAAAAATATTGCTCTAAAGACTAAATCAGAGGAACATATCACAGATGATAATTCTGATGAAGACGAAAACATTACTTCCCTTGTTGAGAAATTTGGCAAATTTCTTAAAAATGACATAAACTTCAAAAGGAAGAACTTCAGAAAGAAAGATAGCTCTACTTCCAACCAAAATTTCACGTTCTTTGAATGCGGAAAACAAGGACATATTAAAGCAGACTGCCCAAATCTTATCAAGAAGAATGCTGGTAAAAGAAAAGACTTCAAGAAAGCATATATAACATGGGAAGATAATGATATAAGTTCATCATCAGAAACTGAAAGTGATGAATGTGCTAATGTTGCACTAATGGCTTCACATCACTCAGATGACGAAGAGGTAAGTAACTCAAACACTCCTCATTATAATAATGAATTAGTCATAGAATACAATGAAGCCCAAAATGCTATAAAGGAACTTCTTGTTGAATGTAAAAATCTGCTTAAACAAGTGTCAATACAAAAGAAAGAAATTTCATATCTTAAAGAAAAAATTAACATTATGGAAAAAGATGCTGAAAAATCAAAGCAGAATTTTACATGCAATAAATGTGATTCCCTTTCATTTAAAATTGTTCAACTAAATAGAGTGATTGAAAGATATGAAAAAGGACATATAGGATTGGAAAATGTTCTAAACATGCAAAGATATTCAAACGATAAAAGTGGTCTTGGATTTTCTAAATTTGACAAACCAAATAAGACCATTTTTGTCAAATCAAGTACTCAATCCAATCAAGGAAATATTACAATTTTACAAAAAGGTCATTCTTATAAGGAGAAAATTACTAAAAATAAATTTCATACATGTGCTATTAAAAATAAATTTATTCCTACTTGTTCCTATTGTGGTCTTCATGGACACACACCTAATGCCTGTCATGTAAGAAACATTAGCATTCCTAAAGGGCATTATGTGTGGGTAAAGAAAGGTACTTTGTCATCACTCTTCAAAATTTAAAATTTTCTTCTTGATAAATTGTTAGAATTAAGTCATTAATGTTTCTTTGTTCTTATATGTGGTTATTTGTTCTTAAATATGTGAATATATGCATTACTTGGTGTATTCTTCGTGAAAAATTCATTTCTGTTGCAAAAATTCAAAAAATGTACCCGAATACACGGAATATGTAATCGAATACACATTCCCAGAAACACTTGTATTCGAATACAACACAAGTGTAGTCAAATACAAGTTCGAGTTTTCGTCCATATATAAAGCTTTTTCAATTGATAAGTTGCTAAGATAAATTCCTTGATATATATCATTTTTTAATATATGAATATGTGCCTTACATGTTGTATTTTCTGAAGGAGAAAATTCATTTTTAAACAAAAACTTGAAAATGTAGTTCGTATACTAGGTATAGTTTTTGATGAAGTTTGTTTAACAATTTCTTATGATGCTTTCATTAATTTTCAATATGTTTTCGTTATAATACTTGAACATGATTTTGGGATATTATTTTAGATTCGAATATTCTCTTTTATATCTTAAAATTACTTAGATTCTACTTTATATATTGTCGATATTTTCCTTCTTTTTGATCATGTCAAAAGGGGGAGAAAAGTTTGGTATTTTGTTGTTTTTAAAACTGTTTGTAGGTCTTCCATCTTTTTCCAAAATGATCACAAACATACAAGTTCAATGGAGGAGTACGCATAAATTACGGGGGAGTAATTTTCCGATGATACAGTCTCTTCAAACAACAAACGTTTTGTCATAATCAAAAAGGGGGAGAATGTAAAATACATGTTTTTGATGAAGACAAAAGACCAACGATGATGATGATCAAGACAACAAGCTCAAAAAGAAGAATTCCAAAATATCTTATTGATAAACATACTAGATGTTTAGATGTGAAGGTAAATGATACAACCCATAGCTCAAATACAATGAGAACCTGACATCTTTACATATGCATAAAAAGTATTTTCAAAAGTCAAAATTACATTTACAAAGTGTTAAAATTAATATTTTTGACAAAATACAAAGGTGTATTCAAATACAACATAAGTGTATTCGAATACAGATGAAAATTGCTAAGTCAGTAGCAAAAGCCTCTCATCTGTATTCGACTACATCCTGATGTATTCGAATACAACCAACAAGTCACTGGCAAAATTGATCAATCTGTATTCGACTACATACAAGTGTATTCGACTACACAGTGTTAAATTTGAATAAATTTGAACGTTACAAAGAGGTGTATTCGAATACATACATCCTGTATTCGAATACAACTTGAAGCAATGCAATTTTTCAGTTCTGAATCGAATCTAAAACATTGCAATTGTTCCTCAAACCTCTTGGATCAATGGCCACGAATCTGAAGAGATGTTTATGGACTATAAATACACCATAACTTTTGTTAGAAGTTTGTAGCAGAGGTCCTAGGGTGGGACTTGTACATTTTCTAACAATAGTGGAGAAATCTCTTGTGGTGTGCAAGAGGACTGGATGTACCCTTGGGTATAAGGGGAACCAGGATAATATTGTTGCGTTCTTTACATTACTGCCATTTACTCATTCACTTACTATCCTTAAACACAAAAATCGATCACTTAAATTCTGAAAACAAGAAATACTCTTAAACACCTAATTCACCCCCCCTCTTAGTTGCACATCTGATCTTACATTTAACATAGACTTTTTCACTTACATAACCATTTAGAAAATAACTTTTAACATCCATTTGAAATAATGTAATGTTATTATTTGCAGCAAAAGAAAGTAGGATACGAATAGCTTCTAACCTGGCTACTGGAGCAAATGTCTCAGTGTAATCAAATTTCTAGAATCAAATTTACCAAGGTTATCTTTAGTGTTCAACATATAACAAGTACAACCAAATTGTTTTAAATAAGAGATGTTAGGCTTTTTACCTTTCCACAATTCATATGGTGTTTTATTCAATATAGATCTAATTAAGACTCTATTTTGAATATAACATGCAATATTAATTGCTTCATCCCAAAAGTGTTTTGCAACATTCATATTATTTAACATGGTTCTGGCCATTTCTTGGATTGATCTATTCTTTCTTTCTACAACTCCATTTTTTTGGGGTGTTCTAGGAGATGAGAAGTTGTGAGAGGTTCCATTCTCATCACAAAAACTTTCAAAGAACTTGTTTTCAAATTCTCTTCCACTTAGAGAGGTTGTTTTCACTGGTCCAAAGAGATATATATGTAAGAGCTCAAGGGGGTTTGAGGTAGAGACTGAGTTCTTAGGACTAAAGAAGTTATTAGTTTGTTTTCCTTTTTGATAAGCTTCACACATAATTTCAGATTTGTAACTAAGCTTAGGTACACCTCTAACTGGTTGAAGTTTATTCAATTTTGAAATTAATCTAAGGTTTGTATGACCTAATCTTTTGTGCCAAATTAGTTTCTCTTCATTTACTGACATAAGACAATTAACCTCTTGTTTCTCTAGACTAAACAGATGTCATGTAGAAAAAACTAGATACGATAAAAAGAATATAATAAATATAAATAAAAAATATTTCATTACAACCAATAAAAATTTATAAAATATTAAAAGAAAAATAAAGAGAATAAATATATAAAATAAATTTGTATCCATAAGGCTTAACAAAACCGACAAATGCAGATAATATTAGACTGAATATCATGTCCTGAGTTCGAACTAAGACCTCACAGTACGAATTTCTTTACCATTTCCTCTACTGACAAAAAAAACGTAAAATAAATTTGTAACATTGACATTTTTAACATTTCAACTTATAACATATATTTTTTTTATTATAGTTTCTTTTCATTTTCTCTTATACTAAATATCTAAATAATCAACTTATTTTTTATTTAAAAAATTATCTCCAGTTTTGGTGGATAATTAAAATAATGAAGTTTAACATCTTCAAATATAATATATTTTGGCTAAAATTTGAAAATGGAGGGATCAAATGATGGCCATACCTGGCCAAATAAGAAAATGTTCAAATTTTAAAAAAAACTTGTAACTAATGGATTGAGAGTCTGATTATTACAACTTAATTTTAAAAATAATCAATTTCATGAGTTTTCATTTATTTGTTATAGTCTACAAAAAAAAAATCTACAAAAAAATAAAATCTAAAAACTAATGAGAAACTATTTTAAGAAATTTCTCATTAAAATTATTTTTTATAACTAATTTAAAAAAGGTAATTTTCGTTATGGTAAACAATCAAAATAAAATTCCGATTTTTTTAAAATTTCTAATAAATAATTTTTAAATTATGAAATGTCAAAATCAATTTTTGTTTTTAAAATTTTTAACAAATTAGCTCTAAAACTCCTAAAAGTGTTTAATTTAAAAAAAAGAATTATTTTTTTTTTCACAAAAATCTCAAACAAACTGGTTCATATTTGTAAGAACTCTATATAACATTTATCATGATGGTTTGTGTTAGGTATAGTATACAATGGGAAAATTATATATGACACGAATTGTTTTCCTTGGTATTGCCAATGAGAAATCTACATCTTATTTGAGCTTCATAGCCGTGTGATATAGTCAAATGGCATGTTCCCTCGGTTGATGGTAATGCCTATGAGAAACTATGTATTTAATGCATTGTGGAAATTTGGATAATTGCTTGTTGCAATTGCTTTTGGCTGGATAATCCACACGCAGTGGGAACAACAACAACTATCAATTAATGAACAAACAACTACTTTTCTATCTAAAAACAACAACTTTTTTTTTTAAAAAAAAATCTGGAAGATAATTTTTTTATTGAAAGTGGATCTTGGGTATGATAAAAGTGGGTCTATAATTATGTTAAGTATGAAAAAATATTTCAAGAATTTATTGCAAACGGCATAGACAGAAGCAAACAAGCCTTTATGATCTATGGCAGTAGCCCTTTAAGGGATAAATTAATTAATGTGCAAATATGAAAATTGTGAGATTAAAATATAGAATAGAAATATTTGTAAGGTGTTGATTGATTTAATTTCTTTAAATGTGTGGTATTTGATATTATTGTGATATTGAGTGTCGTATGAATTTTATGTATATGTTTGATTAGATGAGTTTATGTGATGTAATAATAAATGCATTGTGATAATTTTATGAGATGATGATGTATGATTAATAATTGTGATGCTATAAATTTGTGATAAGTTTGTGGTGAGGTATGATTGATGATAGTGATGCTATAAATTTGTGATAAGTTTATGTGATGATGATCATGTGTGATTAATGATAGTGTTCAACATATAACAAGTACAACCAAATTGTTTTAAATAAGAGATGTTAGGCTTTTTACCTTTCCACAATTCATATGGTGTTTTATTCAATATAGATCTAATTAAGACTCTATTTTGAATATAACATGCAATATTAATTGCTTCATCCCAAAAGTGTTTTGCAACATTCATATTATTTAACATGGTTCTGGCAATTTCTTGGAGTGATCTATTCTTTCTTTCTACAACTCCAATTTTTTGGGGTGTTCTAGGAGAGGAGAAGTTGTGAGAGGTTCCATTCTCATCACAAAATCTTTCAAAGAACTTGTTTTCAAATTCTCTTCCACTTAAAGAGGTTGTTTTCACTGGTCCAAAGAGATATATATGTAAGAGCTCAAGGGGGTTTGAGGTAGAGACTGAGTTCTTAGGACTAAAGAAGTTCTTTGTTTGTTTTCCTTTTTGACAAGCTTCACACATAATTTCAGTTTTGTAACTAAGCTTAGGTACACCTCTAACTGGTTGAAGTTTATTCAATTTTGAAATTAATCTAAGGTTTGTATGACCTAATCTTTTGTGCCAAATTAGTTTCTCTTCATTTACTGACTAAGACACTTAACCTCTTGTTTCTCTAGACTAAACAGATTTATCTTATAAATGTTGTTTTGCCTCTGACCTATAAAGAGTACAGGTCCATCTTTCTGACTAATTGCCTTGCATGTTTTTTGATTGAGTACAATATCATAATTATCATCACTTAACTAACTAATACTTAATAAATTATGCTTAAGACCTTTAACAAACAAGACATCTTTAATAGAAGGGGAAGTACCATTACCAATTGTACTTTGACTAATGATCTAGCCTTTTTTCTTTCCTCCAAAAGTCATTGTGCCTTCTTTGCTCAGTGTTAGTTCTTGGAACATAGACTTTTCTCCTATCATATGTCGCGAGCATCCACTGTCCAGGTACCATGATTGGTGTTTTAACTTAATTGCTGAGGACATCTGCAACATAGACAATTTTGTTCTTAGGTACCCAAAATTGGTTTAGTCCTGGTTTGTTAGTATTGAAAGGTTTCTTGTCTTTCCTTGTATTTAACATGTAACAAGATAATTTTGAGTAACCTTTCTTAGAGCAAACAATACATAAGATATCAAAGGGAATATGTTTAGGTTCAGTTACAGTTGCTTAAGTTCGGTAATATCAGTTTTCAGAGTTGCATTTGTTGTTTTAAATTCAACACTTGGATTCTTTAACACATTAAATTTTTCAGTTAGGTTTGCATTTTCTATTCTAAGTGTTTTCAATTTTAAAGACAATTTGTGATTCTTGTTTATAAAATCATTTATAGTAGTAATTAAATCAGATCGAGTAAAGACAAAAAATACCTCAATTTGTTCATTTGTTGATTCACTTCCAGAGTCAGAATTTGTGGTGGATCCAGAGACGGAATTGGTATGAGCCATTAGAGCTAACTTTGCTTGTTCATCGTCAGAGGATTCATCAGAATCATCCCATGTAGCCATCAGACTATTCTTCGTGGGTCTGGAATCTTTCCAGATTTGGACAGTCTGACTTGATATGTCCAGATTCATTGCATCCATAACAGATAATGTTTTTCTTGTTAAAGTTTTCATTCCTTCCTCTATTTTACGGCTTGGAATCTTTCTGAGGGAAAGATTTCCTCTTGCTGTGCCACATCCTTTGAATTCTTCTCGATATGAAGGCAATATCCTCTTCCTCTGAGTTTAGATTCTGATGTTGCCTTTAGAACCTTCTTCTACTTGGATTTCAAGGCCAGAGTCTTGTTCTTCTTCAAACTCAATTTCATGTGATCTTAGAGAGCTGATTAATTCCTCTAGCTTAAGAGTATTCAGATCCTTTGCTTCTTAAATGGCAGTGATCCTAGGTCTCCACTTGTTTTTCAGACTCCTAAGGATTTTCTTCACATGACCAGCAGTAGTATAACACTTCTCAAGTACCTTTAGTCCTGAGACCAGGATCTAGAATCTGGAAAACAAGGTTTCAATGTCTTCATCTTCTTCCATCTTGAACAACTCATACTTTTTGACTAGGAGGTTGGCCTTTGCTTTTTAAACTTGCTTGCTTCCTTTATGGGTCAGAATCAGACTATCATTAATACTTTTTGTTATCTCCTTGTTGGTGCACTTGTCAAACTCCTTGAAGGTGATTGCATTTATCATGAATTTTCTAGACTTATGATGCATCTTGTACATCTTCTTCTGATCAACATTCATCTCATTTCTTGAAATTTCAATACCATCAGTATTCATCGGAGCAATATAACCATCTTCTACCAAGTCCCATAGTTCAAGATCTTGTGAAATATAGAAACTTCTCAGCCTGTCCTTCCAATACTCAAAACGTTCTCCATCAAACAGGTGGTCTGTTGATGTTTCCTCCAACAGCTTCTTCACTGAATCCAGACATATTGAACCCTTGTATAATAATAATAACTCTTACACTCTAAGAAAAGAACACTCAGGGAATATTTCTCATTCGAACAAGTGTTTCTCTCTTTGAACTCTAAGACTACTCTTTTCTGCTTTTCGATGATTTTCTTCTTTAGCCTTGAGTATCTATTTATAGTTGACATTTGGGCTTCAATTTAGTCCTTGTTTAATTCTGAATTGTATTTTGTTCAGATTGCGTTTGTAAATTTTTCAAATTGGTTATGTTCCTTTTTTTTAGATTAAGATTGTAAATTCTTCATAATAATGCTATTCGTATTTTTTTTCATATTGCGTTTGTAAATTCTTCAAATTAATTATGTTCATATTTTGTTGTAGATAAATCTTGATCAAATCTTCTTCAAATCTTCTACAAATCTTGACCATATCTTCTTTCATACTCTTTGAAGTCAAATATATTGTTCTCATAAAATACTTTTGTTATCATAAAAACTCTAAGTATAAAATGAACTTGGTTCCAACAACAGTAGGTAATGGTTCCTTTCCATCTATTAAAAATGTTTTACTTGTTAAAGGACTAATGCATAACCTACTGAGCATAAGTCAATTAAGCGATAGTGGTTATGATGTTGTCTTCAATCAAAAGACGTGTAAAGCAATAAGTCAAACTGATGGATCCATACTATTTACTGGTAAAAAAACAATTTTTACAAAATAAACTTTCTTGATTTGGAAAAACAAGAAGTAAAGTGCCTTATGTCCCTCTATAGATGAGGACTCTTATGCCTTTTTAATTGAGGAAGACAATAAAGAAGTAGCTTTGGAATACCTAAGGATGTACCAGTCCAATCAAGAGATGGCTCCTGTTTTCCTTTCTCTGCCCAAAGTTGCTTAAGTGTTTGAGAAGAAGCGAGAAATGGTTGCCAAGAAATTCTGTGTAGAAGAGGAAAAGGAAGAAGCAACAAACGCCAATGAGGACGAAGCAAACCGAATTCTAAAGAAGAAATAGAAGGTAACATCCAATTCTGAGCAAACTACTCCTTCTACTATTTTTGGTAATATGAGTAGTAATGAACAACCTTAACATGAAGCAAAACCTCTCACTCTCTACCCAAAATACAGACTTAGTTGTCCATCCTTCTGATCCTGCACCTACTACCTCAGCGGACTCTAACTCTAACACCTCATATGAGATGTATAAGGCAACCTTAGCTGAAAACTTTTCCTCCCTCCAACATAGAACCCCTCCCCTTCCTCTCAAGACCATATGTAACATCCCACTTTTTGGAACATTAATATCTCGAAATACTATGTTTAAAATGCATTCCATTTTTTTCATGAAAATATTTTAATTCTCGTGAAGGCAAAATACATAATTACACATATAAATGCAAACAACCAATTGATAATTAATTAGAAATCCTCAAGTATCTGAATCTGATAATTGAGTACTCAAGTTTTATGATTCAAAAATATCATACCAAAATAGAAAGTAATAAATGGTTTAAACTAGAGTCTAACAGAAATAAAGTCCCTAAAGCTGACCACCACTATCCATCTTAGAAATTAAAAGAAATGCTCCATTTATTCATCTGAAAACTCATCTAGTGCGAAAGAAAATTGGGGATGTCATCTGTCAAATGTTATGGTCATCTCCAAATAACAAACATAGAGCAAATAGACATGCATATATAGTTATTAAATAAAAATATAACTAAATCATATACTTCATTTAAAAATTAAAACCACAAAGCACCAAAGATACAAATCAAGCAGAATGCACAAACCCTATTTGTTAGACTATATGTCAATGCATGATTCCAGAATATCACCACCCTGTAGAGCAAAGAGTCCCACCATTGGACAATGTCCCACCGTTGGACAAATGCTCTTTAGAGTTTCATGTTCAGTACCCCACCGTTGAGTGTTTTTCTGAATCACGTTGCCTTTTCAAGGAACTGTCGTCACGTATTCGCGACTAGGTTCATGCCACCAATGCATGTGTGAATATCATCACCTTAGTTAGTAACAAAATAGATCACTCAATCAGAGCGTCCAAAACCATTAAAACGTTTCTTAAACCAACCTAGTTTAGACACAAAGTCATCACCTTGAATAACCACCTGTTATTAATAAAAATACGCAAATTACTTAATCTCATATTATCATTCATAAACATGTAATTCATATAACATATTTTGAAGATAACACACAAACATAATCAATATATAACATCACAGTACAATTATATCAAATATAGGAAAACGAATGGAGTGATGCCCTTACCGTTACCAAAGTTGTTTCTAGAATTCTGCGCCACAAACTCTTGTTCAACTCAGTTCACACTAATATTTGAGCAAAATCGGAGTAAGTTTGATGCGTATCGTTTTGTACTACCGGAACCAATATATTGCTTTTTCTTCTATGTTTCCTTAATGTCTCTCGCACTCTGTGTGCGGGTCTTTTTTTTTATTTCATTTTATTAACCTAATTGGAATTTATACTACCTTAGTAACTGATACATGGCCACGCCCATTTAACATGATTCCTCTTTTTTTTTAAATAAATAAACAAATCATGTCATAATCATTATTATTATTATTGTTATTATTATTATTATTATTATTATTATTAATTTATTAGTATTATTTCAAATAATTTATAAGGAGGCATTATTCAGTTTCTTTTTTTTATTTTAACCAAAATTACTGACATATACAGTCAAATCAAATAGGAATATATGCAATTCAAAAATAATAATTAAAATTAATATAAAATCTTGTAATTACATAATAAAATTAAATGAAGAAAATGCATCTCATTAATTATTAATAATGGGAAAATGCAGATCTTATATTCTATCCACCTAAAATAGTTTCGTCCTCGAAACTGGCATCAAGGAAAAGCTTCGGGTACTACTCCCTCATCTTCTCTTGGAGTTTCCAAGTGGTATCTCCAGTGGCTTGATTCCAAATTACCTTCACCAAGGGAATTTCCTTGTTGCAGAGCGTCTTGATACCAACACAATGGTGTCTAGCATTTCCGTCCGTAAAGGGCTTCGTATGGCGCCATCCTAATACTTGCATGAAAACTATTATTATAGGTGAATTCAACTAACGGTAAAATTTATCCCAACCCCCGCGATCATCCAAGACACAAGCTCTTAAAATATCCTCTAAGGTTTGATTGGTTCTCTCTGTTTGTCCATCAGTCTGTGGGTGATAACCAGAGCTTAGTCTTAACTTTGTCCCCAACACTTCATGCAAAGCTTCCCAAAAATGAGAGGTAAACTTTAGATCTCGATCTGAGACGATGCCAGAAGGCACTCCATGAAGTCTCACAATCTTTGCAATGTAAATCTCTGTCAACTTAGTCATATTATAGGTGGTCCTTACGGGTAGAAAATGGGCTTATTTAGTTAGACGATCAACTATCATCCAAATCGAATCATTCTTCCTCTGCGTCTTGGGTAATCCTATAATGAAATCCATGGAAATTCTATCCCATTTCCATTTAGGCACTTCTAAGGACTGCAACATTCTCGCGGGTCTTTGATGTTCTACCTTAGCTTTCTGGCATGTCAGACAAGCTGCCACAAACTCGGCTACCTATTTCTTCTTTCCGGGCCACCAACAGTTTCGCTTCAAATCTTGGTACATCTTGGTCACTTCTAGATGAAAACTCAATTTACTCTTGTGTGCCTCCTCTAGAATAAACTCATTTATCTTGTCAACTACCGGAACGCAAATGCGTCCGTTGCAACGCAAAATATTGTCCGGTCCAACATTGAATTCTGGTGTCTTCCCTTGCACCATTCTGAAGTAGTTCATCGTCAAATTGATGTTTTTGAATGTCCTCAACTAGCCCATTAGAGATGGTGATCATGCTAAGCTTTAATTCTCCTGGTGTAAACTCCACATCCAAGTTCAGATCACGAAATTTCTCTAGTAATTCTTACTCCTTTACCATTAAAGAGGATACAAGGATATTTTGTCTACTTAAGGCATCTGGCACTACATTGGTCTTTCCCGAGTGATATTGCAAACTAATATCGTAATCTTTCAAGGTCTCCATCCACCTTCTTTGCCTCATATTGACGTCTTTTTGATCAAACATGTATTTCAAACTTTTGTGGTCGCTAAAAATTGTAAATGTACCTCCATACAAGTGGTGTCTCCAAACTTTTAGGGAAAACACTATCGCAACTAGTTCTAAATCGTGTGTGGGATAGTTCCTTTCATGTGTTTTCAGTTATCGTGACGCATACCGCCTTCTTATTCTGCATGAGGACACTTCCAAATCCTTAATGAGAGGCATCACAATAAACTTCATAGGGTTCATCTGGTTGTGGCAAAACTAGCACCGGCGAGGTCGTCAAACGTTCTTTTAACAATCTAAAACTCGTCTCGCACTCCTCTGTCCATGCAAACGGTTGGTCTTTTCTTGTAAGTTGGGTTAATGGGGATACAATCTTAGCAAAACGTTCAATAAATCTCCCATTATAACCGGCTAATCCAACAAAACTTCTAATGTCTGTAACAGTCTCTAGCCGTTTCCAATCCACAAATGTTTTGACCTTGGCTGGGTTGGCAGCAATTCACTCATTCGAGATCACATGCTCTAGAAAATTAACTTCCTCCAACAAAAATTCACACTTTGATAGGTTGGCATACAATTACCTCTCACGCAACACTGATAGAACTTGACGTAAAAGCTTCTCGTGCTCCTCTTGACTTCTAGAATAAATGAGAATGTTGTCTATAAATACCACTACAAACTTGTCCAAAAATGGGTCGAAGATACACTTCCATCCATTTTTGGACACTTCCCAATCCTTGATGAGAGACATCATAATAAACTTCATAGGGTTCATATGGTTGTGGCAAAACTAGCACCGACGAGGTCGTCAAATGTTGTTTTAACAGTCTAAAACTCGTCTCGCACTCCTCTGTCCATGCAAACGGATGGTCTTTTCTTGTATGTTGGGTTAATGGGGATACAATCTTAGCAAAACCTTCAATAAATCTCCCATAATAATCGACTAATCTAACAAAACTTCTAATTTTTGTAACATTCTATGGCCGTTTCTAATCCACAATTGCGTTTACCTTGGCTGGGTTGACAGCAATTCCCTCATTCGAGATTACATGCTCCAGAAAATTAACTTCCTCCAACCAAAATTCACACTTTGATAGGTTGGCATACAATTATCTCTCGCACAACACTGATAGAACTTGACATAAGTTCTCCTCGTGCTCCTCTTGACTTCTAGAATAAATGTGAATGTTGTCTATAAATACCACTACAAACTTGTCCAAAAATGGATTGAAGATACGATTCATGTAGTCCATAAATATTGCAGGTGCATTAGTCACTCTTAATGGCATTACAAGATACTCATAATGTACATAATGAGTTCCAAATGCAGTCTTGGGAATGTCTTCTACCTTAACTCGAATTTGAAGATACCTAGATTTCAAATCTATCTTAGAGAATACCATAGCCCCTCGGAGTCGATCCATAAGGTCATCGATGCGCGACAATGGGTATCGATTCTTAATAGTGGCCTTGTTGAGTTGCGTGTAATGTACACAAAGTCGTGAACGTTTGTCCTTCTTCTTTACCAACAAGATTAGGGATCCCCATGGTGAAACACTTGGTTGAATAAATTGTTTCGACATTAATTCTTCAAGTTGTTCCTTAAGTTCAGCCAACTCGGAGGGCAACATCTGATAGGGTGCAATTGAGATGTGTCCAATACCTGGATGGAATTCAATAGAAAATTCAGTTTCTCATACTGGAGGTAGGCCAGGTACATCCGTTGGAAACACATCTGGGAAATCTTTAACCACTAGCATATCCTCTATCTTGGCTTTGTGTGTGACTTCCACATTAGCTAAGGATAAAATCTCCTTATCTCCCTCCTTAAGAACGACCCTCACATCATGTGCGGCTAAGAATTTAGAAAGCTCTGGGTCGGCGAAAATTACAGCCTTACGACCACAGTCTAACAAAATAAAATGCTATGACAACCAATCCATACCGAGGATAACATCAAGGTTCTTAAGAGGCATGCAAATGAGATTCACAATAAACTTCCTACCCAACACAACTACAGGACAATACATACAAGTTGTGTTTGCAGTTAAAGTGTTATTGGCATCAGTAGTAACAGACAAATCAAACAATAACGTTGTGATAGGCAACTTCAATAGGTTCACACAATCCATATAAATGAATGAACGTGTTGCACCAGAGTCAAAAAGAACGATTAGAATGTTACCTGAGATTTCCCACTCCCCTTGAAAGGATTCGTTCGGACGAAAGACCCTTCGACCATTCATACGGTAAACTCGCCTTTGAGTGGTTGGGCGTGTGACTTTAGTTGCATCCACTAAAGCACCAGCCTTAGATGCCTTACAGTCTTTAGCAAGGTGTCCTAGTTTCTGACAATTGTAGCATAGATTACTCTTTTCAGTACACTTATCAGCAAGATGTCATGGGTCTTCACAATGATAGCAATAGAGCTTAGTTCCCATTGCCTTTCCTTTATCTCTCGAGTCTGGAATCGTAGGACGATATTGTCCCCAATTAGCTTTCTGAGAACGATGATACGGATTTTTCTCGGGTTGACCATGACTACAATTTTGATTGTTCGAACGAACTGGTCCCGTAGAGTTACTATTTTTTCCACGGTTCAACCTGCGGTTTTTCATAGCGTCAATCTCTCTACACTTTTCTACTAGTGGTTGGAATCGTTTGATTCCTAAGGGAAGTACATAATCTTGAATTTCATATCTTAGCCCATCTTGGAAGCGGTGACACATGAAGTCTTCATCAACGGTCTGACGGAAAAATTTGAAATGTCGTGACAACGTTTCAAAGTCTGCCACATATTCTCCCACAATCATACCACCTTGACAGATTTTCATAAAATCATCACCCAACTTTGTTCTAGCGCTAGCTAGAAAATACTTATCCAGAAATTTCATTTGAAAAGATTCCCAATTAATCTCTTCTTGAGCAGCTTCCATCATCAACTTGGTGCTCCTCCACCAACACTCAGCATCTCCAAGTAATAGATAAATGGCATAACTCACTTTCAACCCGAGTGAGCATCGAATCACTTCAAAGATCTTTTCTACTTCCTTTAACCACTTGTTAGCTTTTTCGAGTTCAACATCTCCATGGAACTTGAGAGGATCATGCCTCCGAAAATCTGCCAAACCTCTAGATTCAACGACTCTTTCTTCCCTTTCATCTCTTCGCAAGTCACGTTCATTTTGGATGGCAATAGCAGCAGCCATATGTGCCATAGCTTGAGCCATCCCTGATTCATCGATCCCATTAGCGGCATCACTAACACCAAAAATACGCATCAGAGGCATTGTATCCTACAACAAAGTCTATTTAGTACTAGACTTCAATCTCGAAATGAAGAACGATATTGTCCTTACTCAATGCGAGTAAGAGACAACTCTAAATATCACACTCATACTAGTAGATAACGCAAAGTCGTAAAAGACTCACTACAGCTACCCAACAACCCGACACTAGTCAGCTTAAGACATCCAACTCACAGTCCGGATCAGACCGAACTACTCTGATACCACAATGTAACATCCCACTTTTTGGGATATTATTTCGAAATACTGTGTTTAAAATGCAAAAAGTGGGAAAGTTAAATTGTGGTATTTTGAAGATAACACACAAACATAACCAATATATTACATCACAGTACAATTATATCACATATAATTCAAGTGGGAAAGTGAATGGAGTGATGCCCTTACCGTTACCAAAGTTGTCTCTAGAATTATGCGCCATAAACTCTTGTTCAACTCGGTTCAGATTAACATTTGAGCGAAATCAGAGTAAGTTTGTTGCGTACCACATTGTACTATCGGAACCAATATATTTCCTTTTCTTCAATGTTTCCTCAATGTGTCTCGCACTCTGTGTGCGGCACACCTTTCTCTTCTTTTTATTTATTTTATTTTTTTATTTTATTAACCTAATTGGAATTTATACTCCATTAATAACTTATACATGGGCAACACCCATTTAACATGATTCCTCATATTTTTTAAACAAAAAAACAAATCATGTCATTATTATTATTATTATTATTATTATTATTATTATTATTATTATTATTATTATTTTATTAGTATTATTTCAAATAATTTATAAGGAGGCATTATTCAGTTTCTTTTTTTATTTTAACCAAATTAGCGACATATACAGTCAAATCAAATAGGAATATATGCATTCCAAAAATAATAATCAAAATTAATATAAAATCTAGTAATTACATAATAAAATTAAATGAAGAAAATGCATCTCATTAACTATTAATAATGGAAAAAATGCAGATCTTACACCATCACTCCAAACCCAACACCAACAGCCACTGAAACTAACCCTCCACAAAGATCACTTAACTCTAACATTCCACGAACACCTACCTTCTCCACCTCTACATCTGACCATACCACACCAAGACATGTGAATCCCCCTCACCAAAAAGTTGAGAAAGTAGCTCAAGTCCCCATTAACTTAGTTTATGATACATCATCAGAAAACTCCTTTATTCCTCCTTCACCCTCTTTTCACTTTGGACCTGCCACCTCCACCATCTCGGTAGACCTCATTCCCCTCACCCACTTCATTCCCTTTGGCTTTCCAAACCTCAACTCATTCATTACTTCTCTTATTGACAAAATCACTTCAACACTGAATAGGAACGCTCAAAGTTTGGACCCTAATGATGTTTCCAACCAGTTGAACAAGGCCCTCTCATTTGTCACCAACTCGATATGGGACAAATGGATCATGGAATGTAGTTGGCCTTCTAGAACGCTGCAACTATCAAACAAACAACTGGGAACCTCTATATATGGATCTTGCAGTTTCAGAAAGCCTTGAGCAATTAGTATGGAAAGCTCCTATAAGCTACGTCAAAAGGCTCCCCAAATGAATTGTCTGATACAAGAATCAATTTTATTACAAATTACTTCTAGAAGCCATAAATTATGCATGATATAAATGGGTATAAAGCCAAGCACAGACATAGCAAGAGTCACCCTCTCAGGCTTACTAAGAAGCCTAACTTTCCAAAACTATTTTGACGAGCGCCAATGAGGGTTTCCAAATGGGGTCTAATACGACGAACTAAAACATTGGAAACAAGCTTAAGGAGAATAATGCATAAACTGATTGGTCTGAAATTATTGAGACTTTGAGGTTCATCAATCTTAGGGATAAGAAGGATGAGGGTCTCAATAATATCACCAGGGATACAACCAAAAGAAAAAGCATCAGACAATAATTTCCAAACATCACCTCCTACAATATGTTAGTACGTAGTAAAGAAAATTGGTCAGAATCCATCTGAGCCTGGAGCTTTGTACAGAGACATAGAGTAAATAGCATCATTTTCTTCCCTCATTGATACAAGTTGTAAGAGAGAATCATGAATAATTTGTGGAATTTGAGGAATGTTATGAAGCACGGGGCTATGTGAATCATACTAGGCATTAGATTGGAATAATTTCTTGAAAAGTTAGAGACTTCCCTCTTCAAAGTCTCGTCATCGGAACACCAAATACCTTGAATGTTGAGCCTAGTAATCTTGTTCCTTCTCCTTCGAATCACAATTTGAGTATGATAAAATTTGGTATTCTTATTCACAAATTTGATCCAATTCTTTGTAGATTTTTGAAACCATAAAATTTCATCTTATTCTAAAATAGCTAAGAATTGTTCTTGAAGTTCTCTCTCTAACTGAATGAGATCAGTTGATGAAAAGATATCAAACTGATGATGAACACCTTTAATACGAGCTTCTACTTGCTTTTCGTCTTAAAGATGTTACCAAAGATTTCCTTATTGAAGATATTACCAAAAATTTGGAATGTTGACTTCTAAAGTTACCACAACTGTCTAATAAACGATTACCATCCTAATATTCAACTTTGCAAGTTTCTCCTTATACAAATCTACTATTGATCTTGGTGGTTTTGGTGTATTATGGCCCATCACTTTATCTCAAAAAGAAACCTTCGTTGCGAGATTTCCAAATCATCATACAACAAATAAGAAAAAGAGGACCATGATTTCCATCCATATTTCTTTTGATCCAATTATGCATATAATCCTCAAAAAATTAATGTGAGATGGAAAATCAAAATTATTCCAAACCTGCATTGTTTTGGGACAATCTTTAAGATTATATGTAAGATAGTTTCATTATGTGTACCACATATATAACAAGAAGAATCTATTGAAACATGATGAGTAACTCGTGAACGGTTGGTAGGTAGCTTCCTATGCATAATAATCCAAACAAAATGACGAATACTGTTAGGTCACTTAAGGTTCCAAATCCAAGACCAAAACATGGTCTGAGTTTGGGAGGATTAGACATCAAAATTAACCAAGAATAAGCTAATTTTGTGGTGTAAGTATATGATACGAAAGGCTCCCAAATAAGAGTATCATATGAGTCATCATTAGTAAATACACTTACCATCTCCATTTTCATCTCTTGAGGGATGTGGATGGAAATAATGTCAAAATTCCAAGTTCCGTAACTACAGACATCCCTGATATGTAGGTGGGTATCTTGTTCGTTAATTGAAAAAATTATATCACAAATTCTACTATTAGGGAGCCATTTATCATACCAAATGGAAATGTCTCCCCTCATTACTCTAGTTACCAAAAATTTGGAATGTTGACTTCTAAAGTTACTACAACCTTCTAATAAAAGATTACCTTCCTAATATTCAACTTTGCAAGTTTCTCCTTATACAAATGTATTATTAGTCTTGGTGGTTTGGATGTATTATGGCCCATCACTTTATCTCGAAAAGAAACCTTAGATTGTTTATCTTCTGGTGGCTTGTGTCCAGAACCAGCCACAAATATAAGGCTTTGAGAAAACTCTGTCATGCCTTAGAAGAGATGATGAACTCAAGTGAGTATCCTATCAGCACAACTTTGAAGACTAATTCAAATTAATCCCTCAAACCACCATACGATGTGACACTCTCATTAGTAAACTTGTTTGAGAGACACCTTTCTTAAAAAATTAAAAAAACTTGTTTGAGACACACCTTTCTTAAAACTGTTTTTCAAAACTATTTTCAATTTGTTAGTTTTTAAAACTGAAAACCAAAACAGTACATAGATGTTTTGCTTCTTAATTTTTGTTTTTAACTTTTCAAAAAAGTGCATAAAAAAGACACAGAAAAAAGTGCATAAAAAACCAAAAGTGATTCAACCAAGCCCTTAATTGTTGTTATTAATTTTATTTATATTTAAATTTAAATTTTAAAATCTATAAAATTTATTTATTTTATTTAACTTTTTTTCATAATTAAAAATTTTAAATGTTTAAATAAAATATTTAAAATATTATTTATTTAATTTATAAAATTTATTACTATTTTTAATATTTAAATTTATTATATTTTTAATATATCTATTATATAAATTCATTTTATTTATAAATTAAAATATTTAAAATTAAAATTTTAAAATTTATTTATTTTAACTAACAATAATTTAAAATTTTAAGATAAAATATTTAATTTTTTATTATTTTTAAATATAAGTAAAATAAATAATAAAATAAATTACAACAATACGGACAAAAAAATATTTTATTTAATTCACAAATTTTGAACCAACTTGTGTGTATCCTTCAATATTTTTAATGATTTTTGTAGTAATATTTACGATTTAGTGTAAGTTGGTTATGATTAGGTGGATGTTGGTTATATTAGTTACCTTTATAATGAACACTATGTAAAAAGTGTATCATGCTATAATTGTATCATACTCTTCCTACTATCAACTTCAAGTTCAATATTTCTCTAATTTTAATTAAAAAAAATTATCTAAATTATTTCTCTTTTTCTTGAACTCAACCATATTTTTAAATAAAATTTTAAAAAGTGTTGCTTATAAAAGGTAACGTATCCACTAGATCAAAACAACTTTTATGCAATTTTGTAGAAATATGTTACATTTATGTACTAGATAAAATATAGCATACGGTCCTTTAAATTACAAGAAAATAAAAAATTATCCATTTATCTTATTTTTGTAACAAATTAATTATTTATCTTTATTTTGTTGTCAAATTTGTCATTTATATTTGTTATGGATCACACACGCACAATATTTCATATGAGATTTATGTCTTTATCTCTTGAAGCGTCGAGTAGGAAAATCACCAACACCATGATATGCTAATATCTTTACACAATCTACGTGAATGGTTGTTTCAGAATGTGTCGGTACTAGACGACATCTACGATAAAAATAATTTAAGGTTAGGTTAAAAAGAGACACAAAATAAATATATATATATATATATATATATATAGGGAGGCGTTTGATGTTTCTAGGTGTGGAAATGAAGGAAATTTTGTAACCCTTTTTGAGCTAAGAGTTTGGAATGGTGGAAGAACACTGCAAAGTTTGGTTGGTTGATCTGCCATGGTAGTGATGGTGTTGAAGGTAGAGAGAGTGTAGCCAAATTATGTGTGAACAAGTGGGGTTAATGTGTGGTGTCAAAGTTGTTAATATATCTCAAGGAAATAGTATAGTCTATTGAATCTTATTTATTCAGTGACATTTTTTGTTATTATAAATATTTGTATTGAATGTTTGATATATATACTCACTAGGTACTTAAATATAAGTCTACTTTTAAATTATTAGATAGTTTTTTTTTTTTCCAAATAAACCCTTAATTAATACCACTAAGTATATTGGAATATGAAAAATCAAAATTAACTATATACAAATAAAAAAAAAAGTATTTTAGGTACATCTATACATAAAACGAATATCACTTATTATTTCAAAATTACAACATTATATACCACAATATCTATATTAATTAGCATATCTATTAATATATTTGTTATGTCATGTCGAATTCATAACAACCGATTAACATATACCAAACCACACGAACAACGATTATCATATCTACCTATATAATTTGGTTTTCACAAATTTGTCATAATTAATAATTATTCCTTTTTCAATTTTTTTTAACATAAATATTATTTTCTTATAAAATATAACTACTTTCAAGTATTCAATCAAATTCATGTGTAAAAGTTTCTCCAAAATTATATGTAAGATCACAATTTTACTCTTCAGACAATTATTCTATATTCATTCACACAAATATTTTTTTTTTATCAACAGTCATAAAACAAATAATAAACATTCATTTATAAACTTAAAAATAGACACAAATAAGTATCTCCCAAATGTAAGTGCAATTATGCTTCTAGGTCGCGGCCGCGCGATTCAAATGCGATTTGCGAATGCAAAACCCACTATTATAGAGCCGGTGGCGAATGGTGGGTGTAGCGCATGGTGATTGTCGAACTTATGCAATTATAAGAGTGGTCAGGTAAAAAACTAAAGATTTCAATACAATATGTCAAAGTTGAGTGTATTCTATAAAGTTTTAGGATTGGCCGCCCTGCACGAAATATAGGTTTAAACCCATAATCCAAATTCTCTCTTTTTCGCCTCAACCATTCATGAACCTGTGAAATTCTACCATATTTTCCAATTTGTTTGGTCATATCAAGAAGAACAAACAATTTGATATTTGATTTCTTCGGGTTAATTATTCCTTAGTCTCCTCCAAAACAGTCTATATTTCTAATTTATTCAACAAAAAGAACTAACTTCTCTTGACTCTACACTAGTAAGAAAAGTATTTGTTTTTATCCTTAAAAAAGGATTTGGCATAAAATTTTGTAAGCTTACGATATTTTAACTGTATATACTCAACTTAAATTGTATCGAAATTACGTAGAACATATACACGTTTAACAAGCTCATAGTTGGCTTATAAAAATCAAGTTCAAAATTCTATATTTCTTTTTTTTTTTTTTAATCACTTCTTCTAAATAAAAATATAATTAGTTTTAAATGTTTAAGTAATTCAAATCATATATATATATAGGTGGTTAACTTTTGATCTTGCACAATAAATCGAAGAATAATTAATCTATTACATAATTATTGTTACTATGAATTCCCAAAATTAAGGAAATTTAAATTAATCATTCAAATTTTAAATATATATATATATATATAATAGTTTGAAAGAAATAATAACATGTTTAATATCCGACTTGAACTTTGGAAGATTCTATTTTCACCTCTCCAAACATTTAAAATATAAATAGACTAAAAAACTTAATTTTTTGCCCTCATAATGTATATCTCTTTGAATAAATATGATTTTTTTTTCCTCTTAATATCTACTTCTTAACCAAACTGTGATTTTTTTAGAAACATAGAAGATTTAAAAAAAGATTCTCATGAGTAGAGCTAAACTTGATTGGCTCCGCATAAAACCACCTAGTCCCACATGTTAATATCTAACAAACAAGTGCCAAAATCAATTTTATTATACACGATTTTCTCTCTTTCCTTATTCTTCGTTCAAAAACAATGAAAATGTATATTTCCATATTTCAACAATAAATACCACCATCCACCTCATAATATTTTTACCACTTTGCTTTCATATTATTCTCTTCCTTAAATTCATCGATCACCTTTTTTTCTTTTTAAGCTCTTAATTAATAAATAGCAACATATAACTTCAATTATCTAACGATATCGATACTATAAACAATGACAAAGTGCTTAGTATATTACCACCAGGTTACAAATTATGCCCTAATGATATTGAGTTAATCGATTACTATTTGAAGCAAAAGAAACCAGTAAATGATCCCATAAATCTACCACGGTTCTATGACGTTGATGTTTACAAATATTCTCCTCAAGAACTAACTATGTAATTATATATTATATGTTTTTTGTACTTTAAATTAGCATTCAACTAATTAAATATTTATATATATTTTTGTTACATGCTATATAGAAAAAGTCTATAAATACAAAGGAGAGAAAGAAATGTACTTTTTTTATTCGGAGGAGTTAACTATTTATGGAAATAGTGGATTATTCCCTCGAGTATACCGAGTCAAAATCTTTTTGTGAGGGGAGGACTAAATGTAGCAACAATTTGTTGTGAATTATTTGTGTTTACTTTATTCTCTTTTAACTCTCGCATCTTAGTTCATTATGATTCAATCTTATCTCTTCTAAATCTCTTTTAATAGTAAGTTGAATGTTGTGATAATGAACAATTTTCAAAAGAAATTTTTAAATAGTATTGAAAACAACAAGCACAATTCAAATCTTCATTTCTTGTGTTTTTCAGCACCTACATTAAATACTAGCAACTCAAATTTACTAATCCTTGTATATCTAATCCAACGCCTCTCAAACATCCACATCATCAATCCAAGTGAAACCAATTCCAAAATCCACTAAATACCAACCAAGTACTATAACTTCTTGTTTCATTGAATAGTCATACCAAAAAAATATTGAGAACAAAAATCTGCAGAGTAAGGTCAGTTTGGATCGGAGACCGGCGAACCCAAAAAATCCACCTAAACCCGACCTCTCTAATCCACAGCAACCCACACAAGTAACATGTTAGACTCGTCAACTCATTTTAATCCACCTGTTTGCGTTTCGGGCCATTTTGGTCGACCGATTTCAATCAATTCAATGTCGGCCGATTTTGGGGGGGCCTTAGGATCTTGTCCACCACTAGCAACTACCAACTTTAGAATAGCTAAATCTGACATATATATATCAAAAAAAGATTTAATTTGAAAGACATTGAATAAGATGATTATAAATATTTTATAGACTTAATTATAGTTATATGGTCCCCTGTTTTCACCTATTCTTGGAATTGGTCATTCCATTTAAAAATCTCTCAATTTTGATCCGTCACTTAGATTTTTAATCTAAAAAATTGTAATATAACACGTTTTAAATGATAAAGCATATAATATAATGATATAAAATCATCTACTTTTATGATAATTTTGTCACTTGTTTTGTGAAGCCGTGAGGTTGAGGTTAAAGAACATGTTTTTACTGATTTAAGTTTCCACTAAATGGTTGGCTAAGTACATAACAAAATTATAGGATATCATTTCCATTTGTACATGTTGAAAAGATTTTGCAAAACTTAATCATCTATATGTGCACTTTTTTTTACAAACTGGTTGAAAATTTGGATAAGATACATTAAATTTGTTTAATTTTATTTTTGTTTATACTTGACACTGGAGGGAATATGTGTTGGAGAGCCTGGTGGTGGGAGAGCAACAACAAGCAAAATGTTTCAAGACCACAAGAGACTTTGACACCACATCTCAATTCAAAATCTTAACCTTAACGATGTTGGAAAAATAAACAAACACAGAAAATTTAAATAACAATCAAAACACAAAAAAATAACGTGGAAACTCTAAATCTAAAGAAAAAACGACGATCATTGTCTATTATCAACCAAAGAACAAAACTATGTGAAAATTGTTACAATACATACACTTGTCTCAAAGTTCTCATGACCTCCGGTACACTCACACTCTCCAAAGAAAATGTTTAAACTATATATCACAACACTCTAACACAAGAGAAAAGAAAAGAATCAAATACAAGCTTAAATTGTTATTGTTTGGTGCGAATTATAATAAAAAATTAAAACCATATATATAACTTTGAACTTCCTCTTCCTTTATAATTCTAAGCAATGTGAAATTTTTACATATCTTTAATTTTAACCAAACCTAACAAGACGAGTTGGTATAATCTTCAAAAATTGATGGTGAAATAAGTCAAAGATATGTGATGGTCGCCGAATTCAAAGTAAGTGAGTCTTTCTGTGTTGCATCTGAAAATTGGACAAATATCAGTAGAAGCATGTCAAGGTTGGTTGAGATGTGTGAGGTAGTTGAAGTTATATTTTACATAATAAGTTATGAAAATGTGTACATCAATGTTTAAATTTTAATATTGAATAGTTATTATATTCATATTCCAATGTACTAAATGACACATAGATGGATGACTTTATCCGTTAATTTGATTTTTTTTTTTTTACTAAAAATGACATTCATTCATTTAAATCAATTGAAAATAAATCAATCAATAATACAATTTTTAATTGTTAAAAACGAAAAAGATGAATCTACGAAAAAATAAACACACAATATCTATATTAATAACATAAAATAAAAAAATATTTACAAATGTGACAAAACCTACAAATATGACAAAATTGATGTGTGTCTGCTTTCGGAGCTGCAATGTTGAAGACGTCAAAATCATCGATTGAAATTGCACTGAATCAAAGTTGATCTATCAATCTAAAACTAAAATAATATCACAACAAGACGGAAAATAAAACAATTTTGCTTTAAAATAATAAAATAAAATAAAAAATAAATACATATAGAAAATCATTTATTTAGATAAAAAACAATAAATAAAAAATTAGAATAGTAATTTTAGATGAAAAATTAACCATAAATTATCTTCTTAAAGGAAGGGAAGAGAAATTAAACAAAAGGTGAAGACATAACTCTTCTAGGTGTTTTGTTTTTTTTTGTTTTTACTAAATCGTTCATGCCTTAGTATTGCATGACTACCTCATTCACTAACCTAACTTCCGTTGATTTAAATTTAACGACGTGACAATTAATTGTTATTATTAATTTTAATTTTATATTAAAATATCTAAATTTAAATTTTAAAATATTGAAATAAAATATTTGAAATTTATTTATTTTATTTAACCTTTTTTAATAATTTAAAATTTTAAAATATTTATATAAATATTATTTATTTTATTTTAAATATTTTATTATTATTTTTTATATTTAAATAAGTTACATTTTTAATTTATTTAATATTTATTTTATTTACATATTAAATAAATTTATTATAAATTAAAATTTTTAAAGAGAGTTATGGGAATACAATGTGATTAAGTAACAATAAATGGTTTGATAATCTATTTTAATATTGACTTAAATGCACTTTTGGTCTTCTAAAAATGAATTTTTAGTCTTTTATTTTTAAAACCGTTTTTTTGGTCTCACTATTAACTCGTTATTGGGTTTTTTTGTCGCCACGGTTTTTTATAAAATATTATTTATTTTATTATTATTTTTAATATTTAAATTATTTAAAATTTATATATTAAATAAATTTAAATTATATTTATTTTATTTATAAATTAAAATTTTCAATTTTTATATTTTTTTTTTGAAAATAAATAATAAAATTAATTACAATAATAATAACATAAAAATCATTTTATTCAAGTCACAAATATTAGACCAACTAGCGTGTATCTTTCAAATTTTTTACTGATTTTTTCCAAAATATTTAGGATTAGGTGAAAATTAGTTATGATTAGGTGGACGATAGTTATATTAGTTAACTTAATTATGAACACTATATAAAGTGTATCATACTATACTATAATTGTATCATATTTTTCCTACTATCAATTTCAAGTACTTCAATATTTCTCTAAATTTTAATAACAAAATATATTTCTCTAATTTTTTTTTTTTAGCTCAGCCATACATTTCAACTTGGAAAAGAGCTTCTTATTGGATCAAGAAATCTTTCATCCAATTTTGTGAAAATATGTTACATTTATATATTAGACAAAATACATTATGTGGTTCTTTAAATTACACGAAAACAACATATTACTCTTTTATCTTCTTTTTTTTGTAATAAGTTAATTTTTTATCTTTATTTTGGTGTCAAGTTTGTTACTTATATTTGTAAATGTTTACATCGATAATTCTAATTTCAAATTAGCAAAATTAAAATAAAAAATTCTCTCAATTTTTTCAATAAACTAATGTAATTCTTAAAGGGTTTTGATTCTAATAATCATAAGAACATAAACCCTCAATCAACTTTCAAAAAAATAATTAAGCAAGAGGGAGTTCGAGAAAGATATATCTTATGGTTCTTGAAATTAAACACGAAATTATCTTAATCTATATAATTTTACACCATCATCAAATTATAATAATTTAATCTGTCACATCATATAATACATTTCTTAAATCAAAGGCTGATATCTAATTATAAACAAATTATTGTCTATATCCTATTCACAACTTTGAAATGTATTAGAAGTATCTTCTACATGTCAGTGACTCCTAATTCAGCTTGTCAAAGAACATGAGAGGATTCAGTTGTCATGGATTCTTGTGTTGAATATCATCTTAATAATCATGGTGACTATGAAATCTGGATACTCAAAGAGCTAGACGAGTTCAACGACATCCTAGATGTGGAACTAGAGGTCATTTAGGTGGATATCAATAGTTTAATGTATTTTGTATTTTGTATTTTGTTTCATTTTATTTAACATATTTTATATTTTGTTTCATTTTATTTAATGTATTTTGTATTTTGTTTCATTTTATTTCATGTATTTTGTATTTTGTTTCATTTTATTTCGTGTATTTTTTTTTAATGTATTTTCTTAAAAATTTTAATATAATTTTCTATTTTTAATTATTTTGAATTATCATCATTTAAAATAATAATAATAATTATTATTATTATAAGTATTATTTATTTTTTATTATTAATGTATTATTTATAATAAAAATAACTATTATTATTTATAACTAATTAATAATATTAATAATTATTATTATTATTATTATTATTATTTAATGTATTGTTATTTATTTATTAATTATTATTATTAATATTATTATTATTTATTTATTATTATTATTATTATTAATGTATTATTATTATTATTAATTAATTAATAAAAAACATATAAAAAACAGAAAAAAGACAAAAAAAAAAAAAAAAAACCTAGTAGGAAGTCGTACCCCGTAGCGACTTGCAACGTGACCCAAAAAGTAGGGTATTTTAGTAAAGGTTTTTAAAAGTGTGGCATTTTGGTAAATATTTAAAAAAAAAGAGATATTTTGATAAAAATTCCCTATTTCTAAGAAATTAAAAAATTTCTTACATCTTCATGCTCAGGTATGTACCACGTATTTGAACTTCGTAGCCGTGTGATATAGTCAAACCTCGTTTTCCCTGATAAGAGTATTGCCAATGAGATATCCACGACACATTTTTTTACATCTTGTGTGCCATAAGCTATGTACATAGCCATGCGAGAGGAAGAAAAATAAACCATATATTTAATGCATTGTGGAAATTTGGACAATTGCTTGTTGCAAATTGCTTTTGGCTGGCCAATCCACATGTAGCGGGAACAACAACAACAATCAATTCATGAAACATACTTTTTGATCTAAAAACATCAATTTTTTTTTTTAACTAGAAGATAAATTTTTTATTAATGAAATATTAATGAAAGTGGTACTTGGGGATGAGAAAACGGGTAAGCCTGTCCTATGATTAGCAAGCAAAAATTCGATGTAAGGCGGAGCAGGCCAACTTAGATAGTTGAGTCAAAAGTACCACTTCACTCTACTTTGTGGCGGGTTGACGAGTTTGCAGATCGGCCCGCCGAATAATATTTATTTATTTTTAACATTTTACAAAAATAATGATGATAATCATCATCAATTTGCAGAACCAAATGCTAAAACAAAATCACCACTAACATAAAAAAAAAGTCTCAACATAAATTCAACAATATTAGATAATCCCAAATAAATGTATCTATTTATTGCTTCAATCTACTAATAAATAAAAAATTATAAAATTTTAGAAATGTATTATGACCACCATGGAATTTATCTCTTTAGCCTGAACATGAGAAATATGGATTGACTTCCATAATGTATTGACGAACTACAATTGCAAGTTTCAGTTTTTTATCCTTATACATAGAATTCATATCCTTATTAACTTTGGTGGTATGAGATTCACCACTAAACCGTAGTACCTATAAACATGTCAGATTTTGTCTTTTAGTTTGATTGAGTTTGTAAAAAAACTAACTAAAGTTAGAAAAAATAAAATAAACAATAGCAATTTTTTAATCTCGTCCAACAGGCCAATCTGCTTCGCCCTGTGATCGCCCTGTTTTTACAATGTGTTAAACGGGATGGGAAAATTTAGGTAGGGGAGTTCAAATCTTTAGCCTGGTCTGATCAAAATGTGGGCAAAACAGTCGGCATGACGAGTCCGACCAGCTTTGCAACCACTAGTGGTACTAATAACCATTTTACAACTGTTCCTAAGAGAACTTGAACTCAGAACCTTGAGATTACAAGATTAAACTTTTATCACTGAGCTAACACCTCAAATATATATATAAATAAAAAAAAGTTCTTCAACAATTGCATCAATTAGCAACACCAAACTAGAACATAAAATACGCCCTTGCATGGTTTGGACAGCAACATCATTATCACAATATGCAAAGGAACTTCCATGCACATTGGTTCTAACATCAAACTAAAAGCCTTAGATGGTATGAATGAATACAAGATTACATATTAACTATTTGAATTAACTTATTCAAGCTTATTCACTAGCAAAAGCACTTGCAAGTCTGTCAGTAAAAGCTTCTAAAAACAACATACGACATGTATGTAAGCTGCTTTCAGCATATTTCCACAAACTATCTATAGTAACTTATGAAAACACAACTTCTGACTTACATAAAAACACTTATTTTAAAAGACTTCTAACTTATATAAAAACATTTATATGATTAATGTTTATTTTATAAAAGTTTAATTAAATTTTTATCCAAATTTGACTAATAATATCTCATATACTAATCCTTAAAAGCATACATATAGAATTTCACATAATCAACAAATTAAACCATCAATATATTTTTCCTGCAGCTCTATATCTCCAAATATCTTGCTCTTCTCTTCAACTTTACTTCTATAAACCTTTCCTTCTTCCTTATCCATCACTGATCCCAAAGCCTTTGCCGATAAATCCCTATTGAACTTTCCATCATGTTCATTTCTAGCTACTTTCACTCCAACCAAGCTTGAAATTTTATAGTATTTGTCAATAAAATCGAAATTATATGATTTAAAATGATAAAACAATTTAAATAGAACACAACTATATTTGCCTTGAATAATATAAATAATCAAATTATCATTTTTTTTTTAAAAATCAACTTTTCATGTAACGATTTTGAATCTGAAATTACATAAAGAAGAATTATTAGGTATACGTATGCAAGTAATGTATTTGATTTCTTTTATGTGATTAAATATTAAAAAAAAATTATTATTTCAACATTTAAATCTTTATTTTTACATGTGTATTATAGAACAAATAATTTATAAAATAGGCTAAATATATAGCACCCGTGGTCCCTTAACTTAATTTCAGTTAACGTTTTAGTATTTTATCTTTTTTTTTCCCGATTTGGTCCGTTATTTTAATTTTAAGTGACAATTTGATCTTTTATGTTTTAAAATGTCAACAATGTTATCCTTTGTTTTTTACAAAAATTCAAAAAATACATCAAAATTTTCAAACAAAACCCATAAAATTAATTATATTCTTCAATATAATACAAATTTCATCAAATTCGCAACTCAAATCTTCGAATAAACTCATATTTTCATTCTTTATTTGATGTTGTTAGAGATGAAAATATGAGTTTATTTAAAGATTTAAGTTATGAATTTGATGAAATTTGCATTATATTGAGCATGATAATTAATTTAATGGGTTTTGTTTCAAATTTTTTATGAATTTTTTGAATTTTTGTAAAAAAAAAAAGGATAACATTGTTGACATTTTAAAACATAAAAGATCAAATTGTCACTTAAAATTAAAATAAAGGACCAAATTCAGGGAAAAAAAAAAGATAAAAGACTAAAACATTAATTGTAAGTTAAGAGACCACGGGTGCTATTTAACCTATAAACTGTATATATTTGCAGCTTCTCACTCGGTCCTGGATCCTCCACGGGTATATTTACATGTATGCAAACACTTTGATATTTCTAATTAGTACGTAAATAACCATACTAATATTTAAAAATAAGAAAATAGTCAAAAACGTCGTTGTATTTGATCTAATTTGTGTAAATCTATACTAATATTATAGCCACATTCATCCGTTTGTTATAAAAGAAACATTTGTTAATATTTTTTATTAGCACTTATGTAATATTTGAAAAGCATCGTAATTAATGTCCCTACTTATCACAAATCCTTCAAAAATCTAGATTTTGCTCGATTTTTTAACATTAAAAATTATCACAAAAAAAAAAAAAAAAAATAGAAAATTAAACATATCCTTACATTGTATAAACAACAATCACAACTAACAAACCATTATTAGTCACACCTAAAAGAAAGTGCAAAGTAACTTACATGAACTTTGATTCTAACATCATACTAAAAACTTTAGATGGTAAAAATGAATATCATCTTACACTCTATCTATTTGAATTGATTTATTTAAACTTATAAAACAACTTATAATTTACATAAAAACAATTTTATTTTATCTTTTATTATAAAAATAGTTTATAACTAAACACCTATATAACAAACACTTACATTTTAATTGTTTTCTTAAACTGTTTATCCAAACAGTACTATAGTATCTCATGTACTAATGCTCAGAAGCATGCATATGGAATTTCATAGAATCCACAAAACCATCAATATATTTTTCATGCAGCTCCATATCTCCAAATATCTTGCTCATTTCTTCAACTTTACTTCTATAAACCTTTCCTTCTTCCTTCTCCATCACTAATCTCAAAGCCTTTGCCACTGAATCCCTATTGAACTTCCCATCATGATCATTTCTAGCTACTTTCACTCCAACCATTTTTTCTTCCATAACTCTAGCAATTAAACCTTGTTCATTTTCTAAAGGCAACATAATAAGTGGACAACCAACTTGAACACTCTCTATCACTGAACTCCAACCACAGTGAGTCAAGAATCCTCCGACCGATTCGTGCGCCAAGATTCTCAACTGCGGCACCCAATTAGTCCACACTAGACCATTATTCGATCGATTCTTAAACCAATCATGTCTATTATCATCACTATTTTTGTTCTTTAGAACAAAAAGAAAAGGAAAACCAGATAGTTCTAATCCCATAGCTACCTCAGTGAAGTCTTCATCACTTAGAGGTGCCTCAGTTCCAAATGCTACATAGATCACTGAACTTTTTTCATGTGTATCTAACCACTTAATGATTTTACACCAATTAGCATCATCATTGCTGCTATCTTCACTAAAATCTAGTGAGGATGGTAATAGTCCAATTGGAATAACTGGTTTTTTGCAGAGATTTTCAAGTAATGTAAGAGACTCACATTCAACTTCCATGCAACTTCTTACAGCAAGTAAATCAGCTCCAAGAAGAGTTTCTTGAAGCCTGAATGCATCCGAAACACCAGATTCATTTTGTTTAGAATGGTTAAAAGACAAATTATTGTCCTCAAAAGGTTTCAAGGCTACTACTTTTTTATTAGATTCATCAAAGTGTTTTCCACCTGACTTCATCAATAAGAAATCTACCAAGAAATACGAACCGAATCCACTAAAAATCGAGAAATGGACGCGTAATATTCCAAGCCTAGACAATATCGGTGATAACCAATAAGACACAAAGTCATATATGATACAATCAGGAGTTGATATCTCCAAAAACTTTGTCAAAGGTTCTTGAAGACCATCAAAGGCCTTCTTGAGATATGGAACAATGTGAGGTGGAATGTCCATAGTAGCCTCTGCATGATTAGGGAGATTATCTACATGTGGAAGTTGGAGTTCTATCATTTCCAATGAAGTTTGTAAATTTGTTGGTAATTTAGGGAGACGTTTGATGTTCCTAGGTGTGGAAATGAATGAAATTTTGTGACCCTTTTGAGCTAAGAGTTTTGAAAGGTGGAAGAATGGAGCTATGTGACCAAAAGCAAGCCATGGAAAAACAACAATATGAAATTTGGTTGGTTGGTCTTCCATGGTATTGATGGTGTTGAAGGTAGCAAAATTATTTGTGTGAACAAGTGGGGGTAATGTGGGGTGTCAAAGATGTGCTAAGTTGTTATTATATCTCAATCAAGGAAATAGCATAATTTATTGGATCTTCTTTATTAGTATATATAGTGATTTTTTTTTTTTTGTTACAAATGTTTGCGTTGAATGTTTGATATACTTCATTCCTCCCGTTTCAAATTACTAGATACAAAGAAACCTTTAATTAATAAAGTAAAAAATCAAAATTAATTATATATAAATAAAAAAGATATTTTAGGTAATTTATACAAAAAATAAATACATTAATTATACTATCAAATTTTTTTAATAAGAGTGAAATATACAATAAATGTATATATTTATGGACATGCGGAGTAAATGAATATTTCAACTACTTTAGGAACCACACAACAACATTTACATTGACAAGTAGATTTCAACTACTTTAGGAACCACACAACAACATTTACATTGACAAGTAGATGATTATTAAGAGACATTTTTCTAATCTTAAAAATTGGATCTTAATACAAAAAATGTAATTTTAATAATTAAAAAAATTGGTAAAATAAATTTTAGTCATTATACACCTACCAATCTACATGATGTATGAATGTTCTGCACATACCAATCTACATGATGCATGTTATTTAATTAGGTTAATTCATATAACAAGAAAAGATGTACAACATGCATGTCACGTTCACGTATTAGATTCAAATATACATTTCGGCAACGATAACACAATAATCACAATTCTACTCATAATATACACCGATTATAGAACCCAAAATTACAACAACATACACCACAATGGGTGCGTTTATTTGAGCTTAAATAAAAATGATTTTTAGTTAAACAAATTTAGAGATTATTTTGTAGAGATTTGTATAAAAATGATTTTTTTCATTTCCGTTTGTTTACTATCATAAAAATGATTTTTAATCTGTTTGTATACAATTTTATAAAAGTGATTTTTTAAACTACAAAATTACTATAAAGGACAAAACTTTTCTAAATACATTAGTTTCTCCCTCTTTCTCTATGTCATATCTTCCTTTTACATAACAATTAAAATATTTCAAATTGGGCACTTCAAAGTTTATAAGTTTAATTCATTTCTTAGACACATTTCAAAATTGATTAATGTACTTTAAGTACCCATTAAAAAGCAATAAGCGAAAAAAAACATTCGTAAATAATATAAAAATAAAATGATTCAAATAAAAGGCATGGAAACAACAAAAAAATGATGGGGAGAAATTGAAAAGGAGAATGAAACTTACTTGATGTCAGAGTTTTATGGAAGAAAAAAAAACGCTAGTAAAAATTGATGGTGGGCAATTTTGGATATTTATAAAAGATAAAGGTAATTACATTATTTTCTCTCATTAGTGAATTAAGTTCAATGTTTTTAAAAAATGTGAAAAACTAATATTTTTAGCTTTTTATTTTTAGCCTGATCTTTTTAACAAGATGGTTTTTCAAAAATTTGAAACAAACATCGTTTAAACCATAAAAAGTGATTTTTGGTTTAAAAAAAATATATTTTTTCATCAAAAAATTTAAAACAAATGCACCCAATATATTATATTAATTAGCATATTTATTAAACTTGGTTTTCACATACTTGTCACAATTAATAATTATTTATTTTTCAATTTTTTTAATCAAATTCATAGGTAAAAGTTTCTCTAAAATCAAACGTGGGATCACAGTTTTACTTCTGAGACAACCATTATATACTAATTCACATAAATATTTTTTTTTTCGATTATCAACACTCATAAAATAAAAAATAAATTAACATTATAAAAATACACACAAGTAAGTATCTCCCAAAGAGTAAATGCCGAGTTATAGAAACAATTCTTCCATACAATTTTTAGAGTGGTCAGTAGGTAAAAATTTAAGAAAATCAATAAAGTTCATGTATTCTATACAAAAAATTTGGAGCTCCTAATAAGTTAAAAATAACAGAACAATTTTATAAAGTTCATTATATTTGAACTTTATAATTGTTAAATGTAATTAAAAGTGATTTGTAATTAGTTAGGAAGGTTAAAATACAGTTAGAAGTTAGTTAAGTGCAAACTGTTTGATATAAATTTAAAAAAACCAAGAACATTCTTGGAATGCAATTTAATCAATCTCCGTTTTCAAGAACATTCTGTTTTTCTCTCTTCTTCTCAATTTAAATTCCTCTTAATCATCCAACTTGTTCTAACAATTGGAATCAAGAGCATAGGTTATAATCCTTGGGAAACACGATTGCAAGTGTGAGGAATTACAAAATTGGGAAACACAAAGTGTGAGTGAAAGAAAGAAAGAAAACATGAATGGAGGAGGTTTTCAATCGAATTTGCGAATCCTTGATGGGAAGAATTGGGAGAGGTGGTCTGCATCTATGAGATCATTGTTGGGAGCTCAAGAAGTGTTTGAGATTGTTCAAGATGGCTATGAACAGCTTGGTGCGAATCCTACAGAAAGACAGCAGACAACTTTCAAAGATTGCAAGAAAAGGGATTGCAAGGCATTGTTTTACATCTAGCAAAGTGTGGATTCAAACAACTTTGAGAGGATTTCAAAGGTATTTACATCAAATGAAGCTTGGGACATCTTGGTGAAATGTTACACAGGTGGTGAAAAGACCAAGAAGATCAAACTTCAAATGTTGAGAAGAAAGTATGAGCTGCTGCAAATCGAGAACAATGAGAATGTGGCTGACTATTTCTATCGAGTGCAGACAGACACTAATAAGATGAAAGCCAATGGAGAAGTGATGATTAAGATGGCGATCATTGAAAAGATTCCGAGGACACTAACACAAAGATATCATCACATAGTGGTGGCAATTGAAGAATCAAAGAATATTGATACAATAAAGCTGGAAGATCTGCAAAGCTCCCTAGAAGCTCATGAATTAAGGGTAAAAGAAATAGATGAGGCACACACACAAACACAGGCACTGCAGGCTCAAGTCAGCAGAAAGTCTAATCAAGATGGAAGGAAAAACAAGAAGTGGAAGGGCAAGTCAAAATGCCACCAGAAGCAGGATGAAGATGAGGAGGTTGGAAGTTCAAGAAATCAGCAAAACAGTGATAATAAAAGCAAGAAACCATCTGGCAAGAAGAGGTTTGACAAGAAGAGGATTTAAAGTTATAATTGTCAAAAATATGGGCATTTTGAAGATGATTGCATATCCAAGAAGGTCCAAAGAGAGGATGATGAAGCTCATATAGCAGCTGAAGACTCAGGTTCAGATGATGTGTTATTAATGGCTACAACAAAATTAGATGATGATTGTCCAGAGGAGTGGTATCGTGACACAGGCTACTCTAATCATATGACTGGGCATAAGGAGTGGTTTATGAGTCTTAATGAAAGAGTAAAAAGGGAAATCAGGTTTGCTGATAATATTCAGTGACTGCAGAAGGAGTAGGAAATGTGTTGATTCAAAGGAAGTTCCAAATATGAAGAACAATCTGCTAAGCATTGGAAAGCTGCTTGAAAAGGGATATTCAATGAAGATGGAGCATGGCGAAATGAAGATGTTTGATAGTTCAAAGAGACTTATCTTGAAGGCACCACTGTCCAAGAACAGAACCTTCAAGATTGAGATCCACATAAGTGAAAACAAGTGCTGAAGCCAAGAGTGAAGATTGGGTGTGGCACCAGAGGTTTAGACACTTGAATTTTAGAAGTCTTCAAATGCTGCAGAGCAGGGAAATGGTGCTAGGATTTTAAAAATTCAAATACCAAAGGAGATATTTGAGGAGTGTTGTCAAGCCAAGAAGCATAGGATTTCATTCAAATCAAAATTGCCAACTAGATCTTCAAGAATGATGGAGGTAATCTTTTCTAATGTTTGTGGTCCTTTTGAAGAAGTGTCAATAGGAGGTAATTACTAATTTGTATCATTCATTGATGATTTTACAAGGAAAACTTGGATCTATCTAATCAAGAAGAATAGTGAAGTGTTGGCTGTGTTTAGAGGATTCAAGTTGATGGCAGAAAAACAAACTGGCTGCAATCTTAAAGTGATTAGGGCAGATGGAGGTGGTAAGTTTCAATCCCATGAATTCCATGAATTCTGTGACAAAGAGGGAATGATTCATGAAGTTACTGCACCATATACACCACAACATAATGGAACTGCAAAAAGGAGAAACATAACCATTCTTAATATGGCAAGAAGCATGCTGAAAGGGAGAAAGATGGCTCACAAATTATGGGGAAAAGTAGTTTCAACAGCAGTATACATTTTGAATAGGTGTCCAACCAAGAGACTAGGCATTATGACACCTAAAGAAGCTTGGACTGGAAGAAAGACAACTGTGAATCATCTGAGAGTGTTTGGCTCATTATGCTTCAGGCATGTACCAATTCAAAACAGGACAAAACTTGATGCCAGGGCTGAACAAATGGTGATGCTGGGTTATGATGCCACCGGGGCATACAAGTTGTATGATACAAACAAGAACAAGGTGGTGATAAGCAGGGACATACTGGTGGATGAATCAAAAGGCTGCGACTGGACAATGAATGCAGCCAGCCCAGATAGTCCAGCCAACAAAGCAGTAGTAGTGGAACTGGATGATGGCCAGCCAGCAGGAACAGCAAGTCAGCCCGCTCCTGAATCAGTGAGAATGTCTGAGAGTGCCAGACAATCTTCAGACAGATTGGATCCATATGAAGTGACATCTGACTCAGCCATCAATGTAGATGGAGAATTAATTCACTTTGCTTTGCTGGCTGAGTCAGAACCAGTAAGTGATGAAGAGGCCTTGAGTGATCCTAGATGGAGATCAGCAATGGAAGAAGAACTAAAAGCCATAGAGAAGAACAAGACCTGGAAGCTAATGACCATGCTAATCAAAAAAAGACCAATTGTTGTGAAATGGGTCTACAAAGTAAAATTGAAGCCTGATTGGCAGATTGCTAAGTACAAGGCCAGACTTGTAGCAAAAGGATTCTTGCAAAGACCTAGATTGGACTATGATGAAGTATTTGCACCAGTAGCAAGGATTGAAACAGTTAGGCTGGTGGTATCAATGGCCAGTTACAAAGGATGGATGTCAAATCAGCATTCCTCAATGGATCGCTAGAAGAAGAAGTGTATGCAAAGCAGCCACCAGGATATGTGAAAACAGGCCAAGAAGATCATGTGTACAAACTAAAGAAGGCTCTTTATGGCCTAAAGCAAGCTCTTAGGGCCTGGAACAAAAGGATTGACAGATTCCTCATAGAGCAGCAGTTTGAAAAGTGTGTGAATGAGCATGGAGTTTATGTAAAAAAGGCAGCAACAACACCTGCACTATTGATATGCCTTTATGTTGATGATCTACTATTGACTGGCAGTGATGAAGCCCAAATTCAGAAGTTCAAGAACAGAATGGAGGAGGAGTTTGAGATGGCTGATCTGGGTAGGCTGTCATATTTCCTTGGCATTGAGTTTGAAACCAGAAAAAATGGAATTTTTATACATCAAAAGAAGTATGCAAATGATGTATTGAAAAGATTCAAAATGCTAGATTGCAATGGAACTAATACCCCATCAGAAGCAAGGCTGGTACTGTCCAAGGAGGGCAATGAGGAGATGATTGATCCTACAATCTTCAAGCAAATTGTAGGATCCTTGAGGTATTTGTGCAACACAAGGCCAGATATTGCATATACTGTTAGGATGATTAGTAGATACATGGAGAAGCCTAGGACATCACACTACATGGAAACAAAAAGGATTTTGAGATACATCAAGGAGACCATTGAGCTTGGTCTGCTGTACCCCACAAATCTAAATGGAGATGAAGCTGAACTTGTTGGCTTTATTGATGCTGATTGGTGTGGAGACAAAGATGATAGAAAGAGTACCACGGGCTATGTGTTTATGATCAATAACTCACCAATCTCATGGGGTTCAAATAAGCAAAGCATAGTAGCCTTGCCCACTTGTGAAGCTGAATATGTGGCTGCATCAATGGAAGCTTGTCAAGTTGTGTGGTTGGCTGAACTAATGACATAATTGGGATTGAAGAATGCTGAAGCAGTGAAATTGAAGATAGATAACAAATCAGCAATTGATCTAGCAAGACATCCAAGTGTTCATGGAAGGAGCAAGCACATAGAAATAAGGTTTCATTTTCTAAGAGATCAAGTGATGAAAGGCAAGATAAAGCTAGAGCATTGCAGTACAAATGATCAAAAGGCTGACATCCTAACTAAAAGATTGAAGAGGGTGAAATTCCAAGAGATGAGGAACAATCTTGGATTAACATCAATTGAATCACTTTGAATTATGGGGCATGTTAAATGTAATTAAAATTGATTTGTAATTAGTTAGGAAGGTTAAAATACACTTAGAAGTTAGTTAAGTTTGTTACAGAAGTACTGTGCAAACTGTTTGATATAAATTTGAAAAACCCAAGAAGATTCTTGGTATGCAATTTAATCAATCTCCGTTATCAAGAACATTATGTTTTTCTCTCTTCTTCTCAATTTCAATTCCTCTTAATCATACAACATGTTCTAACAATAATGTCTGATTGCACAGTTTAAGTGTCGACCCTGCCCAAAACATGTGTAACATTCAAATATTTTAAACCATTATCCGAAATTGCTTTAATTGAATTAAATCAAATAATGAAATCATGACTTAGTCTCTTCCAAAACATTCTATATTTCTAATTAATTCAACAAAAAAAACATAACTTCTTCTATCAAGGTTATATTGCTATAATTTTGGCAACCACTATCTACACTCGTAAGAAATGTATTTGTTTTTACCCTTAAAAGATGTGGCATAACAAGTTGTAAACTAACAATATTTTAACTGGATATACTCAATTTTAATTGTATTCAAAATCACGTCGAACATATACGGTTAACAAGCTCAAAGTCTATGGCTTATAAAAAACAAGCTCAGTTCCATATAATTAGAAAAAATTAGTTCACTATCTTGATTTAAACCAAGCAGCCTATATCCATCTTTTGCTAAACCACGTGTTTTTTCTTTTAATACCTCTCAATTTTCAATACTAAGCACTCTCAATTTTCTTGAGTTTGTTCTCAATTTTCATCGTGTTGTACATTTATTATCCCAAATTTTATAATAAACTATTTTATTAATTAAATATTATTTTGGATAATTAAATTAGTGTTAAAATTATTTTAGATATATGTTGATTAGTTTTATGATTAATTTTCTTTATATGTGTGTTTTCTATGATGTGTTAATCTGTACATATTTGACTAAATGAGTGATGTAAATAATAAATATTATATTTTATTATTTTACATATTTTTCTAAAAATAAAAGTATTTTAGTGTAAATATTTTAGAGAATAAGATTTAGACGAGTTTACGTGTATATGTGAGTTGATAATTAATGTGATATTTTCTTTTGAACATCAAGAGGTTGAGCAATTGGTTAAAAGCTCGGGTCTATATTTGTTGCTAAAATGCAGTTACGAAATGTTCGATAAAGGGATCATTTCTGCTTTCGTAGAGAGGTGGCATCGAGACACCAACAGCTTTTATCTTCTAGTTAGGGAGATGCAATTACTCTGGGTGATGTCTCCTCTCTGTTGCATATACCTATCACTGGTGCATTCTTCAGTTTTAATGTATTTAACAAGGATGATGGTGCAAATATATTGGCTGAACTTCTCGAAGTTATTGAGGCTGCTACTTATGTTGAGTTTAATGTCACGCGGACAGCCATAGTTCGATTTAGTTGGTTACTTGAAGTATACCAACAGCGCTGTCATGACCAGCATTGGCAGATGGCTGCGAGGGCATTTCTTTTATTTTTGGTCAATTGCATATTTTCATCGACAAGTGCCTTCGCAGTTAGCGTTGCCTATCTTGACTGCTTCCGAGACCTCAATTCATGCGAGGGATATGCACGGAGTGTTGTTGCTCTTGCTTACCTTTATGATAATCTCCGCGAAGCGAGTATGCATCAAACCAAAATAGTTTCTGGTTATCTGACACTATTGCAGGTAAATTCTATGGTATTTTATTGTGTTAATAATTTCTATTATTAATTATAAACTAATGATACGTTATTATATATGTGTAGGCGTGGGTCTATGAGCATTTCTCAGCATTATGTGTAAATTGTTGTAGGCTCTCTCCTAGTTGTGTTGAGGATTACCCTAGAGCACTTAGATGGAAGCCAAAAAGGGATAAGGGATTGGTTCTTCCATTTAGGAAAGCTCTTGACGAGATTGATGTTGACCAGGTATGCTGGACACCATATGAAGAACATCGAGTGAAGCAACCGTTTGAAGAAGTTTCTTTATTTAGAGGGTGGATACGTTGGGGTTCGAAGATGTAAGCTCATCTTTCAGACAGGGTATTGCGTCAATACAGTCATGTACAAACCATTCCTGGCTCACCGTTAGAGATAGTGGGTCAGATGACCATACTAGATGAAATGGACATAATGTTTACGCAATACGTTGTGCATGTAATGGATGCTGGCGCAGTTGTACAATGACCTGTAGACAGCTCGAACCATTACATGGAGTGGTTTCGCATAACTTATCATCCATACATCATTCGTAGAGATTAATCAAATTTATCACATAACTAAATTAATTAGTTATCTATTATTCTAACTAAATTATTTAATGTATTTTTTAATGCAGTGTCGAACAATACAAATTGCGGAAGAGGTTCTTGGTCGTCAATTGGTATTACCTGATGGTATCGCACTCGTCAATGAGTTAATTGTGATGTTGTGAACTCAGAGGGGTGGTCGTAGAGATTGGACAAACGAAGTACCATATTGTAGGAGACATAGAGGGACTTAGGTATATTTTGCGTATATTTTGGGAATATTTTGGTTATGTAATATATTTTGGATTTGTGTAATACTAATTTTGACGTGCTTCAGTTTAAATATCAATTATTCAGTTTACAATTTTTGAATTCATACAAATATTAAATATCAACTATTCAGTTTACAATAGGTTCATTTATAGTGCGTGGAAATATCTGCAACCAATGTTGCATCCGACCATTGTAAATACACTCTCATTGTCGTGCTTCTTCAGTGCAATATTTTTTCCACAAATTACTTGCTAGTGGTATATGAGAATCTGGCTTTAAGTAAACCTATTAAAATCAATAATTAATTAAAATATAAATTAAATATTAAATAAAATTAAATATCACAATTAATACCTGCACGAAATGTCAGTTCTTAACAAATGCAATAACAATCACATGATGATTTGACATAGATGTTGGTGTTGGACTTCTAAGTGGAAAAAATATTTGTGATTGGTTAAGTGATAATGCGACGAAAACCAAGTTAAATTTCGAAGCAATCACATATCTCATTTTTGGAAGATTCATCAAATTATCTATAGTTGCAACTTTTTCAACATATACACTGTATATAAGTTTTTGAACAAAAATTTATCCACCATATATTCTCTCGTAATGAGACATGAACTCTTGAAGCTCTACCACACACTATTGGCGAATGAATACCCAAGAGTTCTCACCTATTGCAAGTAAACATCATCGCCGACGTCAATAATGTCATCTATAAATTTATGAATTTCCACCGACAACCAATCGTTGAAGAGAAGAACTCTTGGTTATTAAACCTTGCTAACTGATGGTTGAGGTGTGAACTTTTTGACTGATGATCGGGATTGCTGCAATATACTAGATGTTATAGTGCTACATGCATTTGTGCCACCGCATCGAACACTTGCATCTACATACTCCCACCAAGATGGATCACGCTTGGTTGATTTATCTCTTTTTTATACCATACTTTTGCCTTTTTTTGGTGCACCCTTTGTTTTAACCTTGTCAACGGGTGGACACATCGACGTAGTGGATGAATACGCGATCTCTTGTAATTTACCTTTAAGTACAATTTTTCCAGGTACATCAAGTTCATCAAACTTCTTCACTATCACATCTATTTCATGTTTCACAGATAACTCTAAAAGTTTACCCGATCCATCATCATGAAAAGTTAATTTACGCCACCAAACATGAATAGTGTCTAACGGAATGAATGTGGGATCGTATACTATACCTGTCTATTTCACATACACAAGGTAGACCATGTGTTGTCCTAATCGTGAAGCGACACTCAAACTTATTAATACCTACATACTTCACGCAATCATACTCTACTACAATGTGATCTATTGCATTTTTGGACACAACACCACACAATCATATGTCGATGCACCTTTTGAATGATGCAATTTTCAAATGATGTTATTATCTCATTGTGTTGTAATACAATCATGCTAACCCATCTCAATAAATCATCTCGTGTATCAAACATCGTGCCAATGGTGAACACATCAGTCAAATCAACCATAATAGCTTCAACGTCCGTCATTCATAGCGTCTTCAATTTCGGGTTCAACACCATCATTCATTGCATTAAAACCAAGTTCCAAACCATCATACATTTCGTCAAAATCACGTTCCAAACCATCGTGCATTTCCTCAAAATCAGGTTCCAAACCTTCATACATTTTGTCACTAATGTCACCCCCTTGGTCCATTTGTCTACATCCAAAAAATAACATATCAAAAATGCAGAAATATCTGAGATCATGACGGTTTAAGTGAACTGAATTCACGAACTAATACGTGATCTCAATTCACGTACTCCTAAGTGAACTCAACTCAAGTAAACCTATGTGAACTGAGTTCACGTACTTCACAAATACAACACTCATATGACTCCTACGTGAACTGAATTCACTTATACTTACTTAAATTGGGTTCACGTAAGTGGACGTCAACTAATTTCACGTATGAGTGCGTGAACTAAGTTCATGTAAGACCTGTGAAATCTTGAACTCCATTGAATACGCATTCTGAAATCACGTATGCGTACGTGAAATGAATTCACGTATAGCCTGGGATTTCTGATATTCAGTAATGTACGTGAATTCAGTTCACGTAAGGTTAAAACGTAGATGAACTGAGTTCACGTAAAATACCCAAATTTGGAAAAATAAAACGAACTCAAAAACAGATCAATACATTAACTTGTTGGGTCACTTTAACCCCAATGTGAAGAATAGACTAATGGGGTATAAGTTATGATTGAGTGATTTTAGTTTTGAATGATTATGAGTTATGATGGGTGAGGTATGGATGATTTTGTGATATGTGAGTTATGATGTTAAGAATGGTGATCAAGGGATAAATGAGGTTTAAAGAATATTATAAATAGCCAAGGGCATTTTGGGTAATTTATTTTTAAAAAATTGAGGGTGTGTGTAGTAAAAAGGTGGGTGTGAATAGCAAAATTTCTCTGTTTATTAACCCCTTTAATCGTTTCCGGATATTTTAAAAAGTATACTATATATAAAAGTATACTACAATTTTTCCATTTTAAACTTTTCATTTTTTTCAGAATTTTCGAAACTTTCGAACAATTCAAAACTTTCGAAATAGGAAAATTTCGACACTATCCTTTTTTGGAAACTTTCGAATCTTTCCAGATTCAGAAACTTTCAAAACTTTCCAAATTTGTAAACTTTCGAAACTTTCTAGATTTGGAAACTTTCGAAACTTTCCAAATTTTCGAAATGTAATCCTTATTTCGAAAATTTGAACTTTCCGAAAGTTTCGAAAATTCAAAACTTTCAAAACTATCAATTTTGAAACTTATTATAAATGGTTAAAAGGAAAAAATTTATTTTTACGTTGATTGGAGGTGGCAAGTACAGCTGTGGGGGTGCAAGGTAGAATCCTCGTAAATGTAACATTTTATTATGGACTCTTTTTGTAAGGCCCACCTTTGGGATTTGTCCCAATAAAAATTTCATATACATTAACTATTTTTTGAAAGAAAAATTAACTTTATTTTTCTTTCATAATTTAAATGTTCTCCATTTTTTTTCTTTGTCAAAATAGTTTTTTTTAAAAAAAAAAATACTAGTTTTATTTATTTATTATGTATTGTTGTATTTAGGACTTGTTCCTTTTACCCTTAATTTTTATTTTTTACTGATTTATTTTTCTCTTTTATGTTCTATATATAGTTAAATAAACAGATCATGTTGGTTTTTTAAATTGAATATTTTCCGGCATTATTATTATTTTGAGTAAATAATAATAATAAGTATTTTATAAGTTATTGATAGTAGGGAAAGTTAACATACTCATCTCTATAGCTTGCATAATATAAATGATTCAAATGAATTTTCAATTTAAAAAATAAAAATTCTAAATAAAGTTAGATAAAAAATTAAAATTCTATTTTTATTTTGTTAGATAAAAAATTAAAATCCTTTATTTTATTTTTTTTATTCTTCTTTTTTTTTTCTTCTCAAAATTTTATATAATATTTTATTAGATAATTTTGTAAATACTAAAAACGTATTGAACTAAAAAAATTCGTAGCTTGAGAATTTTTAAAATATGTGGACGTGTGTTAGATGGATGTAGGGGATACACCTCTAAAAATTGAAGATATTAGTACTTTCTACATATACATAAGGAGTTTTGGGTTGTCACGAAAAAATTAAAATGTCACGAAAAAAAAAGAATTTTGTATGAGTCTTTAATAAGTTCGGATCCTCTTAATCTATATTTTTTTTAATTTATCTCAATTTTTTTTTTTTATTTTCAATATTTTTCAATTCATATCGAAAATTTATATTATAAAGATCATGTATTTAAAGTTTTACACAAATAAAAAATATTTGATATATCATTGAGATAAATGAAAATTAACGTTTTATGCACTTTTATTGAACACGGTTAATCTTCTTCACGAATTTCAATAACATATCAAATAATTTTAGATTTGTGTTAAATTTTATACACATGATCTATATGACATAAACTTTCGATCCAAGGAAATTTTTTTGAAAAAATAAATAAAATTAAAAGATATAGATAGAATTGACGGAGAGTTGGATTGAGAGGATCCAAAGTCATCTTTAGTATGATCGGCTTCTTATGAGCCTTATGTCAACCTTTTAAGTAAAAATGGAGTGTTAATGCATCACATGATTAACCTGATATATCAACTATATATGTTGAGGTATCAATCACTTACCATTTTTTGCACCCTAAAATGTTATTAAAAATAAAATAAAAAGAAAAATACAATATGTTTACGAGGTCTATACCAAAACCCAATAAAACAATCATAAGAGAAACAAACTATTGTCTTATTAAAAACCACACTCGAAAAGTGTAAAAAGATAAAAAGAAAAGAAAAAAAAAATCAAAAAATCAATATTCAAGAAGACCAATAATATTTCTATGGAAAAAACTGAAATATTAGGAGGAAAAGTATCCTGCTAATGACCGTTATCAATATGAAGCTTCAAATTAACAACTATGTTAGCATATTAGTTACCTTCTCAAAAAATATGAGAGATAATAAATCTATCTTTTTAACCAACTCAATACAAGTAAGTCACTTATTTTTAATAGACCAAGGAACAAAGTTACGATTCTTAAAAATCAAATTTGCTAATTGAGAATTAGATTTAATTGAGAATTAGATTCAATTCATAGATAATGTCACCTATTTGTATACCCTATTTCAATAGCAACGATAACCCTAGTAATCTCGGCATGCAGGCGCAATTTTAATTCCAAATTTATAACAAAACAACTCAAGTAGCTACATAGTTGTCCCTAAATATACTTGTTCATGCAACACGACTACAACAACCAAAAATAACTCCACTACCATTATATTTAATCTAATAAATTTTAAAGGATATCACTTTCTTAATAATAGGAGTTTTACAAAGATGAGTCATCAATTAACTACATTAGTCATTATATAGTTTTATACTACCCTTATTTTCACAGTTTGTCAACTACGCCCTACAATTAAAAAAATTCTTCTCTACTATGACTAAAATACCCCTCATCGTTGTTGCTTTCTTTTTGCATTTTCTTATCTAATTTTGGAAACTCATATAAGTTCTAGAATTTAATTTTCAAGATACACTAGCAAAACACATGTGCATAGCACCCGTGGTGCACTATTGGTTATTATCATATTAAAGCAACCAATATAGTTGTTAAAGTTTATTATAAAATATTAATTGTTAAAAGTGTATATATATATATATATATGTAAAAATGTTGAATCATAGGTTTTTTCTTTACCCTTTCGTATAAAATATTCATATTTTTAAATTTTTTTATTGTACCATATGTTACGTTGATTAAAATATATCTAATAACTATTTTTTAAGTTAAAAAAATTCAAAAGATAAATCAAAGTTGCTGAATTTTTAGAATAGAAAAATTAATTTTGCGAATCAATGAAAATATAAAAATTAAAACTGCAATTAATTTTTTTTTTAGTTTTTTATTTAATCACTTAAAACCTTGATTATGATAAAAATCACCCTTTTCACCATATATGTTCCAAATTTTTTGCACAATTGATATATGATGAGCAATATTTAAGTTTAGTAGAGGGTTTAGTGAATTATAACATGTTCATCATTCGGCACTACACTACTCCAAAGAAATTACCTCTTCAATTTTTTTTTATTTAAATAATTGATTTCATATATATTTTTTTTTAGTTTTCTTTTGTGATTTCACCGTCTTAGTGCGTTATTATTTTGTTTGTCAAGACATTGATATTTGTATACTTCAATTTTGTTATATTTGTATGATTCGTCACATATATAGGTATTTTATCATTTTATATTATTAATATGAGTGATGTGATCTGGTTCACAAATTTACTATTTATTATTTTAATGACTTTAAATTATAGTATTCGCGATGAATATAATTTTTATCAATTTAAATAGATAAATATATTTTTGAAGGGAAAAAATATGCACATGTAAACAATCAATTAATTGTTATTATTCAGGTGCTCGTGAAGGCAGCGTTTGGCGTAGGGGTATTTTTTATTTTTTATTTGACAGGAAGTGGTATACTTTGTGTTGTGGGTAAGGATGTGATTGCATATTGGGAGCAAAGAACATGAGGTGTTATATAGTTGTTGCTTATTTGGGTATGCTATTACCCAGCTCAATAAATGTTGGCATGTTGCAATGCCAAATTGATGAATGAGTAAATGAACTAAATTCCAGCTCAATTATTGAAAGTGCCAGAAAGATTTTGAAATATTACGCCTAACGCCTGCTTTGTACTTTAGGAGACTAGCAGAACATAAATTAATTTTTCATGGGTAGGTATTTTTTAATTATGTTGGGTCTGAATTTTTCTAAATTTTGTAAGAGATGAAGTATCATTTGTACTCATGTTAATACTATTTTTTCATATAAAAAAAAGGTTATTTAAATACACATTTTTGTAGATCCGTGCGATTTTAATCTTCTCATTTCTAAATGAGAAAATATAATTTTCCAATTTTTATAAATTGTTTCCATGAGTTTTGGAGTTATTTTTGTTAATGTGCTATTTTGAATAATAAGCTAACAAATCACTCGGTGACGTGACTATGCGTGTTTTTGGGAAATCCCATATTTTTGGGTTTTAAAACAATACGTTAAAGATATGAAAAATAAAATATTAAGATTTTCTCCACATGTATCCGATACAAAATATTGTGTTACATAATTAATATGCACTTAATTTCAATATTCATGTTTTGCAATAAAATTAGTACTCTCTCCGTAGCACGATATAATTCAATATAGCAAAAAATTATCATTTTGTTACCAATTTACATTATCAATCAACTATTATTAATTTTGTTTTTCCTATTATATATATTCTTAACTATTTATTACTCATTTTCTATATTATTTTAATTTTTATTTCTCATATCATTAATAAAAGATAATTTTATAAACTAATTTATAATTTATATCTTTCATATAAAGTTAACTAGAGTTTTTAATTCGAGTATTATATGGTAAAGTGACATATTGTTGGAACGGGAGGAGTAATTTTTTTGAATTAAACTATAGTAATACTACAATATGTTCAAGGGTTGATTTGTTTTATAGCCAAATTTTAGTAATTTAACCAGCTTGTTAGATTACAAGATTTGACTCTTCTTCGTCCTTCCCGTTTACTATCATTCAGCTATGTAATTGAACTACTTGAGATGTTTAACAATTTATATTAAATTATATCTATTAATATAATTATTATATATATTTTTATATGAGAGAAGTTTTATTATGATCCCTTGTACAAAACAAAACACCTGGGACAAGTTAATCAACACCATTTTGGCATTGTAACGAAAAATCGAGGAGGAGTTGCTCCTGTTGAAATTTTTAAATATTTGAATGATTTTTTAAAAAATATTTAGAATATTATTAAAAATTTAAACACAAAAGTTTTAAAAAAAATAACTTTAAATGATTTAAATATAAATTTTTTAAATAATATATATTCAAGATAAAAATAATAAAAATATGAGTTTAGAAATTAATCTTAAAAGTCATTTTTTTGTGGATGAAGTTTTATATAATGTTGTAAACCTATATGCAAAAAAATAATTTAAAAATATATGTTATTATTATTGTATGTAATAAGATATAATTTTAGTTTATATGTAATAACCCATACAACAACAACAATAATAATAATAATAATTATTTATTATTATTATTATTATTATTATTATTATCATTATTATTATTATTATTATTATTATTATTATTATTATTATTATTATTATTATTATTATTATTATTATTATTATTATTATATGTAATAACATGTAAGTTCAGTTTCTTGGCGTTGACAATAATAAGACTATTAGTATACGAATACGACTTGATTCCCGGCTTCCCACACACGAGGTTATATCTAGAAAAGAGTCATCTCACGATTATGAAAACAAAAACTAATCATGGGAGGCTCAACAATTCTATAATGTATTACTCACTCAATATTCAAAAAAAATTGTACTATTTGACAATTTCATATAAATTAAAAACAAATGATAAATAGAAATAACTGAATATTAATTTTTGTATATAATATTATTTAAATGATATGATTAAAATAATTAAAATTATATTAAAAATTAAAAAGGATAGTTTTTTCAAAAAAAATTTACAAATATATTAAAATGCATGTAATTATTGCTCATCTCAAGTTAAGATATACACATAAATATGGATGGCCTATCTTAATTACCAAATCATGTGAGCTTGTTTATTACGTTCCCCCAACTCGAATTTTTTTTTTTTAATGCTAGAATTTTGTACCCAACTCATGATCCCACGTGCATTACTTTTCTATTCTATTTTCTTGAGATTTATATGTCAGGTTTCAACAGCCATAATGCCATGTGTATCGACAACAACAAATTATTTGGATAGCAGCGTTTAATTTTATTTTTTTGACAAGGAGTTTAAGTTTTACATACTATGATTTAATTAATTTTTCACACCTCAACAAATTACAATCAATTATATCTAAAATTTATTTATTATATTCAAAGTCAAATAATTTTAATGATCCATACAATTTTGATCGATTAACATTATTTTTTTTACTTTTTTTTACTGAGATAGCAATTTTGCTTTTGAAATGTTAGTTTGGCTTATGAATAGCTCTAGCAAAAATCTTTAGATACAACTATCGTTCCAAAATTATGACGAACTGTTTTTCTTTAAAATAGTAGTTCAGTCACATTTGTAACATCAATCAAACACTAAGAGAAAAAATTAATATAAGATAAAAAACTTAAAACTAATTTATCATTTGTAAGCTCATTCTTAATTCCAACAATATTAAGAAATCATGATTTGTAACTTTGAGGATTTTTTTGTTAAAAAATTATCATTCATTTATGTATGTAATTAGTATTTTTTTTTGGGTACAAATACATAATTTATATATTTTTGGCACAGCACTTAATCTATTGTACGTAATTGAGATTTATTGTATCATATTAATTATTATCGTTTTGTATATGAACACAATAAATTAAATTAAATATCTTTAAACTAAATTTTTTTTTCCATGTACAAGTTCTCTACGACTCTAACTATATATAAAATTAATGTTTTATACAGAATTTTTTTTCAAAATATTTTTTATATATATCATGCGATAGAATATATTTTTGGGTTTGAGAATATAT
>JBBPBQ010020321.1:51757743-51791013 GCA_037974755.1 Cicer yamashitae
AAAAAAAAAAAAAAAAAAAAAAAAGACAAACTTAAAATTTAGAGAAATAAGGTTAGTACCAAATAGAAACTCTCATCGGAAAGACTAATAAGTGGGCACTTATTGGAGAGAAATATTTTATTGAACACTATCTCCACAATTTTAATATTAAAATATACAAGTGTAAATATAAAGATATTGAATGTTAATTAAATATTATCATTAAAAAATTATAAATTAATAATGATTTAGTTTAAGATTTATTTGAGTAATTAAGAATAAGCTTTACCACTAGAGTAGTTTATGAATTGGGTTGGGTGAGGTCGATTTTTGCATCAATTTTATTTTGGTTAAGTCTATTCTTAATTTATAAAGTTTAAATATAACTAATTCGATTAAGATTGAGTTGAGTTGGTTCACAAACCATAAATAAAAAATATTTTTTAATTTCAAAAAATTAATCAAATTTAAATACTAAAATATTTCAAAAATTATAAAAAATTTATCTCAACATACTATTCAATATTTAGAATACATTCACAAACATAATAAAATACTTAAATAAATTAAATTAACAATAAATCATCAAATCAAATTCAATAACTAAATAAATAAAAATATTTATGTCATATCAATTAGTTGGATTAACGACTCTGTAGATTTAAAATATTAAATCCGCTACACAAAGTAAACACATTAAATTTAAATGGATTGATTTGAATTAGATCTAAACTTAAACTAGTAAATCAAAATACGGGTAGAATTGATTTAAACAACTGAGTTTGCAAATCATTTATACCCGAACACTCCTATTTAGAAACTAAAAACATGATTTAGCCCAAATTATTCCTCTTATCAAAATGAGTTGTCATTGGTTGTTACATTAAATGAATTGAAATCATCATGCATAATCACAAAAAGAAAAAAAAATCACGACTACTAATGTAATGACACCCAAATGCACATTTTGATGGTAAAATTAATATAGTACTCTAAGTGAGAAATGATGGATGATTAGCTAATAGGGTCCCAATATCAGCTGGTTATCCAACACTAAAATCATAACAGAGGCTAATACATGATTCTTGCTTCCCACCCTCCAAGAAATAAAATTAAAACAAGAAGATAAGTATTAAAGAAAGAGAGAGGAACATGGGTCTAACCCTCTAAGACATAGTCTTTCTTAGGCTTATAAAAACCCAAGTTTAGCCACAAGCATTTTCACAACAACACAAAAATGAGTTCTAGTTCTTCATTTTGGACTCTCTGTCTCATTTTAGCATCACTAGTCTCTTCTTCATTCTGTGCTGCTCCAAAGAGACCAGTGGATGTACCATTTGGCAGAAACTATTACCCAACTTGGGCTTTTGATCATATCAAATACTTCAATGGTGGTTCTGAGATTCAGCTTCATCTTGATAAATCCACTGGTTAGTGTTTAACATATTAAAGTTCATGTTTTTAAACTTGTTTTTACATTGTTCATGTTTCTAAGTTCTAACATCTTTTGAAAAATGAATAGGTACTGGTTTTCAATCCAAAGGTTCATACTTGTTTGGTCACTTTAGTATGAACATTAAGATGGTTCCTGGTGATTCAGCTGGAACAGTCACTGCTTTCTATGTATGTATAAAAAAATTATTATTGTTTTTTTATGATTCTATTTTAGTATTTGGTTAGATTTGTGAGTGTGACATTTGTTTGTGATTGGTATATTTTACAGTTATCTTCAACAAATTCTGAGCATGATGAAATAGATTTTGAGTTCTTGGGGAACAGAACAGGACAACCTTATATTTTGCAAACAAATGTGTTCACTGGTGGTCAAGGTAACAAAGAACAAAGGATCTATCTTTGGTTTGATCCTACAAAAGAGTTCCACAGATACTCCATTCTATGGAATATGTTCCAGATTGTGTAAGTACTTGAAACTCAACTATTGTGCCATTTCCCTTAATCCAAAACAATCTTGCATATCCTTTTCACCACTCCATTATACACCCCCAAAATGTATTTCCCTTTTTAGATTTTATTAAAAAAAAAATTAATTTTTCAAAATGTCACTTTTTATAAATTTTTATTTGTGTTTTTTTTTTATATATTCCGCCCTCATATCCAATATTATTAGAGTTAATGCATATATATATAATTGGTGGGTGACCAAATTAATATGCTATGATATTGTATTGGATTTGTTTTATATTTGGTATAACTCATTCTTTAAATTTCAATTTTTATTAAAGTGGAATTTGAGTTTTTTACAATAGATTTATAAAATAAAATAAATATAGAAGTAATAAATGATTTTTGTTTTACAATGCTTAAGGATAAAAATCCAAATGGGGTTCTAGATTTTCAATCATGACTTTTTTTAGAAAAAAATAATCAAAATTCACTTGAACAGAGATGAAGTTCGAAAATAGTTACATACGAAGCTGATTTTTAAGAATTAATTAATTAGACCTTATGTAAAAATCTAGTTTACATTGTAGCTAATATTTTTTTTAGATAAATAAATATTAGTAAATTAATGATTGTGTTAATTTTTTATCTTTGAACTAAGAACCTCCTTTTAAAAACTTATTGGATGTATGAAAATGTGGCTAATGTGATCTCAATTGCAATTGTATTTTAATCCAAATCCAAATTTTGGTTACTAATTTTTCTTAAAATATGATATGGGCAATGCAGGTTTTTTGTGGACGATGTTCCCATAAGAGTATTCAAGAACAGCAAGGACTTAGGAGTTAAATTTCCATTTGACCAACCAATGAAAATATACAATAGTTTATGGAATGCAGATGATTGGGCAACAAGGGGTGGTTTAGAGAAAACAGATTGGTCAAAAGCACCATTCGTAGCTGGATACAAAAGTTTCCACATTGATGGTTGTGAAGCCTCTGTTAATGCTAAATTTTGTGCCACACAAGGTAAAAGATGGTGGGATCAACCTGAATTTCGTGATCTTGATGCTGCTCAATGGAGAAGATTAAGGTGGGTTCGTGAGAAATTCACCATTTACAACTATTGCACTGATAGAAAACGTTTACCTCAAATACCACCTGAATGCAAAAGAGACCGTGACATTTAAATTTTCATATACTCTATTTGGTCTAATTTATGTTATGTTTTCAAATACCATGTCACATTGTTGTCCCGGATACAAAAGACAATTTCATATGATGTGTTTGTTTCTCGTTGTATTAGACGTTTTATCGTTTCATTATTTATTTCCATTATTGTTCCATCGAGTTGTGTAAATTGAGAAGTGAAGTTATGTATTTGTAATTTTATTTTCTCACATCATATTATATAATTTTATAATAATGTTATCATATGCTGCTACTATTATTATTTGCGATGATAAGTTGAATCATTTTTATAGGTGGTCAAATACATGAATGCTTAAACATTATTCAAAATTATAATCATCCAGTAAACTCTTCAAAAATACTAATTTTGTCTTTTATTATAAACACTTTTTTTTCACTTTTATTAACAAAAATTGATATGATAATTAATGGATTTATTTTCCGTGTTAATATTTTGAAACTAACCGAATGTGAACTTGAACTTGATAGGATATTTGGTAGGATAGTTAATAGTATTAATGAAAACTATATTTGTAAAATAATAATAAATGATTCTAGTAAATCGAAATAGTACTTAAAATTAATGATAACATTTTCTTTAAATGGTGTTTAAATAAATAAATGTATGAGTCAAATCAATACTTAATCAAGTTTTATAAAAAATATATGTAAATTTTCTTAAATTTTTTGACGATTTATGTAAAGAGAAGATTCCATAAAAATAAAATAAAGTGTTAAAACAATTAAAAACTACATAAAATAGTAGGTAGTTATAAGTGGTTGTGATTTTTCTCTTTTAATAAAGATGTATTCTAAAATTTAAGACTTTTCTTTTAAAATATCTATTAACGGTGTAGCATTTGAGAATTTGGCTTCTTGTTATTGGTTTTATTATATTCGGGTGTGCTCATAATGGTAAAGTACTGGAGAACCAGTTGTATTGTTGTATAGGTGTATCATGTATGTTGTTCTTTTTTTTGAATTATAGATCTATGTTCTGATCTGATCCTCTGGTCCCATAATTGAAAGAGTAGAGAAAGTGGTGATGTGATGCTGTTGAAAATTGGGACAAAAAAGACACTTCATCTTCAAACGTGGCTCCACTGACCACTACCCATGTGAACTGCATAGGACCAACCAGTTGCACTCAGTAGTCATTTTTATTAGCCTTTAATTTAATTTAAATTTAACTAAATCCTAGGTCGGTTTAGAACTTTATTATTCCAAGTTTTTGGCTTTGTCACGTGTGTTCATGTGTTTTAGTGTGCGTAATGACCAAAACATGTAGCTTGATGTTACTCCCTTCATTTTATAATAAATATTTTATTTGTTATTCATATATTTTATCATTTTAAATATTAATGTAATATTAATTATTTTTTATCTTATTCCGTAAAAAAATTCAGTAAATGTAATTAATAAAAATATTTAAATAAATTAACTAATTTTATTATTAAAATTAATATAATTAATTATTTTTTTAAAAAACTATACACAATTTAAATGATATATTTAAAATAAGAGAAAGAAATAAGATGAATGGAACATAGATGTTGAAGCTAAATCTTTTAACTTTTCCACGAAATTAGGTAGAGTTTGATGAAAAAGATAGCACTGCTAATGTCTTGTATTGTTTCAAGGCGCAATGAACAGTTTGAAGAGTTAAAATGTGTTAATGTGATTCACAATACAGTTGATTAGTTAAGGATCTAGAATTGAATTTCCACCTCACTTAGGTGAGAACTTGAATTTCGTTAAAGCTACTAGAATTTGGTTTGGTGGACAAGAAGTTGACATAAATATCACCTTAGGTTGACACATATTGGTTGAACTTTTCCTATATACTTACTTGCTGTCAGTTTTTTATTTTAACTTCGCATTAGTTGGACATTAGAATTAGTGGTTTGTGAATTAAAAAAACTGTGGAAGTTCTATAGAGAAGAAATTTCAAGAATCGTAGTGTTTTTATATGGTGGAGATAAATTTTTTGGAATGTGTCTTAAAGGATAATCATTTTGTGGATCTAAGCTTGTTGTTTTCCTTTTTGATTTGGTCAAAATTGTCATTGCGATGTTACTTCCATTACATATTTCATCTATAAATAGGAGTTTGGGTTTACTTTAATACTTATACAAAAATTAGATACATTTTTGAGTTTTCTCTCTTCTTCTTCTACTTGACGCATATTCTGAACCTCTTCTCTCAATTCTTTACGTCCCTTCTTCGATAAATTGTCTCGTCATATTTAGAGTGAATTTTATATTATACTTCTGAAAGGCTGAAATAGTCATATTAAAAATATAATTTTTGTATAATTTTCTACGGTGTAGTAGTAGAGCAATGATATAATTTATAATTGAACTATTTTATCATAAGACTTCGTAATTGATCGTCTGTTGCATAATTTGAATAATAATGCAAAACGTCTTAAAAAAATAATCTGTGTACGACTCAACTCAATAATTTTCAATGGTTAAAACTTTATTTTCAAAACTGTTTTTTATCTAAAAACAATAATTTTTAATTAGTATGTCATAGACAAATTTTATTATAAATCATCAATAAAATTAGTGGGATTCATCGGCCATGCATCAATCTGTATCTTTCTTAATCTGAATTTTTTCTTATAAAACAAAAAGAAAGAAGTACAAATAATATTTTGATTATTTGTGATAGAAATAATATTTTGATTATTTTTCACAAATGTTATGTCCAACTCTATAAAGATACATTTTTGTGTGTTTTCTATTATTGAATGTACTTTTATACAATAAAGAATCGTTCAATCGAATTTAAGACGAACCATTGAAAGAGTTTCAATGTAGATTCTGATTAAAATAATTTGTAGTCAAATTTTAGTTATTTTTCAGCTCAACTTTCGATTATCATGATTTCGTTCCACACAAATTAAAGATCTAAGAAATGAAAACAATTATACAATAATGAATGATTTACCGTGTCGGATTAAAACCTAAACATGTCAAGATGAATTATACGAGATGAAAGGTGACATTATGATGAAGTTGAAAATCGAAAAATGAATTTCCTCAATAAATAGCAGTGGAATGAGTTTTCGAAAGGGATGGCTCTCTTTTCTATCATGGCTATAACCGTGTAAACCTATGATGATTATTTCAATGTGACAAAAAAATGACCACGTGATTGATGAATTTTTCTTCCTAAAGTTTTGATTTATGAACATCCTTGTCCCTTATGAGAACTTGTCTGCCACCATATCCTTATTTTACCATCAATAATAATAATCATAATCATAGTGGACCACATTTTGATTTTTGACTCCTTAATCAAGGCGGCATAACCTTTTTGACGTTTCAAAAAAGTTCATAGAAAACATTACAAACATGGAGGTGCCTCACAAAAAACAAAATTATGGAGTACGGGTTCAAATTTCAATATTCACAATAATATTACTTTATATCAAATTACTTGAATATGTCGGTGCACTGGACGTTAATAGTAACATATGATAAATGCTAATTAAAGTGGTTGTTTTTCTTGTACAAAAAAATGTGGCTTTTCATGGAAATTTTATAGTTTAATGTTTTGACATTCAATTTGAAATTTTCAATTTGTTTATGAGTTCTATTTAATTTGTATTTATTTACAAGTCTATAAAATATTCACAAAATTAAACTATTGATTTATTCATTTATATTGGCTAGCTATAATCTAGAATGAATAAGGAATTGGATGATATTTTGCTTCTTTTTATTCCTGCAGTAAGGAATGGATTATATTTTTCTATGGAAATGGTATAACTTGTGATGTGAGCCATTCAGTTTCAGCTAATCAATATTTCACTTTTTCTGACACCAGCTAGCTAATTTATTTTACTCATTTTCTATTGTAACATGTCTTTCTCGTTTTTAAATTTAAACTAAGTTGTGAAGAAAAATAACTAAATATTAACCAAATTTATTTTAAAGTTGTGTAAACAATCTTAACCACTAACCATGTTCTATTCAATAATCCAATCCAATCCAATCGTGCACTATACCGTATCTACTGTTCAATAATGTATGGTGAAGAAGATAAAACAAGTGCAAGCTGTTGGTGAGGTGTAAATATGAAGTCTTGTGTGTCAGTTGCTATTGATATTTGATAAATAGTCTGAGATACGCTCATCTCATCATATCATCATGCACCAAGATTCATTCTTATCTCTTCAAATATATCAACTCGTACGGTGTCGTTTATTCTGCTCAAGTGAAATAATTTCCTACCAACTAGACGTGAACCTTAATACTAGAAAAATAAAAATATTTTTGGAAAAAACAAAATTATTTTTGTAACAATAGAAGCTCATTAAGACATACAAACTTGTTTTTGCTGTCAAATTAAAAAATAGAACTGAAAAAAGAGAATAAATCATTTTTGGAATTATAATTTCAAAAATAATTTAAAGTCAATTTTGAGAAATTTTGTACCCAAAATAATTTTAAAATAATTATCACGTGGTTATTTCAAATATATGATATACACAACTTTGAAATAAATTACTCACATTTTTTTTCACCTTGCAAAGAAAAATCAGATCCATCAACACAAATGAACTTAGATCTTTCACAAGTGATAACAAATTGGTTCTCACAATACAAACCGAACTCAATAATAACGTTTATAAAATAAAACTTTTTCTTCAATAACTATAATATTAAATGGATCATAATATCCCAAAAACACACTCATCTTTGTTATCACTAAAAAACGTTTAAATTTAACTTTAAAAAAAAGTCCAGGCACAAGGAAGTGTAGAAATCAATGTTCTGTCAAGTGGGAGAGTTTCAGTACAAACCAACAACGTTATTTTAATTCTCATAAATATTTCTGTCCAAACAAAATCAATACCAAGTAAAAACTGCCACCTGGCAGTCAAAATGACAATTGGCCAGGCTAAACGCCATCTTTTATCTATCACGTGCTATGCTATATGTGGAACAACAACCACATATTTGGCTTACGATATACCATTTTTTTAACCGGCGCAAAATGTTGTAGATATGTACAATTAATGTTATATGCCATGGTGGCTTACTTCAATTATAAAATATCTCAATTAAATATATATATATATATATATTAGGGTGATTTATTTAAAAAAATGTTTAAAACTTCAATTATAAAATATTTTTTATATTATATCTAAAATTAGAAAAATTAAAAATTAAAAAAGTAAATAATAATTTTTGTCTTTGAAAATGTACTAGTTGTCACAATGATCGCTTAATTAAAAAAATATTTTAAACACTTTTGATTTTAAATTATGTTAATCAAATTCTTCTCTAACGTTAATTTTAGATTAACTTTTATTAGTTTATTTTGTATGTATCTCTAACTCAAGCCACATAGAATAGACACAAGACATATTTTTATTGATTATAAGTGTCATCAAGGAATGACCAAAATCAAAGGGAGAAGTTGAAAATATAGTTGGATGATTACTTGTAAAATCTTTCATTTAGTCCTTTTTTCACTTTAGAGCAAACACACTCTCACTCTCACTCTACTCAATTTTGAATCAAAACATTATGGTTCATATCATGGTTTATGTAGCAACGTTGAATGAATATACAACAACATAAATACCTCTTAAATGGATAGTTACATTCATTAATTTTAGAGTCAACAAATTAGACAACAACAACCACCCCTACTTCAATTACTTGAGCACTATCATATACACCAATTGAATCACAAAAGATGCACACACACAAAAACTTCATATCAAGAAGCAAATTGTCCAACTTTATATTCACCTCTTTCTTAAATTGTTCATCATGTGCACGATTTTTTTTAATCATCTCTTCAAAGTCTTTTGTTCCTCTTCTTCATAATGTCTTAAAAGCAAGATAGTCTTCTGATTGATACACTCATATGAAGAAGTTGCAATTTTCAATATCATATATCATCCTTTATATCAAAACAAAATGACAAAATGTGCCTCATGTCAACATTCAAGGATGTATAGAAATAGAAGATTGAAATGACTTAGAGCTATCAAACCTTATAACGTGGCAAGTATATAATGGTCTTCTTCGATTCTTTGTTGTTTTTGCTCTGAACATCACTGTCTTCTTTCCTCACAAACATTTTGGAACATGTTTCTTCAATCTCATATCACCTCATGAAGAAGAACGATGGTCGAAATCAACATTAATGGATTCGTTTCTATATCTTGCCTACGAAAATAAAGCACTGCTTCTCATGATGTTCATAGAGATTTAAATTTCAGATGATAGAGATTTGAGAAGAGGAAGAAGGATTAGGGTTCATCATTTGGCGGAGAATACATGTTATTCCTTTTTATCATGTATTTTATTTTCCTTTCAAACCCCCAACTTTCAAAATGGTAGTACTTCACCATATTACACGCTGACATGACATATTAAAGTCTCCTTTAGTGTCACATCACCAAAAGCTCATGAAATTTAACCCAAAGTTAACGTGAGGGATGAACTTGGCTAATAGACTTCAAAATTATGATATTTAAAATACTTTTCCTTTAATTAAGAGACTACTACGAGAGCGGGTAACACTTTCAAGGATGAAAGTAGCTCCTTACTCAAAGAAAAAGTGGAAGGGAAAGTATGGATTTCAAAATGTGTTATCTACACTAAAAAAACATTTTGGGAAGAAACGGAAAAAGTTGTGAGGTCCCACACTAAAAAACAATACTCCCAAATTGAAAAGAAACTAAGAGAAGGTTGCAATTTTTTAAAATGACAATAGTGTCCTTTATAATTGGTTAATTAATTATTTAATATTTAAATATTAAGGATATTTATGTCTTTTTATTAATATACTTTTTTTGTTCTTTCACTTTCTCTCATACCAAACCACTAAACAATCATCTTATTTTCTACTCATTTTCTCTTCTTTTCACTTTCTTTCCTTTTACTTTCTTCCCTCTTTATTTCCTTTATAAACCAAACATAGTATTGAAAATAGATGTCAATGGTTATCTTTATTTTCATGACTGAGATTAGGGCTGGACAAATGTGATGGACCCGCCCTATACCGCCCGACCCGCAACGGGTGAGGTGAATTGGGCGGGTTGGATCAGGCCCAACAGGTCATAAAGGTAGCACTAGAGGGTCAAATAGGGTAGACGCGGGCGGGTTCGGGTAATGGTTTTGGACCTGCGGTGACCGACCCGCCCGAATACAGTTTATAATATTTATTATTATTATTTGAAGTGATGGACTGGACAACCAAGCCCAATTTGATCTGGCCCATTAAAATAATCCAACCCTAATTTCAATCAGAGTCTCACACAATCCCACCCACAACTAGAGCTGTCAAAATGGGCTAGCCTGAATGGGCCGGCCCGCCCAGTCCGCTAAAACATAGGGCTTGGGCCTAAAAATTTCATCCCGAATTTTTCAGGGCTTTTTAGCCCGATCCAAATAAACCCGTTACCCATTAGGGTTAGCCCGTATGGGTACCGGGTAGCCCGCAGCCCGCATAATCAATTTTAAAAAAATAAAAAGAGTACAATTGGTTATAAAAAAAAGTCCGAAAAACAAAAATTAAATTGGGCCGGTTCCAATTTTTTTAAGAATTCACAAAGACACAACAAAGTACAAACCCTGTTTTGAAGGGAAATGTGACGGCACTCTCACATACAAACTCACGGTCTCACTCATCTCACTCCACGGGCATACGGCGATCTCATCGTTACTACTACTCAGGTTCTTTTTGTTATACTTTGGAAAATGTGAAAATTGATCAAAGAGTCTAAAAAGATTTATTTTAAAGTCACATTAGAACTATTTAGCCCTCTAATTAAATTTGATTTGAGTTTTTCATTTGTGTCATGCTAGACAAATCTAAGTTGTTTTTGGCAATTTGAACTTATTTTACTTTGTGTGTTGTTTGGATAATGTGTTGTTTGAATCGAGTTTGTATTAATTGGAAAATCCGAATTTCGAACTTAGTTTGTGTGTTATTTTATTGTGTATTTTTAATGATCTAGAATATCATATAAGTTGTTTTTAAATAGGCTTGTAGAACTAAGTTGTTTTTAAATGGGCATGAAGAAATTTCGAACTAAGTTGTTTTTAAATGGGCATGAAGAAAAATTTTCAATTAAAAGAGTCGCAAGAAAATTAAAAATATAATTAAAAAAATTAAAAAAAAATATGCGGGCTACCCGCGAAACCCGCTGCCCGTCTAGGGCCGGGCTCGGGTAGTATTTTAACAGCCCATATTAAAACAGGGCTTTTTAGCCTAGTCCAAAGAAACCCATAACCCGTGAGGGCCGGCCCTAAATGGGTCGGGTAGCCCGTTTTGACAGGTCTACCCACAACCCTAATTTCATTCTCTCATCATCGGTCATCCTCTCAAACCCTTCAACCCTAGTTCTTCATCACATACACAGAACTCAAGTCACCCCAACGAACCCTAATTCCTTCAAGTCTCAACGGCGGCCAACGTCCACTCCAGGTTATCACTTACTATCTCTTATTTCTCAACTCTCTAACGTCTCGTTCTAAACTTTTTAATCTCGTTTTTAAAAATTGTCTTTTTTCGTCTTTGTTGTTTTAAATCTGTTAGTTTCATCTTTGCTAGTTTCGTTTCTGTTAGTTTCATCTTAGTTTCATTTCTGTTAGTTTCGTCTTAGTTTCGTTTTTGATTGTTAGTTTCGTCTTTGTTGTTCTAAACATTTTCCTCTTTGTTAGTTTCATTTTTGATTCTGAGTTTTCTAAAGTTTGATTTTTTTTTTTACATGTTGTTTTCTGTATTAGGTTTTGATTTAACTTTTTTTTTGTACATGATTAGGGTTGTGTTTTCATCTTCTTTTTTGCATCTTTGTTATAAATATTCTGATTCAGTTTGATATAAATATTCTGATTCAGTTTGATTTAGCTATTGTTTCTGTTTTTGGATTTTCTAGAGTTTTATTTTTTTGTTTTTGCATGTTGTTTTATGTATTAGCATTTTGATTTAGTTTTTTTGCATGATTAGGGTTAGGTTTTCAACTCTTTTTTTTTTTTTTGCATGATTAGGCTTACAATCAAGTTTCAAATATTTTCAAGTACAACTTACTTGAAAATTACAGAGTGATATGAGTATGATTTCTTTTCTCTCAACTTAAACACTTTCTAAAAAGATATTTCGAAGATCTAGTGTATGGATGTAGAAAGTATGAAGAGAGGATGAATATTGCTTATGATAAACTTTAAGATTCTTGATCTTTTTCTGCAATATTGTTGTGTGTTGAATGATGGATAGCTTGCTGCCTTTTATAGAGGTCTTGTGATGTTCTTTCCATGATACAAGCTTTTGTGACCGTTTGGAATCAATTCAAATCAATCCATGGTCTTTCATCATATTTACGAAAATGCCATCAGCTGTCCTTGGACCTATGCAGTCCATCCTCAGCCTAGCATTGGACCTTGGTCTTGTGTAGCCTTTTTCTTTTCTCATTCTTCAAGACTTCTGACTTCTATTTTGAGTTTGTTTGCAGTTACCTTTCTATATATTGACTTTGCTTTATTTTTCCAAGAATGATATATAGGGCTGCCCATTAGCCTTTGCACATAGGAAAGTAGTTTGCAACATGTGACTTCTTGAAAACTCAAGCTATAAGCCATCCTCGTACCTTGTACAGCTAGCCTTGTGATTTCTTTTGATCAAAAGCTTTATATAATTATTTATTCATGCTGGTTTGACCTCTTTTGATGAATTAAAAACGTTATTTCAGCGAGGATGGAAAATTTCATCTTAAAGACCCATCCTCTCAAGGTTTTGTCCTATCCTCCAGCTTGAAACCTTAATGAATTAACCCAGATTTTTCTCCCTTTTGATCTAATTGATGATTAACCTGTTTTCTTATAATAATTCACTCAAAAGCACAGATTATTCATAAAATATAATCATAATCTTTAAACAATTTTGTTATCATTAAAATCATTTGAGAGATTTTGTCTCAACAATCTCCCCCTTTTTGATGATGACAAAATTCTTTAGATTATGATTTTTAAATATGATGATGTTAAATGTTTATGCTCCCCCTGAATCAAGTGAGTAATTTATTTTTGAAATTTTAAGTGCTAAAAATATTACTCCCCCTGAATATATGCTAGAGATATGAATCTTAGATAGACTAAAATGATATTGTAAGATAAAACCAATAATATTATAATGGCATAAACTTTAAGCATAGTCTTTTCAAAACATTAGCAAGACATTAATAAAACATCAACTTAATCATAACATGGCAGCAGCAATAACATAGCATCAAAACATCAAAACATCCTAATCAAAACATCATAATCATTCTCCCCCTGAATCGTGGCAGCAGCAAAAAATAAGAGTGAAAATGCTACTTTGAAGAGGACGACTCATCAGAGGAGGACGAAGGTGAGGAAACAGGAACAGCAAATGAAGGCATGGCAGGGAGCTCAGGAAGTTGAACATCAGGAGCAGCCGTAGTAACCATATGTTTGGTAACCCATTCAAGAATGTGTCCAAACTGTGCAAACGAGTTCTGGAAGAGATCGAAACGAGGAATCAATTTCTGTTGATCCTTCCTGATGGTCTTCAGAAGCCTCATATGCTTATTGAGTTTCCGTTCCTTGGTACGTTGGCTAGGGCATGAATCCTTGGGCTGATTGTTGACGCTGGAGCTCTTATTCTGCGAACTCCCAAGATTGTCCTTAGAAGGTTGATCCTTTGTTGGAGCTAAAAATGAATCAAGAGAACATAAACCAACAGGAACCTCAGGTAGAGGTTGGGGTTGTTCAGGAAGAATGGCATCAACATGAGTTGAATGAGGAGCAGAAGTAGGAGGTATCAGGACATTTTCTTGCAAATCAGGAGGAAATTCCTAAGGCAAAGTCTCAGAAGGGCTAAAAGGAGAGAATTGATGATAGGTTAGATTTAGATCAAAATAGAGTTCTTCTCCATCCTCCATTAGTTGAAGGGGAGCTTCTGGAACAGTATCCTCAAGAGGAGGTGCCTCGTCAAGTGGTAAGGAGAGGTCTGGCAACAGTGGGGAGTGAGGTGGTGAAGGAATGACAAATTCATTTGGTGGAGATGGAGGAGGATCAATCGTCAAGACAGGTTCTTGAGTGGTTTTCGAAGGAGTATCCTCTGAGAGAGGTTGAGCAGTAATGGATTCATGTGGTGGAGTGGAAGACGATGATTTGCGAGTTCTTCTCTTTTCTGAAGAAGGTGGGGTGATGGAGGCAGACGAAGTGAGCTTCATTTGTTTCACATTTTTCATTGAGATGGTGTTGTAAAAATGGAGTGAGGGTTCATCATCTAAGGGTAGTTTGAAAAACTTAAAGATTTTGGTTAACACCATGCCATAAGGGGCTCCAGACATAAGGTGGTGGATGAGGAGAAGGTCTAGTTCAGTAACCTTCTCGAAACTTCCAGCTCTAGGGACAATACAGTGGACACATATGTTGTGGAGGATACGGAAAATAGGAAGCAGATTTGAGGCTAAATAGGGTTTGGTTGTAGAAATCAGAGTGTTGGCAAGGACGGAGTTACGGGTGACCATACATTGAGAATACCAATTCTCAATGAAGCAACAAATACCTTCATCACGAATGTCTAAAATCTGGCATAAGGTGGTAGGGTTGATTTCCATGTGGACATCCTTTAGAATAATGTTGAAGCTTGTAAGGCCACGTGAGCCATTCGAAGCAGCATAAAACGCCCTAACAAGGCGTGGATATTGTGGTTCATTGAGACGGAGGAAGGAAGTCCAGCCTAATTGATCAAACATTTCTTCAATGTTGAAACCACCCTCTTTCAAATCAGCGAGGCAAATAATTTTTCCATTTACAACAGATTTATTTTGCCATTTAGAAACGTAATTTGTTTCTAGGATAGGTGAATCAAACAATTTGACAGAGATTTTGGATGAAGAGGCTCGTGGTTTTTTGAAGAGAGGTTTCTTAGGCTTTTTGGGAGTGGAAACAGTTGTGGTGTTTTTGGCAGGTGGTGGTGGTTGAATCGGCTCAGCAGAGATGGTTTGCTCAGAGTCATCTGAATTGATCACGTGTATAGTGTTGTCTTGAGACACTGACCTCCTGGATGAAACAACTCCAGACATGATCCTGGAGGATCGTCTTTTAGGTGTAGAGGATGTTGTAGAGGATGAAGGTTTGGTGGAGCGTTTTTTAGGATTAATGGAAGGAGAGGGAATGGTTGAACAAGGTTCAGGAGGATGAGACACAGATGGGGGTTGTTGAGGCGTAGTTGCATCAGAGTTGCCTTCTTCGTGATGATCAGACTCCGTGCTGGAGTAATGATCTTTGACATATTCATTTTCTTGAGTGGAAGCTTTGCGTTTAGTTGATACTTTGGTGCGAGCCATTTCAGTTTGGATTTTGGAACAGGAACGCAGAAGGAAGATGGATTTTGATTTTTTGAATGAGGGTTGAAGGATGAAGAGGAGAGAAGATTTAGGGATTAAGTATGAGGAGGATGGAAGTTGAAGTGACTATTCAAGGGATGAGGCTTTAGACGTTTCCCTAGGCTGTCATGATGATGGAGGCGCTAGGCTAGGGGCGTGGGAGAACGGACAGGTGTGGTCGTCTGTGCATTTAATGCAGCAGCCAAGGAGACCACGCCACGCAAACGGGCCAATAAGGAGGGAGGCGCGTGCATGCGTGATACGAGGAGTTTCACAAAAGAGGTAAATGTATCCTCTGGGTTGTTTACCGTCCTCTCAGCTTTCTAACTTAAAAAGAATGTTTAATCACACATCCAGTTTTGACAATAATAAAAATTAAACAATTAAAATAAGAGAATCACAGCCATGATACAATGGATAAAACACTAAATCATTTAATTTTAGAAAAATTAATGATGGAAAGTTTTTCCAAAATATGTTTGAAACGATCCTCCTGGAGAGGTTTCGTAAAAATGTCTGCCAATTGATTTTCAGTGTCAATGAAAATTAATTCAATGTCACCTTTTTGAACATGATCTCTTATAAAATGGTGTTTAATTTCAATGTGCTTGGATCTAGAATGCTGAATTGGATTTTTTGAAATATTTATAGCACTTGTATTATCACAGAGGATGGGAATTTTTGCGTACCTTAAAGAATAATCCTCTAGTTGATTCTTTATCCACAACAATTGTGAGCAGCATTGTGCAGCTGATACATATTCAGCCTCTGTAGTTGATAGAACAATGGTGCATTGTTTCTTGCATGACCAACTAATTAGGGATTTACCAAGAAATTTGCAAGCTCCACTTGTGCTCTTCCTTTCAACTTTGTCTCCCGCATAGTCAGCATCACAGTAGGCTATGAGGTCAAGATCTGAGCTTTTCTCATACCAAATTCCCAAGTTTATTGTTCCAACAAGGTATCTCAGAATCCTCTTAACTGCTATAAGATTAGATTCTTTGGGAGATGATTGAAACCTTGCACAAAGACCTACAGCAAAGACTATGTCCGGTCTACTTGCTGTTAAGTATAATAAGGATCCAATCATCCCTCTATACTCTTTCTCAGAAATTGGAGTTCCTTCATCATCTTTGTGAAGCATGGAGGATGGGTGCATAGGAGTTCTCATACTCTTGGCTGAACTCATGTTGTATTTGTTGAGAAGATCTTTAGTGTATTTTTCTTGTGAGATGAAAATACCATCTTTGAGTTGTTTAATTTGCAATCCAAGAAAAAATTTCAATTCACCCATCATACTCATCTCAAATTCACTTTGCGTAAGATTTGAGAATTCTTCACACATCTTTTCATTAGTGGATCCAAAAATTATGTCATCCACATATATTTGGACAATTAACAAATCTTCCTTAAGAAAAGAGCTTAACCTCTCATACCAAGCTCGAGGAGCTTGCTTTAATCCGTAAAGGGCTTTTGAGAGTTTGAATACGTGGTTGGGCTTCTTTTCATCCACAAATCCAGGAGGTTGTTTAACATAAACCTCCTCATTTAGAAATCCATTCAAAAAAGCACTTTTGACATCCATTTGGTATAATTTGATACCTTTATGGGTGGCATATGCTAGGAGGATTCGTATAGCTTCAAGTCTAGCAACCGGAGCAAATGTTTCATCGTAGTCAATTCCTTCCTGTTGGTTGTAGCCTTGAGCAACTAGCCTTGCTTTGTTTCTTATTACTTCTCCATCCTCATTCAGTTTGTTTCTGAAGATCCATTTTGTTCCAATGATGGATTTTTCATGTGGAAGAGGTACAAGGTTCCATACCTTGTTTCTTTCAAACTGTGAGAGTTCTTCCATCATGGCTTCAACCCATGATTTGTCACAAATAGCTTGATCAATATTTTTGGGTTCAATTTGTGAAATCATGGCCATGGTAGTTGCATTTCCTCGTAGGGACTGTCTGGTTCTTACTCCATCAGCCGTGTCTCCAATAATCAGATCTGGAGGATGATAAGTGACTGTCTTCCATCCTCGTGGAGATTGCTGAGAGGATGGATCAGATTCATCCTCTTCGTTTGGACTGGGTACGTTGGAGGATGAAGGTTCATCTTCCTCAGATTTATCAATTTTTTCTAAGCACAAGTCATCAAACTCATAAAAAATAACATGCATGGACTCCTCCACAGTTTGAGTCCTAAGATTATATATTCTATAACCTTTAGACGAAGTGGAGTATCCCAAAAACAATCCTTTGTCAGATTTTGAATCAAACTTTCCCAAATTTTCTTTATTATTTAGGATGTAACAATAACACCCAAATATATGAAAATATGAGATGTTTGGTTTTCTTCCTTTCCATAGTTCATATGGAGTTTTGTTTAAAATCTTTCTAATGGATACACGATTTAAAACATAACAAGCGGTATTGATTGCTTCAGCCCAAAAATATTTTTCAATGTTTGCTTCATTCAAGATGGTTCTAGCCATTTCTTGCAAAGTTCTATTTTTCCTCTCAACAACTCCATTTTGTTGAGGAGTTCTTGGGCAAGAAAAATTGTGTGAAATACCATTTTCATCAAAAAGATTTTTGAAAGATTCATTTTCAAATTCACCTCCATGGTCACTTCTTATGGAGATAATTTTTGATCCCTTTTCATTTTGGATCTTTTTACAAAAATAATGAAAAGCCTCAAAGGCATCATTTTTATGTTTTAAAAATAAGACCCAAGTAAAACGTGAAAAGTCATCAACAATTACAAATCCGTATCTTTTTCCACTAAGGCTAGGAGTTTTAATAGGACAAAAAAGATCAATATGAAGTAGCTCAAGAGGATGGTTTGTGGAAACAACATTTTTAGAATGAAAGCTACTTTTAACTTGTTTTCCTTTGGCACAAGCTTCACAAATTTTGTCCTTTTCAAAATCAATTTTTGGAAGGCCTTTAACTAATTCTAATTTAGACAATTTAGAAATAGTGTTTAAACTTGTATGACCAGCTCGTTTGTGCCATACCCATTTATCCTTTTCAATGGATACAAAACAAGATTCAGTAGGCAAATCATCAAGATATAGCTCATATAAATTCTTTTTTCTAAAACCGAAAAAGAAAACTCTACCCGAGGATGAGTGTTTAACCTCGCATAGATTGGGTTTAAAAATAACTTCAAAACCACTATCACAAAGTTGACTAATGCTAAGCAAGTTATGTTTTAAACCATCCACATATTGAACATTTTCAATTTTGGCAGAATTTTTATTACCAATGATACCGCTACCTTTTATTTGAGCTTTATCGTTATTTCCGAATGTGACCGATCCTCCATCCTTTATTTCCAATGAAATAAAGCAATGCCTATCCCCTGTCATATGCCTTGAGCAACCACTGTCCAAGAACCAAGGCTTTCTTTTGTTGATCAGAGGATGTACCTGTGTTTGAGTTTAGTAGTGACTTAGGTACCCATATAGAGTTGGGTCCTTGTTGGTTAGTTCTTCTTCTTGAGAGGAATTTTCTTTTATGATAACAAACTGAATCATGATGCCCATGTTTACCACAGAATGAACATCCTTTCTTAATGTTGTCAGCCCTTTTCTTAGCATAACATCTCTTGGAAATATGTCCAAGTTTTTTGCAAAAAGTACATCTTGGCCTATCCTCTTGTTTCTTTGGAACAAAAATTTTCATATAGTTTTTGTTTTTGAGAACTTTTAAATCCAATACCAGCTTTGTCAAAAATTCCAGATTGTGATCCCATAATTTTTTGAAAAGTATCAGTGGATTTAACAAAGTTGGTAAGATCATTTTTGAGTTCTTCAACCTCTATTTTCAAAATTTCCTTTTCTGCATCCTCTTCTGGAGGATTGGTTTTGACAATCTTTTTGTTCAAAATAGAGTGTTGCTCAGACAACTTTTCATGAGATAACTGCAAGTCTTGAATGGTTTGTTCATATTTTTTATTCTTAGCTTGTAGTTCCTCATTTAACTTCTTTATTTCAAAAAGTTGGTTTTTAAGAAATCCACATTTTTGAGACAAAGTGTTTGAGTCATTTAAAAGATTGTCAAACTCTATTTCTAATTGTTCACAATTAGGACAAAGTTCAGATATGCTTACCTTTTCAGATTCTGTATTTGTCATGAGACAGAGGTTGGCCTCTTCTTCCTTTTCTTGCTCAGAGGATGAATCATCACTGTCATCCCACGTGATCATCATGGATTTGTTTTTGGAAGGAAATCTTCTTGATCCCTTTTTGTTTAGAGGACACTCAGTTTTGTAGTGACCCAACTTGTTGCATCCAAAACAAGTAATCTGACTTTTGTCAGTTTTTTCTTTTTGAGGAGATCTTTTGTCCTGTCCTCTACGATTTATCATCCTCTGGATTCTTCTGGAAATGAGATCAAGTTCATCTTCTTCCTCAGATAGAGGATAGTCTGCATTTTCTTTCTTTGTGGCTTCTTCAGCTCTTTTGGAAGATGAGCTTTCTGTTTGGCTTGATTTTAGAGCTATCATTTTTCCTGTTTTGCTTGGTTTGTCAGCCAGCAACAGAGGTTCATGAGCTCTTAGAGTTCCAACCAGGTCCTCTAATTTCATGTTGGCCAAGTCTCTTGCTTCTGTGATGGCAGTCACCGTTGGTCTCCATTCTTTTGGTAAACTCCTTAAGATTTTTCTTATCCTCTCTTGAACGGAATATACCTTTCCAAGAGATCTCAGGTTGTTTAGTATGATTGTCAATCTTGAGAACATTTCATCAATCGTTTCTTCCTCCTTCATTTCAAATAACTCGAACTCTCTTACTCCCATGTCAATCCTTGCTTCCTTTACATGGCTTGATCCTTCATGATGAATCCTTAGAGTATCCCAGAGTTCCTTAGTGTTTTTGCATTCTTCAACTCTATCATATTCTTCCCTGCTCAAAGCACACGTTAGAAATAAATGAGCTTTAGAGTTTAGGAGTACCTTAGCATTTTCATCAGCCGTCCATTGTGCTTGAGGTTTCTCGTCGGAGGTTGCATCTGTGTTGTTGATTCTGATGACACGATCCCCGTTTTCAACAACATACCACATGTTGTTATCTTGTGATATGAGAAACAATCTCATCTTACTTTTCCAGTGGTAGTAATCTGTACCATCAAAGTAGGGACGTCTAGTGGAGGATCCTCCTTCAAGAACATACTTAGCTTTTGACATTTTTCCTTTGGATCTTTTTCTCTTACACTGTTAGATGTAATATTTCTAGAGAACCTTGCTCTGATGCCAATTGATGGAGCTAAATATCACTAGAAGGGGGGGTTGAATAGGGATTTTGGCGTTTAAAAATAGTTTTAAGAGTTTTTGAGTTTCTGTCCTCTCTGAGAGAATACGAACTGGAAAATTGATTTTCAAACTATTTAAGTGAGAACAGAATAAATGCAAGGAAAATGTAAAGAGATAGACACACAACTTTTATACTGGTTCACCCAAAGATGGCTACGTCCAGTCCTCACAACCTTGTGAGATTTCACTAAAGATCAATCAGATCAGCCTCTTGCAGAGGATGATTACACTTTGTGTATTCTCAAGCTTCACCAGGCTTACAATCAAGTTTCAAATATTTTCAAGTACAACTTACTTGAAAATTACAGAGTGATATGAGTATGATTTCTTTTCTCTCAACTTAAACACTTTCTAAAAAGATATTTCAAAGATCTAGTGTATGGATCTAGAAAGTATGAAGAGAGGATGAATATTGCTTATGATAAACTTTAAGATTCTTGATCTTTTTCTGTAATATTGTTTTGTGTTGAATGATGGATAGCTTGCTGCCTTTTATAGAGGTCTTGTGATGTTCTTTCCATGATACAAGCTTTTGTGACCGTTTGGAATCAATTCAAATCAATCCATGGTCTTTCATCATATTTACGAAAATGCCATCAGCTGTCCTTGGACCTATGCAGTCCATCATCAGCCTAGCATTGGACCTTGGTCTTGTGTAGCCTTTTTCTTTTCTCATTCTTCAAGACTTGTGACTTCTATTTTGAGTTTGTTTGCAGTTGCCTTTCTATATATTGACTTTGCTTTATTTTTCCAATCATCCAAGAATGATATATAGGGCTGCCCATTAGCCTTTGCACAGAGGAAAGTAGTTTGCAACATGTGACTTCTTCAAAACTCAAGCTATAAGCCATCCTCGTACCTTGTACAGCTAGCCTTGTGATATCTTTTGATCAAAAGCTTTATATAATTATATATTCATGCTAGTTTGACCTCTTTTGATGAATTAAAAACGTTATTTCAGCGAGGATGGAAAATTTCATCTTGAAGACCCATCCTCTCAAGGTTCTGTCATATCCTCCAGCTTGAAACCTTAATGAATTAACCCAGATTTTTCTCCTTTTTGATCTAATTGATGATTAACCTGTTTTCTTATAATAATTCACTCAAAAGCACAAATTAGTCATAAAACATAATCATAATCTTTAAACAATTTTGTTATCATTAAAATCATTTGAGAGATTTTGTCTCAATAGCACCAACATCAATTATGTCACCATTTTATCCATAAAGATAGGGAGAATCATGAACTATCACTTTTGAATAGTATTGTCGATTGTTGTTAGATTTTTGAATGATTTTTAAGTACTGATTCACAATAAATCACTTAAAAAGATAGTCTACCGTAGAACTCACCATCAATAAATATATATATATATATATATATATATATATATATATATATATATTCTTAATTGGAAAAAGTTAAATGAGTACTTATGAGAGATGTTATACTAAACTCTTTTTGCGAATCCCACATAATTTTTATATTAAAATATAATGATATAGAGTTATTGATAGATGATATAAAATTATTATTATAACAGTTAATATTTTTGTTCAAGGTGATGGATTTAAGAGATTGAGCATTTATTAAGTACAATTATCAAAATAAAAATTATAAATGTATAATAAGTATAAGTAATAACCCACTTAAATACTAGATAACATAAAATTGGAAACTGAAAGTTTAAAATAAAGAGACTAGAGAAAGAGAAAATCGTTCGAAATATTTATATTAATTCATTACCATCCTGATAGTAAGTCAAGTGGTTCAACTTGAATGATATCACATTCAACCTATCAAGTCCGGATATTCTAAAAATATTCTAAAAATAGAGCATATCAGATACGTATTTGATATCGATATTTCATAGATACTTGCGGTTATATATCTTAGAAGTATCATAATTATTATTTTTATATCAAAAAATTACATTATCTGATATTTCTGAGATACTTTACGAATACTTGCGAATACGTATCATATGAAAATCAAAGAAATAAAGAAGGTGGGATAATTTTTTTGGAACATCAATAGAGACGTACAAGATTCACTTTAAGATGTATTACTATTTTTAAAATGGACAAATTACCTTTTGTTAAACGAGACTTAGAAACTTTTTTTTACAGATGATGGTACTAAGTGAAGAGACAATTAAAAATTCTTTTAAATTATTAGCTATTGAGTAAAATCAATATTTATTTAAATTCTTTTAATGATACTTTTGTTTATACATTATAATTATATATTTATGAAGAATGATCAATACATATTTCTTTATAAGTATTCTAATATATATATAATTTTTTTAATAAAATTTTTGCTAACGTATCCAAGCCGTAACTATTATAATATCATAAAATAGAACCTCAAATTCTATTTGGGACAACTCATCACCTATGTCACATACTCTAATATTTGTCAACTCACAAAAATTCTGACGTGGCACCTTTCAAAACACATTGTTTGTTCTATCTTCTACTTTCGTTCTATTTTGTTTCACCAAAGTGTAACGCAAACATTCAATTTATCACTCAATGACTCATCAATACATTCAAAAGTTTTAATTACATATGAAACATTTCATTTCAATAACTCATACAAAAAAGAACAAATCATCCAATATCTTCAAAGCATCACAATGCAAGTTCGACTACTTACACACATAAAGATCCCTCTTATATTTTTCAACCACCCTCTTGCATTTGGTTCAAGCAATGATAAAGACATTATCAAATGCAACTCAACTACACCTATTTGTGTGACACGTTCTTAGTTCACAAATACTTCAATATATAACTATTATTGTGGAGGTGAGTTTTTTTCCCTATGATGTTGAATACGCCTCTCATAACACTTTTTTTCTTTCTTTTTATAATTGAAAAAACACATATCATAATCGAAACAACAAAAAGATGAATAATAGTAAATATTTAGAAATGAATATAACTTCTAACCATTTCACTAAATTTTAATCATTTCATTATTCTCTCGAAACTTTCTATGTCTTAAACATCCACAAATTTTTCTTGCCTATAATTTTTTGCAACACACTCTTGAAGTTTCTTACCATGTCAAATAATTATTTAAAAATTATTAGATGAAATAATAATTAAAGTAATTAAAATTGTTCTTCATCTAAAATACTGTAACTATAGATTTGGGTTATATTATATATTAAATTTTTATTTGACTTGACAATTTTGTGTAACTAACATTTTAATTATATAGAAAATATTATTATTATTTAAGATTTTTGAACCTTAAGAAATTTTTACAGGGACATAAAAATCATGTCCCGGAAACATCAGGATAACACCGACGAATCTATCAGCATTGTGCTATGCAACTTCAGTTTGGTTGTCGGTGTCGCGTCAAAGAGTGTTTGATTTCTTGTGCGAGGCTCTTTCAATATTTTGAATATTATTAAGAACATTATTTTTAACAAACTACCACTCATGAATGAATGTTATAATAAACTGCAAGGCACACGATATTATTTTGTGCATACTTAGATTGACAGTGAGATTAATATAATTACGATGAAAATAAAAAATTGAAAATGTCAAAAATTATATAAATTTATAAAATCTAATGTTTCAAAACTAATATAAATCATATAAAATGAAGAGCATATTATAGTTAAATGTACAACTTTAACAATAAAGAAATGTATAACTATTTAACAAATATATTATTGGAAGGAACACTTCAATAAAATCAAAAAAATTGAATAAACCAAACCAATTCCACATTTAAAAATATTAAAGACAAGAATTACATCTCTAAAGTTGCAAAATCTTATACATCTCATATTTCAATATATTTTGCATGGATTGTATTATCAACAATGTTTTACCTTTTTCTTTGTACTAAAACAAACCTAGCTTATATATAATTATTCAAAAATAAATTTACTTTTAGACACATAAATACTTGAGTATATTCTACTCTAATTGTTATTTTATAATCACTAATATATTAAATTCTACCGCACTTTTGCAACTGTGCGGGTTAGCATCTAGTTTTATTATAAATTTCAAAAACTTCATATATTCATATCGTATTGCACCTGTACTATGTATATAGGCTTCATAGCATTCAACTGACTATATTCTAGTCTTCTTAAAGTTATATCTTAGTACAATCAAGCATTTGAGGAATACGTCACTACTGAACAAGTTACAAGTTTACCAAACGCTTGTGAAATATAAGCTTTTTACTCTCAATAGAGAGGATTCAAATATTTAACTTGAAATGCAATGAACAAACTTTCAACATAAATGATGTGAAATTTCACCTCTTTCAATAACTCTCATAATTTTTCTCTTCTCTTGTTGTTTTGGTCTTCAAATGATATTGTTATGATATTTCTAAGTGCTTGTAGAGTTTTGAGCTAAATGAGATTTTGACTTTTGAAAGAGCTCCTTTCGACTTATTCGATGATCTTTCTTCAGATATGAACGGTGTTAACTGTAGCGTGAAGAAATATTTCATTATGTCAAAATTATATAACTATTGAATAGGTATTGAAACCCTAATGTCTCTTAGGCTGTACGGCCTCGTCCTATAAAGCTTCTAGTTTTCCATGACTTGTCTCTTTCATTCTTAGAAATCCTCGTACTATCATTTCTTTCTTTAATGACATACTTTGTGTTGTGCTTGTCACGTCACGAAGTTAAACCAAATGTTTTAATGAGTCATCGATCCAACAATGTAGTTCTCCAGATCCACGTAAGCAAAAGTTGTGCCGCTTGAAAATAGATGATCCAATTACACGAGTAAGTCTTTATCATACGATATGATTAGAGGATCTCATAATTTTACTTGAAATGATTTGCCTGTACATTTAACACACATCAGAGAATAAATTATTCTCTTATGTATGTTATTATCAAAACTAAATATGAATTATTGTTCTTCAAACCAATATGATTTTAACGATATTCTCTATCCGAGTATGCTTATAAGTGTTTTGATCCTCAAATACATAAGATATACACATCACATCATGTGGTATTTTCTGATGATCAATTCCCTTATCCTACATTCACCTTACACTCAAACAACACCTCAAATATCCACCAGCTAATCATAGGAACAATACCACTCATCCACCACACCAAAATATCAAAATATTATTGACTCCAAATGACTCTAGGATTAATTTTATGCAATATCTCTATCTCTATAGGTTACTTTTATTCAATGAAATGTCATTCTTTGCCACAAATAAGCTGCACTAAAATTATAAAATTGATAATGCTTAAAAGATAACAATGTGAAATTGTGCATATAGATTTGGAGGCCTAGTATCGACATTTAGATTTCAAGGGTAAGAATTTTTATTGCAGAATGAGGAGCAAGAGAAAATTGATAGTTCTATTTCTCAATACAAGTTTAGAAAGATAAAAGAAAAATGAAGCAAGAAGTGTACAAAATTACAATGGCACATGGGACATACATATATATAATATAATATATATAATAAATTAACAAACTTAATTTTGGCTCTCACTTCCAATTATTGGCAACAATGTCAGCCAAATCAACAACCCTTTGTGAGTAACCCCATTCATTATCATACCAAGCAATCACCTTAACCATATCATCTCCCATGACCATAGTCAACGATGAGTCAACGGTTGAGGACACATCAGTGCACCTAAAATCTACAGACACAAGTGGCTCATCACAAACTGAGAGAATACCATTTAGCTCATTGGCTGCACTGTCTCTAAATGCCTCATTCACTTCCTCAGCAAAGGTCTTCTTTGTGACTTGAACGACGAGGTCCACCACCGAAACGTTAGGTGTTGGCACGCGAAGTGCAATACCATTGAGCTTGCCTTTGAGTGTTGGGAGGACAAGGGCTACCGCCTTTGCTGCTCCGGTTGAAGTAGGGACTATGTTGAGTGCTGCTGCCCTCGCACGCCTTAGGTCGCGGTGGCTAGCGTCAAGTAGCCTTTGGTCCCCGGTGTAGGAGTGAGTGGTAGTCATGGTACCCTTGATGATACCTATCATCGAATATGTTAGAAATGTACAAATGCTATAAACAGCTCAATTAAACGTTTATTTAAAAAACTGAATATATCATAAGTTATTTTTATAACAATAACAATTTGTGAATGGTTATAAGCTACATTACCAAATTTCTGATCAAGGACCTTGACAAAGGGAGCAAGGCAATTAGTGGTGCAAGAAGCATTGCTGATGATGGCTTCATCATGAGTGTAAGCATCAGCATTGACACCAACCACATAAGTTGGGATATCTCCTTTTCCAGGTGCTGTGATGAGCACTTTCTTAGCTCCTGCTTCAATGTGCTTCCCTGCACCTTCTCTGTCCACAAACACTCCAGTTCCTTCAATCACCAAGTCTATCCCCAACTCCCTGCAAAACCAACATCATTTCATGCTATCATATATTTCTTTCATCTCTACATATACTTGAACAAATTAGAATATATTTGGTTTGAGAAAATCATTTCCATCTGTTTGTGAGCTGAGATATCTTTTTACACATCACAATCTCATGTGATAATTGTGATCCTTTTAAAGGAATATGCAACTACAGAGATTAATCTCATGAGTTATATTTGTGAGCCGTTTAAGTGGTTGATATCTCTTAATAGATATTTTTTCATACGCACTTGCTAGAGATCGAATCTGTAACCACATACTTACAAGACTCAAGTATAAATTGTTAAATGAACTCGAGTCTCACCCCCAAAAACTTTGAGATGAGGGTGCCAAAGTACAGATATATACAATGCACAACCAAAAACCTTAGCAATGTCGGACTCAAACACAACTTCAATACTCACTCTCACATGCAGCACAGACCTAAGTTCAATTCCACCATACCCTACAATATCTGACTATCTTCACTCAAATCCAAGCTCATTTAACATCTACTAAGTTATTCATACCATGTTGATAAACAATTTCTATTTCTACATCAAGTGAACTAAAAACAGCTAAAAAATGTTGTGAAACCAAACAGAGGACAAGAGTAGCTTTGCAATCAAATGAATGAATGAGAGGGAGAAGCTTACTTCCAAGGAAGGTTAGAGGGGTTGCGGTTGGAGACAACTTGGATGACCTTTCCATCAACAGAGATAGCATCATTGCCAACAGGCTTAACATCAGCATCAAAGATTCCAAGAGTGGAATCATACTTGAGAAGGTGAGAAGCTTGCTTAACACCTCCAGTGTCATTGATGGCAATCACATCAAGTGGTGACTCTTTACGACCATGCCAACATCTTAAGAAGTTCCTTCCAATCCTTCCAAATCCGTTTATTGCTACCTTCAGTTTTGCTTCCACTACAACACCTCCTCTCTTGTATCCTCCATTGCTCCCAACCTTCAAATGTACATACATTTATTTTTATTTTTAAACTATTTTTTATAAGAGACAATTGGATCAACAATAATCGATGTATTTAGCTTATATTTGTTAACTCAACTGTCTCTTATAAAAAATATCGGATGTAGTATTAATTAAAGTGACACTAATAATCACTTTACAATTATATTTGAGGAGAATTGAACTGTTTCTTAAAGTTACAAATTCAAACCCTTACCGATAAACTCACACTTTATACAAACAAATGTACATAGATAGATGAAAAATTGTAAAACGTGCCACTTAATTTTTTAAATCAATTCTTGGATATCATCATAGACCAATCATATACATGACATGAGTAACTATTGGATATCATCACATATATTTATCAACTCATGAATTTTTTCATCCTTGTGATGTTTCGTTTCCTTGTTTAAATAAATAAATAGTGAAAGGCCTAGTTCAAACTCTGATATATCTAGCTCCCTAGACATGGAAGAAAAAGAAGAACATTTACAAATTGATGAATATGTGTACTTTTGTTGCAAACACATGGATTGACATTAATGTGATCTGATTTGATAACTAGATCAGCCAAAATATGAAATCTAAAAGACTTTTCTTAAAAACAAAATTAGAAAAGAGAAAATAATTATTAATAACGATGACATTAATGGTCATTTTACAAATGTTCCGACTAGAATTTGAATTTTGGCTTTTGATGTTACAAAGTCAAATTCTTATCCGTAAAATAGAAAGAATGCGCATCTGACTTGTTACATAATTTAAGAGCTATACATTAATGTTGTTCAACATAGATCATTCATAGAAAACATTAAGTGAACCATTAAAAAAGTCAAACTAGATTTGATGATTATGAAAATTTCTTGTATATTTCACATACTTATGTCACAAGTATATATCTTATTATTTTACTATAAAATTTTCATCAACTCATTGGAGATAGGAACTTACTGCATTGGTTTGGAAGGAAACAACAGAATGGAAGTCATCTGAAGTTTTTCTAGAAAATGGAAGATATCCTGTTGAGTTTCTGAGACCAGAGAATTCAGAAAAGCCTTTACCATTTCCCTGAATACATCAAAAGAAGAAAAAAGTTATTATAAGTTTTACCACAAAATTGTACTACTAGTTAATATGAGCTTATAAAGATGCACTACATTAATGAAACATTAGAAAAAATAATGAGTAATATATGTTGAACCTTAAGAGTTGGTTTGGCTACAGAGAGAGTAGCCGAAGCCATGATTCAGTCTACAAGAAAAAATGATTTTTTTGAAGTTGTAGTATAGAGCTTTGCAAGGGAAACAAATTCTTAGTTACATGTAATGTTATTATTATGTACTATAAAGTGAAGTGATCGAGTAAGAGGTGTCAACGTGGATGTGTGGTTGTGACTCATGAGCCCAACCAAGTAAGGATTAGATTTTGGATAGCATTTTCATTCAATGAATGGCTGTAATTCATGCTTTGTTTTTGTGCTTCCAAGTCCAATCATGATATCACTCTCACTCACTCATATTTTTCCAAGTAAACTACCATTTTCCAAGTAAACTCTCACTCGAACCTCAAATTTACGAAATATAAATTGTTTTCTTAAATTATTTAAAGTTAATTAAATGGTTTTTCCTTCAAACTATCTTATGGAACTTCCTGCTAACGGGTTAAAAAGTTTAAGAAATATTTTGACTTATATTAAACAATTTAAGAGAGTAACTTCATATTTTGTAAATTTAAAATTTGAAATTGACGGAACTTACTATTTAAGAACTCAAATTGATGATTTACTTTTTTACTTTTTTCTTTTATAATTTGATGGTTAGACCTTAATCTTGTGAAATCTTAGATGGGTTATGCTTACGAGTTTTCTAATTATACCAGTGGACAATAAAATTCTGTGAAATTCTACACTTTCCTTTATTATTTTTTAATAAGAAAAGGACTATTTTTTTCTTAGTTTGGTATATCTATTTTAACTTTTTTTTACTAAGGAAAATCTGTTTAACTGTGTTAATAATAATATAAGATAATATGGATGCAGAATAATAACTTTTGGATGAAATTTCACTCGAATTCAACTTTTACAAATTCATAGGTAGAAAGTATAAAAATTACAAAACCAAAAATAATATAGATTAAATATGTGGACAACATGGATAACCGGACAACATGGATAACCAAAAAACAAATTTGCCTCGTATAAAGTGACTTATTTTTCAAGAAATTCATTGTTTGTCATGTGTAACTATAATATCTATTTTTAATTTATTAATCAATAATTGATAAATTCCATTTATTTTTTAAAATAAATTGTTTACTTTATAAGAATAAGATTAAGAAAATGACAAATACAAATTAATATGTGATAGAAATACTAATGGACAAAGAGTCATGTTATGGCCACTCTTCATTGGAGTTCCAAGTTGGGTTCAAAGTTTGCTCGCAAGTTGGAATCCAAATTGCACTGTTTTCTTTCTTCTTATGGTTCTATGAATTTTGTTTAATTACAAATTTATTCAATTATGTCAATCCATTATAAATTACTTGGAATGGGAGGACTAGTTCGAAGGATAAACCACTATTTTAGTATTTGAAAGTATAAGATGTTTGTCATTTTATAAATTATTTATAGATAGAAACATGTTATTTAAACATGAATAGATTTATAATTCTCTTATGATATTTGAATGTGATAGTTTTATGGATATGAAGGTATTATCATGTTACATCCTATATAATGTTAACATACCCCAACAAACAAGGTTTTGTTCCGAGGAAGCTCGTTTGTTTCTTCAAAATTGCAACAATTTCAAACAACTCAACCAAATTTATGCTAGAATAATTTGTTTTGGTCTCACACATGACCAATTACTTATCAGAAAGCTATGTCAACTCTCATCTTCATATGGTAAAATGAATTATTCCAATTTGGTATATGATCAACTCAATGTCCTTGATACGTTCACTTGGAATATCATGATTAGATCTTATAATACAAGTGGTTCACCTGAAAAAGCTCTTCTTTTGTTTAAGGATATGTTATGTCATGACTTTATAACTGATAAATGTACTTATCCTTTTGTTATAAATGCTTGTATCGCTTCTAATGGTATTGACTTTGGAAGATTAACACTTGGCATTTGAGTAAAAATGGAATCTTGGAGTAATGTTTATGTGCAGAACAATATGATGAATTTTTACTTTAAGTGTGGGAATATTAATGATGGATGGAAGGTGTTTGATAAAATGCGTGTGAGAAATGTTGTGTTGTGGACCACTGTGATTTCTAGGCTCGTTACTTGTGGGAAATTGGATACTGCAAGAGAAATATTTGAGGTGATGCCTTCTAAAAACGTTGTTTCGTGGTCAACGATGATTGATGGGTATGTGAAACATAACCAACAGATTTTGATTTGTTTGAAAGGATGCAGCTTAATAATGTGAGGCCAAATGAGTTCACTTTGGTGAGCTTGAACAAAGCTTGTACTGATTTGGGTAACAAAGCTTGTACTGATTTGGGTAGTCTCAAATTGAGAAGACTGATGCACGATTTCACTCTAAATAATGGTTTTGAACTTAGATATTTCTTTGGTACTGCTCTTATTGACATGCACAGCAAATGTGCTAGTTTATATGATCGTGTTAGAGTTTGTAGTTTAATGAAAGTAAGTATTTGTGCTTCACATGTATGTAACAACTTTAAATTTTATAATAAATAATTATATTATTATAATATTTTTTAAATATTCATCAAAAGAATATTTTGACCTTATATTATATGCTATAAAAAGCCTTATATTGTATATTTTTAGATAATAGATTTTTATTCTTGTATTATTATTTTTTCGATAAGCAACAAATTTCATACAAATTGCATACGGCTGATGGGATTAAAAACCAATTAAAGAAACTTAAATATGAGTGTTTATTCTCCCTATTAATGAACCATCCCCATACAAAGTCTTGATACTTGAGATAATAACAAATAAGTTTCCAACAACCCCTTTAAATAAAATCTTGTTTTGCTCGGACAAGATCCCCATCTTTTAAATTCTTATATATTTTTGTATATGCTTTTAAACAAAACAGCCCCTTTAAACAAAATATATTTTATATTTTTATTGTTAACATATGCGTTTGAGTTAATTCATATGTACTTTTTAAAATTTTGAATGATTTTTTGGGTATATTTATAACATTATAAAGATTTTTCTTATAAAAATTTATAATTTTTTAATCAAAAATTAATTAAATATGAATATTTAAGAGACAAAAGTTTAAAAATTCATATTTAATTATTTCCTTGTTAAAAAGTTCTGAAATTTTTAAGGGAGATGTTTATAATGTTCTAATCATGAATGCAAAAAATTATTTAAAAATTTAAAAGATAGATATGAGTTGAATTAAAAGATGGGACAAAAAAATGAAAATAAAAATTTTTAAGAGATTTAAAAGTTAAGAAATTTTTTATAAAAACTAGATAAAATTTAGAAAAAAATTAGAGACTAAAAACTTAATTAATTTTACTATATTTTGTTTGTTCAATAGGTTTTTTCAAAATTGTGTGCATTAAAATTTTCTTTTATATATAAATATTAGTAAGTTTATATGTGCCCTCTGATCATAAGAAATTTCTATTTGTGGTAAAAAAATGATACGCAAAGAAGTGTTTTTTTTTTAATCAAGTGACTAAGTGTGTTAGGAAATGAATTAATTGTCAGTTTGACTTGTGTATAAAAATTCCAGTGAGCTCCATATATATTATAAAAAATAAATAGTGATAAAGATAGACATAAAAATGTATAAATTGTGTTTTAAATATAATATATAGATATATATATATATATATATATATATGTATATATTAAAATCAATATATTTTGTTTGTTTGATATTAGTGTCTTTCTTGGATTGTGTGGACCGGTGAAATATCAATATATTTTTTAATTTATATCAATATCAATATATTTTTTAATTTGTAAATTGAAAATTATGATCCAATTTAAATCTATAATCTCATAATTGTAAATGTGTCTAAGTTTATTTATTATTTTATCTACAGATTAAAAATATATACGTGGTTTTATTTTTAGATGAGTCAATTAAATATAAAAATCATGATT
>JBBPBQ010020321.1:51791417-51807014 GCA_037974755.1 Cicer yamashitae
AACAAATTTATTTATATATCACTTTTTACATAAACAAATAATTAATTTTTCTATATTTCTTTATGAATGAATACTAACATTCAATATAACCTTTTTTTTTAATTTTAATTTTTATTTAAATTATTTTATTTGAAAATTATTGACATAATTTTGGTGATCAATTGTAAGAGTATTAATTTTTAAAAACATATTTAAATATAAATATATCAAACAAGTTTTTTTTTATTTTTCTGGTTTCTAAAACTATTTTTAGAGTAGGACTACCAAACAAATTTTATTTTCATTTTTTTAATAAATTACATTTAACGAAAAAAATACATCAAAATTAATGCAGTTGAATAATGTAGCAAAATAAATAACGTGCTATATTATTTTGACAATCTCTCCTATTTTGCAACTACAAATAGATTAATAACTTTATTTTATTTTGTTAACTACTATCTCCTATCTTTCCTTTTAGAATCTAATAAATAAAAATTATTAAAAAAATTAACTGTCCACTAAAACGTTCTATCATTCTATATCTAAGTTGTCGTCGAACTTTTTGAATAAATTAAGATTATTTTGATTGATCTTTATTCTTATATTTTATTTATTAAATTCAAAATAAGAAAAAAATATGAGAAAATTATTAACAAAATAAAACAATTTTATCTGTAGACGGTAAAATAGGAAGAAATTATTAAAATAATATATTATTTTATTTAATTATATTAATATAATATAGTTTTTAATTATTTTTTATTTATTAAATTCGTAATTAATTATTTATTATAAAAAGAAATTACATGCTGTAAAAGATAGTTTTAAACGAAAAGATTATATAGTTGAAAAATATCATGGAATGCTTAGAATTCACCGCCAGCAAGAAACACAGCAAATATTATCCCTTTTGTATCCCAAACCACACAGCAACCACTTCCATGCCTCATTCTTTCTCTCTCATCATCTCTCTCACACCCAAACCCAACCCAACCCCAACACAAACACCTTCCACGGTATCTCTACGCCGATCATTCATTCCCATTACACAGGTCAGATGTCCCCTTTTTTCTCAACTTCTTCTTCTTCTTTGGTTCCATTTATAGCTTCATACGTGTTATCATTATTTCATTCTTTGATTTTCACGCATCTATTCCTTTTTAGTATCTTCGCTCCCGCATCGTTTCACGTGTTCGAATTTTATGCAATTTCTTTATTCAGAGGAAAATTTAATTTTCGAATTATTACGTTTATTTTTTTTATTCATTCGATTGTGCCTTTTAATTTAATTTAAACAATTTGATAATCACATCTGTGTCTTTGTTGATTTATGGTAGAATTTTAGTTATATTGATTGTGTTTGGTTAGGAGTTTATCGATACTGCGTTGGTAATTGATGTAACGACAAGTGGTTTCATCAAACACACGAACTTCAAACTTAAAACAAACTAACACACAGCGCCGCAAGCCTGCACTAAGACAGGAGCAAAACAACGTAGTAAAATAAAATGAGGGAAAAAAAAAAACATACGTGGAAATCATTTATTTTAATCACACATAAAAAAAACCGAGTTGGAGGGACGATTTATGACCAAAAAATTTTGTTAGGAACGATTTACTACAATTTTGTTAGGAACAAATAATTTTACACCGAGTTGGAGGGACGATTTATGACCAAAAAATTTTGTTAGGAACGATTTACGACAATTTTGTTAGGAACAAATAATTTTACACTGCACTTTGTGTTCATATATATATATATATATATATATATATATAAATGGAGCATATCAAATGAGAATGAGGGTGACAGTTAAATTTTGACGATACAACCATATATGAATGATCATAATTAAAAATTATTTAAGTGACATGTGATTACTTAAAATAGTCACATGACTTTTTCTTCTAATCTTGATCATCCATGTATGGTTATATGCTCAAGATTTAATTCACTCACACTCTCAATGTAAAACTCCTCTTATTTGATATGTTCCATAAAAAAATATTGTACAACTTAAAATTTAAATTTGCACCCTATTTCTCTCTTCTTTCTTTCCCATTCACTTAAGAGGGGTAGTTTGGAGTCATTTCATTAGCTTAGAATTACTCATTTGCATGGTTTTTCTCATACTTTATCTAAATAAAATGTTTCCATATAGATCTGGTTTTTCTTTCGCGTTTTCTGCAATTTTGTCATTTGAGTGAAGTGTTGTTTTGTTCGTCGTCTTGGTGCGACGTTGTTTCGTTTTCCGTATTCGTTTAGTTCATATTGATAAATTGGATCCATTACAATTTCAATCAATGACTTTATTGTTGACATTACCTATGAACTTCGATTGATTACAAATTAATTCAATTACTTCAATCAATTACAAATTACGTGGAATGGGAGGACTAGTTTGCAGGGTAAAACACTATTTTAGTGTCTCAAGATGAAAGTATAAGTTGTTGTCATTTTGGTTCCTAACTCGACCAAAAACCAAAACGGATCATCAAAATAGTCCCTAAAAGATACATCTTTCTATCATAAAAGTTTTTGAAAGATAAAAGTTACTGTCAAAATAGTTCATAACTGTTATAACATTAGAAACTGTCATTTTGATAAATCGATGACTAATTTAGGTATTTTACTGAGTCAGGGAACAAAATAACATTGTCCTATACTTTTAAGGGACTATTCTGATGGTTCACCCCTAATTTGAAGTATAGAAAATACCATTATTTAGACACATGTGGATATTTCATTTTATGGCTCTGGTTGTAACCACATTTTCATTCAATAGACCAACTAATATTACTCTTTATTCCACGGACGTATGTTTTGGATCATCACTTTCTTTTAATTTTCTTGGTTTAGAACAAATGTTACCTTATCCAAGATTTACATCAATCAACCATCTGAAAAACTAGGTGGGATAATTATGTTCTTGCACTCCACTTTGTTTCAGGGATAAAGATGGATATACCATTTGCTTACTTAAAGAGTCGATGAATAATGTCATAAATATCAGGTACATTCTTTAAATTTTTTAAATTTTATAAGCTCTTTATAAATACAAGCATGTTATTTAAATATGAATAAACTTATAATTCTCTTTTGATGTTTGAATCTGATAGTTTTATTATATGCAGTGGGTATGAAGGTATTATCATGTTACACCCCATATAATGTTAACATACCCCAACAAACAAGGTTTTGTTCAGAGGAAGCTCGTTTGTTTCTTCAAAATTGCAACAATTTCAAACAACTCAACCAAATTCATGCTAGAATAATTCGTTTTGGTCTCACACATGACCAATTACTTATCAGAAAGCTATGTCAACTCTCATCTTCATATGGTAAAATGAATTATTCCACTTTGGTATTTGATCAACTCAATGTCCCTGATACATTCACTTGGAATATCATGATTAGATCTTATAATACAAGTGGTTCACCTGAAAAAGCTCTTCTTTTGTTTAAGGATATGTTATGTCATGGCTTTATAACTGATAAATTTACTTACCCTTTTGTTATAAATGCTTGTATTGCTTCTAATGAAATTGATTTTGGAAGAGTAACACATGGCCTTTCAGTAAAAATGGGATTTTGGAGTGATGTTTATGTGCAGAATAATATGATGAATTTTTACTTTAAGTATGGGAATATTGATGATGGATGGAAGGTGTTTGATAAAATGCGTGTGAGAAATATTGTGTCGTGGACCACTGCGATTTCTAGGCTTGTTGCTTGTGGGAAATTAGACACTGCAAGGGAAATATTTGAGGTGATGCCTTCTAAAAACGTTGTTTCGTGGTCAGCAATGATTGATGGGTATGTGAAACATAACCAACAGATTAAGGCTTTTGATTTGTTTGAAAGGATGCAGCTTGATAATGTGAGGCCAAATGAGTTCACTTTGGTGAGCTTGATCAAAGCTTGTACTGATTTGGATAGTCTCAAATTGGGAAGACGGATGCACGATTTCGCTCTAAAGAATGGTTTTGAACTTGGACCTTTCTTGGGTACTGCTCTCATTGACATGTACAGCAAATGTGGTAGTTTAGATGATGCTGTTAGAGTTTTTGGTTTAATGAAAGTGAGAAACTTGGCTACTTGGAATACAATGATTACTAGCTTAGGTGTGCACGGGTTGACGAACGAAGTGATAGCTCTTTTCGAAGAAATGGAGAAGGCTAATGTAGTTCCCGATGCTATCACTTTTGTTGGTGTTTTGAGTGTTTGTGTTCAAATGAAAAATTTGGAAGTAGGACAAAAATATTTCAATCTCATGGCAGAATATTATGGCATAACACCTATCTTGGAACATTATACATGCATGGTTGAACTCTATACTCCTACAAATGAGTTGAATGAGATTTGCCCATTAGGGAATACAATTTCATTATCAACGAAAGAAAATCATTATGTTGCAGAATTGCTCCAAGAGAACAAACTCACCAGTATTGATGACATAGAGAAACTCATACACAAGCATTATAGGAATTCAAATTTATCAGAATTAGTTTTAGATTTCAACCATTGAATTCAAATTGTATCTTTATCCATAAGTCAAAATTTGGTTGCATACAATTGGATGCCTCTAATTATGTGCATAACATGCTGCTAGAATTATAATCTCTCAATTGACACTTCTAATCGAATCGAATGGGTGACCAGTGTCTAACACCAACATAACATTGACACATGTAATTATATTTAATTAATTCATTTTATCAAATTATTACTGATATCGATGTGTCACTGTCGTGTTTAGTGTTCACGGTAACGATTTACATATCACAAAGATATCCCATTATATTTACGATTATAGAATGATGCCAATATTTTTGAATTATATAATGATATCAAGTTGATCTTGAAGTAGTTTCTTTTTGTCGTGAATGTATTATTTGTCCTCCAAAATAATAAATTTGAAACTTAGGGCAAGACAAACGTAGCATTCCACAAATACTTCTCAATCTATTGTAAGCTTATAGTATTTTTTGTGAAGGCTTAAATTGGTATTTGAGAATAAACAATGAGATTTATCCTTAAATATTAAAAGATGTTGATGTTCTCTTCATTAAATATAGATAGATTAGTTAATTTTTTTGTGACAAACAAATATGTGCATCTTTTTCCGCTTATAATTAAGACCAAAAACACATTACTCATTTAATATTATGTTGATCATAAAAGCTAAATTATGTTAATATCGTTGGTATATTTCTCAACTAACATTTGAAAATTACTTATATTTTAAAATAGGGAGATCCATAAAAAGAAATGTCTACATTTAATATCTGACGCACCTCAAATAAAATTATCTCAGAAAATTTATAAAAAAAATCAAAAATTCACACACACACATACATATATATATATATATATAATTAGAATAGTCAAACCACCGGCTTGCAAAGCATACCACAACCTTTCCAAGATCGTGGCTATTAATAATCTTATCTCCAATAGAATAGTTCATATGGAGCCCATCATCGTATTCCATAATTTTGACCATTATATTGTACTATTTTAGTAATAAAATTTAAACAATAATGTGTAAAAAGAAATTTGATGTTAACCAATTTTTATTGGCCTCTATAAACTAAAGTTGGCTATAAAATATTTGTACTTGTAAGTCTCTTCGACTTTCTACATTGGTTATAAAATATTACTCTTTAATAAAATATAAGAAAAAATAATTAAAAAATTAATATATTTAGTGTTAATTTTTAAACCAAATACATTAATTTTTCAAGAATAATTTACGGTCTCTTCGACTTCCTTGAAACGTTAATAAGAATAGTTTACAGTTTGTCATTATGATATTGTTGAACTCTAGCATGATTAAAACTATTGTTTGCTTATACCAGTTTCTGAATTTGAAGTCCCTTTGTTTAAACTAATTATAATTTATAGGTTTAAATATGTCTCTGATCTTTGCAACTATAACTTTTTTTGATTTTGGTCCTTGTAAATTTTTTTATTTGGTTCACATCCCTGCAAATATAGTTTCATTATAACATAGTTCTTCCATTCGTTACAAAAACTGAAACACTGTTAAATCTAAAATTAAAAAATAATTTTTTTAACCTAAAAAGAAACCCCAATCTTTCGAATTTTTGAACGGAATTCTTTATAATTGTTTCCACCCGTAGCATCAATGTTTTGAGGCATATTTTTTCTATTTCATTTGTGTCGGTGACATGATGTTCTTGAACATTCAACTCAATGAATCTTGAAATTTTAAACCTTAGAAATATGATCCATTAATTTTGACTGTTTAAACCCTAGAAATCTGATCCATGAATGTTGATTATGCAAACTCTCAAAATCTTATTTAAATTGGTGACAAAAAAGATGACCAATAATGTATAATCTTGATGATTCTTTATTATTCATATCTAAGAAAGTTGATAAAAATTAAAAAGTTTCAGTATGCAACCTTAAGACAAGTCAATTGCTATAATTGGATAACACAGAGGATGAGGACGAAAATATGCAAGGAGCAGCAAAGGCAGAAGTGAAATCTAGAGGGAGAAGTGCTAAGTTTGTGTGGATGCTTTAACCTAACAATTTTAGGGTTTAGACCAAATGGGCTGTTCTATTTTAACCATGGGGTTAATTTTAGATTATAAAATGTTATAATTTAATTATATTGGGATTTGTTTTTAGGTTAAAAAAATTATGTTTTAATTTTACGTTTAACGGTGTTACAATTTTTGTAACGGAAGTTGAATGGAATGACTATTTTAAAATGAAATTATATTTGCAAGTATATGAACCAAACAAAAAAATTTACAATGACCAAAATCAAAAAAAATTATAATTGCAAGGACCAAAGACATATTTAAACCTAATTTATAATCCTGGAAAAAAAAGTAACTATCGTCAGATCTACATTCAGCAGCATAGTAAAATCATCTGTAAAGAATCCAGGTTCTACAAGGCAACTCACCAGATGAATTATTTAAGTTCTAGAGAGAATTTGCCACCTTACTTTTCATGAAAACGAGAAACTCTCTCTTTAGTCTTTAGTTTCAAAGACAAGGCGTTTCCAAGGAAATATTGTAATTTCCATTCTACTGCTTCATTGCAAATCCAAGGGAGGTTTTATAAATATATTTAATCTTCTATGCTCACAACAATCAGAGACCAGTAATTGTTGCTAATAAAGAAAAGTTCAATTTGTGCCAACTGAAAGGGAGGAGCAATATATAAGGTAGTTTGGAGGATTTTGACTAAACATTTGCTTCCAAAAATTGTTGATCTCAGCTTTTAATCGCACATCGTTCCTATGGCTAACGGCTAACCAGTGGGCAGAGTGGTTTAGTTTGTGATCTTTGTCAATGTAATGTAATGTTATTTCCTATTTGTCACTAAAGACCAACTTCAATCTTTCCCTAACCACCCTATGTCTGAGCCCTGAGGTAATAATAAATAAACCAAGAATCCAATAACAGGAGTACACTACAGAACCGTGGTCAGTCTTAAAGGAAACTAACAACAATTACAGATTTAAGGTCATAAGACACAAATCTCTTCTAGCATAACATAAACCGAGTCTAGAGTTCGAATCGAACCTAAAAATGCTGTTGCATTACAACTTTAGGGGAGATTTATCACCCATTTCAACCCCACCCGACTCGATTGCAAATGGAGGATTTCTGGAGAGAACCAAAAAGAGATATCGGGTCATAATCATACAAACAGAAAAATGCATCCATGATCATCTAGACAAACCAATACCAAACAGCCTAACCACATAAACCATAAAAACCCATAGCAAAAAACATAAATGACAGTACTAAAGTCTAAAAAACATTTACATAGAAGGAATTATCCATGGAACAAGAATGTGACAAGATTACATACTATCTTTATCTTACCAGAAACAATCCAATTCGTGTTCAATTGTTCTTCCTAAACCCCCTTTAAACCTTCACATCTACTAAAAGGAAAGGTTAACCTTTTAACAACAAAACAAATACAAATAGTTATAAAATAAAAACAATAAACCCACTTGGCTTGAAGACTCAAAAGAGAGTAAATTTCCAATTATTTTCAGACCCTGAGAATCTGAAGCTTACTAGAGAAAGCAATAGCAACCCAATCAGGCTGAGAAGAAGACCACTGAAGCTGTTCAATTTCAGCACCAGCAGTATAAGCCAAAATAGGATCAAGACCACCTTCAACAGGTTGACCCATTGAAGAGAGATCCCAAATCAAAGCCTGTGAATCATCACCAGCAGTACAAATATGACAAGAACTATGCGGTGCCCACGCAATGGCATTCACACTAGCTTGATGTCTTTGCAACTCCACAACCGGTAAAGTCGGAAAACGAATATCAAGCACAACCACCTTAGCACTATCCATTATAATCGTAGCCATATAACGTGGATCTTGTTTATTCCAACCAAGCCTAACCAACGGTGTATCAGGTTCAGAACTCTCATAAATAATCGTTGAATGTTCCTTATCGCGTAAATCAAAAACCCTAACTGAACCATCCGCAGAAACAGAAGCAAAAACACCAACACCACCCCAAGCTATATCATAAACCTCTTTATCATGCGCAATCAATTGCGTATCAACAGTTTCCTTTTCGATATCCCAAATCGTACAAGTAGTATCAATACTCGAAGTTCCGATTCGTTTGGGTTCAGCTTCGTTCCAATCGAAGGAAGTTAAAGGACCACAATACTCACTGTTTTTGTTACCGTTGAGGAGGCTTTTGAGTTCAACGCGCGATTGAGATTCTTCGGAATCGGAGATCCGCCAAATACGGAGGAAATCGCTGGAGGTAGCTAAGAGGTCAGGGCGTTGGCATTCTTTATCGGGAATGAAGATGGCTTTGGTGGGAGGGTAAGGATGTTCGAAGGAGAGATTTGGATCGGATTTGATTTGGCCGTTGGTGTCATCGAGTTGAACGATTTCGACGCGGTTAGGGTATTGTTCTAAGAGAGAAGCGATGGCTAAACGGTATTTTTTGTCGCGACGGACGCTCCAGTTCATGGCGTAGATGTGCCATGGGGCTTCGTATGTGTAGATTTCGGAACGTTTTTGTTGTTCGTCGGAGCCGTCTTGGGTTGGGTCGCTGCTTGCGCCCATAGCATTTGAGTGAGTGAAAATGAAGCACAAAGAGGGATAGGGTCAATACTATCTATCTATATGCCGAATGGGAAATACTCTGGGACCCACTAATACTATCTTCCTAATGTCTTTATTTTACTACTATATTATATTATATTAAATTAAAGATTTCTTTCTTTCGCTTATATGACTGGGAAAGATAAGAACCTGTGGTGGTTGAATGCGGTGATCGCTAGAGGCGGCCGTCATTGTGATGGTTCATGGTAGTCAATAATGATGGTTGTTGCATTAGTGGCCGACGATTACTATGCATGTGTTAAAATAATAATTTTAAAATTTATTTCTGTGGTTTTGTATGTTATTTTCAGAATTAAGTGAAAATTATTTTGAACTATTTTATTTTCAAAATAAATTTTGAAAATCAAAAACTAAAAACCGCTCTGAATAATCCTTAAACGGTAGGGATTGATAGAAATAATAATTCATTTTTATAAAATAGATAAATTTTTAAATTTTATTTTATTTAACACTCTTGTCCTACCAAACATGACTTAAGAGAGAGGGTTTTTGTACCAATGTGTTCCTCAATGTGCTTAAATTAAAAACAAACATATTTTTCGAAATCAAGAAACCACCAAATATACACACAAAATTTTAGGAACGGAATCTTTTCCATTAACTTTTTCTACATGCTTTTTTCTTTCTCTATCTCTCTTTCAATTCTTTTTTTTTTTTCTCTCTAGTTTTTTCCTCTTTTTTTTATGTTTTTATTCTCTTACTTATTCTATCTTCTTTTTGGTAAAGAAGATCCATTTCAAAATAAGTCATTCATCCAATCAATAAAATTACCTTTATCAGAAAGAATAGAAGGGAATAATGATAATTTAGAACAAAAAATCAACAATCTTACCACAAATTTGAAATTGAAATTTTATGGTAATTCATAAAATCAAAATTTGAGTTTTACGAGTATTTCGCAAATTTGAGGCTTAAAGAATATTTTTTTTTTCAAATAATAGCATTCCTTTTATATATATATATATATATATATATGAAGTTTAATTATTTTTTTAATATATGCATGGGGCTTGCAAATTTACGCTCATCTATTTCATTAAGGTGTAAGTTAATCACTTATACCTTTTAATTTTGGATCATAAACAACTATTTCTTTTGAAAACTACTTAATTGAGTAGGTATTGATGTAATTTACACTTTTTAAGTTAGATTTTATACAATATATACATGAAGCATATCAAATGAGATGAGTTTTACAATGAGTGGATGATAGAGTTAACTCTTGATCATCCAGTCATATATAAATGGTCATGATTAAGAGTTATGTAAGTGACACATGATTACTTAAAATGTGACTTTTTATTCTAATTTTGACCATTCATGCATGGTTATATGGTTAAGATTTAACTTTCTCACACTTTCATTGTAAAACATCACTCATTAGATATGTTATATATATACATATATTAAATTTAGTATTGTTCATATTTTTAAGTTTTATGTAATATATACTTCATTTTATAAAAAGAATGGTAATATTTTCTAAAACCCTAAAATACTGTAGAACTTCAAATTTAAACTACTAGCCTCTTTCTTTCGACTTTCACCTAATTTCTCTCATCCTTCATTCGCGTCCACTAAAGAGGGTTAGTTTGAGTCATTTTATTAGCTCAAAATTACTCATATGCATGGTTTTTCTTTTAATCTATCTAAATAAAATGTTTCCATATATATATGGTTTTTCTTTTGCGTTTTTCTGCAATTCTGTCATTCAAGTTAAGTGTTGTTTTGTCCGTCGTCTTAGTGCGACGTTGTTTCTTTTTCCTATTTGTTTAGTTCAAATTGACAAATCAGATCCATTACAAATTCAATCAATGATTTTATCGTCAACATTACCTATGAACTTCGATTAATTACAAATTCATTCAATTACTTCAATACATTACAAATTGCGTGGAATGGGAGGACTAGTTTCAAGAGTAAACCACTATTTTAATGTCTGAAAGTATAGGTCATTGTCATTTTGGTCATTAACTCAACAAAAAACCAAAATTAGTCGTCGGATCATCAAAGTAGTGCTTAAAAGATACAACTCACTATCATAAAAATTCTTGGAAGATATAATTTATTGTCAAAAATAAAATATGCCATGACTTTTATAACTGATAAATTTGCTTACCATTTTATTATAAATGCTTGTATTGCTTCTAATGATATTGATTTTGGAAAATTAAAATATGGCATTTCAGTAAAAATGGGATTTTGGAGTGATGTTTATGTGCAGAACAATATGATGAATTTTTACTTTAAGTGTGGGAATATTTTTGAACAAAAAGTGTGGGAATACTGATGATGGATGGAAGGTGTTTTATAAAATGCGTGTGAGAAATGTTGTGTCATGGACCACCACGATTTTTGGGCTTGTTGCTTGTGGAAAATTGGACACTGCAAGGGAAATATTTGATGTGATGTCTTTTTAAAAGGTTGTTTCGTGGTCAATGATGATTAATGGGTATGTGAAAGATAACCAACAGATTAAGGCTTTTGATTTGTTTGAAAATATGCAGCTTGATAATGTGGGGCCAAATGAGTTCACTTTGGTGAGCTTAATCAAAGCTTGTACTGATTTGGGTAGCCTCAAATTGAGAAAACGGATGCACGATTTCGCTCTAAAGAATGGCTTTGAACTTGGACCTTTCTTGGATATTGCTCTTATTGACCTGTACAACAAATGTGGTAGTTTAGATGATGGTGTTAGATTTTTTGGTTTAATGAAAGTGAGAAACTTGGCTACTTGGAATACATTGATTACTAGCTTCAGTGTGCACGGGTTGACGAACGAAGTGATGGCCTTTTTCGAAGAAATGGAATACAATGATGTAGTTCATGATGCTATCACTTTTGTTGGTGTTTTGAGTGCTTGTGTTTAAATGAATATTTTGGAAGTAAGATAAAAATATTTCAGTCTCATAACATAACATTATGGCATAACACATATCTTGGAATACCATATATGCATGGTTGAACTCTCTACACCTGCAAATGAGTTGAATGAGATTTACTCATTAGGTAATACAATGTCATTATTAATGAAAGAAAATGATAATGTTGCAGAATTGCTCCAAGAGAACAAACTCACCGGTATTGATGAAATAGAGAAACTCTTACACAAGCATTACAGAAATTCAAATTTATCAAAATTAGTTTTAGATCATTCTACAACTCTCGCACAACCAATTTTCAACAATTGAATTCAAATAGTATCTTGATCCAACAATCAATTTTTGACTGCATACAATTGGATGCCTCTAATTATGTGCATAACATGCTGCCAGAATTATAATCTCTCCAACACTGACACTTTTTATCGAATGGATGTCAAGTGTCTAACACCAATACAACATCGACACATGTGATTATATTTAATGAATTCATTTTATCAAATTATTATTGATGTCTACGTGTGAGTGTCGTGTTTGGTGTTCACGTCAACAATTCACATATTATAAATATCTCCCATTATTTTTGCGATTATAGAATGATGCCAATTTTTTTATAATTATATAATGACATCAAGTTGATCTTAAAGTAATTTTGTTTTTGTCGTGAATTTATTATCTGTCCTCCAAAAATATTAAATTTGACATTTTTTGATTGAATGTTCTGTCATCTTTCTTGTTTAGTTTGCTGTAATTCATTATCAAACTCTCCCTCTTTGTACTGTTATTGAAATTGATTCGATGGACATGCAATTTTATGTATGATCAACATTGCTCACACAGATTTTATAAACCTTATAAATTTTACCATCACATTTACCGATATTTGTATAAGTTCCCTGAAACTGTTTTTGTAAGGATTATGTACTTCTATACATCTCTATTTGCTTGTGAAATAATCACACTAAGATGGTCATGTCACAATATAATTATTTATGCTCAAATATACAATCAATGATGTGATCAATTTTAGATTTAAAAAAGTGTTAACTTTCATTATCATGTTTACTATTAATGAAATAGTTAATTTCCTAATGTTCTTGATTAAAGTTATAGAATGATTTTATTTAAGGGATTATGATAATGAGAAATTAGACTTTTATTATTTTAATCTTAATTGTTTTTGATCATTAATTATTATGAGTGGGATATAATAATATGGATAAATCAATATATGTTATTTTCTTTATTGAAAAAATATTTATAGATCTTATTTATTAAATTACATATATAGATGATGATGCATATGATCATTAAACTGATTCAATTCAAAAATTCTAATTGACATAATGGTGCGTTTGTTTACTATTATAAAATAATTTAGAGATTATTTTTTTTGTTTAAAATAATTTAGATATTTTTTTAGTGATTTTTTTTTTAAAAATGATTTTTTAACTTCCGTTTGTTTACTATTATAAAAATGGTTTTTTTAAATGATTTTTAACATGTTTGTATACAATTTTGTAAAAATGATATTTTTAAACTATAATGACTATTTCGTAGACACATTTTAAAATTTGATCAATGTAATTGAGTACTTCTAAAAAACCAATAAATAAACACACACAACCAAAAAACAACAATGTAGAAAAATCGAAAAAGAGAACAAAACTTACCGGATGAAAACCTAGATGAGAGTCACATGGAATGAGAAAACTAACAACGTCGTGAAAAGAGGAAAAATGGCACTGCGTGAAAGAGAAAAACTCAACTAATGAATTTATGTAAACTTAAAAATTAACAGATGGATTGGGATTTTCAAAATAAGGTAGATGTAATTGCATCATTTTCTCTTAAGTTTCATGTTTTTTAATTTTGTTTAATTTTTCTCTCTCATCTATCGCAAAAGGCAAATGCGAGAAACTACTATTTTTAATCATTTTTAAAAAATCTAAAACAAACACCCTTCAAATTCTACAAAATGATTTTGCCTTGACAAAATATATTTTTTCATGAAAAATCTAAAAGAAACGCACCCAATAATAAATAGATTATTTATTGTATTTTAATTTGAGACACTTAATATCTTATGGGGCTAGTTGAAACAATATTTGATACAATTAAATACACGTATAATTAATGATTAATGAAAATGAGATCTATCAACTCTTAGTAATGAGTTTCAACTCTATGATAAAATCAAAAATATGTGTGCTCTAGAGTTAATTTAGAGATGTAATGATCGAAGAATAACCAAACCACAAATTGTTCTAGTCTAAATTTGAATTCAGATTCTTTCAAATGATTTGTCATTAACTGAAACTTATTACCCATTTAAACACCGTCATTTTGTTATTATTATATTTTTTCTATTAAAATATTCATCAATAATATTTATTCTTCAAATACATAATTAATCTTATATTATATGCTAAAAAAAACCTTATATTGTCTATTTCTATATAAAATATTTTGATTCTAGTACTATTATACTTTATTCATATTTAACGTTATACCTTAGATAGTAATGTGTTTTCGTGTGATTAAGAATCTAAATACATTTATATTGATCTTTATTAAAATATTTACGATTAGTAATTTAGATACAATTGTTTTTTCATATCAAAATTGCTTTTCAATTTTTATGTTATCTCATAGCAAAACAATAGCACCCCTAATGTTTTCTCCCCAAACTGGTTATTTGTGCTACACATACTTTAAATTTTATAATAAATAATTATATAACTATAATATTTTTTAAATATTCATCAATAATATTTATTCATTAAAAGAATATTTTGACCTTATATTATCTCCTGAATAGAGAATTTTTTTAGAAAAATATATATATACGTGAAAAAAAAACCATTTTTATTCTTGTATTACTTGTTTTCGATAACCAACAAATTTTGTTCAACCGAAACAAAGTACTCTAATCCAGATACAAATATCTTTCGTAGAAATTGCATACGGTTTATGGGATTACAACATCAATTAAAGAAACTTAAACATGAGTATCTATCCTCCCTATTATTAATGAACTATCTCGAGATAAAGTTTTGATCCTTGAGATAATAACCAATAAGTTTCCAACAACCCATTTAAATAAAATCTTGTTTTACTCGGACGAAGATCCCCAACTTTTAAATTCTTATATCTTCCGTGACTTTTTTTATATTTCTCTTTTAATTAAATTTTTTTATTTAAATAATTTTTATTAATTTCTATACTTAAATTATAAAAAAAATTGGATAAATTACAGATACTTTAATCACACAAAAAACACATTATTGACATAAATTTAAATATATGAATGGAATATAATACAAAAATGTTATTTGAACACAATATTTTGACAAAAATACATATACATTATATATTGTTCACTGTATTTATACCATGAACAGTACTTTTTTAAAAAATAATAATTGAGATATCTTTTTTGTGACACATATACAAATTTAATCATCAATTGTTTCGAATGCATAAAAAATATATATTATAAAGAGATCAAATATTTAGCATGAAAAGACAACTGTATCTTATCTAAATTATTAATTATATATATTTTGA
>JBBPBQ010020321.1:51810074-51826226 GCA_037974755.1 Cicer yamashitae
ATAGAAAACAGGATATAAAAGCCCCTTCATATAAGCCCTTGCTAGAATTTTCTATTACACTATATCCATTTTTTAGTAAAAAAAAAAAAAACTACCCATTTTTTATTTCTCCACCTAATCATTTGACCAACCCAATCCCGTGCAGCCTCTGACCATTTTGTATGTTACTTACAATTTTGATCATCACATTTCTTTATGTTGTACAAAAATATTATCCTTTCACAAATAAAATATAACTAAAATTAATAGTTAAAAGATTGTTGTATCTAGTCAAACATTTAATTTAGATATATTAAATTTTTAACTATTATTTTTTATTTATATTTTATTTTGGAGAAAGTAATTTATTTAATATGTCTTTGAATTAACATTTACAAATATAATTTTGAATAAATTTTATTTTACAAACACACCTTTAGTTAAAATTAAGTTTTTTTTAACGTAATTTATGTTTAAATATTTTTTCTTTAAATTTGGTTTTATAAAACAAAATTTGTTTGGATTATATAATCAAATCTACTCTTAAATATTTTATTTATTAAAATGATATATTTATATATATATATATATATATATTGTCTTATAAAAGATAATAAATACCACCGTAATTAATTCACACAGCTGCGAGACACGTTCAACTTAATAATATCAATATTTGTTAGTTAAGATATAACTTAAGAATAAAATAATATTGGAGTTAGTGACAAAATGTGTTGAAGTTTTTTTATACTTCCAAACATGAAATAGACAATAGAAAAGTACATATTATGTTACTTTTGACTAAATGCATAGATGTATAAAAAAATCTAATGTTGTGTCCCAAATCCGAAGTTTGATCGATGAATTGATATATGCCAAAATATATAATAATGTAGTAACATTTATTTATTAAAAAATAAAACAAATGTAATAAAAAAATAATTATATGTGAGACTTAGTTCAACTGATAAATATCGATAGTATATATTATGTTAGATACTATTTATTGGAATTTGAATCTAAAATTTCGCAGTTGTGTGCGAATTTTTTTATCATTTCTCTACGGACAAAAAAAAATGATCAATTTATATATGGTGCTTTTACTAAAAAAAAAAAAGACAAATTTACAACAAAAAAATATTTGATTTAAATTTGAACTAAATACATATAATATCAATTTATAATTCTTATGTATCAATTTATAATTTAATACATGCAATCGTGGTATTAAAAAAGATCATGTTACTTTTTGTGAAGTAAATGCTGCACGAGATGCACAAACTCACACAATATATTTTTATAAAATTGGCAAATATTTAAACTTGTTTTGAGCATTTCTGTAAAAATTAAGTATAGTAAAAATTAATTTGTTTCCTTGAAAAATAATTAATTTTTTAACTATTTTTAGAAAGCATTTTTCTTTTTAAAAATATTTACCTTTTTGACTATAACATTTAAGAAAATTAAGAAAAACGATTATCATAATTATTATTCATCCGTCTCATTGATTAAATATTACATGCATCATACTTAATTTATTATTTTTTACTTCACGTTTATTTATTATAAGAGAGTAATGTACTATCAATATATATTGTTTTACATTAACAAACAACCTAAATAATTGATTTTTTATAGTTTTTAATAGGTTGAATTATAATTATAAGATCATTCGATGTGAGTGTAAAATTGGTATAGTGCACTATCATTTTTCTCTTATTATAATTATAAGACACCAACATCTACAAAAGATAATTTGATAAAAATTTTACTTTTTTATTTTTATTTATTACTCTCTTTATAATGAAATATAAAAAAAAATAGTAGTTGAAATATTGATGTATCTAGTTAAAAATTAACTTCATATACATTTACTTTTCAATTACCATTTTTATTTATATTTTATTACGGACGAAGTAACTTTTTTTAATCTGCATAAAAATAGTCAAATGTGACAATTATTTTTGAATGGAAGAGTAATTACAATTAATAATCACATCCATATTATGTCGCAACTTCATTTGGAGTAGTACATCTAAACAGAGAGCTTGTCATTTGATCTCTTGGGAAATATTTTGCAAGCCAAAGTAGAAAGGTGGATTTGACTGCAAGTATATATGATCAAACTTGCTTGACAATTGGTTGCGGACAAAGACAAATTTTGGGTTCAACTAGTCCGAATCAAGTATAATTGTGGTATTATGAATACCTCTCTTATCTATCGCACCATTGATTTTCTCCCAAAGTACAAAGATGATGAGTGATTTGTAGCATTGCATTTGCAACCAAGTTGACTTTATCCATCACTCTTTGATCAAGAGTAAGGTTCTAAAATAGAACTTGATTAACCCCAATAAAAAAATAAGTATTAAATCCTATGTGGAATTTATGAAGATGAACATTGATAGTGTTTACACCCATATTAATGACTCATCGGCTTGTGGGGGAATCCTTCGCAGCCATAATGATGAGTTCATATGTGGTTTCTACCGCAAAGTATCATGCAGTAGCTCCTTATTTTCTGAAATGTGAAATTTTATTGACTCGTGATAAATGTATTCATAATGTTATCTTTGAAACTTACTATGTGACCCTTCTCTCCATAATCAAGAAAGACTATACTCAGCTTATTCTATTGTTTATCTTTTTCAAATATATTTTCTTTGTATTGCATTAGACGAACTAAATCTACTCTATTAGTTACTCCCTAAGAGAAACAAATAAATGTGTTTATTTCTTGGATTACCTTAGTTACAATGCTATTTTTTATTCAAACAGTATAACCACATTTTTTCTATACTATATTCATTTTTGATATATAATATTGACAGTTATCTTTCTCAACTTTCATTTTAATTAATATAATTATTTTTTAATAAAAAAAAATCACATCGAGCCAACCGTTCGTGTACTGATTTCATAAATTTCATAACAATAATAATAATAAATGAAATAAAATAAAATTCAACAATGGTCAAACAATAACATAGTGCTGGAGCTGGACACCGCTACGCTAGCGTGACCCCCTCTCTCTTATCAATTTCTTTACGCTGATGCTATAAGTAAATCTTAATTAATTAATTTATTTTTGTTTTCCCTTATTCATTTGATTTCTCATATTTGTATACTTTCTTTTTTAGAATATAATTTATTAATTATTATAATTTATAATATATACATGTTGTTCAAAACTATGACAGAATGTTATTACAAGGTGCATTGGATCCAATTCTTGGTGCGACTCCATCACTGAAGAAGAAGAAGAAGAACACGTTTTGTTCTTCTTCTCTTTCTCTGTTCTGCAATATCAATAGTAATTCTATCAGTAGAAGAAGCACGAAGACGAATTTGATGGCTTCGAATAATAATAATAATAATCATAGAACCGACAATTACCTACGCCACATGGAATCGATGAAGATTCTTCCATCTGGTGCTGGTCGCATTCCTCATTTGAATGCCGTCATTCTTGGTGAATCTCTCGCTACTGAAGAAGATGATTTTGTGCTACCTAGCGAACAATTCGCTAGTCAAGCAAATGTTCAATCTCCAGAACAGGTTTTTTTTTCCAGGGTTTTTGTGGATTTTGACTAAGTTTCAATTGAACTAGGAAAAAAATGATTTTTTTTTGTTTCATTTTTTTTTTGTGACTAAATTGTTTCATTTATTATATGCTGAATTATTTACTTTTTGTTTTTTAAATTTATATTTTGTTTACTGCATGGCTTATTTTTGTGATCTATTTATCAGTATTTGGAGATGTATAAGAGATCTATTGAGGATCCTGCTGGATTTTGGTCTGAAATTGCATCACAGTTTTATTGGAAACAAAAATGGGGTCAACAAGTTGTTCATGAAAATTTTGATGTCACCAAAGGAAATATTAAGATTGAGGTGATTTATTTATTTATCATCTATTTAACTGTGCCATTTGGATCTATATTTAGTGAAATGTTTGTTCAAGTGATGAGTGGTTGAAGTTGAACCTTTTGCGTCTGTGTGTGTGTTCATTTGTTGCATTATTTATTTCAGTGGTTCAAGGGTGGAATCACAAACATATGTTATAATTGCTTGGATAGAAATGTGGAAGCTGGACTTGGTGACAAAGTAGCTCTTTACTGGGAAGGGAATGAACTTGATGTTGATGCTACTTTAACATACACTCAGCTTCTTCATCAAGTTTGTCAGGTTGGTTTTATCTTTTTACTTTTCTCATACAAATAGGATATTTAAACTGACATTTCTCAAATTTGGGTGTTTGAATTCAATTTTTGTTTAATAGATGGAAAAACATTCATGGCAATTGGAAGAATGATTGGAGATGTATATATTTTTCTTTCTTTCTTTTTTTCAGGTTGCAAACTACCTGAAAGATATTGGTGTCAAAAAGGGTGATGCTGTGATTATTTATTTGCCCATGCTTATGGAGCTTCCTATCACAATGCTTGCTTGTGCCCGCATTGGTGCTGTTCATTCGGTAACACACAAAAACATTTGTCCTTGTCAAGTATTTTCGTATTTAGTTGTTTTCAAAGTTATCAAATTGTTTGATTTGTTTTGATTGCCATTTGAGTTAATACAGTTTGCTTTTTGATGTGCTTAGGTTGTATTTGCTGGTTTTTCTTCGGAATCTCTTTCACAGAGAATCATTGATTGTAAGCCAAAAGTTGTAATTACTTGTAATGCTGTTAAAAGGGGATCTAAGGTTATCTATCTGAAAGACATAGTCGATACTGCCATCAATGATTCAGCTAAAAATGGTGTCTCTATAGGTAAGAATGTCATTGGCTTGTTTATAGTTCCAGCACTATAATCTCTTCTCTTCAATTAACTGTGCAGTTCTATCATGTATTAAAATTCAAACATGTTGAATGCATACACAAACACGCTAGAGAGAGATCAGGATAGCTAATAGCTAATATCAGTAACTTTGATAGTTTGAGAAAATGTCATATGATGAAAACCTGACATTTAGCAAATTTAGGAAACAGTAAATACAAATATTTTTTACTGGCTTCAAAAGTTGATATTGACTAATAAAGAGTTGGCTGGTATGTGATCGACCTTCTGCCTTGGGTGGCTTCTGTCCAAAGTTATTGACTTCTTTCACTATGTAACAGATGTTCCCAACTGAAGTGAGCAATAAAATAACCTACAATGTTTGCGCATAAGTGTATGCCATAACCAGTTTCATCCACAATACCTCATGTTACCTTTATTATTTTCTTTGACCTTTTCCTTTGCACTTTTTGTGTGTCTAGCAGATGTATGCCTAACTTATGATAACACGCTTGCATTGACGAGGGAGGATACTAAATGGAAGGAAGGGCGAGATATATGGTGGCAGGTTAGTCTAATTTTTTTTTCCCTGTGCATAAATATGATGACCCAATCATCTAACTGTAATAGTTGTGTAAGTAGTAACATAAGTTCTGTCTTTTATACTTCTGCAAAATTCCTAGTTGCTGCACCTAATATGTCATCACTGATCATATAATTGTTTCGTCAAATTTCTTCAGCTATTTTGAACAGATAAATTAGTTTGATGATAAGTTTACTCAAATCTTGAAATTCTGTTTACGATGCTGGATATGTTTTGAATGTTTAGGTTGTTGCTTCTATAATGATATAAGTTCACACTTTTTCCCCCTTTTTTGATATACTTTTGTTACTGCATTAATGGTGTTGCAGGATGTCATTCCTCAATATCCAACTACTTGTCCAGTGGAGTGGCTTGATGCAGAGGATCCACTTTTTCTACTCTATACAAGTGGGAGTACCGGAAAACCTAAGGTATTTGCGTGCTGTTATTTCTGTACTACCAGTACTAGGAGTTATGTTCCCCTTTTCTTCTTTATATCACTCAAGGTTGCTTCTTTCTAATATCTAATATACGTTTCTATTAGGGCGTCCTCCATACAACTGGTGGTTATATGGTATACACTGCAACAACATTTAAGTATGCATTTGACTACAAGCCATCTGACATCTACTGGTATCCTTGAATGCTTATCTTACATCTTTTTTTTTTTCTTTGAAGTTTTCTAGATGAAAACTGGATCAGTAGTCTTATTTAACTCCCTTATTCCATGACTACAGGTGTACAGCTGATTGTGGTTGGATTACTGGGCACAGCTATGTCACTTATGGACCCATGCTCAATGGTGCAACTGTTGTTCTGTATGAAGGGGTAATAAATTTCTACTTGAAACATAGTGTAATCACTTATATGCAGATAGAACTAGACAAAGTGAATCCAATAAACTTTTTATTTGTGCAACCAAAAAGAATAATTCAACTCTAGAATTTAAGAATACTAAAAAATGGTTTGGCTATGTGATAAGAAGACCAATGGAAGCCATATCCAGAAGACTTGATCAAATGGATATTAGGTGAGGTAGAGGAAGACCAAGAAAAACACTTAGAAACTGGTCAAGAAAAGGACTTTAATCTAAATGGCCTCCCCAAAATCTTGGTTTTTGACATGATGACACTGTTTGATCCATGTAGCTGACTCCACCTAGTGCGAAAAAGGCTTTGATTGTTGATTCTTGTTGTTTAAGATTTGCTAAAGGGAAAAGAATGAGTTATACTGATTTGTATATAGAGTTGTGAGAAATGATACTAACTATCTTTTTCCTCAGCTCATACAATAGTTACTGAACAGCCAAAAATAATATGATTTGTCACTCGATATTTTATCTCCACTTGGGATTACCTCAAGTTGTTACTTGTAAGGATAGGGCAGGATTTGGGTACTGATTAAACTCTTACACCGCTTAAATGCCCTTTAAAGTGATTTAATTCATAAATCAAGGGACTGTTGAATAGGTGATGTAAAGAATTTCAAGGCCCCCGTTTGCAAGTGGTCAACAATTTATGCCCAGTCTGTTGGTTGTCTAGGTTATGGCTATTTACATCATGTTATTTTGATTCACTCAAGCCGAGTTTTGTAGATACACAGAAGTTGACTTGGCAACATATTTTAGAAACATATATATATATTGCTGGATTTTTTAATAAAATGTACTGTGATTTCCACCAACATCGTTCTATTAGTTTGGCATTTTGAGTTAATGGATAAAAAACTTATGAGTCAAGGAATTGTAAAGAAATACTTTGCTCCGAATCTGATGATACCATGAATTCAGGCTCCCAATTATCCTGATGCTGGGCGTAGCTGGAACATTGTTGACAAATATAAAGTAACAATATTCTACACAGCCCCTACATTGGTGCGGTCCCTCATGCGTGATGGTGATGAGGTAAGATACTGCTTTTTAGAAAAATCATTTGTGATGGTGGACAAATGCTTCTGCAAGTTGAGAAACAAAACTTTGTTCCAATTTCAAATATGTGAACTGTTATTGTATTTTAGTAGCATGAGATATATTAGCATCGGATATGTATTTTTATTACTTGAATTTTGCACCATAAACTCAGTATTAGGAATTATATCCAGGCATGGATTGATGCATTTTCCTTTTCATAAAACATATATATTAAATTCTAAGAGGACGGCAATGTTTTGTAGAGTTCTTATCTTTGTATGGAAGGTTGAATGATTTCCGTTATCCTAAAAGGGTGAAGCCGAGATTCCTTAGAAATGATAGTATGATACCTCATGAACTTCTGTATTCTTATTTGAATGCACGTCCTGGAAATTAACAGAGAACAAGAGGAAAAAACATTCAATGTTAATATGTAAAATTGGTCTAACATTTTTGTCACATCTTCTTGGCTTTTTTTTCTATAACAATGATGTTTTAGTGTTTCATATTTTATAGAATGGTGGTTAGAAGAGCATACAAGTTTAGGCTGATAACTTTGTCCTTATAATCTTAGAAAGGAAAAAATGAAAGTAAAACATTGCAAAAGAATGTATACGATGTCAAACAGGATTGAAAGCATAATTAGCATGGTTTATGGCCCCTTAAGCTTTTCTTGACCCTTCTGTTCTACCCAACATATATGATGCAGGCAGTACGCACAACAAATTTGATGTCATATTCTTCCTTTTCCCATTTGTGTTGCTTTTACAAATATGGAACCTTGAAGATATTCAGTATTCTTGGCAATAATCTCTCTTATTATTGTTTCCGTGTATTCTGTTGTGAATGAATGGATGCCGAGAATATTTTATGTTTTTGTTTCAAGTTCACTGCTCTAAATCATAATTGTCCAATAATTTATCTAAAGAAGTTTGAGTGCATCCTCATATAAGATTGATATATTTGCATGTCTTAGAGTATGTAATTTCAATTTTATATACATTTATTGCATAAAATTGCAATCAGAATATCTTATCAAGTTATCATAAATTATGATATTGTCCAATGCAAGTGTTTAGAGTTTCATATGTTCTAGACTTAATTATTGCTCATTCAAAAATGGTTATTCATGCAGCATGTTACCCGCTACTCGAGGAAATCTTTACGAGTCCTAGGAAGTGTTGGCGAGCCCATAAATCCAAGTGCATGGAGGTTATTATCTGTATTTTTTATAGGCAATTACGGCTTTAAATTTCCGATATCAAAGAACATTCTGATACATAATTTGATCATTCTCTTTCAGATGGTTTTACAATGTAGTTGGAGATTCAAGATGCCCTATCTCTGACACTTGGTGGCAAACAGAAACTGGGGGCTTCATGGTATTTTAACTTCCGACGGTTATTTGTGTTCAATATGATTCATATGAAAGACACTGAACATGCATTATAGGTTCATTCCATTAGTAACAGTACCGCACATGCATAGATGAAGACGTGAAGTAGTAATAGAGAGTTGGGTTTTGTATAAAAGTTATGGCGCGCGCGCACACGATTTTGTGCATCTCTCTTTGTGACTGAAAGTCTTCACTGTCGCTTGCAGATAACTCCACTACCTGGCGCTTGGCCCCAGAAACCTGGTTCTGCTACTTTCCCTTTCTTTGGAGTTCAGGTCTGTTAAGCAAACCTTATTTGTTCATTTTATAATATAGTGAATTTGTTTGTCTTCTTTTTACTACTAGTTCACTATGCCAATTTCTCTGACAAATTTTATTGTTACTTTAGCCTATCATAGTGGATGAGAAAGGTGTTGAGATAGATGGTGAGTGCAGTGGTTATTTGTGTGTTAAGAGATCATGGCCAGGGGCATTCAGAACTTTGTATGGTGATCATGAAAGATACGAAACAACATATTTCAAGCCCTTTGCTGGCTACTATTTCAGCGGTGATGGCTGCAGCAGGTTAGTGTTCCTAACATTTGATGCTCATAATATACAATCTAGGAAAATCATGTTAGAATCTTAGAATTTGAGTCTAGGCTTTGTAAATTATATTTTTGCAGCCTTACTTAAAATAAAGGAAACACCAGAAAGAACTTGTAAAAATATGTGGGATAATCATGTTCTATGCATTTGACTTTATTTTAGGGATAAAGATGGATACTATTGGCTTACTGGAAGAGTTGACGATGTCATCAATGTCAGGTATTCTTTGAAATTCATAAGCTCTTTATACTGATTTGTCAGTCCTGAGATTTCATTCTTTATAGGTGCAAGCATGTAAGTATGAATAGATATGTAGTTCCTAATGATGTTTAAATCTGATTGTCTTGTTATATGTAGTGGGCATCGTATCGGCACAGCTGAAGTGGAATCAGCTCTAGTTTCACACGCACAATGTGCTGAGGCAGCCGTTGTAGGTGTGGAGCACGAGGTATGACTTTTTAATGTTCTCTCACATATATGGTCAACACATTATTGCGGTCTGAAATCTGAATCAACTACCATTACTACCGTAGGTTAAAGGACAGAGTATATATGCTTTTGTTACTCTTGTGGACGGTGTTCCATACAGTGATCAACTGCGGAAGGAGCTCGTACTAACAGTTCGAAAACAGGTATATACTTAATCCTCTATATCTTCTCCCATTATACATTTTTCCAAAATTATGTGCAATTGAGTCTGTGGTCAGTTAATAATAGCCTGGATGGTTAACTATTCTGTGGATATTTCCTTAAAATCACGTCTGGATTCATTACTCACTACAGAAATTAAAGAAAAGGAAAATGAAAAAAAAAAAACTGAAAACTTAGAACATGGGTCTACTGTGCCTTAATAAATCCATTGGATCACTACTTTATTGAGCTATTAATCTTTATTTCCTTTTTGTCTTTATTTTCCTAGAAAAAGAATCACATTTTGTCAGCATCATTAACAGAGTAATGACTTATGTCAAGTGGTAGCATCAGATGACCTGATTGATCATGTATTATAGATCAATTTGTATGACTTCATTTATAACATATTTTTCACATTTTTTGTTTAACATTTCAGATAGGAGCTTTTGCAGCACCTGACAAAATCCATTGGGCACCTGGCCTCCCAAAAACAAGGAGTGGAAAGATAATGAGAAGAATTCTAAGAAAAATTGCTTCTAGGCAGCTAGATGAACTTGGAGATACAAGTACCCTTGCAGATCCAAATGTGGTCAACCAACTTATTGAACTTGCTGATTCATGAAGCCTCAAACTTTGTACTATACCAGAAAAATAGATCAATTACAGGCTCTGTAGTCAATGGGAATTGAGAGGACAGTTTTTAAATTATACATAAGTAGTCTGTATTTTTGGGAACAATGATGCCCATTTATGTGATAAATAAATAATTTAGTTTGAACTGAGCGAGAAAGTGATGGAAAATAAAGGAAAATGAGAGAAAATATTTGTTAAAATAACTTCGTTATTTAGTGGCAAATATCTCCCTGTTAAATATTTTGTGAAATTTTGAGAAAATATTTATGATAATTTAGATAACTAATTCTAACTATTTGTTAGTTAATAACTAACTCTAGCCTAACAGAAGAAGCAGAAGCTAAAGCGAACTTTAAAAAAAAGTATTCTAGACTAGAGCTATGTGAACACAATAGAAAAGAATAAGCAGTATAGCATACAATAGGAACATAATAAAAATATGCACTTTACCATACACAGGGTAAGTTTCTTCCAATTTTGTACCAAAAATGCATCTCTTAGTGTCTCCCAAATTGTCTTTACTTTCCCCCCCACCTTTCTGTTATCAATTTTGAATTTGTATGAAGATAAATTGTTAAGAAAATTCATACAGACAATTTAGTTGGCAATATATTGTGTATACACTTAAATGTTGGTATATCCTGGACTAGCCAGCAAATTTGTAAACCATCAACTTGATCATGGATGGTCCCATTTTTAGGGCCTAACTTTACCCACCTCCCATGTTTCTAAACAACTATAAATGTGTTTGAGAGTATACTTTTAGAGGGAACAAATTATTTTTGTCTGAAAATATAAATTATTTTAGAGATAAGTAGTGAGTGTTAGCCACCACACCATTGTTCTTTGTTTGATATATGTAAAATTACATTCACCTTCATTGAGGTATGCTTAAATGAATTCACACCTTATTTCAGTTTTTTTACGCATCACTGTTTTGTTAGGGAAATTGCACTCATCTCTTATGATGTTTGTTTAAATAACACATTGTTTTAAATAAAAATTACAGTCACCTGATTATCGGGATGATGAGTGCTAACAACACACTTTTTAACACATTTTCTAACACATTCTATTTGTTTGATTAAAATTTACATAGGTCTCATTAAATTATATGGGTCCAATATAAATTTGGTAGGACCCATGTGAATTTTAACATTATTCTATTAGGATTGTTTCCACCCGTTTAAGTTACTTCACAAGTATACTTCTAGAAAAAATAAAGTTTGTTTTTGTCTAGAAACAAGATTTAATGACCATGCACTCATTATAAAAAGTTTTACACTCACAATCAACCATATATCGTTAATTGAATGGTTATTTATTGACAACAATTATAAATTTTAATGAAATAATGAAATCAAATATTCATTTCACTATCAGTTCTATTTACAAACAGTGCAAAACTAAAAATGCACCATCTATTTTCTCCTAGAAATATACTACCTTTGGATTAACCCATAATACCCATTAGTAAATTTTATAAAAATTTTGGTTAGATTTGCAACTAAATTCTTGGTGGAGTATGGTGCACCACCATTAAACCTTAACATGTATGTACACATAATTCAAAATATAAATGGAAATATCTTTATACTATCACTAATATATATCAGAATTTAATGATCATATACACTGTGAGTGCTACACTGACATTAAATATAAATAATTGATTATATAATTATTTTATAATGATAGTTCATATCGTGTGATGAGATGACAAAATCAACGTTTATTATTGTCCGTCAATGTAAAACTAGTTAATGTATAAAACGCTTTTTCATAAAATATGAAAATGAAACAAAAAAAAAAAAGACAGAAAAAACTAATGATGGTGACAAACCCAAAAATACTCCCTCCGACTCTAAATATAAGCACTCAATTGACAAACAAATTGTCCCTAAATATAAGCCCCTAATTAATAACACTAATTATCTTATACTAATAAGAAAAGTTAAAATTAGTAATATATACATATATAAAGAGTATTTTAGATACATCAATACATAAAATGACACATTAACTACACTATTTACTTTTCTTAATGAGAGTGAAATATGTAATAGGAGCTTATATTTAGTGGAGGGAGTAGAATTTAGGAGGCAATGGCAAATAAAAGTGAAAAAGAATACAAATGTAATAACAAAGGACTGAGTCTCAGTGCCATAAACTAAAATCCAAGTAATGTGTAATTTGGTGATAGTCATTCATCCAATCCAACTATCCAAAACAAACAAAAATCAATGAAAAGCACTAGAATAACATATGCTTAATCAGAATCCTCGTACACTCCATCATCATCAGACAACTCATCAAATGATCTTATGTCAAGCTGGTAGCGAAGCATACCTCCAATACCACCAAACCCTCTGCAAAACTGTGACCCTTCTTGAGATTTGTTGGTCACAAATTCCAGTGAGCATCCAAATCGCTTATACTCGTTCGCAAACCACTCAAGTAATGGCATCTTCTCCTGAACCTCTAACTCGGCCGAGGTGGCTGCATCGCGGAAGTTGCTTTGATTACCTTCTTGTTCCTTGTTCATGTGCTTTATGACAATCTCACCAGTGGTAGCATTTTTCAGCACATATCTATTAATATCCAAATTCTCCCATACAATGAGTGTTTCAACAGCTCCCATCTCCAGTGCCTTCAATGTGTCATCAACCCCGTAAACATATTTCCCAGTTTCTTGGCTTATCTCTTCGAAATATTTTCCTATCAAGCGCTTCTCTTGTATGAACTTCACATTAGATAGAATCTCTGCTGATAATTCAATAGCTTGATTAAAGCCATTTTCCCCACCATAGGAAACATCAACCACATTCAATATCTTTGCTTGCAAACGAGGATCGAACATATCTGACTGACTCAGCTCGGTCTTGAAGTCGGCCGAACCGGCAAGTATGAGTCCGGCAACATTAGGCTGACTAGTGGCAGGGTTGATGAAAAACTGAGTAGCAAGCTCTGCGGTCTTCCTAACATAATTGTGCCGCTTTTCCATGCGAAGACGAGCAAAACGCAAAGCTGACTGCCCTCCTCTACCGTGTTTCTTTGGCAGATCAACAGTAAATTTATGAAGCACCTCACGGGTATTTCCACTTAAAGTCCCGAAAAGGGTTCCATTTCCATCCATAACAATAAAACCAAACTTGTCATCAGATTCTAGAAGTTCATTTAGAGCTTCTGTGTGAAATTTGTTATCGCAGAGATAAAGTGATGCATTGATTGGTTTAAAAGGTTCAAAATCAATTGTCACTTTCTTTTCCTTGCCATCGTCAGTGACAATGGTACCAGTATAAAGGACCAATCCATTTGGAGGAACCTTATTATATAGTTTCAACCTCTGTTGAGCAGAAGTTATAGCTCCCAGCACAGATTGTCGGTTTACCCTGCTCTTGATATTTGAAGCAGTACCAAATTCATCTCCCAACATCTTAGTTACACGAGATATTTGATCGCGTGGAGGCATAATCAGAGAAATCATGCTAGTACCATTACCTCTAGCAGCTTCCAGTGCTTTGATCAGCTTCTTGATCTTCCATATCTCGATATTCTTGTCTGATTCACCATCAGCCATTGTTTATGTAGACAGAAAGATTAGCCTACAAACAAATCATGCATATGAATGGAAGTGAATATAGCAAGAGGCGGTTAATAATCAAGTGCCTACTCAAGGCATTTAGAGGCATAATAAACTGGTTGAAATGCATTTTCTCAAGATAAAAGCTATTTTCAAAGAGACCATGGAGATAGAAATTCAAAGAAAGGCCAAAAAGGAACCAAAAACAAGCAAACGCAAAAATATTTTTTGAAAGGAAACATTTGGACGTCTGAGCCCGGGTTCGAACCGGGGACCTCTAGCGTGTGGGACTAGCGTGATAACCAACTACACCACCCAGACAATTTGTAGCAAATGCAAATATTACAAAGAGTTGTCAAATTGCGGCTATAGCACTGTAGTGCAGCAGGATTTGAACAAATCACAATTCTCTGCCATTCGCAATTGATAACATTGATTACAAATTTACAATTACAGAATATAATTGTAATACCTGCAAGCTGATATGATTCCATAATTGGTAAAGAAAAACTATATTTACAAAAGAATAGTGGTCAAACAACAAGAAGAACAATTGAAGCCTTTTGCCACCAGGTGTGGGTTGGCTATATGGATCAATAAACATCATAATTTCTTGTCATAAACAAAATAACTGTAGTACCATGAGGAAATAAAACTAATTAAAAACATGAAAAAGACAAATAGATTTGATGTGAAGAAAAAAATTGAACTCCGAAAAGTATAGTATTGTCCAAATAGCAATCCCATTAGAAGACAAGTTCTCACTCAATCTCCAATTTAAAATACAAAAAATCAATTAACAGTAAGTAAAGGAACTTAATAAGAATTAGTGTTACTTATAAAACTTTAAACCCATGAACCCTATCTCAATCAATCACCATTAATATTTCTCTCACACACCCCCTCCTCCAACTTTTCCTCTCAGAATACCTAAAATATTTCAGACCTAACTTCAGAATTATCATTCTCCTTAGAAAAAACAAATTAAAAAAGGTACAGTTTCAAGTCAAAGCACAGAAAATTAAAGTCAAATTGCAAAATATAAAGCAAGTTAGATCAGACAAGTGAAAAGCACACAGATTCACGTCCTTGCACTACTACTACTACTACTACTACTACTACTACTACCCAGAAACAAATCAAAACAAAAAATTTCATAAAAAAATTAAATAAGAAATGTAAACTTCACTTGCAACCAAACCAATAAATAAATTGATAAAGCGATGGAGCAAAAGATCCATCTCGTAACAGGTTTGAATCGAATAGGAATTGTACCTGGGGCAAGGAGTGTGTGATGTAATGAATGGTTGGGACTAACTAGGGTTTTCGCCGGCGCTTCTGTTACAACATATGAACACTCAGAAAGTGACAATTTCTAAAGAAATTTTTTTCTATTGTCTTTCGGATAGGTTAATAAATCTTGGATCTGGTTTCTCCACCGTTGGATTAGATGATGATGATAATAATAATAATAATAATAATAATAATAATAATAATAATAATAATAATAATAATAATAATAATAATATATTTTAATGAAGAGTATTTTTGTTCAGGTAAGAATTGATTTAATATTTTATTTAATCATTTATCTTTTAACTATGTTATTCTTTTTTATATAAAGCCATAAAATTTATCATTATCTTCAAACAAAACTCAAAAAATTAGTAATTATCTTGAACAAAATCTATATTTTCATCAAATTTGTAATTTATATCTTAAAATAAACTCATATTTTCATCTCCAACAACATCAAATGAAACTCACATTTTAAGATTTATGTAGGATTTTGATTGGGAGAAGAATATAAAGAAAAATATATTGTTTTGTAATTTGGGAATCAAATCTTAAAGCATGAGTTATTTATTTGTTGGATTTAATGATGTTGAAAATGAACATATGAGTTTATTTGTATTTTTGAGTTATGAATTTGATAAATATATGAATTTTTTAAAAATTGATGATAAATTTTATGTATTTTGGTACAAGGAAGAGTATTTTTGTTTTAGGAAGAAAAAAAAAGGTTTTTTTTAACTAAACTTAAATGAAGGTTGAGAAATAATATTATG
>JBBPBQ010020321.1:51826322-51851882 GCA_037974755.1 Cicer yamashitae
ATTTTTACAGAAAACAATGTAATATCCCTTATGTTAAAAGAGAGATTAAGAGGGATAAAAATCATATTTTTTGTGTTTGAAAATTTGTTTCTATATCTCTAAAGAACAAGGTCTAATATGGATTAAATATATTTTTAGTCATTATAAAATTTTAATCTTTTAATATTAATTTCTATAAAATAAAAATAAAAAATATTTTTTAGTCTCTACACAATTATCTTGATATTACTTTTAGTCTTAACCGAAATAAAAATTTTATAATTTTTTAAATTTAAATGAATTAAATATGAATTTTTTAAAAGATAAAATATCAAGATAAAAGCAATAAAAATATGGATTTTGAAATTGATTATTGAACTCATTTCATGGATAAACTTTTTATAATGTTATAAACATGCATCAAAAAATTCATTAAAAAATATATATTGTCTTCAAAGTAAAGACTAAAACTGTATTCATGATAATGCGTATTTGTAGATATCAATCTATATATAAGGCTAAAAAAATGTTAGCTCTTTACTAAAAAAGGACTATAAATTTAAGGTTTAATGACTTGTGGTCGACAAGTGTTATGACTTATGATTTTTTATAATTTATTTTAAAAATATTGTCTTACTTACTTATCAACAAGGGTTTATGAGTTAGTTATTTGAATAAAAAAAGTGCTACGAGTTATTTTCACTTTATGTGAATTTTGTTACAAAACTGGCTAATGGTCAGGGGTGGAGCTTAGTTATGACAGGGGGAGGCCACTGCCACCCCAAAATATTTTCTTCTTCGATAAAAATAGGTATATCTACGATAATATTTATCTATAATACATGGTATATATAATTAATGTGTCATTAAATATTATTAAATTGTGGAGTAATTTAGTGGTAATGAAGATTTTTGTAAACTTTATGTCCCTGGTTCAGCTCTATGATAGCAGTTTTTGTTATTTTATTGTAAATATAATAGTTTAATTGACAAAATTGTCGACTACTTTTAATACACCTAAAAATTAAAATTACCACTGCACCAAAATCAAATATAAAAAATTACAACTCTAATGGTTAGTAGTAGCTTAGCTTAGGCGACCTTTATGGCTAGTCCCAATATTTATTTTCAAGTTTTAATCTGCATTGATCCATTAATTTCAAATAAAATGCTGTCACTTATATTTTAAAAAATATTGGTTAAATATTGTTTTAATCAAAAAGGTAAGTAAAAAATGAAAAATTTAAAATGGTTGGTTCATACTATTGCTTTGGACTAATTTGATTTATTCTATCATATGTTTTAAAACCAAAAGTTTTCCCGTATTGAGTATTAAATATTTGACCATTTGATTTTTTAAAATAAAATATTTTAACATTTGATTTTTTAAAATCAAATAGTTTAGTTCGGAGTTGTACCATTTCATTTAAGAAAAAAAAATTGTGATAGAATCAAAATATTGTGAAAAATCCTTCGTACATTTTGGCAAAAGTTTAGCACACTATCTCACACTCATATTGACCATCTACCATATCTTAGACAATTAATAAATAGAGGAACTAGTAATAATTTAACAATTTGGATACTTGGAAAATGCAATTTCATCAATAAGAACAAAGGAACTTTTAGAAATATTGTTTAGTTTGCTCTATTTTCATTCTGTTTAAATATTATTAGGTTAGTTAAAGGTAGTTAGGTTGTTACAGTTTTCTGTTTTCTATTTTTATTTAGTTTCATCTTTCTTCTCTTTTTTCATTTGTTACTTGGTCTCTATAAACTATTACAAATATAGTCAAGTTAATTTTTTTTTTTGTCTTAGAAGAGATGGTCTACCATAATTAACTCATATAACAGCGACATTTCGAGTTCGAATCTGAGACAAGACGTCCAATCTAACAATATTGATATTTGTCAGTTGAGTTAGGAGTTAAGTACTAACCAAGTCAATTTAATTGATCGTATTTTCCATTCTTTTAATTAATGAGGTAATTCAGTAAATGGATATCCTTCCCTTCTCTCCATGAAAGCTGTTTGATCTAATAGGAACTGAAACTGGTCAATCATAAAACTTCAATTTCTAAAAATGCAATTCAGCACAACAATTACGGGGGACTCAATTCATACACAAATAAAAATATGAACCTAATAAAACAATCATGATATTCTGATGACTATTTGTTTGATCTTTTATTGCGTTTTAACAATATTTTTCATTCCCAAATATTTTTCATTCCAAACACATTTTATACAGTTTTTGATTTTATACATCATTGATATTTAAACACAAAATTCTGACACTGTATAAAATACATTTAGATTAAATGTGTTTGGTTTTGGAGAAGAGCATGAATCAATATCATTAGAAACCGTATAAAATATGTTTGAAATACAGTGTCAAATGTCAACTTTTATATCTAAAAATCATTTCTGTATTTTATATTAATTTTTTCTCACTTCTCAAATCCAGACACACTAAAACCTGGTGTATTTTAAACCGGTTAGATATACGATATCAGAATTTTGTGTGCAACTTGTTGATTGGGTATTGACATATTCGTATACAGCGTGGTAGTTAAGAAGACAGTGGTTAAAAAGAGGGAAAACCAGAGATTGCTTACATCATGCGGATAGATACAGCATGGATAACTTTGAAGCAAGAAACTGAGTGCGATTCACTAATAATGAAAGAGGAAATACAATATGTGAAAAGACAAAAATCTTGGGGACAAACAATCTTTTAATAAACTTTTAAAGATTGTCATATTCTCCTTTACTCTTTTCAATGATTGATCCTCTAATTTCAAACTTGTTTTGCTTATTTCATTTACTTCTCTCGCCACATTTCAACTTACTGGCTAATTGAGCTCACGACAAAATAGACAATTATTCACATTTGCTAATAAAAGTCATTTTGTTATTGACTTGTCTATCCATCTATTTACGAAATTATTGTACTTTTTTTTCCATCGGATGAAATTACTATATTTTACGACAACAAAAAACAACAGCTTCAGTTATAATAATTATTCATGTTGTTTTGTGGTACAAAAAATGACTAAATGACATTAATTTCCTTTCCTTCAAAATCTCTAATTCCATCTGCGGATGTTCCTTCACGGATATCCTGTACAATTTGGAAAGGGGTTTCTAACCTGATTCTTAAGGGCCAAAATTGTGGACATATACAGAGGAAAAAATTGCAGAAAAATAATGGAAAATGATGAGGCATTTTAATATGGCAGTGCACCACAGTTGACTATACAAACCTCATAAATTTACAACAAATGATACATTACAGATACTGTCGGGAAAAAACAAGGTGCCTCGTCAACTCTTGAATCTGCATGTTGAAAGCCGCGTTAGTTAAAGACTAATCTAACATGTTCATGCAGTTATCAAGTCAGATTTGGAATATTTCGGTGAGCATCGGCAAATTCCCGTACTAAACGCTTTAAAACTCTCCCACCCTTCCCTTGCATATGTCCGAAATCGCTCTTCAATCCATCAGAGTTCTTGCTCTCAAGATAATCAGAGGCTGCATCAGCAAGGGCCTTGGACCAAAGGGGCACTAGGGTCTCTGCTTCTCCATGGTTTAGGTATTCAGCAGGAAGAGCCTGAACCTGAAAATTCAAATGGTCAATAATCAAACTGAGCACAAGACAAACCCATAACATCACAATGCCCATAGCCCTAGGTCTCTAGAAGAAAACTTCAGAGTCAATTCAAGTCCAGTCAAACAAAGCCAATAAAACCTTAGCTACTAGGCATGAAGCAATTCATCCGACCACTCCTAGTCAAAATATAAAATGTTACTCCGTTCTTTTTTAAGTATCATTTTTTAGAAGCGTTTTGTTTGTTTTTCTTTGTTGTTTTTAAAGTTCAAAATAGTACTAACTATTTTTTGTCAAAAATATCCTTGACTATTTATTGCAGATAGAGAAAGATGTGAAATGAGATAATAAATAGTTAAGGTATTATCGAAAAAAGACATGATTCTATCAAAACTAACAAAATCAATTGGTTTTCTTGGTATGGGTAGATTACTTTAAAAACGGCAATTAAAAAGAAACAGATGCAGTATATAATATGGTGGAAAATAAAACCATAACCGTTTTATGGTTCAAGACTAAAAAAAACAGAGAATTTAGAAGAAAATCCAATCCTAACTGCCTGGTTTCGATATAGGAAGAGTCACACAAAATAGCAAAACTTAAATGCAACATAATAATATTATATGCAGGCAAAAAGGCGAAAAGGAGAAAGAGACCGCCGACTGTAGCCATCCATTAAGAGTTTGCCAGCAAAGTATAGGCTTCCATGATGTTCTTTCCGATAAAGTGCAAATTGCTGCCAGTTGTTGCAGAATTGTTGCACACTTGTGAACCTATCATGTAAAACACAATTCTCTTAGGTTATGGATCAATCAAAGCTAACAGCCTCCATATATATCAGGAAAAAATCACAATTAATATTGAAACAACATCGATAAAGCTTAGGGAGTAGGGAGGAGTGGAGAAAGGAACATAAGAAAATTTGACCCTTAGATACTCTTGGGTTAAGAACACATCATGATGCTCATATAATTTAGAGAAAAGGCAGTTATTATTTTCAAATTTTAAGTGAGGGATGAAGCTGCATATTTCCGAACTGACTAAAATAAAAATTGCGATTAAAAACCTATTTTTTCAAATGCAAGCTATTTTTTAGTCCTATTCTTGCTTTTGTGAATCACAGAAGTAATCCAAGAAATTACATTTTCCCCCTCAATGAAATTATATGTTAAAGACCTATCTGTAAAAAGAAATAATGTAAAAACAGGGAAAATCTTGGTGGACAACAACGACTCATTTCTACAGAAAATGCTTCAGAGGAAAAACAGCAAGGTTCCAACAAGAGAGCTAATTCTTAAAATAAATAAAGTAGCCAATATCATTCAAGCAGAATCAGAATCTGCATACTCTATCATTTCTCATTGCTTTGCTTCTACTTCAGCACATAAACTTAAATTTACTGGCTCTTGAGAATATTATAACAATTCATTTACAATGAGATACTTGCCCGTGACATTGCAGACACACCGAGTAGGGCATACACCACATTAGATACAAGTCCCTCACCACTGTGGGATATGACATGAATGGCTGTGGTGTTGAATGACCCCTCAATACAATTCAAACATTCTAACAAAGAGACAAGGCCAACATCTAAGAAACCTGAAGAGTCAAAGAAATGAGAATCAACCACGTGTAATAATAAGTATAAAAATGAGATTTAAATATGCACCATGGAAAAATATGATAACTGTTGTAAGTATTATATATCTAATTCCATAAAATTTGAGTAGAAATGTCAAACTAAGATTAAGCACCTGTATATAAGAAGCCAATTACAAAGTCATATATTAACAAATTCAGTAGAATGCTACGACTTAAACCTAAAATTGGTTTAGATTACATGATTTCATATACGGACCATGATGTGTTATTCATTTTTGTAGATTTTAATAATTTAATTTCATATCCATTGTGAATTTCTCAAGATATGCAACTAAACTCACAATTGAGGATTACTTATATAATAACAACAAGCAATATAGACTTTTCTTACAAGACAAATATGACATAGCAGCTAGAGCAGCACCACGGTGCATGGCTGTACAGCATATAGCTGCTTTTTGGATAGAAACTTCAAGAAGAGAACCAGAAGCTGAAAGGGCACCCTGTGATATCATCAAACTGGTAAATATAGACTTCATTTTGACTGAAGCAAATAAATCAGACCAAAATATAAAAAAAAAAAATCACAACTAGATTCTTCAACCTCACTTTAAATCTGGGCCCACACTCCAACAAAAAAGAAAAACATTAAAAAATAAAGACCTTATTACAAGAGCGAATATATGTGGATGCAAAATTGGTGTAGGCCTCCACTAAGTCAGGTTCTTGGTCACATATGTAGGAAGAACTTAGAGCCATTACAGAAGTTGAATGAGTAAATCTTTCAAACATGGTGACAAATAAAGGTCCATACTCCTCTCGATGACCAAATTCTTCAATGACAATGGAAGCTGAAAAATATTAACTGAATTAGAAAATAAGTAATGGTTTATTTCAACAACTCATAAGGTGCTGAATAACTTTATATGAATATGAAAACTAACACAAACTTCTGATTTTGTGTGTCTCTATATGATAACATAAACAAATGAAAAAAGTTACAAAACATTATTAAGTAAAAAGCTAAATAATATCTTCATTAATGGAGGCTGCAAGATTTTCAAAAACAAAATATACAACAGAAATACTGGCAACACATTCTCTTACACATGCTTTAGAACACACACCCTCCTATTAGTTGTTGGTTGGTGTGGTATTTCCAACAATTTCACTTATTTTTGAACTGTTTCTTATAATTTAATCAACTTAGTCTTGCCCCTTTACATAGTGCTAATCAGATCATAAATTTATTAGAAGGATTTATCATAGAGAAAAACGATAAAAACTAATTATCAACTTAAAATAATATGAACTACGTTTGAATCTTTCAAACTAAAGCCAGTGCAAGGATCAAGAGTAGTTAAATCCTAAGCTTACTAATGTGTGAAAGTAAAGCAAGCCAAACAACTACCCTGACTTGATGAATGGGGAGGATTCTATCATGTACCAATTAGATTTTCTCTCAGAATTTGAACTGTAGGCTTAACTCAATTCCAAAAGCTAGCTGAAAAGGTGAGAATTGCCCAATCATTAGAAAGACTACTTTGGTCATACCTCTAGTCAATACACTCCCTCATGCCCAAGACCAAACATCTAGAGTGTATACACATGCAGTTGGCCCACAATGCCCTTTCACACCTAGTAGTCGATATCTAGAGCGTGGACAAATACAGGTGGTCCAATAACATATCTAAGAGAGGCTCTGGTCTCACCTTGAGTAGTTTTATAGAAGTTAGTTCAAGACGTGAGAATAGTTCAAGCTTTATAATGACTACTTTGTTCATATCTCTAGTTGATGTGGGGCCTCAACAAATTTCAAGAAAAATATATGCACAACTAAAAAGGAGCAGCCAGTTCAGCAATTTTCTCATAAGCCAATCTGTGGGAGGGTTTGACCCCACAGTTGCTTCACCACTATGAAGGATAAGATGCATATTTCACATTCTCAACATCCGCACGACCTATACTAAGATTGGCAATTTAAACATAAATTCAATTAAAAGATGAGTGGTATTGGGACTGTCCTACTAAAGCACAAGTGTGCCAAAACATGAAATAAATTGCTGTATTGCCATATGATGTTTTCTTGATTGACAATCACATAGAAAAAAGTCTGAAAATACCAGCTAAAAGCGCACATTTTTATTTCCCACAATAATGTGCATGTACCAGTACTTTGCCAAAAGTCATTAAGATTTAACAACCAAAACAGTCAGGATAGTTCCAACCAACTCGGAATACGGGTAATCGGGTATTAAATGAACACGAGATACCGAAGAAAACCCTACCAGTTCTTATATAGCACTCATGACTTTGGAACAAAACAAAATTTGTCGACAGCCAATCGACCACTTTGGGGAGTAGGGTCACAAAATGCTGACCTGCATATTCAAAAATAAAATAATAATAATAATAATATATTTCTCAGGATAAGAACTCATGAACTGTCATCAAATGTGTCCAAGAAGAAAACGAGTTAACCTGAAGATTGAATAGCTAGGGAAAGAGCTCGGCAAGCTGCTATCGATAAATTACCACTCTCCATATGCTCGGAGGTAAATATTTTCTCCAAGATGGGCCAGAAAACCCTTAGCAGTAAAAGTATCAAGTCATCTGCAGCAGGTTCAGTTGCCACAGATATCGAAAGATGACTGAATATAGTTCCTATTCTGAATTAAAAGGATTGTCAATGATAGAAGGGTCAGAAATCAGAATAAATGACCATGACAAATTTATACTGTCAAATATGAAAAACATTAAATAGGAATAAGAATAACATGAGTTGAGGAATTTAACGCTACAAGAAACAGTCCATTCTATGTGAAAAATATAGATTATGAACATGAGTTGTGTTAGGCTGAGATTGATAGAGTCTAGACAAAAGGTGCCAATGTACATATTACTGCTTACACTGCTTTTGTGGGACGCTGGGGAACATACGTTTATGGAAGTGTTTCTATTGATTGGTTGGAAATCTACATGACAAGTTCTTTTGAGAGCCAATTGTCAATACAGACCAAATATTCAATAGACTGAGAAATAGAAAAAAGTGAAGTCTGGAAACAACTGAAATGAAGACACAAATTAAAAATTATATATAAAGACTAATAGAGAACTTGCAATTTCATGAATTCAATAGTTTTGAAAACACAAATTCCATATCAGAAACTATCTTGGAAATCCAAATCAGTATTATGTAACAAATGCAATGAAAACTTAATTGGCTTGAGTAAGCAAAACACAACAGTCTGAACATAATATTCACCATAATACCTGTGCAATCCTCTAGAAGCAGCAGTCAAACTCTGTGTATAAGAAGCAGGGTTCTGTTTATGAGAAAGGCCGTTTTCTGGATCAACCTGAAAAAAGTAGGATGAGATCAGCCAATTCAAAGAGCAAATTAAATCAAAAATGTTCTGAAACAAGTGCATTTAGAAATATACATACATACATACATATATATATATATATATATATATATATATATATATAATGGCAAAAGAAGTTGTTACAGATCAAGAACAATTTTTTTCCCACTGGAGCCAGGAATAGCTACAATTTCTTCAAGTTATGCAACAAACATTATGGACAATCCAATTGTTCAGCTTCAAAAAAACATCATAATTGTCCTGCTTAGTTGCTGTGACATCAATAACCTACTTTTTTAAGTATATGGCCAAAGTAATATTGCCTTTATATGACACCAGAAACAGAAAATCTTCAGTTATAGGGAAACAAATAATTGATGCTTCTCTTAGGCTCAATTCAGGGTGGATTTTGATTTTATTATCTGAAATTTTCAAAAACTAAAATCCATTTCAGTGTTGAGTTTTCTATAGTGTTCAATTTTCAGTTCTAAGTTGAATTAAGTTTTTTATTTTTTTTAATTAAATCACTCTCTTTACCCCGTCTTGTTGTGAATTCACTAAATATAAAAAAAATGTGACGTAAAAATAATTAAAAATGAAAAAAAAAATCAATTTTTTTTTAATAAAAATAATTGTTGGAGGTAGGTAGTTGCAGTTGTCGGAAGTAGGTGGTTGGAGTGTGACTGACTGTGGTTAGAGTATGACTGACGGTGGTGGTTGTCGGAAGTAGGTGGCGGTGGTCGGAAATGGTGGTCAGCGGTTGTTGGAGTGGTGTTGACGTCAAATGATTGGTCACATGTTAATTTTAAAACAAAAACAAGAATTATAAAACCTATTTTTTTTGTTGAGTTTTAGGGAAAACTATTTCGAAATTAAGTAGCAACTCAGCCCCATTTTACCGGAACAGATTTTGATTTTGAAATTGACTTTCAAAACTATAAAAGCTAAAAACTCCTAGTCACCTCAAACGGACCCTTAGGAAACAAAAATAAATTTTTGTTCTTTATAATATAGAAGCACTTCATAAAAAAGCAATTCTTACAAAAGAAGAAAATGCATAGCAAGGACAAATACATGAAATAGCATATATACTAGAAATTGAGACAAGAAAGACAGTCTAGTTACCGAAACATGAAATAGATGGACTTATTGTCGTCATATATACCAACAAATGAAGCAAGAAAGCAAATCATGAATCTACCTTAATCCATTTTAGCACCTTGGCCATGCTATCTCTCTAGTCTCTAGTGAGAAAAATATTATTTAGAGAAAATTGAGACAAAAAAGCAGTCTAGTTTCCGAAACATGAAATCAATGGACTCATTGTCATCATATAATAACAAATGAAGCAAGAAAGCAAGTCATGAATCTACCTTTATTCATTAGCACCATGGCCATTCTATCTCTAGTGGGAAAAATATTATTTAGAGAACAGAATTATAAATAGCCAGTAAATTTTAAACACTAAATTATAAGAATCAAATGTAAAATTGTCTTCTTATCTTCACATAAAATTAACATACAGCGATTTTTTATTTCATTGTCTAAGTAAAACCAAGTACAGGGGAATCGGTGCAGAACACTGATAAAATACAATTGAAAGAACCAGAAAGCATCAAAGAATAAAAAACAAAGACAGTGTGCAGGATGGGAAAAAGAAGGCTCACAAGTTTCCCAATAGCTTCATAGCTAGAGGAGAGCAATTTAGCCAATAAGTTGCTCTTCAATTCAAGATTAGGAACAGTACCAAGGACCAGACTTATTGCATGCATAACTTCTTCTTCATCTTCCAAAGATAAATGCCACTTCTCTAACCCCTACAAGAAAAGACAACTTATTGAGAAAGGAATCAGACTGATCAGGAAAATAGAGAATATTCAGTAAGAGCAAATCCATAAGCTTCCATTTAAATTAACATGCTGAGGATTTTTGGCCACGGTGTAACATGGAAAAAGGGTACAGGAGTCGACAATCAACAAGTATCAACATTGTAGAGAGATAAATTATATCAACAGAAAATCCTGCACAAAGCATCACACAACTGCACACATAATATTATCATTCAGGAATGTACTCTGCTGTAAGCAGAGAGTAACTACCTCTCCTATCCACATTAAGATTTCCAGATTTGAAGGTTCATAAATTACTACGGAAGCATCTTCGCAGACTTTACGCAGGGCAGATGCACAAGCATTTGAAGAAATAGGTTCAGAAATCCCAGTAGCAAGGAATAATCTGAAAGAAGAAAAGTTGCAGCCCAACATGAATCATGGATTTCAGAGAATTGTCCATCAGCAATAAGTAAATTAAGTTCAACACAGCTATCTTTAGGTTTAACTGAACAAACACTAAATATGATCAGAAATATCTATCAAACATAAATGATCTTAAGGTAGTTCAAAATAATAAAATGAGATGAGAGACCAGTTAGTTCATTAGTTTTGAATACCACAGGAAAATGGGTTCTTTTAGTACTCACAGCAAGGGTCTAAAATTTTCCTTAAAAGCGGATATCCACTTGGAATAAGAACCAATAGCGTCCGCAAGAGATCTGTATACCTAAAACAAAAGTAAACTTTTAAATGTCAAGAAAATAGAACAAACTGCTTAGAAACAAATGCTGCCAAAGGAGAAAATGAGAGAAAGATCATATATAACTCACAATGCAAATGAAACCCTTTAAGCCATCGGAAGGCTTACTCGATAGCATGGTCACCAACTGCATGACTGCAGAGAAATCGAAACTTTGGCCATCCTGTATGATTACATCGGCAGCCTGGAGTAAAGCAAGTGTTACCATAAATAATATGGGTATAGAATAAGTGCTCTATGATCTAAATTAAAAAGCACATCAATGCATTAGCTTTTCAGTAAGCAATAATGTCGGAGTGGATAGTCCACTATTGCTGAGGTACATGCATAACACTTTACTAGCAGAAATGAAAAATCATAGTAGGAAGTTAGGAACTAATGTACAAATGCAAACATTGATAAAAGAAGGTAAGCACGTGCATTAATAAATAAATAAATAAATAAAATAAGACAAACATTACTAAGTTTCTAACAAAAATGTACAAATGGAGGAAGATATCGCCAATGAACATTTTTCATTACAAAAAAATCAACACAACCATACCTTCAAATCAAATATTTAAAGCTTATGCCTCCATCAATATACAATGAAACAAAAGACAGTATCCATTATTAGAAGCATGCGCAAATGAATCATTCAGCACAGTAACAATAACAAAAACAATAATAATAAAAACAAAAGTAGTGTTTTACTAGTTGGGGTTGGCATATGACACCACAATATCCTATCATAAATCATGTCTAAGAACAAAAATATAAATCTTTCTTAATGTTTGGCCAACAGTCTTTTTCTTGGTCTACCTCTAACTATTTGACTACCCCCATCAAATAAATCTTTAATTAACAAATATATGCAATACAAACTTCTTTCGTCTGCAAAGCATTTTACAATATCTCTCTACGAACTCTATTATACACCTTTTCCAAATTTACAAAAACCATCTGCTTGTTGTTTTAATTCTTCCTATATCTGTCCATCAGATAATGTTTTTCATGATCAACCTCCATGAAATGAAACCAAATTGATTTTCTATATTGTGTGTCTCTTGTCTTAATATTTGTTCAATTAGAAAATTACCCTTTCTTAGAACTTCATATGATGATTCATGAACTTAATACCATTATAACTTGTATAATTTTGCATGTCACCATTGTTCTTATAGATCCATTCATCTTACATGAGTTTAGAATTTACCATGAGGGTGTTCTCTTAATATAATAGCAAAAATAATTTAAAATCTACTGAACATTCTTTGTGGCCACTCATTTACAAGTTCATTAACTATTAAAAAAAAACAACAATTTGAAACACAGATAAGGCTAAAGAAGCATCCAAAAGGCCTTCACATGGAATGGAATTAAGTATAACATTGCCAAGCCATCATTGAACATTTAACAGTAAATATTTTGATATGTAAAAACCATTGGTTTTGATGGTTTCCTCAAGTACTCCCTATCTCAACTCCATTATGCTCCTGATTTGCACAATGTACTTTCTACCTGATTAATGATACTAACCCCAACTTTCAGGTTTAGTAGCAAGCACGTCACGTCATATTTGTTTCAGTACAGAGATATTATCACCCCGCACCCGCCCCTTTGTTTCGGGCAAAGTGCCAGCCCAAATACTATAATTAACAGGCTACTAAAGCATCCTATGAAAGCAGCTAATGGTACTCACAGCATTAAGAGCAAATAACTTGCTTTCGATTTCCTTCCAAGGAAGTGATAGATTCGGAGATGCGCACCCACCTATAGAGAGCTGCAAATACGCCGATAATATCGAAATTATGAATTTGAAATTTCACTGACAAAATTGACATAATGCACTGACAATTATGATTAAAAATGTTTGACATCTGATAAGAAGAATGATCAACACATGTGAAAGTATACTATTGGGTCAGCTTTTCATTGTAAGCAAAACTCAAAAATTTCAAATTAAACTATGTGAACAATTTAGATCAAAACTCAATTTTATCTAGCCACTATCATTAGTATCCATTTATAATAACACAACATGATCAAACTTAATTATTATCACACATAACTAATACCAAAGTAATTATACTGTCATAAAAGGTGTAAAACAAAGACCTGGACATTAAGTCACAAAAGAAAGAAAAATATATGAAACTTTCCAAAAGCACCTTTTGCATAAATATCGTAGATCCTAACAGGTGACATATATCCACCAAAAGTTCTACTAGGTTCATTCTGAAATGCATAAGGCCATCAGGCAAATCGACCACTCTGCTTTCATCATTGTATGTAGAATCATCCACCTGTTAAGCATCAGGGTAAAAATTTACTATGAAGACATAGCTTTTAAATCTGTCAGAAATCTCAACAAGATTCATCACAAAATTAAACAGGAAAAAGAAAATCAACCACCAGAACTATGCACTTGAATAAAAGAAATGCTGAGTAGTGCACAGTTACAAACAAAAATGAATTCCACACTAAACATTTGTTTTAAAAGTAGTGGGTTGATGGGACAAATAATATAACAATTTTTTAACTTTAGATGACCATTTTTTTAACTATGCATTGCATGATCTGTCCAGCCAATACAGCATTCAATTGTGTATCTAACATAAAATGACTTATTGTTGAAAACTCAACTGCAACAATTCTAAAACAAATATCCAATATTCATCAAATCTGGGTTACTAATTAGAACAAATAACCAGTAGTAGTTTGGGAAAATTCCATTCACTCTATTTTAATTAAAAAATGAACCAGTTTAAAGATTGCTTTGAAAGCAGACTTTCTCATCAGCACCAACTTGTGTTCAATGGGAATAGCAATCACAAGGGACACAGGTTGAATGTAAGTACTTAGATCCTCTTCGACAATTAATTGTTGAGAGTCTCACATTCGATGAGATATAGTCTGAAAATATGTTTATAGGAGGAAGGCAACCCTCACCTTACATGCCGATTTTGTAAGGTTTGAGTTAAGCCTATCTCAAATTCTTAGATGGTATCAGAGCCTATCTAAGATTCATTGGATCACTTGCTATCAGGTCGCCGACTATTGGGGCCACTTGGGTCACGCTTCAAATGTCCAGCCTTAAGTGTGAGGGGGTGTGTTGAGAGACCCACATTGGATGACATATGGCCTGAAAATATATTTATAAGTGGGAAGCATCTCTCTCTTTATAAGCTAGTTTTATAAAGGTTGAGTTAGGCCAACCTAAAGTCTAAGAATAACTTATGCGAATGGGTGCAAAAAACAATAAAACCCCACAAAAAACGAAAGAGAAACAACATTTACATAAATTGATGCCCAGACTGCAAAATGCAAATAGATTAAGAATAAACCTGAGAACGTAATAACAGTGAATCGAGTAATGCTGAGAACACAGGTGAAAAAATGGCTTCCACGTGTTTTGTTTTTGCTCCATCTACATCAATGCCAAGTATATAGCTAGCAAGAGTGGACCTTTGACAAAAAGATAAAGCAACACAAAGATATCACACACATACATTTGTACAAAATTGATAGGTAAACTATAACAAATTGTGAAGTGATGCTAAAATTGCATTACCAAAACTGTAGTGTTGAGTCTGCAATCTCCCAATCTTCACTTGGAAATGCCACACAGCTGCTAGCATATTCAACAGTTTTATTTCAAACTGACCAAATCTATGATAATATGTTTTATGCAAGCAAGCTGATTAGAGATATGCAAAACTGAGACAAGATTATAAAGTGCCTTTTCAAATATTTGAATAAGTCCGTGCAGGTTTCCAGATTGCAAATCTTAATCTCAATTATTAATCAAACATTTCTACCCTTCTATAGTTATGTAGATTTTAATGCGAGAGCATCTTAGTTCCACAAAATACAGCATGATTAGTTCAAATTTAATCATTATGTTGAATGGAACATTATCTAATAAATCTCTAAAATCCTTGACTCCATGGAATGCAAAAATAAGCAGAAAAGACAACGGCTACGAAAAAATCCAATAAATTGTTGAGATATTACCTCAAGAGTGCATCTGCTAGTGCAAGGGCTTCTGCACTTGCTTCTACAATTAGAGATGGGGCCTAGCACAGATTCAACCAATGTGACGAGTTAAATAAGACACGTATGGCTTGCTCACAGGGAAATGAAAATGTAAATAAATGATAGTAACATAGGTAATTGAGTAATTCTCATACATCAAATAACATGTAATATTAAATAAACAATAATCGCCATAAGTATGAATTAACATTAACTAAACAGACAACAAACAAAAAGGTATCCATAAAAAGGATTTTCAAAAACCTAAGGAACACAAATATACATTCAATACTTACAGCCTGCCCAATTTCTGACAACAAGCATGCAAGGCCACCAATTACTTTCATGTCTCCCCTATTAAGAGCTGGAAAAATAAGTACTTCCTTCAGATAATGTACTCTGCATAACAAAATTTGGGGTACTCCCTAAAGAAAACCCAAATCAAAATCAATACATAACCCATTCACAGAAATAGTGCATAGAAATGTACAATGTGTGTCAATTAATAAAAAAACACTAGTTTTATCTAGTAAAGTGCCTAAAAATTCATCCCATATCTTTCTAGAAAATATTAGGCACTAAGCTATTGTAGTACAAATCCATTGCTTTTATTGGTGTTTTTCACATATGACAATATTGTTAGTTACATGTGACAAATTTAAGGACCTACCAAGAAAAAAACCTAGTATATAACTTCAAGTCTTGAACACAATTTAAAATCTGAGTATGAGACAGTACATACATCAAGCACATAGTATAATAACTTTCTTAAACAATTACATACATGTGCAATTAAGCTAAATATATCAATACACAAGAGTTTAAATGGTGTTCCATCAGAGTGGACAGCTATACCTCGTGTTTAGTCACAAGTTCAATAAGAACTTCAATGGCAAGATCAAATGATGAAGAATCCTACACAAAGAATGTGAATATAAATTAATCTTGAGCAGTAATTATTACTCCAATTTAAGAAACAAGTACATGTAAACTGGATTACCTGCAACGAGTTAAATACAAAATTTAGAAGTGGGTGAGCTGCCAACGTTCCTGGAGAAATCTCTGAGAAGCAACCTGCTCTAACCTAAACACAAGAAGGCCATACAAGGATAAAATCAAAAACTACAGAAAAACTACAATGATGCTTGGGATAGATGAATATTCATGTTAAACATAAAACAAGAGAACCAGGCAGAAGATTTCTTTCCCAGCAAACAACCAGGGACAACCAGGCTTAAAATAATACAACTCTAAAAGTATGCAACATGGTGAAATTGCCAAAAAACAGTACCCACCCAGCTCAATAAGCAGCGCAAAATTTTTCTGTTCCTTTCATTTTGTTGGACAGATCCATCAAAATTTACTTGAGATTGCCGCAGCAAGAACTCGAGGACCATAGGTGTATGAGAGAGAAGCTGTAAAACAGAAGTGTGTGTGTAAAGTCATGGTAAGAGAGAAAGGACGTACAGAAACCCAGCACATAGAGGAACATATCCAAAGCAAAATTTCCTAAACCTCTTGGGTATAGTGGATTTTGTGTAACGAATCAATTTTAGAATCAATACGCTGGTTGTCAACAACTTCCTCTGGCAGGACAGTGAGCATCTCCATGACAGCTGCATTGCCATTATCTTGGCTCTGCAGATTCCGGAGACTGTAAAAAAGCTGCTCAATTGGGTTTCCATGTGCAACTACTTGAAGTATGAGTGCCGAGAGTGCAAGACAGATCTGTGTTAAAAGCTGTCGCGACAACAACAAAGAGCCAATCTAAATGAAATTGTTTTAAACATAAATCCATCTTTAAGACAACTAAAAATGTCCTTATATTTCTGCAAAACCATAAAAGAAAGAAAGAAAAAACAATGCACCTGTGGATGACCACTACTGAATCTTTTGACAGCAAGAAGAAGGGCATTTACCAAAGCATCCTTAACTCCTGATTGCAGAAGATAACCTTCATTTTGTATCTGTAATTCGAAAAGCGTAACAATAATCATCAGTCATAAAACAAGGTTTTAAATTTCAGTTACAGTTTCTGCTATTGCGAATAACTGTGGTAGAAAAGCTCAATTGGTTATGAATTTTATCTTTAATTAGAAAGTAATAATTTAACAAAAATTAGATAAGGATCATAAAATGTGATTGAATTTTGAAGTGAAACTTTTGCACGCATCAACAAACTCAAAATTGAGCTTTCACATCTAAAACAAGTTGTCTCTAAGCTCATCACATCACATCACAATATAAGCAAAGTTTAATAAGAGTGTGAAGAAAAAGCAAAGTTAAGAAACATTTTTAGTTCACATAATAAGCAAAATCAAAATCTTCAACCATAAAACCCAAGCATGTAACAATTGGTGAAGGACTCGAACAAAAATGAACAAACAAGTGAATTACGAACAAAAATGGTATCTAGAGAGAGAGAGAGACAGAGAGAGGGAGAGAAGGACCTTGCGTTTGAGAATCTGGGCAGCGAAGAACTCGACTTCGAAATTGGAGGCGAGAGGGTGAGAGAGATCGGAGGTGAGAATTGCGGTGGCGACATCCCAAGCTGCATGAGTTTGTTGAAACTGAACGAGCCATTGATTAGCTGCGACGCGGTTACAGGATTGGGTATCGTGGTTCAGCACATGGACAGCTTCAGCAACCTTCATTGCCAATTCCATGTTCTAAATTATTTTTCTTTTTCTTTTTTGTTTATAAATAAATAAAATAATTTAGAAAATTGGAAATTGGGGAATGATGGAATTGGATTGAGGTGGGAGAAGGCGACGCCTGGAAGGATTCTGTTAATTTAACCGTTGTTTTGTTCCAAACTCATCGGACGGCTATGTATGAACAAGTGTGAGTGAGAGAGCGAGTGAGAGAGGGGTGAGGGTGAGGGTTTGGTTTTGCTCCTATGCGACCCACCTTACGCCAACTTTTGTTTTTTATTTTACTCTTTTACCCTCCATTCCCTCTTTAGATCTAAATCCTACTTTGTGTTCTTTTGGTTGAAGCCATATGGGGGAGAGGGGAAGCAAGAAAAATATTTAAATTTTATTCTAAGAGAAAATAAAACAGGGGGAAATTAAAATCTATATTTTAGTTAGGATTTGGAGGAAGAAGAGGGCAGTAGAGGGAACAAAATAAAGTTTGTATCATTTTAATTTAAATTTTTTTCAATATTAGTCTATCATGTTTTATTTTTTTATTTATATTTAAAGTTTATATCATATAAATTATACATGTAAAAATTTACATAAATATAGAATCATTTGATATGTAATTGAAATTCGTGAAAATTAACATTGTTCAATAAAAAAGCATAAAACATTAATTTTGATCTATCTCAATAACATATCAAATGAATTTAGGATTTACGTAAAAATTTACATGCATTATCTATATAATATAAATTTTCAATCCAAACCAAAATAAATTGGAAAAATAAAATAAAGTGAAATAGAGAAGGTTGACCGAGATGAAGGAAGATTTTGATTGAGATGATCCAAGTCAACAAAAACAACATGAAAGCTACTTTTTACTTGTCTTCCTTTGGCACAAGCTTCACAAATTTTGTCCTTTTCAAAATTAATTTTTGGAAGGCCTTTAACTAATTCTAATTTAGACAATTTAGAAATAGTGTTTAAACTTGTATGACTAGCTCGTTTATGCCATACCCATTTATCCTTTTCAATGGATACAAAACAAGATTCAGTAGGCAAATCATCAAGATATAGCTTATATAAATTCTTTTTTCTAAAACCGGAAAAGAAAACTCTACCCGAGGATGAGTGTTTAACCTCGCATAGATTGGGTTTAAAAATAACTTCAAAACCACTATCACAAAGTTGACTAATGCTAAGCAAGTTATGTTTTAAACCATCCACATATTGAACATTTTCAATTTTGGCAGAATTTTTATTACCAATGATACCGGTACCTTTTATTTGAGCTTTATCATTATTTTCGAATGTGACCGATCCTCCATCCTTTATTTCCAATGAAATAAAGCAATGCCTATCTCCTGTCATATGCCTTGAGCAGCCACTGTCCAAGAACCAATGTTTTCTTTTGTTGATCAGAGGATGTACCTTTTCAAATTCTGTATTTGTCATGAGGCAGAGGTTGGCCTCTTCTTCCTTTTCTTGCTCAGAGGATGAATCATCATTGTCATCCCACGTGATCATCATAGATTTGTTTTTGGAAGGAAATCTTCTTGATCCCTTTTTGTTTAGAGGACACTCAGTTTTGTAGTGACCCAACTTGTTGCATCCAAAACAAGTAATCTGACTTTTGTCAATTTTTTCTTTTTGAGGAGATCTTTTGTCTTGTCCTCTACGATTTATCATCCTCTGGATTCTTCTGGAAATTAGAGCAAGTTCATCTTCTTCCTCAGATAGAGGATAGTCTGCACTTTCTTTCTTTATGGCTTCTTCAGCTCTTTTGGAAGATGAGCTTTTTGTTTGGCTTGATTTTAGAGCTATCATTTTTCCCTTTTTGCTTGGTTTGTCAGCCAGCAACAGAGGTTCATGAGCTCTTAGAGTTCCAACCAGGTCCTCTAGTTTCATGTTGGCCAAGTCTCTTGCTTCTATGATGGCAGTCACCATTGGTCTCCATTCTTTTGGTAAACTCCTCAAGATTTTTCTTATCCTCTCTTGAACGAAATATACCTTTCCAAGAGATCTCAGGTTGTTTAGTATGATTGTCAATCTTGAGAACATTTCATCAATCGTTTCTTCCTCCTTCATTTCAAATAACTCGAACTCTCTTACTCTCATGTCAATCCTTGATTCCTTTACGTGGCTTGATCCTTCATGATGAATCCTTAGAGTATCCTAGAGTTCCTTGGCGTTTTTGCATTCTTCAACTCTATCGTATTCTTCCCTGCTCAAAGCACACGTTAGAAATAAATGAGCTTTAGAGTTTACGAGTACCTTAGCATTTTCATCAGCCGTCCATTGTGCTTGAGGTTTCTCGTCGGAGGTTGCATCTGTGTTGTTGATTCTGATGACATGATCCCCGTTTTCAACAACAGACCACATGTTGTTATCTTGTGATATGAGAAACAATCTCATCTTACTTTTCCAGTGGTAGTAATTTGTACCATCAAAGTAGGGAGGTCTGGTGAAGGATCCTCCTTCAGGAACATACTTAGCTTTTGACATTTTTTCTTTGGATCTTTTTCTCTTACACTGTTAGATGTAATATTTCTAGAGAACCTTGCTCTGATGCCAATTGATGGAGCTAAATATCACTAGAAGGGGGGTTGAATAGGGATTTTGGCGTTTAAAAATAGTTTTAAGAGTTTTTGAGTTTCTGTCCTCTCTGAGATGATACGAACTGGAAAATTGATTTTCAAACTTTTTAAGTGAGAACAGAATAAATGCAAGGAAAATATAAAGAGATAGACACACAACTTTTATACTGGTTCACCAAAAGATGGCTACGTCCAGTCCTCACAACCTTGTGAGATTTCACTAAAGATCAATCAGATCAGCCTCTTGCAGAGGATGATTACACTTTGTGTATTCTCAAGCTTCACCAAGCTTACAATCAAGTTTCAAATATTTTCAAGTACAACTTACTTGAAAATTACAGAGTGATATGAGTATGATTTCTTTTCTCTCAACTTAAACACTTTCTAAAAAGATATTTCAAAGATCTAGTGTATAGATGTAGAAAGTATGAAGAGAGAATGAATATTGCTTATGATAAACTTTAAGATTCTTGATCTTTTTCTGCAATATTGTTGTGTGTTTTAATGATGAATAGCTTGCTGCCTTTTATAGAGGTCTTGTGATGTTCTTTCCATGAGACAAGCTTTTGTGACCGTTTGGAATCAATTCAAATCAATCCATGGTCTTTCATCATATTTACGAAAATGCCATCCAGCTGCCCTTGGACATATGCAGTCCATCCTCAGCCAGGAAATTGACTTGCATTGGACCTTGGTCTTGTGTAGTCTTTTTCTTTTCTCATTCTTCAAGACTTGTGACTTCTATTTTAAGTTTGTTTGCAGTTGCCTTTCTATATATTGACTTTGCTTTATTTTTCCAATCATCCAAGAATGGTATATAGGGCTGCCCATTAGCCTTTGCACATGGGAAAGTAGTTTGCAACATGTGACTTCTTGAAAACCCAAGCTATAAGCCATCTTCGTACCTTGTACAGCTAGCCTTGTGATTTCTTTTGATCAAATGCTTTATATAATAATTTATTCATGCTGGTTTGATCTCTTTTGATGTATTAAAAACGTTATTTCAGCGAGGATGGAAAATTTCATCTTGAAGACCCATCCTCTCAATGTTCTGTCCTATCCTCCAGCTTGAACACTTAATAAATTAATCCAGATTTTTCTTCCTTTTGATCTAATTGATGATTAACCTGTTTTCTTATAATAATTCAATCAAAATCACCGATTAGTCATAAACCACAATCATAATCTTTAAACAATTTTGTTATCATTAAAATCATTTGAGAGATTTTGTCTCAACAAAGATATGGGATATAAAGCTGGATAAGGATATGATGATATATGACAAAATAATGACAGGATAAACATTATCATATCTTGTGTTTGATACACACATATGATAACATTTTATTTTGTCATGTATCTCATCATTATATGATATAATAGATATTATATTTAAATAACAAAATTACCATTGTGAACAATTACATATTACTTTTTTTAAAACTAACTTATTATATTTTAATTATAAACTAACAAAAAAATTAAATAAGTAATGAAATAATTTTATATTAAAACTATTCATTGACACTACTAAATAAACAATTTAAATTTTTGAAAACAAAATCACGAGTAACCAAATAATTATATTTTATTTATTAGAATGTAAATAAAGATATGATATATATATATATATATATATATATTATATGTAAATGACAAGAATACCTTGTAAACAAATTATATTTATTTTAAAATTTCAATTAACTTTCATATTTTTATAATTGTGAATACTAATTTATTAAATTATATAAAAATGCAAAACTACCTTGTGTAAAATCATAAACATTTTTTAAATTAATTATTAATATTTCATTTTTAAGTTTAATATCAAATTCTATTAATTATTTTTCTATTTGATTAGATTTACATTTTTATATTAGATTATATTTTATAAATTGTTTTTATATTTATATTTTATTATATTTCAATATATATTTTAAATTATATTTTATAAGGGTAATTGAGTAAACTACTATTCTTATCTTATCGTGTTGGTTTTTAATCCAACTCATATTCAAGATAAAAATTTAAATTAAGTGTATTTTGTTCAATTTAAGGAGAGATGCAACTTTAGATAGAGATATGTTTGATTCAATAGATGACAGAGGAGGAGAGTGGAGAAAATTTAATTTAATGTGTGTTTGGTTCAAGGGAATAGGAATGAATTTTAAATAGTTTACCAATATTTTATTATTCTCTCATACAAGGATCGTAATTGAACACATGCTTATTTGATACTTGCAAAAAATATCCACAACGGGTAGGGTAAAAATCCACGTTATGAATACAAGTGCGAACAAAAATAATTATCCACAAAAATTAGCGACTATAGACAAATTAGTACCCACCAAAATGTCAATAAAGATATAGACTTTATCGTAACTAATAATATTTAATATACCAATCTAAATAAACAAATAAAATTCCTCATAATTTTTTCGAATGGGATACAAAATATTTCATAGCCAATACATTTATAAAGTTAATAATTAATTTCATAAAAAATGTCAATTATTTTCTAAATTTTATTTTGTTTTTATCAAAAAAAAAATTGTGTTTGGTCTAGTAATTATTATTTTTTATTTTGTTTATGTTGATATAACTAAATCAAATAAATATTTACATAATTCAATATAGTTTTGGATAATTTGAATACTTTAGTTTATTATTTTTAAGATTTAATATTAAAGAACTTTGAATATTTTCTTAATTGTGTTAAAATGACATAGTATTTTATGATTTAACAATTTATTTTTATTCAAACGCGGGTAATGGGTATGAGTACTTAGATATTAAGAGAGCACTAGTATAGGTACTAAGAGAGCACTAGTATGGGGATTAAAATTTATATCCACGAAAGTATGGACCTAGGTACTATATTTTTTTAAATTGTGAGTACCAGGACGAGTAGTATAGTTCTTTGTCCCCATCTCACTCATTATCATCCCTACTCCCTTCCACTCCAAAATCCTCTAATTTTGGGAGAGAGCAAAATTAGGTCAATGAGGAGTTTGACTCTCTTTTTCTCTTATCTCCTCTTAAAAATTGAACAAAACACAAATTATTTAAGATATCCTTTCTCCCCTGCAATATCCTTATGTTCTAGTCTACGTTTGTTTTAGACTAGATAAAAAATAATATCTAATAAGTTTAAGACTTCTAAAAACACTTATTTACCTAAAAAGGTCGGAATATCAGTCACAAAAATAGCATTTTAGGTCAACCAAACTAACATACTTAAGTAAATATGAAAAATATTATTTATTAGATTACTTATTTTGCTTTAAATTATAAATTTGTAGCTTTTTAATAATTTAAGCACAATAGTCTACATTTATTTTTTACATATGTAAACATAATACTATAAAATACATGTGAAGAAAAGTATTATATAAAGTCATATTCTTTAAAATATCATATTAAATCTCAAAATATAATTTAATTTTATTTATGTATTAGTTTGTTAGTATATTTAATCTAATTACTTATTTAACTATTAAAATGAAATAGAATTTTAAATAGATTAATAGGTCATGTCATACTTTCATTGAGGTCAAGTTAATGGCTTAAAAGCAAGCATGTAATAGATAATATGTTTTACTAATTATTTATCTTGAAATGTAAATTTGTAAAAACAATATCAATTATTTAATTTAATAATATTATAAAGTTTATCAATTTTCGTGATTTGTTAAATGAAATTCAATATTTAGAGACATAAGTAGTGTCTTATATGGAATGGCACAATAAGTCAACATACCTCATTTTTCCCCGCACCCCCAACAATTCGTTAAAAGTGGGACATACCAACTTATATATATGTGGATTAAAGCTCACACACTTGACAAATTAATAGATCAACCGGTTATTTATCAATAACAAAAGTAAAAGTAAATGTATTAATTTTTAGACGAATTTGAAACGTAATTTCAAAATTAGTCCATCAGAATTCAACATAATCCAACTATTATTACTCTATCAATAAAACTATAAGCTTACTAGGCAAGTTGACTGTCTTTTTTATTGTGTTTAGTTGCATATATTTTTTTATTTTATTTTGTTTTTATATAATAATAGGAGTATACGTTTTATTTTAAAATGTCTTTTAGTTTTATTATATCATTTTATATAAACTTATCTAGATTTTAGTTTTAATATTTATGCTATATATTTTGAATTTTAAATATACTGTGTTGTTAAAAAGTTCTATATAATTATGGTGTTATTTTAAGTTTTAATTTGAAAACAAAAATGAATTATTAAGTGTAAATTTTTCTTGAAAATGTGTCACTACAATTAAAAGTTGTCCTTATATAATTGTACGAAAATTTCTGACAAAAATGTTATTTTCAATATGTAAAAAAATCAAAATAAAACCTACAAATTAATATATAAATATATTTTATGTCAAGTTATATTTAATAAGTGATTGAATGGTTAATTTTAGTAAAATTTTTAATCGTGTATTTAACTTAGCCTAATTTTGCCCATCAAAATAGAACCGACATAAGAAAACTATTTCATTTCTTCAAATGGAATGTCATTCATGTGACACATTATATTATTATGCACTCTCATTATAAAATTCATTGTAAAATTTATCTTAAATGAGAGGAGTTTTAATTATATATGATTGTGTGGTCAAAATTTAACTATTTCACTTTTAATAAAACTCATCTCATTTAATATGTTATATATATATATATATATATATATTATATATATATATATATATATTTAAAAGTCGTTAAAAGACTATACATGAAACATTTTCCTCCTAAGTTTATGGTATTTTTGTAAATTTTTATATTTATTATTCTAATTATTTATTAATTTATGTTTTTATTACTTCTCACAATAATAAAATTAGTAAAATATATAATAAATATTACAATACATTTATTTGTCTTTTTTATTTTTACATTTTTTTACTACAATTTCAACATTATCAAGAAACCTTTGAGGAAAAAAATCCGTTGATATAGATACGATGTTCATTTCATTTTTTAAACTCTAAATCATATATTTATTGTTTGGAATTCACTTGAATTGATTATTTAAATTTACAGTTTAAATCATTCTTTCAACCATGTTACAAGACCTTTGAATATCTTTTGCGAGTTCAAACTTTTTTTTTTTTTTTTTT
>JBBPBQ010020321.1:51853445-51942935 GCA_037974755.1 Cicer yamashitae
TTGTTTTTTTTTTATATTGATAGTTTATTGTCGTCTGTATTCCTGAAAATGGCAATGGTTAATAATAAAAAGGACAAAATTGATTTTTTTGATAATTTTTCTTATATTAAAATTAAAAAGTATTGATTTTTTTTATAATTATTTATTTTCTCACATTAATAAATAGTTAATTTTTATTATAAAATAATTTATATTTTTAAAAATATTTAAAAATAAATTATAAATAGCAAAATCTATTTTTTTATGATCCGTAACAAACTGCCTTATATAGATTATTTATTTATACTCAACTTTCTCAATAAATTGAAGTTTAATATTTCAAAAATAAATTGAAGTTAAATATCCAGAATATCAATGCTTAAGATTCTCTTTCCTTTATAAACAAAATAAGCAAACCAAAAGTTTCAAAATTTAAAACAAATAAATAAATTTCATTCCATCTCAGATACTCACCGGACCCAAAATTATTGCTAATTTTTTTTCCAGTAACCAACTAATCCACCTATGGAAGAGTCAAAACCGCAACCCCAAGTTCCGGCGATGACAATCGACGGCGCCGACGAAGACCAAATACTGGCTAACTCGACCGTGTTGACTCGTCGCGAGGTTATCACTCGCCGGCTCCGGCGAGTCAGACAACTTGCTCGATGTTACAAGAGTCACTATTGGGCTTTAATGAATGATCTTAGGTCTAAGTACAGAGATTATTACTGGACATACGGGAAGAGTCCCTTCAAAGACGATGACGAAAATCCAAACGGTGTCGTTTTGGGTGATAGGGTAAACGGCACTGATAATGGTGTCGGTGTTGGTGATGATTTTGTTCGTTGTGCTTTTAGTGGATGCAAGTCGAAGGCTATGGCTCTCACCAGGTTCTGTCACGCACATATTTTGTCTGATTCGAAGCAGAAGCTTTACCGGGGATGCACCACCGTAGCCAAAAAGTGAGTTTTTATTTATTTATTTATTTATTTATTTTTTAAATTTAATGTTTTGCTTTTTTTGGGGTTTGTGGAATGTTCTAGATGATGTGAATGTGGATTGGAGTAGTAATTCTCGATTAACATGTATGAATAATTTAATTTCTTGAATTTTGGAAATTAGTGTGATTTTAGGGCTTGTTATGTTGAAGAAGAGAATGTTATTTTTTATTTTTATTTTTTATGTTTTTTTGGTTTTTCTTGGATTTGGTTGTGTGGCTCTGGAAAAGATGAATAAGAGCACTAGTGATCGTGGTTGATGAGGAAATTTGGTAACTTTGTTTGTTTCTGTGTCTATGGTTGTTGATTATTTTACTTTCTTCCTGAATGCATGCCGGTTTGTTCTCCAGTTTAGTTTTTTAATGAGTATTTGTTCAAAATAGTTTTTCCTTTGGTGTAAAACCATGACCACTTTTTGTTTTTGTTTTGGGTTAGTCTATAAATCACTCACACGGACATAGAACATGCACTGACATGTAGATATCGGTAATAATTTGAAAAATTGAAGTGATTGAATTAAATCACATGTGTCAGTGGACACCGACACATGTCGGATACCAGACACACTTTCAATTTGAAATATTGGTGCTATACATAGCTGTAGTTTTTGTTCTAATGATATAATTGCAATGCAACATAAGTGGAACGTTTTTGTTCAGTGACTTTAATCCAATTCTGTCAATCTCAATATTTGTTCAGTTCTTGGATTTGAACAATATAATAACTATGTTAGCCAAGAAATATCTTACCTTGTGATCAACAATGGCTTACCACTCTCATGACAGTTGCCTACCTTTTGTAAATAGGTAGTTCCTGGATTCAAAACCAACAAGATTCATATGTCAGCTGGATAAGTATGATTCAAAATTCTTGAGAGTGCACAAGACTTGTCTTTTTTGATCAACCGTGTTTTTAAGATGGATTAAAAAATTTCTTTGAATTGAGCAACTCATTCTAGAGAATTAAGTGAATAATATGAACGCTAATAAACAAATCAATGCTTAATATTATATGCACATGCATAACCAATCACGAGTGGTTACAATATCAACCATTGATTTACTCACTTTAAATGATCTAAATTTCTTTAAGGTATTGCCATCTTGGCTTGTGATAAGGACTTTAGTATTATGGGGTGCCTAAGTCGCACATCGAGTAGTATGAGGTGCTCGATGGAGTGCTTAAGTGACTTGATTCTTCTCACTTGATAGTTAGCTTTTAAGGGACAATTTTCCAACTGTTTGGGGTACTTATTAGCTTATATACAAAAATATCACCCCATGATATCTGTTGCCTTCAGTTTAGTTGTGTCATGTATAGAAAAGGGTCACTTCACCGCCTCACAAATGTGAATGTGCTATCTTGCACTATACAGTTTTTTGGATTCTATATTGAAAATATTTCTATTCAAAACTCACACTTTTGTATCTTGTTAAATGTAATGCGTTCGTACTGGGTCATTATTTTTATCATTTATGTCAACTATTAGTAAATTGAAATTTGTCCTTTACTGTTTTCATGTATTCCTGACTGTTTTCTTATTTGTAATAGTTGTTATCAATATCTACATACAACAACTTAACTGATAAAATTTTGGCTTTATGCAGTTTGCCAACAGGGCCATCATATTGTAATAAGCCAGTATTGAGATCCATGGTTCCTTGCGTATGCCCCGCTCATTACCAATTAGGTGAAAAGTGCTTGCTTCGTGCAGTAAAAAGGGCAGGTTATAATATCTCAGTTAATGGTAAGCCTAGTCCAAAGTTACATGTATTAATTCCTGAGTTTGTCCGCCAAATTCAAAGTAAACGAAAAGCTGCTCGCAAGACAAATTTACCTAAACCCGAGACTGAATAATCAAGATTAAGTTGATTATTGGAAATATTATTGATTCACTAAAGGCATTGCACAGTATATAGGGAGAGCAGGTTCCAATATATGAGAAACAATTATGATTTGCTGTTAACTGTTGAAGCATCGATTGTCAATAAAAAATGTACTTAGAGATACTTGTAAATTGTGAGTATTCTAGATATGTTCTTCAATTTTGTGTCTTCTTTTATCTAAGTCATTTTGTCGGTACCCTACGAGCAGTGTCACAATACATTAAACTGCTGCTTGTTATTCATAATAGGACTTCGTTGGTAATTTTGTCTCTTTATCTTAGTCATTTTGTCGGTACCCTACGAGCAGCGTCACAATACATTAAACTGCTGCTTGTTATTCATAATAGGACTTTGCTGGTATGAATTGGAAATTTCTATTCTAAAATTATTGATGCTCGTATGCTAAAATCATTTAACTAAAGTATTTGGAGTTGTTTGTTTACATAAATGAACGGCAATGCAAAAAATGCATGATGAATTCATTTGATCTGTTATAGTTTTGAGATTTCCTTTAACGTTCATTAATAATTTAGATTAAAAAAAGCCATTTCGAAGACATAAACTGTTTCTATTGGGAAAATGAAATCAAGTGCAATTAATTTTTATTGCTTTTTTTAAACCAACACATGTCCATGGCATAAAGGTATGTTCATGTCATTGCTGTTTTTGTGTTGCAAACAGTCCTACCATTTCCTTTAGTTATTGCTCCATTTCTAAATGATGAACTGTGACTGTTTTTCTAACTAAAGTGACCAGTCACATATTTATATGCTACTGCTATCAGGAACTGTGTCATCCATAGAATACCTTGATCTCATGATCTTTGTTATGGTTATATATTGTATCGGGAATGGATCTGTCACGTGTAATTTTCACACAAAAAGTAAAGTGTGATTTCTCATTAATCAAACTCATCTCTCCTAAACTTCTCACGTGCTTTTCTTTCTTTTTGAATGGTAAGAGATCAAACTTTACTCTCTTGTGTGAAAATTATACATGAGAGAATGTATTCTCCATATTCTATCAAAAGTTCTTTTATCGCTAAAGAACGTTATCGTTGTTATTGTTCTGTTGTGTCTTTTTTACACTTGAACTTTTGCTTGTCTTTTATCGTTATTGTTATGTTGTGTCTTTTTTACACTTGAACTTTTGCTTGTCTTTTAACCAAAGCACGATAAAAACAGTTGGGTTTGTTTATGGTTGTCAATTAAGGGGCCAAACATTTTCGTTGAGATACTAATTTTATTAAATTCTTGAGTAACTTCATAATACAGTCTTTTTTTCAAATTGGAGATTTAGTTTTAGCTGCCGAGATTCGGACTCCAGTAGTTTTCCAGCCACTAGTGAATCTCCCTGATGTTTTTTTTATTACTCTGTTTCATGTTGGAACTAAATTATTTGCAAAAGAAAATTTGATGAAAACTGTCAAATTTCTCTACCTTTTGTATTATTGGACTACTCTCGAGTGTAAGTATAAGTTATTCATAGAAAAAACTTTCCTCGTTCTAAGGTTTTTTTGTGAAAAATCTTTTCCTTTTTGGCACCTGTAAAAAATGGTTACTCTATTAGGATGTAGTGAGTGGGGGTGTATTTTGGAGACTTATTAGACCATATCCCATGCAATGTGTCATAAATTAGAAGATAGTATTCCCATTGATCTAAATTAGAATTTGGCAAATTCTTTATTAGACCATAATTTCATAGATGGTACACGATGGACCAATACTTGAAACTTGCTCGAAACTATAGTAACAACTTATGTAGCTTTCCAAAAGTAAAAACTCCTAGTCGTTATTTTCCTCATAGTTGAGATGACTTGGTTGGTGTCAGGTTTAACAAAAATAGGAGAGAAACAATAGATGTGCTTTAAAATTCAAGTCATTCGATTTTGTCGAACTGACATAAGTCAAATTACCATCTCAATCGTGAGAATAAAAAAGACAATGACTGTGAGCTTCTATTTATGAGAAGTGTCATTTATAATTGTTGCCGATTTGGATAATTTTTAAATGATAGAACTTGATTGAATCATTTTTAGTCTTTGGATTTTTTATAGCAGTTGTACCAAGCAGTGCTACCACCCTGTAACATAATAACCCACCCTTTAAGGAAGGAAGTACAAATGAATGTCATCTTTTCTTGGTCATTTGTCTTTTTGTAAGGCATCCATCATCATAATGCTTGTCCCTAACTAATTAACTATATGTATGTATGTCTTTTATTCACCATGGCTTGACCTTGTTGATTTTTGGATGTGAAGCAATAAATAAGTTTCCCAATTATGAATTTCATCATTTTCTTTTAGTTTGAGATTTGGTCCATGGGAACTCCATCCAAAGTTCTTCTACTTCCTATTCCAAATTTCCAATGAACCACTACGCTTTTTGATTTAGAAGCGTGGGAACTCCATCCAAAGTCCTTCTATTTTCTATTCCAAATTTTCAATGAAACACTACACTTTTTGTTTTAGAAGTTTTTTTTTTTTTTTTAAATCGCAGCTTGCTTCCTTACTTAAATTTCTTAAATTTTATTTCTTTTTTAGGCGAAGATTAGTGGACTCAAAATTAAGTTTGATATAAATTACTTTGTTTTAATAACTCAATATAAACGATTAATTTCATTAATTCAACAATTGATTATTAATATAATATATTAATAATCAATCACACAAAATTTTATATAAGTATGAAATGCATAACTATATAATATAGTCAACGATATTTATTTATATTTTTTAAAAATTTATTATACGCTAATTTAAAATTATTTAATGAAGTATCAAATAGTTTTAAACTTTATAAAAATTTGTAAAATCAATATATTCAATAAAAAATGTTAATTTGATAGTTGGATTAACTTATAAAAAATTTTAATTTGACAGTTGGATTAACTTATAAAAAATCAATATATTCAATAAAAAATTTTAAATTATAAACTTTATAAAAGTTTTATATTAAATTATTAAACAAAATAATTCATCTTAAAGTTGTTGATCGACTAAACGGATTTCCATCCTTCTCTTTTTGGCAATGTTTTCCCATCTCTTAAGTGAACATTGTTAACATTTTGTCAAATTTTGTTTACTTGTCAAAAAAAAAAAATTTAACAATGTTAATGTTATGACACGTTAAGAAATTCCTCGTCCTTGGTTCCACTTGTATGATCTATAGCAAGTAGCAGTTTGTGTGGTTTTAACTTTTTCTATCACTTTGCATATTTCAAATGCCACTGTTATTGGATTAAGATTTCTAAAGATTTTAAAATATTTTTTATCAATAACTTTTTTTTTTGTAGTATCCAATCAATTTTTTTAAAAAATATAAATAGTTATCGTGGTATTTAATTAGATCAAATATTATTTTAAAAGTGCAGCAAAATTTATTATCATTCAATTAAGATTTCTTATGATTTATAAAATGTCTCTTTGTCAATAATTTTTGGGACTTATTATGTAATAGGAGTGCTGCTGACTTTTTTTTTTTTATCAATACTTGACAATGAGTTTAAAATCAACTAAGAAAATTTATTGTGCTATTAAATTTATTAACGATTCATATAATTTTACAAGTTAATCTTAGAAAGAAACATAATATTTTCTTTTCCTTTTCTTTCTTATCTATTAAAGAGGGAGTGATCTAAGTCATTTTTGATTTACAATCACTTCTTTGTATCGTTTTTTTCTTCATCTTTTTATTTAAATAATTGATTCTCACATAGTTTTGATTTTTTCTTGCATTTTTTGTGAGTTCGTCGTCAGCGTGCGACGTTGTGTTGTTCGTTATTTTGGTGCAGCGATTTTTCATTTTCCATTATGTGTGGTGTTCATGGTTCATATTAGCAGATCAATTTGATCATTTATATATTCAATAAATGACTTGATCATCAACACTACAAATTCAGAGTCATAAGTATTTCAATTACTTTGGATGGTGCGAATTTGTAGATATATTAATCTTTTTTAGTTTTTAGCGACTTTAAAATTTTTATTATTTTCGAGATACTCTATTAATTTGAATGAATATCTTTTTATTAATTAAAAAAGTTCATCTTTAGGAAAGAAAATTGATTAATATTTCATTAGAAATTTTATTATATATTGCAAAAACATGTGTAACGGTTTGTTGATAAAATAATAATTAATGCATTTATAAAAAAAAAAAAATGAATCTTATATTTAAATATGGACGCGTGTCTATATATATATATTTTTGTTCTGTACCTATGTAGTATATAGACAGTTGATATATATCTTTTCAGTTTAAGATGTTCTTTTACATTTTTACTTTATTTATTTATCTATATATCATTTTTTTTATTTGTTGTTTGTGGGTGTCGGGTGACCCGTTACTCTGAGACTATGCAGTGTGGATCTAAATTCTAAATAGATTGGTCTATTTATGTTGAGGGTTGGACCAATTTAAGTTGTGGGTCACTGTGAGGAAGGCATGAATGACCAACGACCCACAAAAATGGATTGGCTACCTTTGTGATGGGAAAGTCACGGTGACTTTAGTGTATTTTATAAAAAAAAAAAAATGAAAGATAAATAAGACGAAGAAGTTTGTAATTTATGATAAATAAGATAAAAGAGTGAGTAATTTATGAGAGAGATAAAGACAAAATCTATGGTACACTTAAAAATAAGGTAAACAATTTAGATTAACAATCATGTATTCTTATCTTTTTTATCTGTCACTTACAAATTTTGAGGAATGTAAATTTTTTATCTACCTTTTAACCATTATTTGAAGTATCGTCGAATACAACTATTGTAGATTTTTATTTCTTCTACTCAGCTTTAATTTGTATTCAATATAAAAATATTATTATGAAATTATTTGTTTAATATATAAGTTTAATATATTAATTTTTAAAATAAATTTTATTTTTTCTCTTATATTTGATTCATTCGTAAAATTAATTCTAGCATCGCCATTGTTTGAGAGTATGGAGGGGAGGTGAGGATTTTGAAAGGAGTAGAAGAGGGAGAAATTGAGAGAAAGATTTTGACTTTGAACTTATTTGAGAGAGTTATTTTGTGCAGAAATATAAAAAGAAGTATCTTATCTTTGGTCCTTTTAACATTTTTGTTTTGTTCCAAAAAATCAAGAGATAAGTATCTTTTTGTTTTGAACATTATTTCCCCTTTATAACCTGACAAAAACTACTAGAAAAATATATTTATTAAGAGATAAACCACTATTTTAGTCCATAAAAATATAAGCCTTCATTTTAGTTCCTGACTCATAGAAAAATTCAAATTAGTCATTGAATCATCAAAATAGCATTTAAAAAAGTTAATTTATTGTCAAAATTGTTCACAACCGTTATAACATCAGCGACTAAACTGACTGACATTTTATAATTCAATAACTAATTTAAGTTTTTTTATTTTGAGTTAAAGATCAAAATTATAGAGTTTTATACTTCCAAGAAATAAAATCATAAATTCATTTATTATATATACTACATTGAAAATAGCTAACCCATTTAATTGACATCAATAATAAAAGGAGTACATAGCAGTGACTAGTAATTAAAAACACATGGACCATATAAATAGGTGCGGTGCAAATTTTCCGTGCACTTTTAGGTTTTTAGTGGGAAAAAATGTGAAGAGTTTTAAATTGTGAGACTATTTGAAATTAAATGTAATAAATTATTAGAAATTTGAAAAAAAAAATGGTAAATATAAGGCATAATTGCACTCGCTGTCCCTTAATTTAATTTCAGGCAACACTTTAATCTTTTTTTTTTCGATTTAATCTTTTATGTCTTAAAATGTTAACACTGTTATCATTTTTTTACAAGAATTCAAAAAATTCATCAAAATTTTAAAAGAAAATCCATAAAATTAATTATCATCTTCAATATAATGCAAATTTCATCAAATTCATAACTCAAATCTTCACATGAAAAGTAAAGTGTGATCTCTAAGTAATAAAACTCATCTCTCCTAAACTTCTCATGCGTTTTTCTTTCTTTTTGAATGGTAAGAGATCAAACTTTACTCTCTTGTGTGAAAATTATATATGAGAGAATCTATTCCCCATATTCTATGAAAAGTTCTTTTATTGCTAAAGAACGTTATCGTTGTAATTTCAACCATCAGCACAATAAAAACAATTGGGTTTGTTTATGGCTGTCAATTAAGGGGCCAAACATTTTCGTTGAGATACTAATTTTATTAAATTCTTGAGTAACTTCAGAATACAGTCTTTTTTTCAAATTGTAGAATTAGTTTCAGTTGCTGACATTCGGAGTCCAGTAGTTTTCCAGCCACTAGTGAATCTCCTTGATGTTTTTTTTTATTACTTTGTTTCATGTTGGAACTAAATTATTTGCAAAATATATGATGAAAACTGTCAAATTTCTCTACCTTCTGTATTATTGGACTACTCTCGAGTGTAATTATAAGTTATTCATAGAAAAAACTTTCCACGTTCTAAGTTTTTTTTGTGAAAAACCTTTTCCTTTCTCGCACCTGTTATTATTTGCAGTTTTTGTCATTCGTAGGTATATATTGAGTACATATCAAAACTATCTGTAAAAAATGGTTACTCTATTAGGATGTAGTGAGTAGGGGGTGTATTTTGGGGACTTATTAGACCATATCCATACAATGTGTCATAAATTAGAAGATAGTATTTCCATTGATCTAAATTAAAATTTGGCAAATTCTTTATTAGACCATATTTTCATAGATGGTACACAATGGACCAATACATGAAATTTGCTCGAAACTATAGTAACAACTTATGCAGCTTTCCAAAAGTAAAAACTCCTAGTCGTCATTTTATTCATAGTTGAGATGACTTGGTGTCAGGTTTAACAAAAATAGGAGAGAAACAATAGATGTGCTTTAAAACTCAAGTCATTCGATTTTGTCGAACTGACATAAGTCAAATTACCATCTCAATCGTGAGAATAAAAAAGACTATGACTGTGAACTTCTATTTATTAGAAGTGTCATTTATAATTGTTACCGATTTGGATAATTTTTAAATGATAGAACCTGATTGAATCATTTTTAGTCTTTGGATTTTTTATAGCGGTTGTACCAAGAAGTGCTACCACCCTGTAACATAATAACCCACCCTTTAAGGAAGAAAGTACAAATGAATGTCATCTTTTCTTGGTCATTTGTCTTTTTGTAAGGCATCCATCATCATAATGCTAACTAATTAACTATATGTATGTGTATGTCTCTTATTCACTATGGCTTGACCCATCTTGATTTGGATGTGAAGCAATAAATAAGTTTCCCAATTATGAATTTCATCATTTTCTTTTAGTTTGAGATTTGATCCATGGGAACTCCGTCCAAAGTCCTTCTACTTTCTATACCAAATTTCCAATGAATCACTACGCTTTTTGTTTTAGAAGTGTTTTTTTTTTTAATCGAAGCTTGCTTCCTTAGTTAAATTTCTTAAATTTTATTTCTTTTTTGGGTGAAGATTAGGTGACTCAAGATTAAGTTTGATATAAATTATTTTGTTTTAATAACTCAATATGAACGATTAATTTCATTAATTCAATAATTAATTATTGACATAATATATTAATAATTAATCACACAAAATTTTATATAAATACGAAATGTATAATTATATAATATAGTCAACGATATTTATTTATATTTTTAAAAAATTTATTATACGCTAATTTTAAATTATTTAATAAAGTATCAAATAATTTTAAATTTTATGAAAATTTGTAGAATTAATATATTCAATATAAACTTTTTATTTTACGGTTAAATTAATAAAATTTATTATTTATATTAAATTATTAAACAAAATAATTCATCTTAAAGTTGTTGATCGACTAAACGGATTTCCATCCTTCTCTTTTTGGCAATGTTTTCCCATCTTTTAAGTGAACATTGTTAACATTTTGTCAAATTTTGTTTACTTGTCAAAAAAAAAATTTGAACATTGTTACTGTTATGACACGTTAAGAAATTCCTCGTCCTTGGTTCCACTTGTATGATCATTGTCAAATGCCATTGGTATTGGATTATGATTTCTAAAGATTTTAAAATATTTTTTATCAATAACTTTCTTTTTTAGTATCCAATCAATTTAAAAAAATATATAAATAGTTATCGTGGTATTTAATTAGGTGAATATTATGTTAAAAGTGCAGCAAAATTTATTATCATTCAATTAAGATTTCTTATAATTTATAAAATGTCTCTTGCTATTTACAAATTACAATACTAGTAGTCAATAGTTTTTGGGGCCTGTTATGTAATAGGAGTGCTGCTGACTGCTTTAGGAATTTTTTTATCAATACTTGACGATGAGTTTTGAAATCAACTAAGAAAACTTATCGTGCTATTAAATTTATTAACGATTCATATAATTTTACAAGTTTATTTTTAAAAAGCCGTATGCATAATATTTTCTTTTTCTTTTCTTTCTCATCTATTAAAAACGAGTAATTTAAAATCATTTTTAATTCAAAATCACTTCTATGTATCGTTTTTTTTTTCATTTTTTTATTTAAATAATTGATTCTCACATAGTTTTAATTTTTCCTTGTATTTTTTGTGAGTTCGTCGTCAGCGTGCGACGTCGTGTTGTTCGTTGTTTTGGTGCAGCAATTTTTTATTGTGTAACGGTTTGTTGATAAAATAAAAATTAATGCATTTAAAATTTAGAAAGAGATTTATAAAAAGAAAAAAATGAATCTTATATTTAAATATGGATGTGTGTCTATATATATTTTGTTATGTACGGATGTAGTATATAGACAGATGAGATGTATATTTTTTCAATTTAAGATGTTCTTTTACATTTTTACTTTATTTATTTATCTATATATCATGTTTTTTATTTGTTGTTTGTGGGTGTCGGGTGACCCGTTACTCTGAGACTATGCAGTGTGGATCTAAATTCTAAATAGATCGGTCTATTTATGTTGAGGGTTGGACCAATTTAAGTTGTGGGCCACTGTAAGGAAGGCATGAATGACCAACGACCCACAAAAATGGATTGGCTACCTTTGTGATGGGAAAGTCATAGTGACTTTAGTATATTTTTGTGTATTCCATAAGAAAAAAAAATGAAAGATAAATAAGAGGAAGAAGTTAGTAATTTATGAGAGAGATAAATGAAAAATAAGATAAAAGAGTGAGTAATTTATGAGAGAAATAAAGACAAAATGTTTGGTACACTTAAAAAATAATGTAAGCAGTTTAGATCTAACAGTCATATGTTTTTATCTTTTTTAGCTATGTCATTTAAAAATTTTGAGGAACATAAATTTTTTATCTACTTTTTAGCTATTGAAGTGTCATCGAATACAACTTTTTTTTTATAAGAGACTATTGTAAATTTGTATTTCCTCTGCTCAGCTTTATTTAGTATTTAATATAAAAAATATTATTATGAAATTATTTGTTTAATATATAAGTTTAATACATTAATTTTTAAAATAGATTTTATTTTTTTCTCTTGTATTTGATTCATTTGTAAAATTAATTATAGCATCGCCATTGTTTGAGAGTATGGAGGGGAGGAGAGGATTTTGAAAAGAATAGAAGAGGGAGAAATAAAGAGAAATATTTTGACTTTGAACTTATTTGAGAGAGTTATTTTGTAAAGAAATATAAAAAGAAGTATCTTATCTTTGGTCCTTTTAACATTTTTGTTTTATTCCAAAAAATTAAGATACAATTGGACATTATTTTCTCTTTATATATCCTTACAAAAATTACTAGAAAAATATATTTATCAAGAGATAAGCCACCATTTTAGTTCATGAAAATATAAGACGTCATTTTGGTTCCTGACTCATAGAAAAATTCAAATTAGTTATCGAATCTTCAAAATAGTCTTTAAAGATTTAATTTACTCTCAAAATTATCCATAACCGATATAATATCATAGACCAAACTAACTGACATTTTGATAATTCAATAACTAATTTAAATTTCTTTTTTAGTTGAAGATCAAAATTATAGAGTTTTATACTTCCAAGAGATAAAATCAAATTCATTTATTATATATGCTGCATTGAAAATAGCTAACCCATTTAATTGACATCAATAATAATAGGAGTACATAACAGTGACCAGTAATTAAAAACACATGGACCATATAAATAGATGCGGTGCAAATTTTCCGTGCACTTTTAGGTTATTACTGAGAAAAAATGTGAAGAGTTTTAAATTGCGAGAGTATTTGAAATTAAGTGTAATAAATTATTAGAATTTTGAAAAAAAATATGGTAAATAGAAGGCATAATTGTTCCCGTAGTCTCTTAACTTAATTTCAAGCAATACTTCAGTCCTTTATTTTTTATTTTATTTATTTATTTACTCTTTTATTTAATTTTAAGTAACAATTTGATCATTTGTGTCTTAAAATGTTAACAATACTATCATTTTTTTACAAGAATTCAAAAAATTCATCAAAATTTTCAAACAAAATCCATAAAATTAATTATCATGTTCAATATAATACAAATTTCATCAAATTCATAACTCAAATATTCAAATAAATTCATATTTTTATTTTTTTATTTGATATTGTTGGAGATAGAAATATGAGTTTATTTGAAGATTTGAGTTATGCATTTGATGAATATATGAATTTTCTTGAATTTGATATTAAATTTTATTTGAAGATTTTGATGAATTTTTTAAATTTACGTAAAGAAAGGATAACATTGTTGACATTTTAAAATATAAAAGATTAAATTATTACTTAAAATTAAATAAAAACTAAATAAAAAAATAAAAAACTAAAGTGTTACTTAAAATTAAGTTAAGAGACCGCTAGATAAAATAAAAAACAAGAAATAAGGGAAATAAGTTTTATTGTGATAAAGTTTAAATAAATCAAACATCATAGACCCTAAAAAGCTATCTAAACCATTAAAGTACTCCCTCTTTCTCTTTCCTATTGCTTTTTTCTTTTCCCTTCAAAATTCTCCACCTCCCTCTAAACTTTCAAAGACACCCTAAAGAATCGCAGCGTGACACGTGCATGTGGAATGGTGTGTGGTGCAAATATTAAGTACGCGGCATAGTCCCATAACAATCAATATCAATTGTCACACTGGAACTTTACTACTTAATTAATTATTGGGCACGCAGATACTAAACTTTGTCGTAAAATAATCAACGAGTAGTCGTGGGGTAAAGTATATGGACTTACGGAGTATGGCTATGGGTGAAATAACTAGCTGCCCACATAGTGAAAATAAAAGCAAATTCAATCCTTTACCAACTTGACATATCTCATGATTCATAAATTCGTGACATGACAAAGCAATTGTTTCGTTTTCATATTCTCTCTCAGCAAGATCGGCTAATAAATTATGGATTTGAATGGCAAACTGTTTTAGTTAGAGCCGGATAATTAGTTAGGCAACGCCCGTGTAAGTTAAATTCAAAATCAATAAAATAGAAAAGATTGAGCATGCGCGCATGTGGAGGGATTGTAAATTTGTAATTAATGGATAGCATTGAATAATCTTTACTAGTATGTTACGGTACTCTTCTAAGTTCTATGGTAACTGCTTTAAGTACACTCATAAATGTAGAATTAATTTTTATTGGTTATTTTTTTAGATAATTAAAAGAATAAAAGGTAGAATTAATATTTAGAGAATGTGTTTAAAAGATTTATATTTTATCTTATGATTATATAAGAATAGTCGTCTTGAAAAAAGAGTAGTGATGTATTGTCATCAAACATTATGGTCTGATCACTTTTATTTATTATATAAAACTTTGAGATAGGATTTACAAATTTTTATAAGCTTTTTAAAAAGTTTAATTTTTTGATTGATAAAATTGTATTTAAAGTAGTTTAAATAAATGATAAAATAAAAAAGAATTACACAAAAACAAAGTATTCTTTTATATAAGTGTATAGATATTTTAAAAATTTAATTATTTAATTAAATAAAAAATGATAAATTTGTAAAATAAATAGATTAAATGGAGGATAAAATTGAAAAGAAAGACACACACAAAAACTTGATGGTAAAAGGAGTTCAAAAATCAAAGACTTTGTATAACTCTCATCAAACATAACAACAAAAGTGAATTTGAAACCGAGCATCTCTAATAATAATTTTGTGAAATAAGTAGCATTATTTGGTGACTAAAGACTAACGAAAAATAATTACTAACAAGAATTTAGGGGTTGTTATCCATTGACAAGACGAGACGAGTTGACATGTCAAGTCAAAATAAAGCTCATTTTTTTATTTCTTTTTATTTACAAGTCTCAACTAATTTTTATTATTGTTTTCTCCTATATTTGACTCATAGAACAAAGAAAAAAAATCTCATTTAATTTTATCACTTTGGGCTTCATGATTTTAGCATGATATTTCGAATAATTTATTAATTGGTGTACTAGTTAATTTTTTATTTTGGTTGTTTATTTGACTTATTTTAATTTTTTTAGACTATGAATCATAGATTTTGAATGATAATTTTCATATTTATGATTTTCTTGAATTGTATTTATTTTGATTTTATTTTTTATTATTTTATATTATTTTTTATAAACTTCATAATTTAGAATGTTTTTTAATAAGTTGAAAAACTAACCCACCAACCCATCGATCCGCCATAAAAAGGAGCAAATACAATCTTCAACCTTATATCTCTAATTGTACCATCCAACCTCATTTTATCACAACTACAAAAGTATTTTGACAAAAAGAAAAAATGGTGGACCATTGTGTGTTGACCCGCCAACAACAATAGTAGGTGTGTTGACCCGCCAACAACAATAGTAGGATAATTCCACGTAAACGTCCAAACAATAAAAATCAGATGTAGTGGAGATAGTTTTTTTTTTTATATAACTAAAGTTGATAATTGATTGTTATGTTAATGTTTTTTCTCTTTTAAATTTGAATTTGAGTAATTTTTAACTCAAATAAATTGAATTATTCATCTAACGGAAGATGTAAAACAGAGAGAGAAAAGAGTAATGGATTGATATTTGTAATTGTTATTTATGATATTCACAAATTCTCTATGTATATGTAATTTAAAATTAATGTTTTAAAAAAATAGGAAATAGTAAAATATTATTAATACTCATGATATTAATAACTATTTCACAATTGTTTTTATTGAGATTTAAAATCATGAACTTATCACTTAGCCAAGGACAAAATAAAATTAATAAAATAACTCAAAATCATATTCTTTTTAGTTGTGTTGTATAAATACTCCATACAGTGGACCACTATAAAACCAATTCATAATTAATAATAAATTAAAGGACATGATTAAGACATCCAACATACTCATAGATTTGTTCCCAACCAAATAGTTTAGCTTTAATGTGTTGTTTATTTTTTGTTTGTTTATGCACCGTCAACCACTTTTTTAACTAACACAACTATATTGGTGTGATATTATCTTAAAATATAAATAAAAATTATTTTAAAAAAATTAATATATTTAATTTCAAATTTAAATTAGATATTCTATCTGATTACTATTAATAAAAAAAATCACATTAGTTGATATTAAGAAATGTAGTTAATTATAATTAATTTTTTTATATTTTATATAAAACACAAGTTAATTTATTAAATTAGTATTTTTTAAATGTCAAATACTAAACTAATATTAAATAATTTGAATTAAGTAAATGATGTATTAGGATAGTAAAAAATTTTAAGTTTTGTTATGAGAGTGACTAAGATTTGGTACATTTTTTTGCCCATAATGATAACAAGAGTAAATACATTAATTTTTTTTAATTTATTTTTATTTTTATTTATAAGATTTATAGTAATAAGTATTTTAAGAATATTTATTAAGGAAACAAAACGAAAAATAAAAAAATAAATTTTGTTTAAAAATTTAAGTTATATAATTTTAAAGTTTGAATTATATAAATTCTAACTTATTTTTTATACATTTGTTTTCCTATTTATATTTTGGGATCACACTATAGTGCTGTGCTATGTTGGCTCACGGAAATTGTTTAACAAGCTTTTCAAATACCGACACATCTGTTACAAATTTAAGGGGCTACTTGTTTTGTATGCCCACTATATTTGTTTGCGCCACTCACAAATCACAATTTATCCAAAAATATTATTCCAACGGTCCAACCACATGCTACGGTCCTAGGAGTAAACAACTTATGTCTAATAAGTGTATTTGATTTGAATTAACGCAGAAAATAATAAAGAGGAGGGTTAATAAGACACTTTTTTTTAACACATATATTTGAATATATAGTTTTTTATTGATTAAAATATTTGGATGCCCTATTAAATTATGTAAATTTCATTTAAATTTGTTGGACTTATTTAAATTTTAGTAGAAATTACAACTTTAAACTTCAACAAACTCACAATTCATCTAAACATACACCAGATATTTGATTATGTATTCAATTTCTAATCCACAATTACAAAATTTTATTACTTGATAGAGACAATTTGTAAAAGAAATTAATTTATGCAGTTAGGCACTGCCAACTTTACATAAAAAGAAATTATACCATTGTTTTATTTTACTCATTTTCGGCATATGAATTCGTGTCACAATCTCAACCATTCCAAGGCTTAATAATAGTGTGTGGTATGGCATATGAAACAGGGTGCATGCTTCCCATGAATATCACACCAACTATATATTTTTATCAACAACAAAAGAAAAATCCAACTATATATATAAAGATCAAGGCCTCAACAAATACACACACACTCACTATATTTGTTCTCCTATCTTCTTTTTTTAAAAATAAAATGGGAACCACTTGCCAAGAAACTCCACCACTTCTTCAAGACTTGAAGGTGACAATTCACAAAACTTCAATGATTTTTCCATCAAAACAAACAGAGAAACAATCCTTGTTCTTATCAAATATAGACAAAGTCCTCAATTTCAACGTAGAAACGGTTCATTTCTTTGAAGCAAACAAAGATTTTCCTCCTCAAGTTGTGGTAGAGAAGTTAAAGAAAGCTCTAGAAGATGTTCTAGTGGTTTATGACTTCGTTGCTGGAAGAATAAAGATGAACTCTGAAACCAATAGGTTGGAGATAGATTGCAATGCAGAAGGTGCTGGCTTTGTAGTGGCTTCTAGTGATTACAAATTGGATCAAATTGGAGACTTGACTTATCCTAATCCAGCTTTTGCACAATTTGTTCATAAGACTAAAGATTTCCTTAAGCTAGGTGATCTTCCACTTTGTGTTTTCCAGGTACAAATATTTTCATTTTAACCAATTTAATTAAATAATCTATTTTTTAAAGTCCATAAAAAACATTATCCCCGTTCTTAAATATAAAACACAGTTTGATGAACAAAATTCATCGATTTTTGTTAAACAAATTATATCTTATATTTAGGATTGAAGGTAATAGTAGAACCACATTATCAACGTTTTTTTAGATTTTCATAACCCCTTTTTGGTCCTAGCTAGTATTTGTTCGCAACTTTTTGCATGTATGGATCATGACATTAAGACAACTAAGGCATATTTTAGATTTAATGGTACTTTTAATTTCTTAAATATTATGATTGTGCAATTTCAGTTGGGAAGTATGGAGAATAGGAGTAATAAGAGATTTTAATATATTTTCGCACAAAATCTTTAGACGATAGGATTATGATATTTAATATTTAAACTATTTATAGTTAATGTGGAGTTTAACTAGTTACATTTGAGTTTAACAACTTTATAATTCTAATTGTGCGGATTAAAAATTTCAAAGTATTATAATTGTTCTATTTTAATCATTTGTCGGTTCACTCCATTCCACCCACTTCTAAGTAGTCGTAACAATTGAGATGTCGACTTGGATCATTTATAACAATTACTTGGATAATTTATAACAATTACACCGTACAAAAGTTACGAAAACCATTAAATTTAGAAATAAAATTTCAATAATTGCTCATCCTTTCCTTATCTTTACTCACAAGATGTTAAATATAATATATAAATAATGTATTTAACTTAATTTTACACACTCAAAGTTAAGTTCCAGTAAAATGCCAACAAATGTAGGGATAACATGAACATTTCACTAAATTTATTTCTTTAAATCAAATGGTACCCACATCTCCTGAAAATGACCTCTACATAAAATAATTTCACTTTTGCATAATTAAAAACGAAGGACCCAATTCGAAGAATAGAGATAGATGAGAATTAAAAGCACCGTTTAATCTTTTTTCTCTTTCAAAAACAAAATGCTTGGCAAAGATTGTAGTTTGGATACATCTATTTTTTACCTTATTTATTTATTTATTTATTATTTTAGTTTTATATGTATATTTACTCGTATTTTTAAAAAATATATGACATAAATTTACATTTATTAATTTTATCTGCAAAAAAATTATGGTACTAAGGTGAAAGATTGAACACTAGAAAGTAGAAACTACTACAAAAAGCTTGTCTAGTGTGCTTATGAGTTTTGTGTGTAGGCCGCAGTTTTCTTTTTGAGGCGGCCAAGTTATAAAAGCTGTTCCAATTTAACATCTTCTTGGACAACTGTTCGATGTCAAGACAGCTGTTCTCGAAATATCCCCGATTTCTTTACATCTTTTTTTCAAACCAATAAATTATATTAAAATAAATTAAAATGGTTAAAATGCAGTATTTAAAGTTAATATTAAGATATATATAAGACTTAATTCAATAATAAATGTTAATGTTATTAAATTAAATATGTGTTAAATTCAAATTTGAATATGAGATTTTATAATTGTATGTAATTTTTTTCATTATTTTTTTTACATAAAAAAATTAATGATAGTAAAATTAAAGTAATTTTCTACTGCTTTGGAGAGATTGATATTTATAAACACTGTCACTGAAAATTTATAAAATTTAATCACCTAAATGTTATTGTTCTAGGATGGATACTATTAGTTTTCTTATAGAGGATATATATATATTAACTTTAAGGATTTGATATCTTTAAAGTGAATGAAATTAAAATAAATACTATTAATTATTAATAAATAAATAGTTGATATTAAATAATCTAAACTTTTAATTTATTGATTTTATCGACTTATTATTTTAGAGTAACAAAATCGTAGTTCTAAAAAATATGAAATGATCCGATCCAATTTTAAACGGTTTAATTTGAATCGATTATTGGTTATCCAAATTATAATTGTTAAAAAAATATATTAATATTATAAAAATACGATAAAAATAGTAGGTCTGATACAATATATATAACATATAATATATTTATATTTAACATTACAAAATAACAATGATCAATTATATTTAAAATATATAAAATAACAACAAAATAGATCAAATCAAACTAATAAATATTATTATGAAAAAATTAAAAATCAACAAATAATATATATAAATTCAATATATCATACTAATAACAAATAGATAAGTATTAAGATTTATTTTTGCAGTTTGATGTGGTTTTGAAAAAAGAATTTGAATCCAATTTGTACTATTTTCACAAAATTACATCCAACAATATCCAAATGTATTCGATTTATGTGGTTTTCGATTTTTTTAAAGCGTTTTGTATTTTATTTTTGAATTAATTTGAATGTGAATACCGCTGAATCTAGAGATGAAGTAATATATGTTATTATTATTTAATTTTTTGGTTGAAAATATATATGATTCATTAATTAGTTATATCAATAATTTATCCATCCAAAGTTTAATTTGATTCTAATGAGTTAACTATGTTGCATTAATTTGGTTCAAAATCACAGCTAACATCTTTTAAGTGCGGGGGTTTCACAATTGGAATCACAACTAGCCATGCAACCTTTGATGGGCTTAGCTTTAAAACATTCTTAGACAACCTTGCTTCATTGGCTGCTAACAAACAACTGGCTGTGACACCTTTCAATGAAAGACAGATCCTAGCCGCACGATCCCCTCCACGTGTCAAGTTCCCCCATCCCGAGATGATCAAGCTCAATAATCTACCTTCAGGCATTGAATCTGGTGTTTTTGAAACCTCCTCAGAAGAACTTGACTTCAAGATCTTTAGACTATCCTCTAATAATATAAAAAACCTTAAGGAAAAGGCAAAGGATAGTAGCACCGCACGTGTCACCGGTTTTAACGTCGTCGCCGCACTTCTATGGAGATGCAAGGCATTATCTGGACCGTCCGATCCTGACAGGTCATCAACTATACTGTACGCCGTTGATATACGTTCGAGATTGAATCCTCCGTTGCCGAAATCGTACGTTGGGAATGCGGTTTTAACGGCGTACGCCACAGCGAAATGCGAGGAATTAGAGAAAGGCAAATTCTCGAGATTGGTGGAGATGGTGTGTGAGGGATCAAATAGAATGAATGATGAGTATGCAAGGTCTATTATTGATTGGGGAGAGTTGTATGATGGTTTTCCAAATGGGGAAGTTTTGGTGTCTTCTTGGTGGAGGTTAGGGTTTGAAGAAGTGGAGTATCCATGGGGGAAGCCTAAATATTGTTGTCCAATGGTTTATCATAGGAAGGATATTATACTATTATTTCCTCCTTTTCATGAAGGTGATGCTCGTGATGATGGGGTAAATATTATAGTGGCTCTTCCTCCTAAGGAAATGGAAAAATTTCAAACTCTCTTTCACAACTTCTTGATTTGATAATATTCATGTATGGAAACTACATGTAACTTGTATACTACTTTGATTATGAATGGAATATAAAGAAAAATTTAATTAGAAAGTTAATGTATTTAGTCTTAAATTAAGATTGAATACATCAACTTTTATGTTATTATTTTTTTTTTTATATTTTATTTCACATCAAGTATATTTTTAATGATATATATTATAAGTGAAGAGGTGATGAAGTTATAACGAGTATTTAAATATATTTTTGATGAAAAAAATATTTAAATATTGATGTAATGTATTTATTAATTTGAAATGGATGCTTTATTTATTTGCTCAACAAATATATGTACGGTTGCTAATCATTTTGTTACTACTTGCTTTGCTAGCTTTGAAAATTAAATAGTTTTTTTTTTTGTATTACGGGGTTGATTTTTACACAAAAATGAAATGAAAGGTCAACCATAAAAAAATATGTATGTTTCTACAATGATTGATAAAGAACAATTGTTTTCTTCACAATGCACAAAGAATAAAATAAGTGTCAACAAGGATAAGGAAAAATAAACTAGTATTACACAATGCGCTACATAGTAGAAGTTTTTAAACCAATTTGCTAAATTCATGCCCGTTTAATGGACAGTATAGGATAGACACAAGATAGGATAAGGAGCGGATAAAGACATGATAGGATATGAGTAGGATAAAGAGTTATGATATCATGCCCGTTTGATGTGCACATGATAACAAACTTGATAAAATTAGTTTATCCTATTCAGTGTTTGATACACAACGGATAACAAGATGATATGATTTATATTTTGATAAAATGACGAATTTGTCCTTATAATCTATTTAATTTTTTTTTTCAAAATAACATTCATATAATTTTTTATAAATAAACAAAAATGCTAAAAAAAATGTAAATAATTTATGAAGTAATTTTATATACTTCAAAAAATTGTGATTTCTCTATCCATCACAATTGAAGAATGACTCACTATCATAAAAATTGTGATTTCTCTATCTATCACAATTGAATAATGACTCACTATCATAAAAATGTAAATAATTTATGAAGTAATTTTAGTATTTTAAAATTTAAAAACTAAACAATTTGTTTGGATTACTTGTTTTTAAAAACTATTTTTAATATTATACTTTTTAAAACTAAAAAAGCAAAACAGATAAATGGTGTTTTACTTTTTATTTTTCAGTTTTTTTAATTCTCTAGTCAAATACTGTTTTAATAATTAAAGTTATTTATAAAATAGTTTTCAAAAACTAAAAAGTAAAACACAATCAAACAAGCCCACAGGGTAGACTCGAACACTACTAGTTGAGGCCAGAGGAAGAGAGAAAATGCGGCTGCAACCTGATTATTTAAAAAATTTGATTAGGAAGGGGATAGGATACGTGTATCATATCTGTCTCGTTATCATGTCCATCAAACGGGCACTAAGTGTCCCAAAAGAATGAGAAGTGAAAGAGATATAATTGCATCTTAAAAAAAGAAAAGAAAGAGATATAATTGCAAATCTTTTTGCAAATTTGGATAAGTTAACTTACAATTACAATTATTATTTTTCATTGTTTTAATTTATTTATTATAATTAAATTAATTATTAAATTTAGTATTGAATATATTTTTATGTATTAATTTAAATAGATTGATATTTTAATTTGAAATAAAATTGAAATCAATCGACAAATTATAAAAATGTGGATTGTTTAAAGGCATGTAAAAATTACACTACTGAAATAAAGTATGCATAAGTATGATGTGTTATCCTGGAGGCCATTTGATAGTGACTTAACGACCTAAACTTTGGTGCTTGAAAATTTGTCATTGAAATTACTTACTTTGTCCCGATTAATTGGTGATACTATAATTTGTAGATGATTTTATCCTGCACCCTCACAATTGTACCTGCATCTTAATCAATGTGAAAATATAATTTTGCCATTTTAACAATTTATAATAAGTTTTAAAATTGGTAGTATCGGAAGTTTCAAATTTTTGAAACTTTCGAAAATTTCAAATTTTCGAAATAAGGATTACATTTCGAAAATTTGGAAAGTTTCGAAATTTTATAAATCTATAAAGCTTCGAAAGTTTCAAAATATGGAAAGTTTCGAAATTTTCCTATTCCAAAAGTTTTGAATTGTTCAAGAATTTAAAAAATTCTAAAATTTTCTATTTGGGAACTTTGAAATTTTCGAGTGCCACTTACTTTTGATTTCGAAAATGTATTTTCTGGAAAGTGTATTTTCGAAAAGGGAAAAATGATATTTTTATGTTGATTGAGGGCTAACATGTACAGCTGTGGAGGTGCAGGGTTGAATCCTCTAATTCGTATTATTATAAAATGTAGAATCAAACTAAGATCCAATACGAATTGGAATAAACCATAAAGTCTTTTTGTTGAAACTTAATGAACTAAAAAAGATTGGCCTACATAACCAAGTACCCCTAGCCCGAAAACATTTTTGCAAATAAAAATTAAAGTGGGTTAGGTACATAGTGTAAGACCCACTAAAAATGGTATACTCAAAATGTATCATAGAAATTAGGCCCAATAATATAAGTTTGGAATTAAATTAAAAATGTTTATTCAAAATATAAAATAATATCATTGCCAAAAAACATATAAAATAAAAATTATGAAGAAATGAGTTTAATTAAATTGTAGATTTTTTTATAAGTAAAATATTATTAATAAAAGTATAAGATCTATTCAAACTATTACAATAGTACAACGATTACACCATGTTGAAACAATCTACAAGATTGGACCATCAATCCAACAGCTTTTAATCTAATATTTCTTCCTTTATTATGCAAAAATCAACCCCGTAATGCAATCTTAATACGAGACACCACCATATACTAAAAGTCAAACAACTTCCCATTGAATATGACATTATTTTTTTAATATATAACAATATAAGGGTGTGACTTTTTATCCATAACATATAACCACACGGTTTCATAAAAACTCTATAAATGTCACTTCAATTAAAATCATTATTACTCTCGCCCAAGCGATTGAATATGCACACAATTATTATAACAAATAATTTTATTTTTAAGTGCATATTAAATTAGTTTACTATATTTAAAAAAAATAATAATTAAAGAAGATGAAATTATTATTAATAACAAACGCATTAATGATCATTTTACGATTGTCTTATACGAGATTTGAATTATATTTCTTGAAGTTACAATTATAGACTATTACGATTAAACTAACATTTTATGAACAATTGTACTTTAAAGCAATAAAAAAGTAGATAGTAACTCTGAGAGTATGTTTGAACATTACTATCCATAAACTCTATTCTTAACATCCAATGATTAATCATTAAAAGTATCATTCATTACCGAATAAAAATTTGAGGTTTCATAGACATGTGATTACATAAGATAAGGTGAATAGAACATAAGATAAGGTGAATAGAAATTAGGAGTCATAAAGTAGTTTAGTGATTTAGAAGAACACGTATGAATTAAAGTGATAAAGATTCTCATTTCAATACTCTTTTCTAACAAAATTAATAAGTTTAGATCTTAGTTGGTTAGTTAGTTATACTACAAAATTAAATACCCTTCTTGATTTGATAATATTCATGTATGGAAACTACAAAATTAACAAGTTTAGACACAAATAAATTGAAAACAAAATTAAAAAATACACCTAATAACTATAAGATATATCTTGGTTGATTAGTTAGTTATACTAACAAATTAGTTATTTTACACTAGTTAGTTTGTTTATCTAATTGACTATATAAGTCTTTGTAATCTTTGATGTAAATAACACTATCTCAATTATCAATATCATTCCATTTTACTTTCATTTATCTTTTATTAATAGATTAAATCAAGAATCGTAGTATGGTACCAGAAAATAATTATTCCGCTATATTCTTTCTCATATTTTTCTGGAGAAATTTTTTATCAAAGCTTCATTGAATTATTTTCACTCTTCTATTTTCTCTTTGAATCTTGAAGTTTCCTATCAAGATTCTAAATTTTCAGATTTTTTATTTGGTTGATCTTCATCTCTAAGACACTCATGTTCATCTTGCAAATATGTTTCTAGCCTAACATTGAGAAATTTGAAGCATCAAACATCATTGTAGGCACACAAGAAAAATTCTTTGATCAAATGCAAATCTTTATCGTTTTCAACAATAAAGACATTAGATCATTGATTAATGTTATTTGAAAACCATGAAGTTCAACAACAAAAATATACTAAAACTACACGCAAGGCCTGTAGAATAAAAGTACACATAAGGCCACGAGAAGAAGAAACTTATTGAGGTTGAATTCAAGAAGCTCACGAAGACCTTGAAGAAGTGTAGTAAACCCATTCTACAAGATTACAAGGAAATTTTTGTCGATGATAACCTGTGATCAGAAGTTGCAGTCAACTGGTTAAAAAAAATATTTTGGATGAAGGAACCGAAAAAAAAAACTAGGAAGATCAACGACAAAGATCTTGATAAAAAAAAGACTGATTTTGATCTTTCTTGTTACAAACAAAGAATAATTTCCTCAAAAAAAAATTGTGATATTCTTCTTCAAAAATACAAAGCCTAATTGACTATATAGTTTCTATTCATAATACAAAAAGTCAAGTACAAATTCATCTTCTAATGTCATAATTTTTTGTGTTTAAAATTTTTTAGCCGATGATTTTTGGACATTTTAAATTTACTTTAACCGGTGAATTTTTTACTTTTCAAATTCTTTTAGCCGTTGAATTTTTGGCAATACAAATTCATTTTAGTTGATGTCTTTTTCGTCATTTCTTTCTTGAGATTTTCCAAGTTCAAAGTGTAGTAAACACATTCTAACTTAAGGAGTATTATATATATCTTAGTTGGTTAGTTAATTAAATTGATTAGTTAGTTACACTGGTTAGTTAGTTATTTTACACTAATTAATTGTTTATTTAATTGACTATATAAATCTATGTAACCCTTAATGTAAATAACATTATCTGAATTATCAATATCATTCTATTTTACTTTCATTTATCTTTTATTAATAACTTATATAAAAAATCATAATAATAACAATCACAATTTAAATATTAAAATAAACATTTTCATTTAAAAAATCAATTTTCTTAACAAATAGCAGAGATAACTCTTTCATAAATCCAAATTTTGATTTTTTAATTTATTTTTTATTTTTTATTTATTTTTTATTTTTATCTTTCACTTTCATTTTTATATCTAATAGGTGCGATGGGTCGTCGATTTAAGCCCAGTAGGCCAGTACCACAAACCAAGGAAGCACAATCTCATTCGCAGGTCTTCGGTTTTTTTTCCTCACGAAGATTTGTGGTAATTAAGTTTATTTGTTTTATTGATAAAAAAAAAGTTTATTTTAAAGATAAGATCATACATATGACTCTTTAAATTAAGTTTTAATAAGTTTTTCCCCTTCTAGTTAGATTCTTTAAGTCTCAAAATGTGTTCGTCAGGATTATTTTTAACTTCCGTTAGACTTCGTTAAAGAAATGTTCATGTGGCACTTATACACTGACGTGTTATTCTGACACGACAACTCCAATAATAAGTTCTCTTAATGAACACGATGACATCATATATAAATTATTTTCTATTTGTAATATATTGAACACCTATGTCCAACAACCCAACACAAATTAACAACGGATTGTGAATAATCGAATCATGTTAAAGTGTAAAATATAAAATGATAATTCGCACAAGAAAAATTATATCAAAAGATTAATTACAATTTACAACACAATCACATATATTCACTTGTGCACGAGGATCAAAACAAATAATTATTATCAATTCATTTATATTACACAACTAAAATCAATAGATCACAAATGTAATTAACTTACTTTTCATATAATGCGACACTTCTTAAAAATATGGTACCTTATTACTCTAAAATGTTTGGAAGGAATATGATATTATATCAACAAGCAGACACATTCAAGTCCTTTGTAGGCTCTCTCAACATAAAAAACTAATTGGGCGACTATTTGATGTGTTGCATGACAGCTTCTGACATTAGAAAATACTCTCAAGCCACACAGTAATCTTTCACATGAATACCCTAGATCACACGTGATTGTAACCCCTAAAGGTGCAAACACAAGAAGGGGGCTTGAATTGTGTTTGCCAAAATTGATAACTTTTTGCTAATTTGATGAAGGTTGGTTGGTTTTTATGAATTACTTAGATATGAAGCAATCGAATTCAAAATCAACAAACAATGAAAGCATAAATAATTTGACACATAGCTTTATCTTGGTTCACCATTAACTTGGCTACATCTAGTCCCCTCATTCAAAATGCTTTAATCCACTAATTCAAATACCTTGAATTACAAAGCACCTGACCCTCCATGTCAGTCTTCCCAAACAGCCCGACAACCCCAGACTTTTGAGGAACTAACCACATTGACCCTACAAGCCAAGTCTTCTCCTAACAACCTAACAACCTAACAACCCCAGATTGAAGAAGGATCTAAACCACTATCGGGTTGGATACAAAAGATTGGAACTTGAAGTGTTTGCTTCTAACAAAGCTGATAATAATAATAACTCTCACACTCTAAGAAAAGAACACTTAGAAAATATTTCTCATTCGAACAAGTGTTTCTTTCTTTGAACTCTAAGATGAATTTGGAATCTTGAGCTTGAGTTCTTCTACTCTTTTCTACTTTTTGATGCTTTTCTTCTTCAGCCTTGAGTATCTATTTATAGTTAAAATTTGGGCTTCAATTTAGTCCTTGTTTAATTCTGAATTGTATCTTGTTCAGATTGAGTTTGTAAATTCTTCATATTGATTCTGTTCATATTTTGTGTAGATTGAGTTTGTAAATTCTTCAAATTGATTCTATTCATATTTTGTTGTAGATAAATCTTGATCAAATTTTCTCCAAATTTTAATTCAATATTCTTCAAATCTTGATCAAATATTCTTCAAATCTTAATTAAATATTCTTCAAATCTTGATCAAATCTTCTTCAAATTTTGATCAAATCTTCTTCAAATCTACTTCAAATCTTAATTAAATCTTGTTCAAATCTTGATTAAATCTTCTTCAAATCTTGATCAAATCTTCTTCAAATCTTAATTAAATCTTCTTCAAATCTTGATGAAATCTTCTACAAATCTTGACCATATCATATCTTCAACTTGGTCAAAGATTTTCTTCAATCAAATCTTATTTTAGATTTTCTACAAAAACATGAATCTTCTTTCATACTCTTTGAAGTCAAATATATTATTGTCATAAAATACTTTTGTTAACATCAAAACTCTAAATGTAAAACCAACTTGGTTTCAACAATCTCCGTCTTTTTGATGATGACAAAACTTGTATTTTTGATAACAAACTTTCTTTATATTTATTTGACTCCCCCTAAATTTAAGTATCATTTTCTCTTCACTTTATCAAATATCTTTCTCCCCCTTTTGTCATCAGACAAAAAGATTTGAAAGTGAAACTTTGTCTTTTTTTTGTTTCTCTCTCTCTCTCTCTCTCTCTCTCTCTCTTTATTTATTTAATATCTTTTTTGAATAACATGAATATAATATAGTACAAGAAAATATATAAATTAATGTAAAACTAAACTACTTTAAAGTTATCATCACATCAGTTAGGTATGAAGGTATGGTTTAGGTTTTTCTTGATGAAGTCAAACTTATCTTCAGGTAGTGGTTTGGTGAATATGTTAGCCCATTGGTGTTCAGTGTCTACAAATTGAATGTTTAGTACCCCTTTTTGAACAAAGTCCCTAATGAAGTGGTGTTTGATCTCTATGTGTTTAGCTCTAGAATGTAAGATAGGGTTTTTGGTTAGACAAATGGCAGAAGTGTTATCCCAATAGATGAGAATGTTGGATTTAAGGATTTTGTAGTCTTCTAGTTGATGCTTCTTCCAAAGTAGTTGAGAATTGCAGCCAGCTGCTGAAATGTACTTAGCTTCTGTTGCTGACATTGCAATGGTGTTTTGTCTCTTACTTGACCAAGGTATTAAGTTGTCACCTAAAAATGTGCAATTGCCACCAGTGCTCTTTCTCTCAAGTTTATCGCCAGCATAATCAGAATCACAGTATCCACTAAGTTTGTACTTAGGAGATTTCTTGTAGAACAAGGTTAGGTTGGTAGTGCCTTTTAGGTATCTAAGGATTCTCTTAACAATAGTTAAATGTGATTCCATAGGATCAACTTGAAATCTTGCACATACACATACACTAAACATGATGTCAGGTCTGGAAGCAGTAAGGTAAAGTAGGGATCCTATCATTCCTCTATAGGGTTTTTGGTCAACTTTTTAGCCTGAATCATCTTTTTCAAGTGAAAAAGTAGAGAGCATTGGTGTAACCATAGGTTTGCAATCACTCTTCTTAAACTTCCTAAGAAGCTCTTTTGTATATTTAGTTTGATAAATGTATATACCTTTTTGACTTTGCTGAATTTGTATCCCTAAGAAGAACTTAAGTTCTCCCATCAAACTCATTTGAAATTCAAGCTGCACCAATTTAGAAAATTCTTGACAAAGAGTGCCATTAGTAGATCCAAAAATAATGTAATCAACAAAAATTTGAATAATAAGAATGTTATCTTGTATTGATTTTCTAAAAAGTGTATTATCTACATGTCATCTTTCAAAGTTATTTTGAAGCAAGAAGTAGTAAGTCTATCATACCATGCCCTAGTTCTTGTTTTAGACCATACAGAGATTTCCTAAGTTTAAAAACATAATTTGGAAATTCAGAACTTTCAAAACCTGGGGGTTGTTTAATATAGACTTCTTCACTTATATAACCATTTAGAAAAGCACTTTTAACATCCATTTGAAATAGTGTAATGTTATTACTTGCAACAAAAGAAAGTAGGATACAAATAGCTTCTAACCTGGCCACTGGAGCAAATGTCTCAGTGTAATCAATGCCCTCTTGTTGACTGTAGCCTCGTGCGACAAGTCTTGCCTTGTTCTAACCACTTCACCTTTTTCATTTGGCTTGTTTTTGAAAACCGACTTGGTTCCAATAATGTTCTTCTCTGGTCTAGGCACTAGATCCCAAACATCATTCCTCTTAAATTCATTTATCTCTTCTTGCATTGCAAGAATCCATCCGTCATCTGCCAATGTTTCATCAATAGAGGTAGGCTCAATTGATGAGAGTAAGCCAAACAAACTGGTATCTTTAAGTGATGATAATAGATGAACAGAATTAAAAATAGAAAGTGCTGAACACAATACTCCTTCAGAGTGCAAAATGCTTTCTGCCTACAACATACAAATTATAATCATGATCCCCCCTTTTTTACACACATATTACACAATATAATTATTCCACACAAACCTTCTAGGCAGTTAGGTAACTGCCATATAATTATTCCACAGACCCAAACCTACTAGGCAGTTAGGTAACTACTATATAATTATTCCACAGACCCACTAAATCTTCTCTTATAAACTTTCCACACATGTGGCTTACTAACAGTCGCTGTAGCAGTTACTGCATCAGTAACTGCTCCCCTATCAATATCCCCCCTACAAGAGGAGACTTGTCCTCCAGTCTTAGTTTAGGAAATTGACTTCTGATGTTTAACTCATCTTCCCATGTTGCTTCGTCGGCTCTTTGACCCTTCCATTGGACAAGCACTTTCCGGATAGTATCTCTGTCCTTAGCAACAGTTCTACAAGCCAGAACTGATTCTGGTTCTACGTTATTGTCATTGTCACTTGCCAATTCTTGAGGTAAACTAGCTTGCACATTATAATTTCCGACTGCCCTCTTCAATAATGACATATGAAACACCGGGTGAATACGAGATGATTTAGGCAGCTTAAGCTTATAAGCCACTGCTCCAACTTTCTCCAAAATCTGAAATTGTCCATAGTAACGTGGAGATAATTTTGGACAGATGCGAGCACCCAAGGTAACCTGACCATGAGGTCGCAATTTCAGAAATACCCAGTCACCAACGGCAAACTTTGTATCCACCCTCTTCTTATTTGCATGAGTTTTCATTTGGTTTTGTGTCCTCTGCAACTGATATTTTAGTTGTTTGATGGCTTCATCTCTATCCTGCAAGTCTCTTTGCACTGCTTCCACCTTAATTTCCCCAGGCAGGAACCGATTCAAAACAGGCGGAGGTCGCCCATAAACACACTCAAATGGCGTGGTACCGGTAGACACATGGAAATTGCTATTATACCAATATTCAGCCCAAGGAAGCCACTGCATCCATTGCTTAGGCTGGTCCGCTGTAAAACGGCGGAGAAATGTTTCCAAACATCGGTTAATCACCTCCGTTTGACCATCAGTTTGAGGATGGTATGCTGTGCTCATTCGCAACTGAGTACCTTACAATTTGAAACATTCCTTCTAAAATGAACTCACAAAAATTGGGTCTCGGACACTGAGAATGGAAGTTGGAATGCCATGCAAACGTACCACCTCCCTTGTGAAAATCTCAGCTGACAACCTTGCCGTATATGGATGCTTGAGGGGGATGAAGTGGCTGTATTTCGAGAGTCTATCCACAACAACTAGGATAGACTCATAACCCTTAGACTTAGGGAGTCTAGTGATAAAATCCCTTGATATCTCCTCCCAAATCTGATCCGGAATGTTAAGAGGTTGCAGCAATCCTCCCGGGGCAGCAACCATGTATTTTTGGCGTTGAGAAACATACTCCTGCACAGGCTCTGACATACTCCTGCACAGTTTTAATCATACCAAACCAAAACAAATTGGCAGCCAATCTTCTATAAGTTCTGTACACACCAGAATCCCCCCCTTGAGGAGTTTCATGAAATTCTTCTAACATTTTAAGAATGCTCTCGGATTTCTCAAATATTACCAGCCTTCCCTTATAAAACAATACCCCTTTTATATAAGAGAACCCCTTCTTTACCTCCTGACCCAATTGCAAAGCTGTTATGATCTTGGACAACTTGGAATCTTTATGTACCTCCCCTACCAATTGCTTGCTTCCTAACCAACTCGGTTGATGAATCATAGTGATCAATTCTGGTCCTCCATGAACTTGAGAGAGAGGATCAACACCCTTGTTTTCTAGCCATGGCTTGTAGATGATGTCAAACTGATACCCCAATAACTTGGCTACCCAATTTTGTTGGTCAGGAGTGGTTATTCGTTGTTGAAGCAATTGTTTGAGACTCTTGTGGTTGGTGCAGACTGTAAACTTCCTCCCTAAGAGGTACGGTCGCCAATGCTGGATGGCAAGTGCTACTGCCATCAACTCTTTCTCATAGATGGATTTGGCAAGGTTCCTTTCTCCCAAAGCTTTACTGAAGAATGCTATAGGTTTGCCCTGTTGAATCAAAATGGCCCCGATCCCCATACCTGATGCATCACTCTCTATGAAAAACTCTTGTGAGAAATTAGGGAGTGCCAAAACTGGTGCAGTAGTGAGTTTAACCTTGAGCTCCTCAAAAGCCTTGTGCGCCTCATTGCCCCAATTAAACCCCTCTTTTTTTGTCAATTCAGTAAGAGGTTTAGCAATCTTGCCATAGTCTCTTATGAACTTCCTATAATAACCCGTGAGACCAAGAAATCCCCTCACCCCCTTAACATTCTTTGGAACTGGCCACTCTTGCACACATTGAACTTTATTGGGATCCACAGCCACACCCTCCTTAGAAATTATGTGGTCTAGGTAATCAATTTTGGCTTGAGCAAATGAACATTTTTTACGGTTAGCCACTAATTTATGTTGCTGCAGCACCGCCAAAACCTTTCTCAAATGCTTCATATGGGACTCCCAATTTGAACTATAGATCAAAATGTCATCAAAGAACACTAACACAAATCTTCTCATCATTGGTATGAAAATATCATTCATTAAAGATTGAAATGTCGAAGGCGCATTCATCAAACCAAAAGGCATTACCATGAATTCGTAGTGTCCCTCATGAGTTCTGAATGCAGTCTTGTGGATGTCTTCGTCCTTCACCCGTACTTGATGATATTCAGATTAAAGGTCGAGCATGGTGAAATATTTGGCATTGTGTAGTTCATCCAAGAGTTCCTCAATAACTGGATTAGGGAATTTATCAGGGATAGTGACCTTGTTCAAAGCTCTATAGTCAATGCACATCCTCTATGTGTTGTCTTTCTTCTTCACCAAAATTACCGGGCTAGAATATGCGCTCTGACTAGGTCTGATTACCCCGGACTCCAACAATCCTTGCACTTGCTTCTCGATCTCATCTTTGTGATGATGTGGGTAACGGTAAGGTCGTACGTTCACAGGTCCTTTTCCTTCCTCTTTGCATATAGTGTGATCGTTTCCCCTTCTAAGAGGTAGCCCCTTGGGTTCACTTAAAACTGCAGCGTAGCATTCCAAAAGCTCTTGCAATTCCCTACTCAATTCATCTTTTAGATGATGTCCTAACTCTTTATCCTTATCATCAGCCAGCAAAAACATCTCTTTGGATAGTAGTAACCCATCCACTAATTGTTTACACTTCCCCAACAAACTTTTCAAGGCCATGGGTTGCTCGGCAGCACCTCCTCCTTCTCCGAATTAGACCCATTGTCCCTTCAATTTAAATTCCATCACTTTCTCCTTCCAATCCACCCACATTCTCCCTATTGTTTCCAACCAATCCATCCCCAACACTAAGTCTACCCCTTCTAAATCAAACAAAACAGCTTCAATGGTGAATTTGGTAGTCCCAACCTCAACTTCAATATCTGGACATTTTACCTGTGTGGTAGTTTGAAATCCATCACCTAGTTTGATACTCATTGTTTCAGTTCGCTTGATGGGCCAACCAAGTGCTGTCACCAATTTTCCAACAATGAAAATGGGTACTCCATTGATTTTAGCCTTTAATTTCATGGTCCTGGGTTGCTTTTTTTCAACTGCAATGATATTGCTCAAAGACATGCTGCTGTACTCTTCTTCATTTTCGACTTCATCTTCTTCCTTCTTATCCTCCATGACCTTGGCCTCACAATCTCCTTCATCAGGTTCATCTATCACCATTACTTTAAAATGACGGTTAGGGCATTGGTGTTGGGGGTGATAATTTCCCCCACACTTGTAGCATAGCCCTTTCCTCCTTCTTTCCATCAATTCATGATAAGGCAGGTGTCTAACCCCTCTGTCCCGAGGCATATCACGCTTGGAATCACCCCTGTTATCATTTTTTGGCCCAAAACCATTTCCATTTTCCTTGTTAGACTTCCCATAACCCCACTCTAAACGAGACCCACTAACATACTGTGGGTTCACCCGATTGAAAACTCCTCCGGATCCACTCCTTTGGTTGGCGCTACGCAACCCGACCTAATTCGGTTTCTTCTCCGAAAATTCCATCTCAACAGACCGTGCCATGTTCATCAATCTTGAGCGCGAGACTGGCCCCATCGCTATCATACTCCTCACTCGCCCCTTTATTCCTTCCCGAAGACCATGTAAGAAGTAACCCAAATATTGTGAATCGGGTATTCGGTCCACTTGCGCCACTAGCCTCTCGAAATCCTTGATATATTCTTCTACATGTCCCTCTTGCTTAATCGAAGAGAGTTGTTCGAACAGATTTCCTTCTCCAATCCCTCCATAACGTTCAAGTAAAGCATTCTTAAACTTCTCCCAAGTCAGATCCGCTTCTTCCTCCGTCAACGCTTTGAAAAAATGAATCGTTGACCCCTCCATGCATAATTAGGCCAAACTCACCTTTAGTTCCGGGCTTGTATTAAGAACCCTGAAGTAAATATCTGCGCGCGCTATCCACCCTGCAGGATCTTCACCATCAAAAGAGGGGAGTTCCACCTTCTTCACAGATTGACGAAATTCATCAAGGGTTTCGTCATGAATTTGATGGTCGTGCCTCTTCGAAGTTTTGCATATCCACTCTTCTCCGCAAGACTTTGGGATATGAGTGACACAAGTTTTTCCTAATCCTGAGCGGCTTGAAGTGGCATCTTTGCCAAAGTCTGTTTGAGCGATTTAACTTTTGTCTCCAACTCATTCACCTTTGTTTCCATCTTCTTTGGTGGCATCAGTTCAATTCGCTGGTATTTGGTCTCTTTCTCTCGCTCTCCAATTAAACACTCCGGCAGGTCGGACCAATTAATAGATGAATAAAATTAAAAATAGAAAATGCTGAAGTAAAGAGAGGGAATGTGTGACTTTATTGAATAAGAAAACAGAATTACACAGTAAAGTAATCCTTTACTGACACAGAGCACAATACTCCTTCAGAGTGCAAAATGCTTTCTGCCTACAACATACAAATTATAATCATGATCCCCCCTTTTTTACACATATTACACAATATAATTATTCCACACAAACCTTCTAGGCAGTTAGGTAACTGCCATATAATTATTCCACAGACCCAAACCTACTAGGCAGTTAGGTAACTGCTATATAATTATTCCACAGGCCCACTAAATCTTCTCTTATAAACTTTCCACACATGTGGCTTACTAACAGTCCCTATAGCAGTTACTGCATCAGTAAATGCTCCCCTATCAGATGATCTAGTTCTTAAAGGATCACTTGCACTTCTAATGATTAGAGTTTCAAGATGAGATGATTGGTACTTCCAACCAGATCTTTCTTCTGACTTATCTTGACTATTTCTGACTTGATCAGATTCATCCTTTGAAGATTTGTCATATTCTTCTGGTTTGCTTGTATCCTCTAATTTTTCTAGTTCTTCTGGTTTGTCTGCATCTACTTCCTTTAGTTCCGATAAACTTGCACTATCATCATCTTGCTTTGAATTTTCAAGGTCAAGCTGTTTGCCATCAAATTTAACATGTATGGATTCTTCCACAATATGAGTTTCTCTATTAAAAACTCTATAAGCCTTGGATCTTTCAAAGTATCCAATGAAGGTATACTTTTGAGATCTAGAATCAAATTTACCAAGGTTATCCTTAGTGTTGAACATATAGCAAGTACAACCAAATTGTTTAAAATAAGAGATGTTAGGCTTTTTACATTTCCACAATTCATATGGTGTTTTATTCAATATAGATCTAATATAGACTCTATTTTGAATATAACATGCAGTATTAATTGCTTCAGCCCAAAAGTGTTTTGCAACATTCATATCATTTAACATTGTTCTGGCCATTTCTTTGAGTAATCTATTCTTTCTTTCTACAACTCCATTTTGTTGGGGTGTTCTAGGAGAGGAGAAGTTATGAGAGATTCCATTCTCATCACAAAAACTTTCAAAGAACTTGTTTTCAAATTCTCCTCCATGATCACTTCTAATTGTTACAATCTTAAGCCCCTTTTCATTCATTATTTGTTTGCAAAATGTGATAAACACTTTGTGGGATTCATCCTTACTTCTTAAAAATTCTACCCATGTCCACATAGTGTAATCATCTACTATAACAAAGCCATATTTCTTTCCACTTAGAGAGGCTGTTTTTATTGGCCCAAAGAGATCTATATGTAAGAGCTCAAGGGGCTTTGAGGTAGAGACTGAGTTCTTAGGGGTAAAGGAGTTTTTTTTGTTTGTTTTCCCTTTTGACAAGCTTCACACATAATTTCAGTTTTGTAACTAAGCTTAGGTAGACCTCAAACTAGTTGAAGTTTATTCAGTTTTGAAGTTAATCTAAGGTTTGCCAAATTAGTTTCTCTTCATTTATTGACATAAGACACTTAACCTCTTGTTTCTCTAGACTAAACAGATTTATCTTATAAATGTTGTTTTGCCTCTTAGCTGTAAAGAGTACAGATCCATCCTTCTTACTAATTGCCTTGCATGTTTTTTGATTGAATATAATATCATAAGTATTATCACTTAACTGACTAATACTTAATAAATTATGCTTAAGACTTTTAACAAACAAGACATCTTTAATAGAAGGGGAAGTTCCATTACCAAGTGTACCTTGACCAATGATATGACCTTTTTGCTTTCCTCCAAAAGTCATTGTGCCTCATTTGTTCAAAGTTAGTTCTTGGAACATAGACTTTTCTCACGTCATATGTCGTGAGCATCCATTGTCCAGGTACCATGATTGGTGTTTCAATCTGGTTGCTTAGAACATCCTCAACATAAACAATTTTATCCTTTGGTACCCAAATCTGGTTGGGTCCTAGATGTTAGATCTTAAAGATTTCTTATCTTTCCATGTGGTTAACATAGGACAAGATATTTTAGTGTGACCTTTCTTATAGCAAATAGTACATAAATCATCAGAGGGAATAAACTTAGATTCAATTACTTTTTCTTGAAATCCTATTCATCTTTTACGATTCCTACTAACCCCATAAATCATAGATGCATACTTGCTTCTTTCCATACCATTATCAATAAAATGTTGAAATACTTCTTCAAGTTTATCAAAGTTACATGTGATATTTTCAATTGATGTTGAACTATAAATAATTTTCAGAGTTAGATTTTCCAACTTAAGTTCAGCAATATCAGTGTTCAGATTTGCATTTTCTATTTTAAGTTCAGTAATATCAGTTTTCAGATTTGCATTATCTGTCTTAAGTTCAGTAATATCAGTTTTCAGATTTGCATTCTCTATTTTAAGTTCAGTAATATTAGTTTTCATATTTGCATTTTCTGTTTTAAATTCAGCACTTTGATTCTTTAAAACATTAACTTTTTCAGTTAGATTTGTATTTTATTTCCTAAGTATTTTCAATTTTAAAGTCAATTTGTGATTGTTCTTTAAAAATTAATTTATAGCAGTAGTTAAATCAAATCAAGTAAATTCAGAAAATACCTTAATTTCTTCATTTTTTGATTCACTGTAACTAGACATGTTGAACCCTTGGGTATTTCCTCAAACAATGTAAAGTGTGCAGCCTTGAGACCGAGCTCTGATGCCAATTTAAGGTGCAAACATGAGAAGGGGGTGGAATTGTGTTTGCCAAAGTTGATAACTTTTTGCTAATTTGATGAAGGTTGGTTGGTTTTTATGAATTACTTATATAAGAAGCAATCGGATTCAGAATAAGCAAACAATGAAAGCATAAATAATTTGACACATAGCTTTATCCTGGTTCACCATTAACTTGGTTAAATCTAGTCCCCTCATTCAGAAGGCTTTAATCCACTAATTCAAATACCTTGAATTACAAAGTACCTGACCCTCCAAGTCAGTCTTCCCAAACTGCTTGACAACCCCAGACTTTTGAGGAACTAACCACCTTGACCCTACAAGCCAAGTCTTCTCCTAACAACTTAACAACCCTAGATTGAAGAAGGAACTAAACCACTATCGGGTTGGATACAAAAGATTGGAACTTGAAGTGTTTGCTGCTAACAAAATTGATAATAATAATAATAACTCTCACACTCTAAGAAAAGAACACTCAGAAAATATTTCTCATTCGAATAAGTGTTTCTCCCTTTGAACTCTGAGATGAATTTGGAATCTTGAGCTTGAGTTCTTATACTCTTTTCTACTTTTTCATGATTTTCTTCTTCAGCCTTAAATATCTATTTATAGTTAAAATTTGGGCTTCAATTTAGTCCTTATTTAATTCTGAGTTGTATCTTGTTCAGATTGAGTTTGTAAATTCTTCAGATTGATTCTGTTTCTCTTTTGTGTAGATTGAGTATGTAAATTCTTCAGATTGATTCTATTCATATTTTGTTGTAGATAAATCTTGATCAAATCTTCTTCAAATCTTAATTAAAGATTCTTCGAATCTTGATCAAATCTTCTTCAAATCTTAATTAAATATTCTTCAAATCTTGATCAAATCTTCTTCAAATCTACTTCAAATCTTAATTAAATTTTCTTCAAATCTTGATCAAATCTTCTTCAAATCTTAATTAAATATTCTTTAAATCTTGATCAAATCTTCTACAAATCTTGACCATATCTTATCTTCAACTTAGTCAAATATTTTCTTCAATCAAATCTTATTTTAGATTTTCTTCAAAAACATGAATCTTCTTTCATACTTTTTGAAGTCATATATATTGTTCTCATAAAATACTTTTGTTAACATCAAAACTCTAAATGTAAAACCAACTTGGTTCCAACAACCCCAAGGCTAACATATTGTATATTTTAACTTCACTGGGTTATTAGCCCTCCGAACATCATAAATGCAACACAACATGTAATTGATTTGGGGTTATAACTCTCATGTCTCTCGTCTTCCTAAGCCATTTCTTATTCACAGAAAACTATCATTAATATGGGTCAAGTAGTCTCAATATCAAACTTTCATCATCATAGTTATCACCAACATCAAATCATCATTTCAAACACATAATCACTAATTCAAATAATCAATTTAACGAGTTGTGCATATTCATCAACTAACATATATTCACAAACAATTTATGAATTTTTTTATCCACAAATACGAATGTATTTCATTAATCACTTAGAGTACTTTATTAACTATTAAAATGCAAGTTATTAATTACTTATTTAACTTGTTTTAAATTGAATATAATATCATGTTACATTGACCACTTATGCTTTGTTGGAGAGTTTGGAGGGGAGGGGAGAAGAGAGTTTTGAAGAAAAGGAAGGAATAAAGAGCTTTGAGATGAGAGGGTTTTTTATTTGTTCATAATACAAAATTATCTAATTTGAAGAACTCAAAAATTGTATTGAAGTAGCGTTTTGGAGAGCTTAGACAAATTATTCAAATAATTTTTATGTTGTTATAATACTTTATAAATTAAAATGAAATCATTTTTATATTGTTATAATACTTTATAAATTAAAATTATATTTATTATAGTATTCTCTTACTACTCCCTACAAAATAACTCTCTTCAATGATATGAAAATTTTCTCTTGGTTTCTTTTCCCTCAAAAATCCTCAATTCCCCTCTCATCTAAACTCTCAAGCAGAATCTTGGAGTAATTTGTTAACTACTAAAATGTAAATCTAAGTAGTTAATGAGATACATTCTTATTTGTGTGTAAAAAAATCTGTCCACAGTTAATAAAAAGAGTTTTTTATTGACAAATTTTTCTTTGAGTAAAATAGTATCCGGTGTCTGTCAACTTTTGTGGTTGACTATCAATTTTTGATGTATTTTTAAAAATCATATATGTTATACGAGTGAAAAAGTAAGAGAGAGATAAAAATTGAAGTATACAATGTCACATAGGGTATCTAAAATTATATGTTACAATTATTTTTATTCTGAGAAAAATACCACAAGTTTGGTTGCATCAATTACACCCTTTACAAAATATAGGAGATGAATGTATTATTTAGACACACACATATATATATATATATATATATATATATAAGATGCGTGCCACATAAAAGGCCCAAAGAAAGTGAATGCAATTTCTATGACAAATTTGAGTGATGGGTGTTTGTTATAAAAGTAAATAGAATGCGTATGGTTTATTTAAGCATATCCCTCATATGTGAGAGCAAATTCCTTTTTTTAAAGGACAAGATCAACAACAAACTGAAAAGATAGATAGAGAATACAAGTTGAAAATAAAAAAGAAGAATTCTCTCAGTGGGTTTTGACGAAAAGATATGACAAAAATCTTTTGCCATTCTACAAGTGGTTGTTAGGACGATAAAAAGGTTTTCGGATAAATATCTTTTGTTCTGCCACAAGTGGTTGTTCGGAGGATAAAAAGGTTTTACAATGATGATTTGGATTCCAGGTGTGTGGCTGATTCATTTTTGGTTTTTTTTTTCATCTCTTATGTTGTGTTTAAATCGAATCAAATCCAAACTATTATATTTTACATTATTTTGTTTTATTATTATTTTTTTATATTTTATTTTATACTATATTAATATTATTATCTTAAAATATATATATATATATATATTATATTTTTATGTATTTTTTAATAATTATTATACATTTTTTTTTGTAGTTCATAAAATTGTTTTAATAATATAAAAGATGATAATATCTATTCCATTGAATCGAATGAAACTAATTTATTCATCATTTTAATTTGATTTAAATTTTTAATAATTATATGTTTAATAGATAAAAAGTATTTAATGTTATACTTAAATTATGATATTCTTTCATATAATAAATTAGTATTTTGAGTCGAACCCGTTGGAGAGTTTAAATTTTAACACTTAACAAGGAAATGTCTACAGTATGTGGAATTGTGATTGTGAATTTTTAAAAAGAGTGACATTATTAGGAATTTTTCTGTGAATACATAAAATAAAAAATAATCGGTCATATTTAAATCATAAAACTCTCCCATTAATGAATTAAGAGTTTGTTTGATTAGCTTTTCAAAAATAGTTTTTCTCTTTTAGATATTTCAAAATTATAAAATTTGTTTGATTGACTTCTTCTTAAAACTTGTTTCATAAAATTATTTTGAAATTTGTTGTTTTTAAAACTGAAAAACAAAAATTTCTATACTTTTTCTCATTTTCAGTTTCCCATTTTTGATCTCTTTCCAAAGTAAAAACATAGAAAAATGACAAATTTTCATTAATGGCAATATGGTAAATAAATAAAATAATTTTAATTTTTTTTAAAAAAAAAGTACACTTATTCGATGTGTGATCGTTGCTTGCACCAACACCTCATTTACGTGAATAATGTTACACACCATCATCTTTAATATAAAAGACGATAATATCAATCCGATTGAATCGAATTAAACTAATTTATTTATCATTTTAATTTGATTTAAATTTTAATAATTATATATTTAATAGATAAAAAGTATTTAATGTTATTCTTAAATTATGATATTCTTTTGTATAATAAATTAGTATTTTGAGTTGGACCTATTGGAGAGTTTAAATTTTATCAATAAGTGTTTTTACGTACAGTTGAGTCACATAAAATACTATTTATAGGTTGAGTAAATCTGTAACAAGGAAATGTCTACAATATGTGGAATTGTGATTGTGAATTAAGAGTTTGTTTGATTAGTTTTTCAAAAATAGTTTTTCTTAATAAAACTTATTAGTTTAATTTAATCTATTTTTTTGCCATTTGATATATATATATATATTTAAAATACAATCAATCATTATTTATCTACAATGTTAAATTTTAGTATATTATATATTTTTTATAATTGTAATTTGAATATCCAAAAAAACATTTCAAATTAAATAGTTTGTAATTAGATTGTATCATATTTTTTAAAACGTGTCATTTAAACCGAATGACATGTGATTTTATTTTTGGATCCGCTTAACGTTCACTTCACTGATCTACGTTCAAGAAATATGTTTGTTTAAAAGTGTGAGTCATTTACTGTTTAGACAACCAAATATTGATAAAATTTATGCTAAATTGCACCCGTGGTCCCTTAACTTAATTTTAGTTAACATTATAGTCATTTATTTTTTTTCTTGATTTGATCCTTTATTCTTTATTTGATGTTGTTAGCGATGAAAATATGAGTTTATTTAATGATTTAAGTTATGAATTTGATGAAATTTGCATTATATTGAGGATGATAATTAATTTTATGGGTTTTGTTTGAAATTTTTGATGAATTTTTACAAAAAAAAAAAGGATAACATTGTTGACATTTTAAAACATAAAAGACCAAATTGTCACTTAAAATTAAAATAAAGGACCAAATCGGAAATAAAAAAGAGATAAGAGACTAAAACGTTAACTGAAATTAAGTTAAGGGACCATAGATGCAATTTAGTCTAAAATTTATGTTGAACACATATGTACATAAAAGAATATATTATATCGACACAAAGTTGACACATTATTTTTATAAATAAATATTTAAATTAAGGAGGACACACTTCCATGCAAGATTAAAAATGATCACATCATCGTTAACGTGACACGTCGTTATGAGAAACATTTGAAGATGTTAATATGAGAAACATTTGAAGATATTGAAATTAACGTTGCACTAAATTATCTATATAATTCCCCTATTTTTATTTAAAAGAATAAAAATATCTAGATTTAGTTAATTATAATAATTTATTGATTCATTTAATTAAAATTTTGTTTAAGCCTGCTTAGGAAAAATAAATTATATTCATTTGCAACTACTCTTATTTTAAAAATATGTATAAAATATATTTTATAATTTTTAGTTTTAAAGATATTATAAAAACAAAAAATATCAAACAACTTTTTTCATCTCAAAAATAGTTTTCAAAAAATGAATTGCCAAACAATTTTTATTTTACTTTCTTGTCAAAGCCAGTTTTCTTTAAATTGATTTACAAAATAGTTTTTAGAAACTCAAAACCAAAACGCAATCAAAAATAATCATTTGAGTTGGTCTTTGTTTATATACTTAAGGCCTAACACATATTTCATAAAAAAATATTAAGAAAATGTAATAAAAAAAAAACCATTTTTTTTAATTAATTCAAAAAATTTCTCTCGCATAAATCGAACAAAATTGATTTGTTACACTTCAAGAAAGTTAATACTGTGGACAAAGAGCAAGGTTCCAATAAGATTAAATAATTAAGACAAAAAATGGGCAGCCACAAGAGCTAGAATGCTTTGAATTCTAATATTCTTGCATGTTTCAGGGGCCAGTGCTCTTCGTGGCTTCATTTAAAAGGCAAATTCAAAGGGTTAAAAGCGAACTATAAAGTACAAAAGTTGAACATCACCACATGCAAGGTTCTCTTGGAGTTTAATCTTGTCTAGAATGTAATGAGATTCTTAATTCCTCATAGGAATCCAAGTAGATAACCAAACTGAGGACATAATGCGAAGATGAGTTAATTTCTAGCCAATAAATATTGAAGTTATTTGATCAGATAAAACAATTATTCCAAGAAGTCGTCCCTTACTTCTTCTTCATCCATCAAAATTTAGAGCTTTTCTTTTTCCTTTTAAAATTATCCAATCAAATCGTTTTGTTCTTTTCTTTTATTTATTTTTGGCTTTTATTTATTTATTTAAGACAATTGTTCCTACGGTTCCTTAACTTAATTTGAGATAACACTTCAGTTTTTTATCTTTTTTTTTCTTCTCAATTTGGTCTTTTATTTAATTTTATTACAAAAGTTCAAAAATATAAAAAATAAAAATATGAGTTTATTTGAAGATTTGAGCTATAAATTTAATGAAATTTGCATTATATTGAAGATGATAATTAATTTTATGATTTGTTTGAAAATTTTGGTGAATTTTTGTTGAAAAAAGGATAACATTGTTAACATTTTAAAATATAAAAGATAAAATTGTTTATTTAAAATTAAATAAAGGACCAAATTAAAAAAAGAAAATAAAATAAAAGACTGAAGTGTTATATGAAATTAAGTTAAAGGACCGTAAGATCAATTATGTCATTATTTAATTAAGTAATGTTTATAAATATTTTTTTTTCTTATTTCATCTACGATTTTATTTGAAGACATTTGATTATTCATCATTTTAATATAATATTATTTATTTTTTTCATGTTTTTAAAGGTAAAAGTGACTGCCACAATTATTAACATTATTTTGTCTGACTTTCAAACTTATTAGTTAATTTGGCAAACCAAAGACCCCATATAAAAGACTATGAAATCTTAATTTAAAAGTATTGGTGTTTTTCTTTTTGCTATATGTATAATTTATTTATATAGTTTTTGTAGGAGGTAGAATCCGGTTGAATTAACTTCTTTGTCTTACTTTATTATTATTGATATATATATTTTCGGGAAAAAACCAAAAAAGTTATTCCAAGATACTGAATTTTTTTTATGAGAGCCAATCTAATCTCGAAACGTTGCAATTGATCAGTCACTTTCATTTGGAAAGTTTTGACCGCATGACGAATTCATCCAAACGGAAGCGAAGAAAGCTTTTTTATGTTTTATTCTGTATATTGCTTTTAACACACAGTACCTTCTTCTCTGGTCTTTTTCCCCCACACATTTACGGTTGGTTTGTTAACTATTATAAAATAAGTGATTTTGGCGATCAATAATTTAAAAAATATTTGCTATACAGATTTTTTTATTTAAAATATAATTTGTTTTGGGTTTGTTTATGTAATAAAAATAACATTTAAAAAATTAATTATAAAAAACCTACTCTTTACAAATTTAGATTATTTTTTAAGTTATAATAAATAAATAATTTTTTTAAAAAAAGTGATTTATTTTTTAATAATTGATAATTTTTTTAAAAAAAGGTAATACAAAGTTTGGGTTAAAATTGTAAGCGACAGACAAACTAATCCCTGAATTTTGTGAATCGACAAAATATCAGACATTATAAAATATCAATCAAAATAGTTCATGTATAAATTTTTATCGTTAGATATTTCAATGTGAAACTGTAATTGAATATGTGTGACTTATCAACATTGATTTCACATCAATATCATTTTTCTGGGGATAAATTTACCGATGAAGCTTTGTTATCTCATAAAGAAATTTGTGAGTCATTGTAATTCTGCATTGACTAATTATGGACAAATTAATTCAGAAAAAATTTAAAAGTCATAGGAAAATTAGTCTGCAATTCGATGACATTAGTATAAAATCAATGAAAAGAGGTCAAATATTCAATTAACATATCATATTATAATTTTTAATGATAAAAATTTAAATATAAAACGTTTTAATTATTTTACAATTTCAAAAATATATTTATTAATTTACAAAATTTAAAAATTAATTTGATTGACATTTACGATTTAAAAAAATCAATTTGCATCAAACACATGTCTCTATCTTATCATGTGTGTATCAAACACATGATATGGTAATATTTATTATGTCACTATCTTATCATATCCTTATCCAATTTTATATCATATTTTATCTATATCCTATATTACGTATCAAACGGACCATAAATTCTTCAAACAAATCAATCTCCATATCTTGGACACATGCAAAGCAAGGGTTTAAAATAAGGGAAATACATTCCTATGCAATCACCATTCAAAAGATGCTTTAATGAACTAATAAGCTAAACTCACCACTAAAGTCAAGATTAAACAGTACTAACTCAACTGACAAATGCCGATATTATTAGGTTGGGCGTCTTGTTTCGAGTTCGAATTCGGGACCTCACAGTTGTGTGAGTTATTTATGATGAAATTTACATCTTTTTTAAGACAAAAAAAAAGGTCAAGATTAGACAATTTGTTTAGGCACCGACTAGTCTCACAATAAATATGTTTGACCTCACACATCTACTCTATCCAATCTAAGAGATAATTTATTCAATTACCCTTATAAAATATAATTTAAAATATAAAATTGAAATATAATAAAATATAAATATAAAAACAATTTATAAAATATAGTATAAAATATAAAAAATGTAAATCTAATCAAACATAAATATAAAAATAATTAATAAAATTTGATATTAAACTTAAAAATGAAATATTAATAATTAACTTAAAAAATGTTTATGATTTTATCACAAGGGTAGTCTTGTCTTTTTATATAATTTAATAAATTAGTATTCAAAATTATTAAAATACGAAAATGAATTAAAATTTTAAAATAAATATAATTTATTTACAAGGGTATTTTTATCATTTATATATAATATATATAAATTTTTATTTAAATTCTAACAAATAAAATAGAATTATTTAGTTACTCGTGATTTTGTTTTTAAAATTTAAATTGTTTATTTAGTAGTGTCAATGGATAGTTTTAAATATAAACTTGTTTCATTACTTATATGATTTATGAGTATTTTTTTGTTAATTTATAATATTTAAAATATAATAAGTTAATCTTAAAAACAAAACTAATGTGTAATTGTTCAAAATGATAGTTTGTTATTTAAATATAATATATATTATATCATATCATGATGAGATGTGTATCAAATACATGACAAAATAAAATATTGTGGTTTGATTGGTTATCATGTGTGTATCAAACACATGATATGATAATATTTATTCTGTCACTATCTTATCATATCCTTATTCAGTTTTATATCGTATTATGTCTCTATCCTATCTTGCACATCAAACATACCATAAATTCCTCAAACAAATCAATCTCCATATTTTGGACACATACAAAGCAAGGGTTTAAAATAAGGAAATACATCCTATCCTATGCAATCACCATTCAAAAAATGCTTTAACGAACTAATAAACTAAGCTCACCACTAAAGTCAAGATTAGATATTCCTAAAGTTCTTGCTTTGACAAATGCCGATATTGCTAAGTTGGACGTCTTTTGTCTCGAGTTCAAACCCGAAGATCTCACAATTGTGTAAGTTAATTATGATAGAATTTACATCTCTTCTAAAACCAAAAAAAAAAAAAGTTAAAATTATACAATTTGTTTAGACACCGACTAGTCTCACAATAAATATGTTTGACCTCACACATGATGAGGAACCGTGAAACGACCAAAGTTACGGAAGAAATCATGAATAAAATCTCCCTTCTAATTTCTAATAAACCCCAACACATGATGAGGAACCAATGTTACCAATATGAGAGCAACAATGAAGGAAGATGGTCCATGATAAAGGTATGGATGAAGGTGATTAACCTTTGAAGAGAGTTCATAAAATTGCTCAAGATCAAATGATGTTTTGAGCAAACAAATTGGTTTCTATCGAGTCACAACATTTTACACATGATACCAAATAAATGAGGCCAACGCCAACGATTACGACCAATGTTTGAAGCTAGCAAATTAGATCTAACTTATGGGACAAATCAAGTCTAAAGAAGTAACTCCAATTATCATATTCTGAAATAATTAATTTAGCTTACATCTCCTTTACCAAATAATAGCCTCGCAAAACGTGCACAATAATCTTTGGGTCTCGAAAATTAAACATATTTAGGACACACATCTAAATAAAAAATGTCACGACATTTCCTCTCGACAGTAGTCAACAACTTTCAATGATTTAGCTTCCAATGGAAATTTTGGAATCTAGTATTTCCACACTAGGTTGATGTTAGGCGACACATTAGGAGTGAGATCCTCAACAATTAAGGCCTAATCATAAGCCTATTTAATAGAAAAGAACCATTGCTTGGGCATCTCAAAAAAAGGAAACCATCGAGGCCCATAAGGAAGCTTGAGTCCAGCATTTTAAGTGCAAATGTGTATGTGGGTGGGGGACTTGCTTAATGGTAGGCCTATTCCAACTATCTGCTCTAATCACTGACATTAAAATTGTGACAGTGTGAAGGAATTGTAATAGTATGTTCCCATAATTATCAAATTACAGGAATTCAATTTGAAGGTACTAGAAAATACAAGAAAAATAGTTTAAATTGTGTTGATTATTTTAAATATTTTAATACTTTATTCTTTTCCAAAAGTTTATCTTCATTTTAATAAATACATGTTAAGATGGAAGTTGAAGTAAAGACACAAAACTAAAATATAATATAAATAAAGGAAGAGAAGAATACACAGTGATCTTAATACTAGTTCACAACAATTGCCGCTACATCTAGTTCTCTTATGTTTTAGAGAGATTTTTCTTTAGTGCAATCAATGACTTAATCTACTATAATAGTGACAATATTATTCAGTCAGTCTTTATAGGCCTTGAGTGTTCTTAAAGTCTTTCCGTGTAAGCATATATTGGTTCTCTACCTCTCCAAGCATTAAGTATTGTCCACCTCTTATGACAACAAGTATTATTTCATTGCCTCTCTAGGCACCGAGTATTGGCTTAATGCCTCTCTAGACAATGATTGTTATAAATCATGTTCAGATCAGCAGAAATACAGTCTCTAAATTTTCTAAAGAGCTAGCTTCACTTGGTTCTTGAGTTAAGTATTCTCTAAGCATCTCAGGACATCAACACCAAATTGGACTTCTTAGTAATCCGACTTCAGTGTTCATGTCAAGGAACACTAGTACTCCATCCGAATGAAATACAAGCAAAAATAGCGTTACTTTTTGGAATGAAATATAACCGTTACTTTTTGGAATGAAATATAACCAAAAGTCTCTATTTGATGATAGAATATCTAAAATACCATTCAATTAATTTAACTTTTTCTATTTCCAATTATCCAATTTATTGATCATAGAGGGTAATTTAAGCAATATACTTAAATTTTTATTGGGATCACATAAATTAAATGTGATTAATTACCTTTTTTTTAATATGCCTAAACTTGCTTATAATTCATTGCACAAGGAATATTCTTTAAGCTTCTCTAAACATCAATACTAAACTAGTATTCTCAACAATACAACTTCACTTTTCATGCTTAGGAACATGTATTGTTAATTGACCTTCCTAGCAATCTGACAACGGCCTTGTCGATAGAACGAGTATTGTAGTATTTCCAAACATCCCCTTTTTCAATACGGGTTTATTGCTGTTGGAATAAAGTTGGTATTCCTCTTGCGATTTTGATGTTAACAAAGGTATTTTATGAGAACAATTTGTTTGAACTAATGGCTTCGTTAAATGTGCAACAATTAGAACAAGAGAACTAGATGAAAGTACCAGAGAAAACGACTATAGGAAACTACCAGAATTATTCACAAGAAGATACATTCATAATTTGTTCACAAGAAAGATATGATCCAGATTTTACAAGGACAAAAGTGAAACCCTAATCTATTCTATAAATAGATATGATCCGGATTTTACAATAACTGAATAATTCATAGCTATGAAAAAGAGGTAAGGTCATAAAAAGTCTCATATCCTAAGACCACGATTTGGAGCGAAATTTTTAGAGGGTCTACCATGAAAATTGATATTCATCTCAATGGATGAAGTATGAGCCATAATGTTATTAATCAATTTACAATGGGGAAGAATATGACCAGGACACTCCTTAACAAAGAGTCACTCCATTATATTGTAAGCTTTGAAAAAGTCAAGCTTAATCGCCATGAAACCTGTTTTACTTTGCATGGATTGCATGTAGTAGATGGTTTCTTGGAGAATGATAGTCATAGTACAACTTGCAACCATAAAATATTGATTACTTGAGAGAACATTTTTCATAAACTCTTTGAGCCTATTTGAAATAGCCTTGGTCATAATTCTGTAAATCACATTGCAAAGAACAACAGACCAAAAATCAGAAGCTCTTGAAAACTCAATCTCATTCGGAATCAGGGTTAGTTGGGGTACTATTAACTTTGCTATCAGCTGTTGGATTCAAAAAAATTAAAAATGGATTGACCAAACACATCCGTCTAATTTTTGAAAAACTAAGAAGTTACCGATTCAAAAAATTTAAAAAAGGATTGACCAAATACATTCGTCTAACTTTTGAAGAAAAGAAGATGGTATCCATGTGGTCATGGAGCTTAAAAGTTTTCGATAGAGAATAAGGCCCTCTTGACTTCTTCAATAGAAAACTTTTTCCCATAAAAGTCATATCATTAGAAGAAATAGTGGAGTGAGAAATTAGTAGGGTCAAAAATAAACTAAACCAATTTTGTAAATCACATTGCAAAGAACAACAGGCCAAAAATCAGAAACTCTTGAAAACTCAATCTCTTTGGGAATCAGGGTTAGTTGGGGTACTATTAACTTTGCTATCAGCTGTTGGATTCAAAAAAATTAAAAATGGATTGACCAAACACATCCGTCTAATTTTTGAAGAAAAGAAGATGGTACCCATGTGGTCATGGAGCTTAAAAGTTTCCCATAAAGAATAAAGCCCTCTTGACTTCTTCAATAGAAAACTTTATCCCATAAAAGTCAAATCATTAGAAGAAATAGTGGAGTGAGAAATCAGTAGGGTGAACAATGAACTAAACCAATTCAAAAATAGTTTGAGACTCAAATCAATAATTAACTCATTGAACTTGGTTAATGGAGCAAATGAGTCGAATTTCATATGAAAATTTAACTTTTTAAATAAATAAGTTAAACTTGAGCTATGTATAATTTGTCTCGATAAACATCGACACATTACCTAACATATTGGGTTGTCTGCATTTGAAGCACCGATATATATATATATATATATATATATATATATATATATATATATATATATATATATATATATATATATATATATATATATAGAGAGAGAGAGAGAGAGAGAGAGAGAGAATTGAAGAAATGTCCGAGAATCAAAATACTACTGAAAATTTCTATTGCAAGATGCACAACAGACTTGTGACCCACAAAGCAAGTTGATTGCACGGGTCCTAGATGCATCCAATATTGATTCAAAAGTTCAGGGATACCTCTAGTATTAGGAGATGATAAAAGGAAGTGCAGTTGAACCATTTTTGATTAATTGCCCCAACAAGAATTTTGTGAGCTAAAAGACAAAAATAGAGGTACAAAGAAGAGAGAGAAAATGAGCTATCCTATAAAAAGGAGACAAGCATTGAATGAAGAGAGAGAGAGAGAGAGAGAGATAGATAGATAGATATTGAGAGAGAGAGAGTGAATCATGCCTAAAAATCAGAATCATAGCCTCTTTTCAATTTTGCTACCATCATCCACCATTGAAGCTTTTCTATGAAGGATTTTTGCTCAAGGAAAGAAACTTGCAACCAAGTTGAAGTAGGAGCCGCCATAGTTGCTACAAAAAACTTGTGTTTCTATCTTTGATTTCTCATTTCTGTAATTACTTAAGCTACAATGTTACCTTCATTGTTTAATATTATTTCCATGTTTTAACAAAAGCTAATAATGAGATAAACTTCTCTAAGATTAATGAAGTATTAAATGATGTTTGTCGTTTAATATGTTTATAGCATGTTTGCATTTATTTAATCAAGCTGATTTACTGTTGCCTTTAAATCTGAATCTGATCAACTTAGATTCAATGCTAATTTTTGAACTTAGAAAAGGGAAAAAATTGATTTGATTATTTAATGTAGATTAAATCAAGATGCTTAGACAAGTGATTGACATTAAATAATTAGGAATAATATTTAAGCCCATTCGACAAAACAGGAACTATAAATTATATCATGGTTGGATGTGAACATGAATCCAAAAATGACATTAGTGTATTTGAAAACTATGATGACATCATTGAAAAACTCTCGATGTCACTATGTTCATAATGTTACAACATATATGCTATAACATTTTAATACCACAAACTAAGTTTAATACATATTTATATACTTAACTTGTTCCCACAATCTAATTTTTAGATATTTGATTAATTACTCAAACTTGCACTTTTTAAATCCAATATATTTTATATTGTTACCCAATAATGTTATTTTTTATTATTAAAACAAATATGTTATTAGTCTAGAAAATGTTGAAATCAATAACCTAACCTAAGCAAATACGTTATAATACTTATTTTGACTGTGTATACTTGCAAAAATGATTTTCACAACAATATATCAAATTTGTGTCATCATTATTTTAATTAATTTCAATAATTTAATTTTTGTATGAAATAAAATTGATTGTAATGTGATTTTGGAATAGAAAAAGTACAATTTAAAAACAAAAATTCATGGCTACAAGTCCCATATAGACATCTATATTAAATTCTAACATTTTTGTTGCAAAAGTGGTTTTATGTACAATCCTCTAGCTAGTTGATGTTTTGATGACAACAAAACAAACAAATAAGAATAATTATCCCTTAACTGTATTTGTTTAGCGTGCAAATTAAGTTAGAATACAAAGAATTATATTAATAACTATTTATTTTCAGATAACATAAATTATGAGTAAATTATAGATAATAATCTAAGTGTTTTAAATACAAAGAAAATTATCACCTAATAAACAAGCAATTATGTTAACTAATAGAGTAAGTCATAATATAGCAATAAGAAGTATTGCAACAAGCATATGATAATCTACAGTCTGAATTAAAACGTTAAAGACCAAGGAAATAAAATTCAATGATTGACCCTCTAAAGACAAAGGAAAAGAACGCTACAATGATTATCTGCCTCTGATTGAATACCCATGTTGATCCTATGACTGAAATCTCAAAAGAAGAAAGTTCTAAATGAAGTCTTTGATAAAGTCAATGTTCTGGTATAAGTTAGATCTTTTGATGAACAAGGAAAGTGAATCTATTGAACAAGTTCATAGTGACTCTAAATAATTTGTTATGGTTGTGACTGACTCTGATAAATGCACCCTCAACGCGCCTCCGATGAATTTGTTAATACAAGCTCACTCTGATGACTTTGTGTCTGATAATTATGGTAAACCAGTTGACTGTCTGGTCAATGTTTCAAGTCAACACCCTGATATAGTCAACGTTTTGATAAGAAGTCAACATTGCAACATCCTCTGCTTATTGCTCGTCAAGGATGGACTTATCCTCTGAATGAAGTAGCGCATGCCATCCTCTAATAGTGACATCCTATGAGATATGCCCTCTTAATTGAAGATGAGGTGAATTAATTATGAAGATGTATATAGGTATGTTTTAAAGGTTGATTTGCCTTAAATGCTGATTCAAGATCTCCAACACTAACTTTTCAACAGATACATTTCTCAATATTTAAGTAGAAACTGATCAATATTAAAGTATAGCTGAGAGAATAAAAAAATGTGTTAAGAAGAATTTATGTAAAAGCCTAGAACGAAAAAAAAAAGAATGAATGAAAATCTTCTTAGTAGAGAGTTATTAGAATCGATGTAAATCAATTAAGTTGTTTGATACACTTGAATTGATATAAGATTTCAAATGTATATTATCTCAGCCAGAGTTAGAATCCTAGAACCAAACATTGTGTCAATTCAGACACAAACTAGAACTGATGTAAATCAGTCCGATAGTGACAACAACTCTTTCATCCATAAGAGATACATGAAGAGGTATAACAATACTTATGAACCTCAAAGACAACCTGCCAGAAAGTTTAGAAGGATTCTGATAGTGATAGCTTAGAGAGGCTAAAGATAAATACTCAAAGTCTGAAGAGGCAGAGTAAATAATACTTGTATAATATAGTTTAAATAGTGGATTAAGTCATCGACTGTATTGAGGCAAAATCTCTTTGTAAGGCAATGATTAGATGTAGAAATAGTTTGTTGTGAACTAGTATATTCTTTGTTAAAGAACATATATTTTGGTTAAACAACTCAAGTAATTTTCAGAAATGTCAAAGCATAATTCAAATCCTCTCTTTGTTGTGTTTTCCCGCACCTTCAAAATTTACACATAATAAGATCAGTTGTATGCAACAGGAGACAACATAATATGTTAGGTAATGTTCTTCATTTGCTATTTAGATCAACTACTTCTAATGACAATATATTTAGTTATAGATATCATTTTTAGATAAAATTTTCGTCATTTGAAAGTTAGAAAACAATGTCTATAATTCTTATGAATACCATAATGACAAATAAAATTATTTTAAGTGTCACCATTATTGCATAAAGTTGACTATTTAATTGCGTCCAACACTTAAAAATTTCATTTAAAAAACTTTCCCAATTTTATTATTGAAGTCCCACGTTGAAATATTTCTCTGCCTCTTCTAAATAAGGAGTGCATCACCAAGATATTAAGTGGACTTAGTGGTCTTTTAAGTTTTTCCTGTCCTTTTGTAAATTTGATTTGAGTTATCGAGATCAACTGAGTTTTCTGTAAACTCGAATAGAGTCAATTTCGAGGTCAAAATAAGATTGTTGGCGAATTCGAGTTGATTTTTGATCTAAAAAATTCTTACTAAGTCGAATTAAACTTAACCATTTTTAATTTAACTCGACTCATTTTTGACTCTATATATTATGAATGAGTAGTGAAGAGGTCATACCTATAAGGATTTTGTGAATTGTAGATAGCACTATGTAAATTAACTAAAACCACCCTCTTTGCTTGATCGTTAAAAAACCAATTGCAATTATCAATTTTAATAGTGAAAATATGATTATGTTGCCTGTGAATTAAATGGATGGGACCAATAATTCTATATCTATATATTTCGCATTTTAAAGCCAAACAAATGTCTACTAGGTCAACAAAACAAGTGGTTTGGGGGTCATGAGTTCCAAGCAAAAAGTATTGATATTTTCTAGATATTTTCTATGGAACAATCTGATTACAAACAATTTTCTATAAATTAAACATTTATTTCTTTTGATATTTTATTTTGCTTTTTACAAGATTCTCATTACATCTAAAATATTTTTATTCATAGTAACGAAAATGAGCCATTTAGAATCCTTAAAAGCAGAAATAAATAAATAAACTAAATTTAATATAATGTATAATTAAATATCATTTAAAACTACTATTTTTCTTCTTAATTATAAGAATCCATTAAAAAAAATTGTTCAAAAATATAATCACCATTTCAAATTACTAGGTGTATTTATTAATTTTTTTCAAACATATCATTTATTAATACCAATAATTTATTATGGAATTCGAAAAATCAAATTTGACACATTCAATTACAAAAATTATTTTAAGAACATCAATTAATCAAATAGACATTCTAATATATGTCAAAAAATAGCTAAGTGTTTATAAATAGTGACGGAGGTATTATTTTTTAATTGACTAAATTACATCCGTGGTCCCTTAACTTAATTTCAGTTAACGTTTTAGTCCTTTATCTTTTTTTTTTCAATTTGGTCCTTTATTTTTTATTTGATGTTGTTAGAGATGAAAATATGAGTTTATTTAAAGATTTAAATTATGAATTTGATGAAATTTGGATTATATTGAGGATGATAATTAATTTTATAGGTTTTGTTTGAAATTTTTGATGAATTTTTGCAAAAAAAAAAGGATAACATTGTTGACATTTTAAAATATAAAAGATCAAATTGTCACTTAAAATTAAAATAAAGGACCAAATCAGAAAAAAAAAAAAAAAAGATAAATGACTAAAACGTTAATTAAAATTAAGTTAAGGGACCGCAGATGCAATTTTGACTTTTTAATTTTTTCCAATAATACATTCCTAATTTGTGTTTTAGATAAATAACAAGCAAAAAGATTGCTACGCAACAGGAAAGGAATATTTATCCCCTTGGCCCCTGCTTTGCCTCTATAAATAGCTCTAGCTCTTAGTGGGTGTTCTATGAATAATTAGAAGTCGATCCCAAGGCAAATTTGTGCGTAGGAGTGTGAGAACCAAACGGGATCATGGCCAGTGGTAGCCGAAATCCTCTTGTTGTTGGGCGTGTAATAGGGGATGTATTAGACAACTTTGAAAATTCAATTCCTCTCCGAGTCAACTATGGTAATAGGGAGGTTAATAATGGTTGTGAGCTTAAACCTTCTCAAGTTGCCAATCAACCCAGAGTGAGTGTTGGTGGAAATGACATGAGGAACTTCTACACCCTAGTAATTTGCATTATATAGATTTTTATTTTATTTTATTTTTGCTGAAATACATACATCACGTCTATATTTGATAAATTTTTGTGGTTTCTAATTTCTAGGTCAATTTCATTTAATTTTGCTTCTTCAATTATTACAGGTTTTGGTGGATCCCGATTCACCTAGCCCAAGTAACCCCACTTTTAGAGAGTACCTTCATTGGTGAGTAAATCAATTGCATACCATATGCTTGCAATTGAACATCACTTACAAGAGATCTTCCTTAAATTAAATTATATATTATAACTAACACTCTTTCAATAAACTTTAGGTTGGTGACTGATATTCCAGCAACTACTGGGGTTAGTTTCGGTACGTATAGTTTACCCATCCTTTGTTACTTGTTAGGGCAAATAATATAGACTTTTTTAGATAAACAAATATTAGTTATTGGAGTACAAGGTACTTTTTTTTATATTGCAGAAAAATGCAGCCACAATTACAAATGCAATATCATTGTGAAGATTTTAAAATTTACAATATTATAGTCGTAATTGTGGTCACGTACTGGAATTTAAAACCATAAGTACAAATGTTCTCTAACCCAATACAATCACACATGAATGATTGAATTTTTTGTGTAATGGGTTAGAGATTTAGAGTAGCATCTTGTACACTCCTTAATATCATTTGCTTATAAAATGACATACAAATGACACGTAGATAACTATGACATTGTTAAATCGCTTAGAAAATTGAAGTCCACAATTTTCACATTTCTTTAATAATAAACCTTAGACCTGTCAAAACGGGCTACCCGGCCCATTTAAGGCCGGCCATAACGGGTTGCGGGCTTATTCGGACCGGGCTAAATTTTTTGTTTTAATATGGACTGTTAAAATACTACCCGAGCTCGGCCCTAGACGGGCAGCGGGTAGCCCGCATTTTTTTAAAATTTTTTTAATTATATTTTTAATTTTTTGCAACTCTTTTAATTTAAAAATTTTCTTCATGCCCATTTAAAAACAACTTAGTTCGGAATTTCTTCGTCGTATGCCGTATGCCGTGCCCATGGAGTGAGATGAGTGAGACCGTGAGTCTGTATGTGAGAATGCCGTCACATTTCCCTTCAAAATAGGGTTCGTTGTGTCTTTGTGAATTCTTAAAAAAAATTGGAGCTGGTCCAAGTTAATTTTTGTTTGATCGGGACTTTTTTTTTGAAAGCCAATTTTACTATTTTTATTTTTTTTTAAATTGATTATGCGGGCTGCGGGCTACTCGATACCCATACGGGCTAACTCTAATGGGTAACAGGTTTATTTGGACCGAGCTCAAAACCCTGACAAAATTCGGACTGAATTTATTAGGCCCAAGCCCTGTGTTTTAGCGGACTGGACGGATTGACTCATTCGAACTACCCCATTTTGAGAGCTCTAATCAACTCCAAAAGATCAATTTTATTTGATGAATGACTCTTTCAGATATCGCTCCTCGAAACATATTGATTATGCAATATATGGGCAAAGTGGCCAAATTACTACAAGTACAAACTAGATGAATAAGAATTTAATTATTTTAGAAAATAAAGTTATTAGTCGCGAAGCTTATTTTTATGAAGTGACCAATTTTTTTTTTACAAATTATATATTAACAAAGTAATACTTATGCAACTTTAAAGTGTCAAATTCATTCTTAATTAAATCTATAATAACTAACAATATATTTGTCAATATAAATAATTAAACTAAGAAATATATCTTCAATTTTATTTTTGAATCATGTCTTGACAATTTTTATTGTTTAAAATATTTTATTTATAGTTGCAGTAGAGATTGAAAGTGTCAAAAAAATATAAATAGATACATTAATCAAATAATAAATTTTTTTTATTCTAACTTTATTACTAATAAACTTATTTGAGGTAGCTAAATATTTTTTATTGGGAATAACAAAATATAAAACTATATTTACTTATTTAAAAATATATTTTTTTGAGGTGGCCAAAGTTACCCTCATGCCAATGAGTAGCTTTGCCTCAAAAGTTATGCTCTGATACTTAATGGACAGCTAATTTTTAGTCTTGAAAAGTAAAAAATAAAGGCATGACGTATTTAACTATTTTTACAAGCACTAAATATTGTATTATAGTTCATCAAAAACTATATTGTATTATACTATTATATCGACCATAAAAAATGGCAAAAATATCTTTGTGAGTAATATATTATAGGTTAAAAGACACATTTAGTCCTCAAAGTTTTAAAATATGGTGAAACTAACCTCTATAATTTAAAAATTGTAATTTTTGCACCTTAATTTTATACTCTTTTGCAAATCAATAATTCCTTTGATTTTTATTCCGTCAACGTTGATGTAACCTTAATTTTTTTTTTTATGATAACATGGACTTATTTTAAAATAACTTTGTCAGTTCTTTTTTTTAAAATAAAATAACATTTCCTCCTCTTTTTTTAATATTTATTTCTAAAAAAATTGCTAGCTTTGATCATTAATTAAAATAAAACACAAAATAAATAAGATGTAAAAAGTACATTTTTACCTTTTAAAAATTTATTGTGATTCTTTGTACACTTTTGAGAAAAAATAAAAATATATAAAGAATCACAATAATTTTTAAAAGATAAAAAAAATATTTTTTGACTCTCTTATTTTATCTTGTGGTTATTTTAATTAATAATTAGAGCTAGTAATTTTTTTAAGGAAAAAAATGAGCTAACAATATTTAAAAAAATAGTTGGCAATTTATAGAAAAATTAGCAAGGAATTTTATTTTAAAAAAAATTGAGTTGGTAATTTTTTTTAAATAAGTTAACGTAATCGTAAAAAAAAAGGCCATGTTAACTGTTGACCAAGTCAAAATAAGGGTCTAACTATTTGTAACAAGAACTAAAGTTAAGAGATTAAAATTGTAATATTTAAATTAGAGGGATCAAAATTGCCAAATTTTAAAACTTGGGGTCAAAAGTGCATTTTAACTTATGCTATATGATATAATATATTTTTATTTAAATTTACTTTTTAACTTATGGTGTACATTTTTTTTTTATAATTTTAATATGAGATGATAAAAGTAAACAAGATAACTTATTGTACAACCTTCACCACATAATCCTAACTTGATATATGGTTTTGTAAAAAAATTATCTAATTCTTGTTAGAATCTAACTTTACTTTAAAAGTGAATAATTTACTTTAGACAATAAAGTGGATAATTACTAACAAATTAAACGTAGATATTGTAAGTTCATTATAACCAATCGTAAACTTATTAGAATAACAACTCTTTGATATTTTCACTTTATACTTTACTTATTTTAGGGGATTTAAATCCAAATTGTTAATATGCATATAATTAAAAAATAAGACAAAAGTTAGATGTATTTTTTTAATACTTTTTGTATGGTTATCAAATTTAAAAATTTAATTAAAATTTGTTATAATTTTAGGTACATATGAGATTTACAACCTATATTGAAATGCTCGTTAGTAGAATGTTCATTTGCAAAGTTTCGTATACCAACCTAATTTGGAGTTTGATTTGATTTGCATATAGGTAATGAGGTTGTAGGTTATGAAAGGCCACGACCCACCTCTGGAATTCATCGTTTTGTGTTTGTATTGTTTCGTCAACAATGCAGACAAAGAGTGTATGCTCCAGGATGGCGACAAAATTTTAATACAAGAGAATTTGCTGAACTCTACAACTTAGGATTGCCTGTTGCAGCTGTTTTCTTCAACTGTCAGAGGGAGAGTGGCTCTGGTGGAAGAACATTTAGATAATTATATAAATTATACAAAATTAAAATTAAAGTGGATATGAGCTTAGTTAGTAAATACTGCAACATCCAAATAACAAAATGTTATATGCACATACACAGGCGTGAAATACATATTTCTAAAAGAAGTCGACACTATTTAGATATATGTGTCGATATATGTTTATGTACGTATAATGTGTCGTATGTCATCAATAAAGAGTTGACTGCTATCTTTTGTTAATTTTTTTTTTAATTTTTTTTTTTGTAATCAAAATGAATTAAAGAAGATTCTAATTTATAATACAAAGTTTACATTACAAAGAAAAACAACCCAAATAATTAACAATGTCGGTAATTTTCTTTCTAACGCTACAAACCAACCCCATGAAGTAATTATTAAAATGAAATAATATAAGGTAATTATTTTGAGGAATAGAACAAAACTTCAAAGACCAAAATGAAATAATAATTTTTATAAGGATCAAAATTAAATAATATATATTATTAAAATAATAGAAATATATTATTATTATTTATATTAAAATAATTTTTAATGATCTGAATTTTTTTTTTCATTACATTTTGAATTTATTATAAATATACCATTGCAATGAATATATACACAAGATAATTGTTAAGGAATTTATAAAAAAAAAATGAATCAATTTGAATTCTTGAAACATGATATTCAGAGCATAAAAAAAAGTCTAGAATAAATGTAATTCAATTTTTTTCAATAATTTATCTATTTAAATTTTTTAATGTTTATTTTGATTTTCATCAAAAATATTTTATGTTTGATTATATTTTGAATAATTTTTTTTACCATTTTTAGAATTATTTTTTAAATGTTTTTATATTTTATTGATTTTTTAATTATATAAATTTAATTAATTTTTTAGATAAACTTATTTTTAGTCTTTGTAAAATAAGCGTTGTTCTTATAAAATATTTCTTTAAAAATCTAAAATTATTATTTTTCCTTTGACTTAATTTAGACATAAAACCACTTAAGATTATGGGGGAAATGTTTTTAATGCTACCATGTTAGTTTCTAATACAACCTCTCACTCACTACAAGATATAATTTTAATTAGGGACACATGGTTTATTTGTGTAAATAATTTAATTAAGCACTAATTGATACATCCACGTTTGTTCATAAGTTATTTCTATGATAAAAAAAAAAAATAGTTCAAATTTTTTGTAATAAGTTGTATAAACAATTTTTATAATCTTTTATAAGATTGACTTATTAATGTCTTATTGGCTAACCAAGTAAAGAATTAAGACATGCTAAACTATTATATAATAATAATATATATATCCATCTTATCATAAGTCATAACCACCAAAGGAACCCTAAAATCAACTCTCTTTTTAACTAACTAAACTGAACTCTTTTAGCATTAATCAATTATTAGTTTGAAATTAAACTAGTTTTGTGTATCGTACTCTGTTCTGAGAAGAGTAGGGATACTCAGGTCCTTTCCCAGACAACAGAAACTAGCGCTAGTATATGTTACGAAATGCAACAGCAAGAAAAGCAGGAAGTGTGCGAGACCACATCTCTCACGCTTGCAGTTTTATTTTTTCCTAAAAAAAACTAAACTAAAAACATACCAAAAACACCCTCTTGAATTAGAAGATAATATCTCCAGCTGTAGTGGAAAAAGCAAAATATCTTCATCGCACTGTTCTGCACACAGTGGCTACCTTCACCTACCAAATCATCTCTCTTAGCAAGTTTATCACAATTTCTACACAAATTTTTCCTTGAAACCCCTAAATATTTTTCATCTCCTTTTAAAAATTTACCGTTCCCCCAAATCAGAAACCACAGAACAGAAAGTTAGAAACAAAGTGAAGAATGAAGATGCAAACAGTTAGTTGAAAAGAAGAGTTCCTACTCAAATCAGAAACCCTAACTAACCAACGGTTCACTGATATTGATGACGGTGGCGGATGCCGCGCGGTGGTGGTGATGACCTCCGTCCTGTGACAGTGCAAATCTTATTATGACGGTGGTTTTGTTGATGGATCGATTTGTTGCAGTTCCGGAACGATTTCCACCTTCCGGTGTCCTCGATCTACAGTTCTACACTTCTACACATGCTGATTTCCATGTTGAGTATGAGTGATTTCTGGATTTGATTTAAAATATATAAAAATATTTATATAAAATATAATATTGTTGTTAAGTTGTGTGATTTTGAAATTACGAAATATATTTACAGGTAACGTAGGTGAGTTCATTCGATTTTATATCATGATGATGAGTTATACTGCTATCATTTTAGTTTCTGTGAGTTCAATCAAACTTTAGATATTTTATTTTTGGTGAATTAACTTTAGAATAATAAAGTCCATTTTATTCGCATCTGATGTATATTATTTATTTATGATTGCCTTTTGTGTAGAACTTATCTATATGTGTTTTTCTTTTTAGGGTCAAATATGGTATTGAATTGTGATGATCCACTGGCAGGTATTTTACTGGCTTAAATTTTTATAGTTAAATTTACACTTATGATGTCGGTTTGTCTTATTATTCTCGTCGACGTATTAACTAATACCATTGTATATTGGGTGAAAAGTTTTCTTGTCTCTAAAATAATAATTTAAAATATAAACTTAATTTAAAATATAAGCTTATTTACATCTGAGGGTTTTGTTTGGATCAACATCAGTTAATTAAATGTTTGTTTTATAATTTATTTATATAACAAAAGATAAAATAAAACGAGTTTGTTTTCGTATAAGTTGTTTTTTATAAATTATTAGTTGTTTTCGAAAAGCTACATATTAAATGTCACCTATTTCCTTAAGAGCTATATGGAAATAAGGTGAAAATAGTTTCCAATCATCTCATACACTATTTTTATAAATTCTTTTAAATAATCTCACAAAGTTAAACTCAAATATTTTAATGTAAACTATGTTATATCTCTTTTTTATTTGTTATGATGAGTAAGTTAAACATATTAAAGATATATAAAATTAAAGTCTCGGACCGTAAAGAGTTAACATAAGATTATACTGGACCTTTTAGTCCTAAGATATTTTGTTGTTGTGAAGTGCTCTCTTTAAACTATTGTATTGCTCGATGTTATGTGGTGTCAGTGACTGTAATATCTTTTTTTTTTTTGTTGACAAGGAGTGACTGTAATAATTTTTTTGTTGTTGACAAGGAGTGACTGTAATATTTTTTTTTTGTTGACAAGGAGTGATGTAATATCTGATCTTGTATAATTTTGGTTTATATTCAAATTATATGTATGTTGGAGATTCAAATAAAAATGTATACATGTATATTTAAATATTTAATAGATTAAAACGAAAAATGAGTCTATTATTTTTTTGGGTGCAAAGCGAGTCTGTTATTTATAGAGACCAAAAAGACATATTAAAAGCCTTTTCTTATTCAATCAATTTCCCAGTGACCCATGCTTTTCCTAAGACAGGTTTGTGTGAAGGAGTGTGAGAACCAGCAAGATGGCAAGTGGTACGTAGCAGAAGTTTTCTAGTTGTTGAGTGTGTATTTAAACCTTTCCAAGTTCCAATCAATCAAAGAGTGATTAAAGACGGAAACAACCTAAGGAACTTGTACATCCTGATAATTTACATTAAATGGTTGCCATACGCCTGTATTTAGTTTATTAATAACGTATTGTGGTTTTTAATTTCTAACTCGATTCTATTTAACTTCACTTCTTCTATTACATGTCTTACTGGATATTGATGTACCTAGCCCAATTAACCCTAGTTTTTTTGTGTGACAAAAAGTAACTATTTTTTGACAATGACAGAAAGTAACTCTTGTTTTAAGGAGTACCTTTATTGGTAAGTAAATCATATGCCTTGCTTAGAATTGGAAAATATTACCATGAGACTTTTGTTAAATTAAATACTATTTTTTATATATAATTAATTAAAAGACAATTTTTGGTGCATTTTGAGTTTTTTACGGTTTTTAATTTAACTATTTATGATTTTTTCAAATTCATAAATTTTTAAATATGTTATAACTATAAAACATGTATTTTAAATTAAGAACATACGAAAAATATATTAAAAAAATGTACATAAGATTTTTCTCTAAATTAAATACTATTATAACTAACACTCTTCAATAAAAATTACATTGAGGACTGATGTTCCAGCAACTAATAGGGTTAGTTTTGTTAAGTATATTTTATTTTTCATTTCTCACTCGTTAATTAGGGCAAAAGATATACATGAATATGAATTCAATTATTAAAAAAATTAGAAAAAAGTTATGATTTTAACTTTTGAACAGGCAACTATCTAGGCATGAATCTTGTAAGATAAAAGTATCCAGGCATGAATAAAGTCATTGGAAAAAATACAAGCATAAATATGTTTCTACAAATTATAAAAGTTCATCCTTACTTTTTTACAAGATTCCACCTGTAAGTAAAGTTTCGTCCAATATATTTTAAGTTATTACTATTATTGAAAAATTACTATTATTGAAAAAAAAGCCCACGATCCACCTAAGGGATTCGTTGTTTTTGTGTTTGTATTATTTATTGAACAGTGTAGACAAAGCGAGTATTGTCCAATAAACGATTGAGCTTAATGATTTGTAATTATTTTATTAAAGTTTAATGATATTTTTCCCATAATAATAATTATAATGATTAATTAATAATTAATAATATAATAAATGATGATGAAATAAAAATGCCAAACCCTCTGAACTAGAAAATATCTCGAAGACGGTATTCTGCATAGTGGCAGCCGTCACTTACGAAATCACCCCTGCAAACAAACCTCGCCCCACCAGCCCTCCACTTCACAACTTGCACACGATTTATCCCTCAAATAACAAACCGCTTCTAATAAATCATATTATTATTCCCCCAAATCAGAAAAAACACGCAGTGAGTTAAGAGAGTCCACACTCAAATTACAAACCCTAACTAACCACTGGTTCACTGGAAGCGATGGCGGTTTCGGATGTGGCAGTTTCAGCGACGGTGATTGCCGAGGGATCCGCCGTGTAACAGTTAAAATCAAGTTCTGACGGTGGTTTTCTCCACAGAACAGAAGATTACACTGTTCTGGAACAATTTCTACCGTAAGATGCACTTGATCTACAATTCTACACCATGCTGATTTTGATTGTGAGTATGTGTGATTTCTGGATTTCATTTCCATTTCGTTAAAGCTGTTCATGTTGTTATTACTCGGCCTGAATGTAATTATAACACTGTTTTGTTTTGTTTTCTTTGGAACTTGAAAGTGATTTTAACCTGCAGAAGCAACAAGAGTTAGAAATCTCACAAAGAAAGTCCTAAACCTTCTTTTGTGAACCTCCCAAAGGAAAATATATAGCTGTAAGTTTTGTGGTTTTGAAATTACAATACATTTGCAGTTGAGTTGTCCTAATTAATTAGTTTTGAGGTTATTTTTGGAGTGCAGGATTTACATCATGAGTTATACTATTTTAAGTATCATCATTCCAGTATCTGTAAGTTCATGCTATTTTATTCATACTTGTCTTTCATTTACCCTTCCTTTTTTTGGGTACAAATTTACACTTGCTTTCTACATAGGGCTTATATAACATTTGATTCATATACACACTTCCTAAAGATTGCAATTAACATTAATGCTATTCTGGGAAACATTGCTTGATTTGAATAAACCAGGTTGTCATATACACTAACAGATATTTTACTAGATGAAATTTTGATGGTTTTTTTCATTGTATCTTTAAAAGACAAAATACTATAACTAACTGATTATCACCAGAAATACCTATGCACATATAAGCATCAGAAATCAATTCTAGATTATGATAGTTACAAACAAAATTATATCATGTTCTTTCCAATTTTTTCTTTTATACTTTTTAAATTATTTCATATCTCAAATACATTTATGAGTTTAAAGGTAGTGTAAAACAACTTTACCCTATCGTCCAAACATAACATTTCAATTTATCACGTTATATTATATATTTTTTAAATCAAATCAAATTATTTAATATTTTGTTGACGTGACGAATTATTATTGATTGTCAATGTAAAACAATTTTTATACTAATGGTGCAACTCTTTTAAATCCTTCGTTTATTCCTATTCTCACTTTTGTTAGGTTTGTAAAACAATTTCGAAGTGGTCTTTATAAATCTGTTTGTTTCATTTTGGTTTTATTATTTTGTTATTCTTTGTGAAATAACTTTTTTGTTTTAATCCTGTAATATATTTTATTTTTCGTATTCAATTAGTGATTTATGATAGAAACAATATTGAAAAAAATTTATATTATAGGGACTAAAATGAAAAAAATAACATTATAGGACTAAAATAAAAAATATATAAGGACTAAAATGTAAAATTATAATATTATATAGGGACTAAAATGAAAAAAAAATTGGGACTAATTAAACAATAAGGACCTAAGGGAAATAAAAATTTAAACAGGGACCTAAGGGAAATAAAAATTTAAACAGGGACCAAGTTGAAAATCAAAATTAGGGACCACAAATATATTAAAGCCTTGTTTGAATCAAACAAATTTTGAGATTTCTAAAACATAAGGGTTAACATTTTTATTTTTTATTTATCTTAAGTGTTTTTATGAATATTATTATTTTTCATAATTTTAAACTATTTTTCACGTTACTAAGCAATACACATACATGAATTCGCTTTTCATAAATATAAACAAAAAAATAAAATCTACACAACAGTAAAATAATATCTCAATTCTTATCACCCCTGCTTTTTCTCTATAAATAGCTGTAGCTCTCAGTCGGTGTTGTTGTACTCGAAACCCTAAGGCAAAGTTGTGTGTAGGAGTGTGAGAACGAACGAGATAATGGCCAGTGGTAGCAGAAATCCTCTTGTTGTTGGGCGTGTAATAGGGGATGTATTAGACCCCTTTGAAAGCTCTATTCGTCTCCTAATCACCTACGGTAATAGGAATGTTAACAATGGTTGTGACCTTAAACCTTCCCAAGTAGCCAAACAACCTCAAGTGAGTATAGGCGGAAACGATCTCAGGATCTTCTACACCCTGGTAGTAGTTGTCATGTCTAAATTTGATATATTATCACGTTGTTGTTTGTAGTTTCTAACTCGATTCTATATATTTTGGGTTCTTCTATTGCAGGTTTTAGTAGATCCGGATGCACCTAGTCCAAGTAACCCCAGTTTTAGGGAGTACCTTCATTGGTGGGTAAATCGTCTTGCTTATAATTGAACATGACATACGAGATATTTTAGTTAAATAGTAATAATATTATAAGTAACACTATTTTTCTCAATGGATTTTAGGTTGGTGACTGATATTCCTTCAACTGCTGGGGCTAGTTTTGGTATGTATATATTTCCATCTATTTCTTAGGCCAAAAAGTATACATACATGAATAAGAAGTCATTTATTAAACAAAACCTTGAACTTAAATTTATTGAACTTATGTAAATTTCATACACAATGTAAGAAATATTACGACCCATATATATATATATTTCATTAATGAAACCGACGTAAATCTCACATAAGTGAAATTTTTAGTATTGAACTCACACCTATTAGACTCACATAATAACAATAATAGTAATAATAATAATAATAATAATAATAATAATAATAATAATAATAATAATAATAATAATAATAATAATAATAACAATAATAATAATAATAACAATAATAATAATAATAATAATATAAATTTTTTGTGATGTCAATGACATTTGTTAGCAGAACTTTTTTTTTATTATTAAGGCTTAAATGCATTTTTATCTTTCTATTTATTTTTTAAAATTTAACTTTAATCTCTTTTTCCTTAATCTAGGTTTTTGGTCCCTTTTTTAGATTTTTTTATTCCTCAATTATTTATGAAATGACAATTTCATTAATGATATAAAAGCAATGTGGCACAACTGAATTTAATAAAAATAAGATCACATCATTATTTTAATTATATGTCATTATTATTATTTTATAAATTATTTCAATAATTAAATAATATTAATTTGTTTAATATTTCAAAAATATAATATTAAAATATTAATATTTGAATATATTAAATGCAATAACTATCATTATTTAATTATGAAAGTATATTTATAATTTATAAATTAATATTAATGACATGAAATTAGGTTAACCAACTTGGTAATTTTACATGACTACTACCACGTTATTAATAACATTGTCACATCATAAAAAAATGGGAGGGCAAACAAAGTCCCATAAGATGTAAAAAAAAGTTATCAAAAATCCATATTTAGAAATTAGACTCTAAATTTCAATTTTAGCAAAATAGATATGTCAAAGTGCATTTTAAATAGGCTGGACCTTAGAGGGTGTAGGGATGGTAATTGGGTAGACATGTCACCTACCTTATTACGTAAATAAATTTTAAAAAAGTTGTGTTTGAATAAGAATTTTTTAGGGAATATGACTTTTTAAGAAAACTCAACTCTTTTAATGTTAATTACTGTATTTGGATATAAATTTAAATTTTTTTTAAAATAGATGGATTTTATGAGACATTTTATCAAAATTATATTTAGTTAAAATCATATACCACCGAAAAATAAATTAGTTTAACTTTATCTTATGTATGAATCATAAAATGGTCCCTATAAATTTTTCAAATTTATAAGTTTAGTCTTATATGTTTCAAAATTTGCAACTTTAGCCTCATATGTCTTTATAATTTTTAAAATCTTTCATAATGGTCCCTATTTTTTTCTTCAATTTTTACAAATTGGTCCTTATAAATTTTCAAAATAGTCCCTAAACTTTTCCAAAAATTCATTTTTGACCAAATATTTTCTTTTTATTCATTTTCACGGCTAAACTTTTGAAAATTTTAAAAATAGTAAAATATTAAATGAACAATTCATTTATCCAAACAACAAAATTTATAAATTAAAAGAATACAAGTAAAATATTTAAGTTGCTTAGAATTTTAAATGATCTAGAATTTTCAATCACTCTATCGAAATACACTTTAACCATCTATGTAAAAAAAAAAGTCTAATAAGGAAAAGTGTCAAAGTCTAAATCATAGACATTCTTCGGGCGGTTTGACTTATTCTCACCCCTAATGGCGAGGATCAGACAAATATAATATGATATAAACAATCGTATCATGACTTAATTGACTTTTTGGTAAGATAGCCTGTAAGATAAGGAAATCACATCGCTTTACAAATATGCTTTTATTTTAAATAAATTTAATCTTGGGCATACAATTGAGTTAGAAGTCAATAGGATATGATTAAATTATTTTTCTTTACCCTTGAAAAAATAATTTAAATTTTTAAAATTCTAAAAATTCAAAATAACAAACGAAAACTATTAATATTATAAATATAAAATAAAATAAAAACTAAAATTAGATTAAATTATAAAATGTAATATTAAAATTTATAAACAAAATTAATTTGGATAAAAAATAATAAAATATATTTTTTTTTAAATTATATGTAGTTTTGTAATTTTAAAGTATAAAAAATTCTATTCAAATATAAAATTATTTAAAAGAAAATCAATAATTTAAAATTTCATATTTTAAATTATAAAAATTATTGAAGCTTAAAAAATAGTATGATTAGTTATAAACATTTTTACATAACTTTTTTTAATCTAATTTATAATGGTTATAATGTTATTTGGTTCGTCTTAAACACTGTTAGCATAATATTATTTTGTTTGTATGGGGTACACATCATTTGCATGATATGATCACCACTTATCCTTATATTACCCTAGTCTTCAAAGAGGCTCCTAAGTTCTAGCAAAATCTTATATTATTGACCATCTTCATAAAGATTATTAGAGCCTATGGGCTCTTAGTAATTCGTGGCACAAAAAACACCCTAAAAATTATTGAATTCAATTCTATGGACGTTATTGGTGAAAAAATATTTCACAAATAAAAAATATTATTTTTGACAATTTATGTGTTTAGTGGCGAGCCTCAAACCCTCCAAGGACTCTATATTTATTTTTATACTTAATTATAGTTTTAATTTCTATATTTTCGTCAATTCACGAAAATAATGGTTTGACATATTTTAAATGATATGATATAGAATTTCGTTATATAGAATCATCTAGATGTATTAATTATTTATATTATTAATTAAATTAAAAAAAATGATAAAATCTCTGAAGTTAAAAATTAAATTTTTAGAGAATTTTATGGCAATTTTATTGGTGTTAATAATTCTACTTCTTTGTATAATAATAATAATAATAATAATAATAATAATAATAATAATAATAATAATAACAACAATAACAAAAATAATAATAATAATAATAATAATAATAATAATAATAATAATAATAATAATAATAATAATATTAAGTGGCGGTTTAAGATGTCGGCAACCTTTTAAATAAAAAAATGGTGTTTACAGAGGACTCTGTTCGTTATAAAAATTTGTAACTGCTTTTTAATTCGTGGATTTGTGATCGTCACAAGGCTGCTACTTCCATGGATGGGTATATGGATTGATTTTCAATACTTACACATTTTTATTGAGGATGAATGTTATATAATCAATATTGGCGACCCAAATTTACATAAAAGATTATTTTTCTAATATTAGGACTCAAGTCAATCGTAGAAGAATGTCAACACCGGATAAATTTGTATCCTGTGTGATGTTTGAAGCGCCGTTAACCATATTATATAGGACAAATTTTTATATTATATAGGACAAATTTTTATTTAATGCCGATGTTATGTTTTTAATCATTGGTTTGAATTTTCTAAAAGTTGTTTCAAATATCTTTAAAATATTAATTTAAATTTATTTCATTTTAATAATTAATATTTTTTTTACCTTTTTTATAAATATTTGACTTTACACGTTTTATGACTGGATTGTTTATTTTATGTTTAATAATTTGATTTTATTTAGTTTTTTATTTTATTATTAACTCTTTATATAAAAGAATAATGGTGAATGGACGAAAATGTTATTTTATAAGTAAAATATTATTGTTATTACAATGGGTACTCTAACACGTGATTACATAATATCAATAGATGCTTTGCAACCAAGATACGGGATAATTCCACCAATCGAAATAACATGGCCAAGTTTTCTGCCTTCAAAACAACTAAACCAGACCCAAGAAACATCCATTATGTGGGCTATTAATTCCCTAAAGTTTTCTATCGCTCCATTGAACAAACCTTTTTTTTTTAACTTAAAATTAAACGAAACTTAAAGATAAAAGCATTTATGATGTGAATGGAATGGAATATTCACTATCATGAAACCGCTATTCAACATGAAGCACTTGTGTTGTAACATAAATATACACTAAGATGAAAAAGACTTTTGATTATGATTTCCTACTTCGATCAATTCGTTAAGTTTATAATGGTATAATTCATTTTTGTATCTTCATTTTGTATATATATATTGGGAGCTTTAACAAATTCAACGGTTTTAGTACATTTCAACTATAAATTAATAAATGAAAGATCTTTTTAACTTATTTAAAAAAATATTTGATAACTGTTATTTTTGAATTTTGAAAAAGTTTGAAAAAACAATTTATGCCGCCGAAAATATTACTGGGTTGAGTCGCGGACTAGGTCGCTTTCTTTAAGACGTTTCGAGGCACTGTCCAAAAGGTGCAAGGCAGACTATCAACCACGAAGTCCCTAGGATAAAACAGCCCAAATCACTGTATCGGAGTTCTACTGCACCGTAGAAAACCGTTCGAATTACACCCTCGATATGACAGTCTGACGACTACCACTCGTAATATGGCACGAGGGCCATTCAAGAAGAAGAAGAAGAAGAAGTAAGAACGGGGGGAGAAGAGAGAAAAGCCTCAGAAGTGGAGTGTTTTTGGTGTGTTTTTTCAACTGAGGAGAGCCCTCTATTTATAGAGGAATTCCGCAACTAGATTAGAGAAATTGGTGGATCCATCAGTGCGCTCCTGTTGACCGTTCCAAACCTTGACCTCAGAAACATGTGCTCCAAAACCGCTGCCCACCCAAAACGTGCGCCTTTGACTACCTGAACATGCGCTAGGGTTTTGACTTTGAATAATGACCGGGCAACAGCAGTTACGTGGCACCTAGGGTTAGGGTTTTGACCGGGCAAAAAGGAGAAGACTGGATCAGATCATTAGGTAGACTCGGTGGAGAGCAGTTACGTAATTAACGCAACAATCAGAGATAAAACGCAAGCATTCAATTTTAAAAATTAATTAAATAATTTTTTAATTTTCATTTAAAAAATAAATAATAATAATAATAATAATACACAAGGCCCGAGCCCGGACGGACGGCGGCGGCGGCACGTGCGCGTGTGTGGTGGTTAACTTTGCTTGCGTTCTCCCTCCTTCACAAAATTGGGGTACCCCTTGGGGCACACCCCAAGGTACATACCTCCACCTTATATACACTACTAAAGTGTGATATCCCTCCTATGTGGGACTTCTTATTTTTTTAATTCACAACCATACTAGCTCATTAATGTCACCATTATTACCAACAATTTTTCCATTAATTTTTCATCATTTCCAACAATAACTTTTATATTTTACGAAAGATTATTTGATATAAAAAAAAACTTTATTTCGTCGTTTATAAGTATTATACTAATTTTTTATATTTTATTATAAAAATATTAAATGTTCACTATTATTAATAATAAAAATTCAAAAAAAAATTATTTTATTTTGCTAACAATTTAGGTAAATAATATTCAGTCATTTTAATTATATAAAAGTAAATGATAGGAAATAATATTTATGTGGGACTTCTCATTTTTTCAATTCACAACCACACTAGCTCATTAATGTCACCATTATTACCAACAATCCCCCACTTGAATTTAAAAAAAGAGGTTTCAGAAATAGTGTCAAACGCTTCTATAAGATTGTGCATAAACAAAGGTGTCGCTTGACTTGAACCTTTGCATAGTAAGTAAGATTCAGATTCAACAAGAGTGACTCGTAGTCTTGAACTCTATCTCTGACATCAAACCCACACACAACCTTTTCATTGGGTGTATTCTCAAAAGCCTGTGCATTTAAGGCCATGCACGTATATCCCAGTATAGTGAACGCTCTAGGAATTCATCCTCGAAATTCCATAGGAAGCGGCCCCCACTTTCACATTCACATAGGTGAGTCTATCAAGAGTACTCCTGTAGCTAGGTACTCCACTCCACATAGAGTATAGATCTCATTAAGAGTTCCAATTATCTCATCCTTATATCGCTTCAAGAATCATGCTTCTCTCATATATAAAATAGCATGTTCATCTCATATCACTATGACTTGTTATTACCCATTGAACCTAATTCTTGGGATCTCCAGTCTTTTAGGTCGGGTTACCATCATAAGTGACTCATTGATCTATAAGCATTAGTCCCATCCTTTTGGATGTATTTATGACTTTCTCTCTAGCTAATCCTTTCGTCAAAGGATCTGCTAAATTATCATTAGTGCGTACATGATCCACTATAACAGCTCCTTTAGAAAGTAATTCTCTAACTGTGCTGTGCTTACGACGTATTTGTCGTGTCTTACCTTGTAATAACGATTCTCAATTTTTGCAATAGCCGCGGTACTATCGCAGTGGATCAACACGGCTGGTAAAGGTTTTTCCCATAAGGGGACCTCGGCTAGAAAGCATCTCAACCAGCTTGCTTCTTCACTTGCAGTAACTAGTGCTATCATTTCAGACTCCATAGTGGACTGAGCCAGTATCGTCTGTTTCTTCGATTTCCAAGATACGGCACCACCGGCTATACAGAAAATATAGCCACTGGTTGTTTTGGAATCATCTGATAAGGTGTTCCAATTAGCATCACTGTATCCTTCAAGAACAGCAGGAAATCTTCGATAATGTAATCTGAGACTCATGGTCCTTTTAAGGTATCTCATGACTCTTTCGATAGCGTGTCAATGCTCCATACTAGGTCTACTAGTAAACCTGCACAACAATCCCATGACATAGGCAATGTCGGGTCTAGTACGATCAGTGGCATACCTGAGGCTGCCAATGATGCTCACATATTCAGTGTGTCTAACACTTTCACCAGTGTTCTTGAAAAGTTTCACATTTGGATCATATGGTGTGCAAGCAGGTTTACGGTCAAAGTAATTATATTTCTTTAGGATCTTTTCAACATAGTGTGATTGATCCAAAGAAATTCCCTTTTCTGACCTAGTAATCTTTATTCCAAGGATTACACTCGCTTCTCCGAGGTCTTTCATATCAAAGTTGTTACTCAACAGTGATTGCACATTGTTGACGGCATGAATGTTTGAACCAAATATGAGTAAGTCGTCTACATAGAGACATATGATAGTGCAAATGCCATTTTCAAACTTGTAATAAATACATTTGTCACTTTCATTCACTTTAAACTCATTCGACAAAATCAAGTTGTCAAATTTTTCATGCCATTGCTTAAGAGCTTGTTTAAGACCATACATAGACTTATCTAACTTACAGACCTTGTCTTCTTGCCCATGTATGACAAAACCTTCAGGTTGTTCCATATAGATTTCTTCTTCCAGGTCACCATTTAAAAAAGTTGTTTTTACATCCATCTGGTGTATCACCAAGTTATGAATAGCCGCAAGTGATATGAGCACCCTGATGGATGTTATTCTAGTGACAGGTGAAAAAGTGTCGAAGAAATCTATATTTTCTCTTTGTCTAAAACCTTTGGCTACAAGGCGTGCCTTGTACTTGTCAATAGATCCATCGGGTTTTAGTTTCTTTTTCAAAATCCATTTACAACCTATAGGTTTGCAACCAGGAGGCAAGTCCACTAAGTGCCAGGTCTTGTTAAACTCTAGAGAATCCATTTCATCGAGATTTGCAGGATCCTCTTCTAAGTTATATGCCATATATTCAGGTCCATAATCTTTAGCAACTCTCACTCTCTTACTCCTTCGAGTTTCTATTTCGTCTTGTTTGTTGCTTTCAGTGCTTCTTATCACAGGAGCTTGACTAGGTTTGCTGCCCCACTATTTCTCGATTTGAAAGGAAATTTATTTTCATAGAAGTCAACATCATTTGATTCTACGATCACTTTAGCATTTAGGTCGTAAAACCTATACGCTTTACTGTTACCGCATACCCAATGAATACACATTCATAGGCTCTACTAGCGAGTTTAATTCGCTTGGGATTGAGGATTCTGACATAAGCCAAACATCCCCAAGTTCAAAGATAAGACAAGTTGGGCTGTCTTTTCTTCATTATCTCATAGGGAGATATTTTGTTCTTAGATTTAGGGACTCTATTCAAAACATAGCAAACAGTCAAAATAATTTCCCCCCACCAGTGAGAGGCAGCACCAGAATTAAGCATTATAGCAACAAGTTCAGTAAGAGTTCTATTCTTTCTTTCAGCTTTACCATTCATTTCAGGTGAATATGGTGCAGTAGTTTCATGTATAATTCCTTGGGTTTTATAAAACTCATTAAATAAACTAGAATCATACTCTGTTCCTCTATCACTACGAAATCTCTTAATCTTCTTACTAAATTGATTTTCAATTTTAGTTACAAAGATTTTAAACATGTCAAGCGCTTCACTTTTATTTTTCATAAGATATACAAATGTATAGTCGGAACTGTCGTCAATAAAAGTAATAAAATAACGCTTTCTATTTCTGGTTAAAGTCCCATCAAGTTCGCATATATCAGAATGTATTAAGTCTAAAGGTTCAGATTATCTAACAACTGATTTATGTGAACTCTTAGTTATTTTAGCTTGACTGCAAAAATCACATTTTTCAAAATCTTTTAAGGATAACTTTGGAATTAAGCCTAAGTTACTTAAATTCGAAATTACACGTTTATTCATATGACAGAGTCTAGCATGCCAAATATTAAAATCACACAACATGTAAGCAGAAGGAAGCATTTTATTGATTTCAACATTCAATTTAAACATGCCATCAGTAGCGTACCCTTTCCCAACAAAAATACTATTTTTAGAAATAGTGTACAAATCTGCCCCTATAGTCTGAGTAAACCCTGCCTTATTGAGAAGAAACCCAGAAACCAGATTCTTCCTTATTTCTGGAGTATGCATGACATCCTTCAGAATTAAGGTCTTTCCAGATGTGAATGTTAGTTCCACATCTCCAATACCAGCAACATTAGTGGTGTGGGAATCTCCTAACAACACTTTCTTATCTTCAGCAGCAGTGTATGTTTTAAACATAACACGATCATAACAGACATGGCGGGAGGCACCAGTGTCTATCCACCATCCATCTGATCCACCAACAAGGTTGATCTCAGTTATCATAGCAACGAATTGCTCTTCTGTCAAGTTAGCCTGATTAGCAGGGCCTGACTTGTTCCTGCACTTGCGTGCTATATGACCCTCTTTTGCACAGCGAAAACAGAGAAAAGGGGAATGGCCATTTCTAGGAGGTGGTTGCTGCTTTGCAATTGGGGCCTTTGGAGGGTTCCCATTCTTGTTGCTGTTTTTTGAAGAGCGATTCTGAATCTTTAGTGGTTTGCTGTTTGGCTTCAGAATTGCTCCGATGAATTTCTTTTTCTTGTTATTTGCCACAAGAAGAACTTCATCTTTCTGGTCTTGCTTACGGTATTCTTCCTCAATTCTAAGGCAAGTTATCAGACTTTCTAGAGAGAATTCTTTTGTTTTATGCCTGAGAGAATTTTTAAAGTATTTCCAAGCAGGGGGCAGTTTGTCAATAATAACAGCAATTTGAAACTATTCATCGAGGGACATACCTTCAGTGATGATTTCGTGAGTAATTTTCTGGATTTCATGAGACTGAGCTTCCACGAATCTGTCATCTGTCATATGATATTTGAGGTAGCGGCTAACAGCATACTTTTTGGCTCCAACTTCCTCACTATCATATTTCTTCTTCAGAGCATCTCAAACCTGTCTAGCAGTATTGCTGTCGGAACTGTAGTAATCATACAGATCATCAGCAAGTCCATTCAGAATATAATTCTTACATAAGTAATCATTATATTCCCGTTGGGTTAATTCAGCAGCTTTCTTATCCTTTTTTGTTTGTTTAGCATTTTCTGGAAAAACAGGAATGTCATCCTTCAGAACGTTGGCAAGCTTTTTCGTGGTTAGAAAAAATAGCATCTTTTGTTGCCATCGTTTGAAGTGACTTCCTTCAAACTGAAACAGTTTGTTGTATTCAGAAGCAGAAGAACCTGTCCCAGTACATTCGTCGGTAGACATGGCAGTTCGAAAAACGTCTTAAAATTGTTATTTTTGAATTTTGAAAAAGTTTGAAAAAACAATTTATGCCACTGAAAATATTACTGGGTTGAGTCGCGGACTAGGTCGCTCTCTTTAAGACGTTTCGAGGCACTGCCCAAAAGGTGCAAGGCAGACTATCAACCACGAAGTCCCCAGGATAAAACAGCCCAGATCACTATATCGGAGTTCTACTGCACCGTAGAAAACCGTTCGAATTACACCCTCAATATGGCTGTCTGACGACTACCACTTGTAATATGGCACGAAGGCCACTCAAGAAAAAGAAGAAGAAGAAGAAGTAAGAACGGGGGGAGAAGAGAGAAAAGCCTCAGAAGCGGAATGCATGCTTTTGGTGTGTTTTTTCAACTGAGGAGAGCCCTCTATTTATAGAGGAATTCCGAACCTGGATCAGAGAAATTGGTGGATCCATCAGTGCGCTCATGTTGACCGTTCCAAACCTTGACCTCAGGAAATGTGTGCTCCAAAACCGCTGCCCACATAGGGTTTTGACTTTGAATAATGACTGGGCAACAGCAGTTACGTGACACATAGGGTTACGGTTTTGACCGGGCAAAAAGGAGAAGACTGGATCAGATCATTAGGTAGACTCGGTGGAGGACAGTTACGTAATTAACGCAACAATCAGAGATAAAAGGCAAGCATTCAATTTTAAAAATTAATTAAATAATTTTTTTAATTTTCATTTAAAAAATAAAATAATAATAATACACCACAAGACCAAGACCAAGCCAAAGCCAAGGACCAAGCCCGAGCCCGGTCGGGCCGAGCCGGACGGACGGCGGTGGCGGAGCGCGCGCATGTGTGGTGGTCAACTTTGCTTGCGTTCTCCCTCCTTCACAAAATTGGGGTACCCCTTGGGACACACCCCAAGGTACATACCTCTACCTTGTATACACTACTAAAGTGTGATATCTCTCCTATGTGGGACTTCTCATTTTTTCAATTCACAACCATACTAGCTCATTAATGTCACCATTATTACCAACAACTTTTCCATTAATTTTTCATCATTTCCAACAATAACTTTTATATTTTACGAAAGATTATTTGATATAAAAAAAAACTTTATTTCGTCGTTTATAAGTATTATACTAATTTTTTATATTTTATTATAAAAATATTAAATGTTCACTATTATTAATAATAAAAATTCAAAAAAAAATTATTTTATTTTGCTGACAATTTAGGTAAATAATATTCAGTCATTTTAATTATATAAAAGTAAATGATAGGAAATAATTTTTTCTATAAAGAAATTTACATAACTATTAATTTAAAGACTAATTAAATGTATCAATATATGTCAAATTGATTTATATATACTTGAATATTTCATATATATATATATATACTAACAAATACACTAATGACATGTATTAAATAACTAAAGATAGGATATCTTAAAAATTCCTCAAAAATTAAGGTACTCATCAAACCTTAAACCTTATATTTATAACAAAAGGCTAGCAAAAAAAATCCAATTTCTACGGGTGTGTTGGATAGATTAAATTCAATAAAAAAAATTAAGAAATATATGTTGTCGCATGGATGGTGCGTCATTGATATGTTAAATGTGTCTCATTCAAATTTCAAATTTAAAATCAAATTTTATGTATTAAAGATAAATATCTGTCTGATTATTTTTTATATGTATCACTAATAAATTCTTGACAATTTTTTTATGCATCAGTTATAAATATGTAACTGATATTTTTTAAAAATTTATCAATGATAAATATTTGTTAATACCAATGACACATTTTTCTCATATAAATAATTTATAATTAGTATTATGTGAGAGAGGAGAGAGAGAGAGATTTGGAATGAAGAAAGAGGGAGGAAGTAAAGACTAAAGACTGAAATTTGAAATAAATATAGAGGGAAAAATATTTTCTCTATATTTTGTGATTAAATTTGTTTTCTAAACTATTTATATAAACTTTTTAGGTTTTGTTTAGAAGTTTGAAAGGGGTGAGCTTTTAGAGGGAGTAGAAAATAGAAAAATAGAGATAAATTTTCTATATTATTTGTAAGAGTTATTTTATAGACAATGGTATAAAAATATTTATGATCAATAGATTTTTAATTTAGAGTGTTATAACAACTTAAAAATGATTTAAATAATAAGTCAAAGTCCTTCAATATCCTCCATAATAATCCTTCAGTGCAATTTATTAGTTCTCCAAATTCAAGAGATTTTTTATTACGAAGAAAACTAAACTCCCTAAAATCCTCCCCTCCAAAAGTTCTTCATTTCTTCCATTTTTTCCTTCCTTTTCTATGAAACCCTACCCTCCCCTGCGATCTACCAAACAAAGTCTTAGGGTAGACTTAGGTTGATCTTAAAATTTACTTGTAAAGTTGGTGATGTCCCTCACTTTCTAACATATTTTTACACCAGAGTGCCTCTGTTATACTTCTCTGTTATACCGGTGCATTGTTCCTTGAGCGAAGTTACCAACCAAGCTTCACGAGACACATCTCATTCAAACTACCAAGCTTTGTCGAATTCAAACCACCATGCTCCTTCGGTTGTGTAATTGTCTCCCATAAAAACATCATTAACCCTATTGTTCTTTTTAGTATTTCCCAAAACAAAATTTCTCTAGATTTGTTGGATCTCATTGATGCAAGCTTTTGGAATAGCGCACACAATCATAGAATAAACTGAAATAGCCTCCAAAACTTATTTTGCCAATGTAACTCTACCTGTAAAAGACAATTTTGATTAGCCTTCTGCACTACAAGTCTATTACCAACTTGTTCGATAAGATATTGAAAATCTGATTTCCTTGTTGCGTTACCCGTCAAAGGAACTTCGAGTTATTACCCAAGCACCCAATATCTGTAAATTTAGATATTCTCACTGATTTGCTTATCATACCTCTTTCGACATTCTTAGAAAATAATGTTTGTTTTCTCTATGTTAACTCTTTGACCAGATATCATGAACGAGACACATCTCATTTGCTCAATGGTAGCTCGACCAAACAAAAGGTCATCTGCAACCATCATGTGACATATCATTGACCTTATTCTCCTCATTTTCAATGTTTTCCAATGCCCTTCCTCGTACTTTGTCGTCTTCTAATTGCATTTTACATTAGATTGTACTCTAGTGATAGCCTACTATGTTAGTGTTTAAGCTATTTTCTTCAAGTACAAGAGAAATAGAAATAATATAGAATGGGATATGATTGTAGGACTTGTTTATTAACTGAATAAATTGAGTTATTTATACATGATTCATTCTAATTGTCCTCTAGTTAACTAACTGAATAAATTGCCACAATGCTTGGCAGGCTGCATAGCTGCCAGCAATGTACTCAGCTTGGATGATGAAAGTGCAATCACTGGCTGCTTCTTTGAGCTCCATGCTATTGGAGATTTCATGAATTTGAACACATAACCTGAAGTGCTCCTTCTATCATTCTTGTCTCCACACCAATCTGAGTCTGAATATCCCATCAAGTCTTCATTTTCATGTTTTAAATTTGTTGCAAACAAAATTCCATGCTCAATTGTGCCTTGAATATATCTCATGATTCTCTAAACTGCTAGCCATTGAGAATGTTTGGGTTTTTCCATGAATCTGCTTACCACTCCCACACTATAGTAGATATCAGGCCTTGTATTGCACAAGTATCTTAGGGAACCAATAGCTTGCTTGAATAAGGTCGAGTCAGCCAACTCTTCTTCAATTTCTGTTCCCAGCTTTGCATTGATCTCCATTGGAATGGTTGCAGGGTTGCAATTAGCAGACCTTTCTCAGTTTCCGTAAACTCCATCCCCAAAAAATAATCCAGCTTGCCCAAATATGTCATTTCAAACTCCTTCATGATTTCCTTGAATTGTTCAATTTCTTGCATGTTGCTGCCAGTAACTAATAAGTCATCCACATGTAGGCAAATTAGGATCATTGCAGGTTCTCTATTCAATGTGCAATGTCTCACATAAACTCCATATTCCACTGTGCACTTGATGTATCCAATGCCAATTATAAATGAATCAATTCTTTTTTTCCAAGCTCTTGGTGCTTGCTTTAAACCATAGAGAGCTTTCCTCAATCTGAGCATTTTATCCTTATTTCCCTTAATCAGAAATCCTAGTGGTTGAGAGACATATACCTCTTCTTCCAGCCATCTATTTAGAAATGCAAATTTCACATTAAGCTGGCACATCAGCCAGCCCCTTGCACAGGCCAGTGCTATCACAAGCCTGATTGTCTCAATTCTGGCCATTGGAGCAAACACTTCAGTGGGAGGAATAACATACTAAATTTGTAAATCAAACGGAACAAGTTTGCTACACACATGTTACCACCACCGGAACCAAACCTTTTTCTTCTCTTCTCTTTTACTCACTGTTGCAATTGCCTTGTTTTCTTTCTCTTCTTACGGCTGTTTTTCTCCTTTCTTAAGGAATCCCTTATTATTTTGCTTCACATGGGCCAAGCCCATTAAAACATATATTCTTCTTTTTTTTTCTTTTTTTTTTTTTTAATAATTATAATAATAGTACTAATAAAATTGGTGGGTTCCACTTGGGGAGTGAGCCCACCCAACAAATCTCCTCCTCACGACTCAAGTGGGAAGGTACTGCTCAACCATGTCGGCCTTCTTTCTACAAAATATCATCTTCGACACAGACAAGGTCTTCGTCATCATATCTGAGTCATTCTCATAGGTATGAATCTTTTCAATTGTAAATGACTTCATTTCCAATGTATCCCGTATCCAATGATACCACACATCAATATACTTCGACTTTGCATGAAAAGTCGGATTCTTGCTAAGATGGATTGCACTCTGACTGTCGCAAAATAAACAAACTTGTCTTGCTTGAGGTTTAACTCATGTAGGAATTTCTTCATCCACAAGAGTTCTTTGGAAGCTTTAGTTGATGCAATGTACTCAGCTTCAATAGTGGATAAAGCAACACACTTTTGTAATCTTGATTTCCAAGACACACATCCCCCTGCAAACGTCATCATATAACCAGAAGTAGATTTTCTAGAATCAAGATCACCTGCCATATATGCATTTGTGTAGCCATCCAACACAGGTTCACCACCTCCATAGCATATACACACTTTGGAAGTGCCTTTGAGGTATCTGAGAATCCATTTCACTACTTGCCAATGATCTTTACCAGGATTAGAGAGAAACCAACTGACAACTCCAACTGCATGAGCAATATCTGGCCTTGTGCATACCATAGCATACATTTATTCATCTCTTCTTTTGTTTTTCTCACTTATAGGACATTGATCAGAATTCAATTTAAAATGAGTAACAAGTGGAGTACTAATAGGTTTGCAATTGCTTAAGTTGAACCTCTTTAACATTTTCTCAATATAATTGTGTTGAGACAACTACAATTTATTATTCTTCCTGTCACGAGTAATTCTCATGCCTAGAATTTGCTTTGCCAGACCCAAGTCCTTCATTGCAAAAGACTTGTTCAAATCTTTCTTTAGGGATTGAATCTTCTTAGTGTCATGACCAACAATCAACATGTCATCCATATATATATAATCATCATCAGAGAATTTATTGACAAACACACAATGGTCAGAAGTAGTTTTACCGTACCCATGTTTCTACATGAAAGAATCAAATTTCTTGTACCATTGTCGATGTGCCTTCTTGACACCATACAAGCTTTCCTTCAATTTCCACACAAGCTGCTTTTTACCTTTGACTTCGAAACCCTCTAGTTGCTCCATATAGATCTCTTCCTCTAAATTGCCATGAAGGAATGCAATTTTCACGTCAAGTTGTTCAACTTCTAGGTTCAAACTAGCTGCTAACCCAAGCACAACTCTGATAGAGGACATCTTCACCAGAGGTGAAAAAATTTCATCAAAGTCAATACCTTTTCTCTAATTAAAACCTTTCACAACCAATCTTGTTTTGTATCTTGGTTGAGAACTATTCTCTTCTGCCTTTATCTTGTATACCCATTTGTTCTTGAGTGTTTTTCTACCCTTAGGCAACTTTACCAAATCAAATGTGTGATTCTCATGCAAAGAATTCATCTCTTCTTCCATGGCCTTCAACCACTTTTCTTTATCAACATTTGTAATAGCTTCTTGATAGTACTCTGCTCTCCACTATCAGTGATCATCACATACTCATGTGGAGGATATCTTTGAGAAGGTTGACGTTCTCTAGTAGATCTTCTCAACTCAAACTCGTCTGGTGGCTCAGCTGGAACCTTCTCATCTTGGTGAGGCACATGATCATCAGTTACATTCTCATCATCTACTTGTATATCTTCCCTGTCAACAAAAATTTCTATAGGGGGCTTAGGCGCAACATCAATGTAACTTATGGAATTTGGTTTCTGTTTATGAGCTTTATCAAAATCTTTAATAGTCTGGTCTTCAAGAAATATCACATCTTGGCTTCCGATAATTTTCTTGTCAACCGAATCTCACAATCTATAACCAAATTCTTCATCACCATAACCGACGAATATACACTATTTGGATTTACTATCAAGCTTGGACCTTTCATCTCTTGGAACGTGAACAAAACATCTGCAACCAAACACTCAAATGACGATAAGAGACATCTTTCCATGTCCACACTTTATTTGGAACATCGCCATCAAGTGGAATAGAAGGAGAAAGATTGATCAAATTCACTGCAGTTTTCATTTCTTCACCCCAAAAAGATTTCTATAATTTTGCATGAAAGAGCATTCATCTAATTCTATCATTAATCGTACGATTCATTTTCTCTACAACACCATTATGTTGAGGTGTCTTTGGAAGTATGTTAAGTCCTTTCTCACTCAAGTGACCAAGGCGCATATGCCATAAATCAGAAGATGCATCTTCAATTGCATTCACTTCTTCCTTGGATAGCTTCGTAGACATCCTATAGAGAGAAGTGGAATTTTGCTCCTTTGCAACCACTAGGGATCCTTTGGTGATTTTACATATACCACCACCACCAAAGTAAGTGTGATAACCTTCGATATTCAAGGCTTTCACCGAAATCAAATTTAGACGAATATCAGGAACATGTCTAACATTTTTCAATTGAAGCTTACAACCAATCCCAATTTCAACCAAAACATCTCCCATACCGATAATTTTGCATACTCCTTCATCTCCCATTTTTACCATGCCAAAATCACCGGCGCTATAAGATGAGAAGAAATCACGCCTAGAAGTAACATGATCTGAGACACCCGAATTAATAATCCAAGTTGAATCCTGACATGCAAGGTTTATGGAATTATCATTACAAACATTGTAGACATTATTAACAAATGCAACTGCGGTTGTATCTTTATCATTTTTCTTCTCTTTGATTGATCTCTTTCCCTTGATTGATCTCTCTTAAGGAACTTGCAATTTCTTTTTTTATGTGACCTGCTTTGCCACAATGATAGCAAATCACTTCTTTTTTAAACCTCGACTTGCTTATTGACTTGCTCTGACTTTCAGATGTGTCGCATCTATGGAAGTTTCTAGATTGACCTGTCCCCCGTGACTTTGTAACTAGTGCTTCTGACTTTGAGGAAGAACCAGTCAAACCACGTTTCTTTCTTCGAGCTTCTTCATTCAACATGCTCTCCTTAACTGTTGACATTTTTAGCTTTTCACTTGGAGCTGAATTGGTCAACGTCACAACAAGGACTTCCCAATTATCAGGCAAGGAACTCAACAATAACAACGCTTGCAACTCATCATCTAATTTAGTATCTGTCGTTGTCAACTGATTCATTGTATTCTGAAAAATACTGATATGCTCTGCCATTGAAACCCCATCTTTGTATTTCATATTCACCCGCTTCCGAATCAAGAATGCTTTATTTTGTACATTCTTTCGTTCATACAACTCTTTTAATTTTTCCCACATCTTGTTAGCATTTATTTCAATTTCAACATGTGGATATACACTCAGGTCCAACCACTGCCTGATCAACGCCACTGCCTTTCTATTCATCTTCTTCCAGTCAGCGTCAAATTTATCTGTGGGTTTAGCAGTGTCACCCTCAATAGGATCATACAAATCTTTACTGTATAACATGTCTTCCATGAGAGTCTTCCAAAGTGTTTAATTAGAAGAATTGAGGTTAAAGTAACAAACTCAGTGGTAGGAATAACATACTAAATTTGTAGATCAAACGGAACAAGTTTGCTACACACCTGTTATCACCACCGGAACTAAACCCTTTTTCTTCTTTTCTCTTTTACTCACTGTTGCGGCTGCCTTATTTTCTTTTTTCTCTTACGGTTGTTTTTCTCCTTTCTTAGGAATTTCCAAATCCCTTTTTATTTTGCATCACATAGGCCAAGCCCATTAAAACATATATTCTTCTTTTTTTTTTGATAATAATAATAATAATACTAATAAAATGGTGATGTCTTAATTTTGTAACAAATCTTGTATTTTTTATCCTTTCCTAATCTTAGCATAGGTTGTGCTTTGATTAGTGTTTATTATCTATGCATTTTGCTTTTTCAAAAAAAAAATTATATCATTACAATATCAATCAATTATTATACACTTACATTAATTAATGAAGAGATAAAATAAATAGTTTAATTGTCATATATTGTCTATTACTTCATAATAGACATGACTTTAGTGATAATTATTGTAAAAGTCAAACATTTCTTACGATTTAACGGTTGTGATTGATTTATAGTATAAAAACTATTTACACTGACATTATATATGAATTAAATCCTAAAATAAATGGTGAGCGAATCAAAGTAAATTGTATATTTAAAATTTGTTCTCGAATATAATTAATTATCTCTGGTCGAGAATCGATGGAGAAAAAAATTAAAATTTGCTAATTAATCATATAATAATTTCTTAGTTTTGCACAACTAACTACCTTAAATGAGTTATAGAAGAACATAAGGAGCATAAATATAGGCTAATTGTGGTTTTAATTGATTTGTATAGGTAATGAAGTTGTATGTTACGAAAAACCACGACCCAACTTGGGGATACATCGTTTCGTGTTTGTATTATTTCGTCAACAGTGTCAACAAGTAGTGTTTGCTCCTGGCTGGCGACAGAATTTCAATACAAGAGAATTCGCTGAACTTTACAATCTTGAATTGCCAGTTGCTGCTGTGTTCTTCAATTGTCAAAGGGAGTCTGGCTGTGGAGGAAGAACCTTTAGATAACTTAACTTTAATAGATTAATTAATAATCAAAATCCAACATTAGCGAACACTATACAACACATATTTAAATGTCATTATAGGACATACATAAACATGTTATGGGAGTGGCAGATGTGTAGAGTGCTATATCGGTGGTGGTACAAGTTAAAAATAAATATTAGTTTGCACTTTAAATTAGAATCAGTACGTACCCTGTTTTTTTTTTTTTATGATGTGTTTTATTTAACGGGCATAGTTATTAGATTTGAGGTTGTATTAAGATAAAAATATTTGGGTGTATACTCTGTATATTTTATTAAATATGTTTTTTTATCTATAAAATTTTAATTTTATTTGTAAAAAAAAATAATACAATAATGCTACAGAATTATCTTGTAAAATTTTTAATTTCTATTAAAATAAAACTTTTTTTTGGAAAATAAATTTTATTTATTAAAATAAGAATCAGATTTAATGACTAATAAAACAAAAAATAGGTTAATGATATTCATAAATATTGTAGAAACCAATGAAAAATAACATAACTAAAACTTTAATTATAACAACTAAAGTAGTGTCTTACATCGGCCAATGGTCAAGAAAAATGTAAAATTCATGGTCTTTAATGCCATTATTTTCAGGAAAAAAAAAAATTTGGTGTTAGCTCATGTCGACTATAGGTGATCTTTGACATGATCAATTCAATCATATGTTGATAAATCGTTTGTAAGGTTGAGATGATATTGAATTTTTTAGTAGTTTTCATAAGTCCTTGCTCAAAATATGATAACGACAAAGTGAGTTATTTGTTTCTATAACACCGCACTAGAATGAAAAAACAAAAAACGTTATTCTATGATAACGAACAAACGTACCTCACAATAAAACGACGAAATTATAAATAAAACACGGAAAAAAAAGTAAATATATTTTAAAAAATTATTTATTTAAATAAATAAAGAGAATAAAATAACTTGAAGATCGATTTTAAATTAAAAAATAATTCTAAATCACTCATCTAATAAATGAACAATAAAAAAATAAAATAAAAAAATTAAGTTATTTTTCTAAAAACCGGCCGCCGCCTAGGATGTCGATCCCATCTGCTGTTACCCGCAAGCTAAACCCACACAAGTCTTTGCCTAACAAATACTTAACTAGCAAAATATGTAATGAATAATATTTTTATGGTAAAGTTATTATTAAGACAAAAAAGTAAAACATACTTTTTAAAATGTCATAAATATATATAAAAAGCAATAATTATTATATTTTAATTTGCATTCATAAAAAATAAATATAAATATAAATAATAATTTAAAAATTGATGTATGTGGTATAAAATATAGACAAAATAATACATATTTTTCATACACAATTCTTGCTTATATTTTTTTATTAAATAAATTTTTAGTTCCAATAAAAATTTTAACAGTTTTTTTTTTAGTTCTATAAAAAATTTCCTTTTTAACTTTTTGTCTGTGCTTTTAAATCATTTCAAGCGTATTTTTTCGATTTTATATTTTTGCAGTCTTATTTAAGATATTTTATACATCTCCTTTACAAAAATTTAGAATTTTCAGTAAGAGATTAGTTAAATACGAATTTTTATGTTTTTTCACTTAAAATTCATTTTTGATTTTTCTTTCATTAAATAATTCTAAATTTGATGGGAAAGATTTATATAATATTCTAAACATACCCGTAAGAAATCATTAAAAAATTTAAAAAGTACACTTTAATTGATTTTAGAACACAAATAAAAAATGAAGTTTAGCTTCTTAAATATTTAAATTATCACAACAACAAAAATTTATGGAAAAGCCAAATGAATATATAAATATAGAAATATAAGACACACAAGGAATAGAAATAATAAACAAGGGTAGATCTTGACAAATATTACAACAACTTAAAAATACCAACATATTATCAAGAGCCATAGCTTTACAAGTACACCAAACCACACAATGATTACTCCACAAACCCCAAACAACAAAGAGGAGTTGTTCACCATTCTTGAAGTAAATACTGAAAAATCACGATTCTAACATTTTAACTAGCAATACGACAAAACCTTCACTTGATCGAACACCTGAGAAACTTGAAACGTTTTGTCAACAAACATAACACTGTTGCACGTTTTTCGAATAAACCAATTGCAAAAATAACTCACAAAAAGCTTGAGCATGCGAAAACGATGACATAGGCATTACACAACTAATGTTCAACCACCTCCAAACAAAAAGCCACACCTCACCAGAAGAAGAGCATTCAAAAAATAGATATCTGATTACTCCATTCCACAAGCTCCTACACATAATGGTGGGTTCAACGATGCAAAACCACGACGCACCAAAGTATCCTTAGTTGGAAGGCAATTCTCCAAAAGCCTCGAAGTGAAAATAGACACCTTCAAAGTAAAAGATAAGTACAGATGACAACTCTAATTTTGTCCGAAAAGAATTTTTTAGAAGGGTTTGAGTCGTTTTCCCGGCATCAAGATGCGGGTCGTTTTCTCGACTTTGGGTACGAGTCGTTTTCCCGGCTTCAAGATGCGGGTGGTTTTCTCGGCTTTAGGTGCGAGTCGTTTTCCCGGCTTCAACATGCGGGTCGTTTTCTCGGCTTTAGGTGCGATTTGTTTTCCCGACTTCAACATGCGGGTCGTTTTCTCGGCTTCGGGTGCAAGTCGTTTTCCCGGCTTCAACATGCGGGTCGTTTTCTCG
>JBBPBQ010020321.1:51943007-51955627 GCA_037974755.1 Cicer yamashitae
TCGTTTTCTCGGCTTCGGGTGCGAGTCGTTTTCCCGGCTTCAAGATGCGGGTCGTTTTCTCAGCTTCGGGTGCGAGTCGTTTTCCCGGCTTCAAAATGCGGGTCGTTCTATCGGCTTTGGGTGCGAGTCGTTTTCCCGGCTTCAACATGCGGGTCGTTTTCTCGGCTTTAAATTTATGTAATGTCATGAATGAATGAATATGTTTTATTAATATTTTTATTGGACACGACCATTAAAATCATGGATGAAAAAGGAACTTATACATTTTTCTTGAACTTGATATCTTTGATATCTCTTTTGTCCATTTCTCTTTTTTCCTTTTTCTTTTTTTTTTTTTGAAGAAGAAGAATTGCTGTTGTAATCTTTAGTTGGATCTCATATTGTCGTCTGCCTTGCACTCTAAACAACCTCTAATATATCTGACTTTATCGCAATTCATTATATCGAGGTATGGTATATGTTTTACTTTCCAGTACACGGTAATCATTAAATGCATTCGAGAAAGAAGGTTAAATTATAAAGATGATAAAAGTATATATCAATATATTGAGGTTCAATATTCGTCGTAAAAAAAAAAAAAAGAATATACATAAGATAAAACAAAAGGAATGGGTGGAAGACCCTACTTGGTTACTAGTAATTCACGGGTAGATCGTACTAACTTCTCGTGCCCTAGTCCGATCGATACTGTTGGTCTTGCCCTTTTGAGTATTATTCTTTGTTTTTGTTGTTGTTGATGTTGTTTTTCTTCTTCTCCTACGTTGTCCTTTCAAGTTTTCAACCCAGTAGGTATTTATTATATTTTTTTTGTACCCTAATTTTTGCCTAGGTCGTCCTTTTAGGTTTTCGACCGAGCAGGTATTTATTATATTTTTTGTACCCTAATTTTTGCCTAGGTCACCTTTTCAGGTTTTCAACCTAACGGGTGTTTTGTTTTGTTTTTTTTTTGTACCCTAATTTTTGCCTTGGTCGCCCTTTCAGGTTTTCAACCTAGCGGGTATCCACTATTATTTATTGTACCCTAATTTTTGCCTAGGTCACCTTTTTAGGTTTTCAACCCAGCGGGTATTTTTTTGTACCCTAATTTTTGCCTAGGTCGCCTTTTTAGGTTTTCAACCTAGCGGGTATTCATTATTTAAGTATGATACTTTTTTACAGCATCTGAGTTTACAGGGAGGACTAAATCTTTTCCATCCATATTCGTGAGGATCAAAGCTCCACCTGAGAAAGCTTTTTTCACGACGTATGGGCCCTCATAGTTAGGGGTCCGTTTCCCACAATAATCCTTTTGAATGGGCAAGATCTTTTTTAACACCAAGTCTCCCTCCCGGAATTCTCGAGGTCGTACTTTTTTCTCGTACGCTCTTTTCAATCTTTTCTGATATAATTGCCCATGGCATAAGGCCGCCAACCTTTTTTCTTCAATTAAATTTAATTGATCGAAACGGGTTTGTACCCATTCCGACTCCTCTAGTTTGGCTTCCATTAATACTCTTAGTGAGGGGATTTCAACCTCAATGGGTAGCACAGCCTCCATCCCATATACTAGGGAAAAAGGGGTTTCCCCAGTTGAAGTGCGTATCGAAGTGCGATACCCGTGTAGTGCAAACGGCAACATCTCATACCAATCTTTGTATGTTACAACCATTTTCTGAATAATTTTTTTGATGTTTTTATTGGCTGCTTCAACTGCACCATTCATTTTTGGTCTGTACGGGGACGAGTTGTGGTGTTGAATTTTAAAGGTGGCACACAATTCATCCATCATTTTGTTATTCAGATTTATGGCATTGTCAGTAATGACCTTGCTTGGTAGGCCATAACGACAAATTAACTCCCTTTTTATGAATTTGACTACCACATTTTTTGTTACATTGGCGTACGAAGTGGCCTCTACCCATTTGGTAAAGTAATCGATTGCCACCAAGATGAAGTGATGTCCATTTGATGTTTTCAGTTCAATCATTCCAATGACGTCTATGCCCCACATTGAGAACGGCCAGGGCGCTGAAAGGGTGTTTAGAGGCATTGGTGGGGCGTGGATATTATCAGCATATATTTGACACTTATGGCATTTCTTTACATAATACCCAGCCCGAAGAATCTTTTTAGACATGGCGTGTCCGTTCATATGGATCCCATAAGAGCCATCGTGGACATCTTGTAGAATTTCTTTCGCCTCATTGACATCAACGCATCTAAGGAGTACCATATCATGATTCCTCTTATACAAAATATTTTCATTCACGAAAAAGCTCGCGGCTAACCGTCTCAGAGTTCTTTTCGCATTCTTCAAACATAACCATGATGCTTTCGTCTGGGAATTCGCATTGCATTGACTTATAATCATCCACAGGTTGATTAGCTAGATAATCTGCTAAGGCACTCCCTTTGATGGCCTTCTGAGTAACATAGGTAATATCATATTCTGATAACATCACCTGCCAGCGAGCAATTCGCCCTGTGAGAGCAGGCTTTTCAAAAATGTACTTGATTGGATCCATTTTGGATATCAAGTAAGTCGTGTGGCAAAGCATGTATTGCTTCAAGCGATGGGCCGCCCAGGCTAAGGCACAACAAATACGTTCTAACATTGTATATCTTGTTTCAACCTCTGTAAATTTTCTACTTAGATAGTAAATGGCATGCTCCTTTTTTCCTGTTTCATCGTGTTGCCCTAGCACGTATCCCATGGCCCTGTCGAGAACTGTAAGATACATAATCAAGGGTCGGCCCAGAATTGGGGGGACTAGAATTGGAGGCTTTTGCAAATACTGTTGGATTTTTTCAAATGCGTTTTGACATTCTTCGTTCCACACAACTGTTTGATTTTTCCGTAAAAGTTTAAAGATCGGTTCACAAGTCGCAGTTAGTTGTGATATAAATCTTGAAATATAATTTAGTCTCCTAAGAAAACCGCGAACTTCTCTTTCGGTACTCGAGGGAGGAATTTCTGAAATGGTCCGAATCTTATCGGGGTCAACCTCTATTCCTTTCTGACTAACCACAAATCCCAATAAATTGCTCGACCTCACGCCGAAAGTACACTTGGAAGGATTAAGCTTTAGCTTAAACTTTCTAAGTCTTTCGAAGAGTTTCTTTAGATCAATAATATGTTTTTCTTCTGTTTGTGACTTAGCAATCATGTCGTCTACATAAACTTCTACCTCTTTATGTATCATGTCATGGAATAGGGTTACCATAGCTCTTTGGTAGGTCGCCCCAGCATTCTTCGGACCAAAAGGCATTACTTTGTAACAAAATGTTCCCCAAGGGGGTGATGAAAGTCGTTTTTTTCCATATCTTCAGCTGCCATCTTAATTTGATTATACCCAGAGAAACCAACCATAAAAAAAAAGAGTGAATGGCGAGCCGTATTGTCAACCAGAATATCGATGTGAAGTAACGGAAAATCATCTTTAGGACTAGCTTTGTTAAGGTCCCTATAGTCGACACACATTCGAACTTTGCCATCCTTTTTCGGCACCGGTACGATATTGGCTATCCATTGGGGATAATTTGCCACAGCCAGGAATCCTGCGTCAAATTGTTTTTTTACTTCTTCCCTAATTTTTAATGACATATCGGGCTTCATTCGCCTTAATTTTTGTTTGACCGGAGAAAAATCGGGTTTTAAGGACAATTTATGCTCCATTATGCTAGTATCCAATCCAGGCATATCCTGATATGACCAGGCAAAAACATCTTTGTATTCATGTAGGAGTTTGATTAGTTCGTGATACACTTCTTTCTTTAAGATGGTGCCGACTTTAATTTCTTTCTTTATTTCTTCTGTCCCTAGATTAATCATTTCCGTCGGTTCCTTATAGGGCATGATACCCTTGGCTTCCCGTTCTACCGCTCTTAACAACTCTAGAGGAGGTTCATATTCTTCTTCGTTATCTTTTTCTGTTTGACTAACAAGATTGTCAAAATTATGCGACGAGATCTTAGTACAATCATCTGTGAATGGACTATTCTCAAATCTGCAGGATTCAAGGCTAGGATAAGGGGAAGAAAAAAGAAAGAAAGAAAAAAGAACAATTTTGGCGAATCAATGTTAAAATATGAGAACTGTAAGAAAGAACAATAAGAAAATAAAATGAGAATGCATTTATTGAAATTCAAAGTACTGGGAAAACAAAATTGTGTCCATCCTAAATATAATGAAGTATCTTAAGGTCTTAGTAAGATTAATAATGCTTTTAGAATTACATGGGAATTGCATTAAATATTATAGGCGACTTGACTAATTTCCAATTCTTGATTTCTGCTATTGCACCACACGGACGAATCCAATCAGCTTCATCAACGGAAATGTCATCTCCAGCTGCTGCAATATGGATCTCACTTGTTGGTCTTGCACTTTGGAAACTCTGTTGGATGTCACAGATGGGAATCCTTTCAGTTTTAGGCTCTCGATTCTCGATCCGAGCTAATCTCTTTTCTTTTTTTTCTTTGACCAATCTTCGTTTGTCAGCCTGGGTGGGTTTCTAGCCTAAACCTCACTTATCCTTATTCTTAGGAAGTTCCACCAGTTCTTTGAGCCCTTCTTCATCTTTCCCCAACCCGTGCCATGGATGGTGTCCTCTGCTCAAAATGAACTTAGCCACCATAATAGCAGTGTTTGACATATGTGGTTCTATAGGTGTCGTCTCAACGTAAGCGGTGTCCATGATTTCTAGTGTTTGGAAGGCAGTCTCTAGAGCTTCTTTTGTCGTCTCAACATAAGGTGTGGTGGACAACTTACTCACCAACAAGTCTTCTTCTCCTGACACGATTACCAATTGATCATTTACCATATACTTCAGCTTTTGATGTAAGGTTGATGGCACTACGCCGGCAGAATGGATCCATGGCCTTCCCAACAAGCAACTATAGGCGGGTACAATGTCCATCACGTGAAACGTGATTTCAAATGTGACCGGGCTTATTTGAACTGGGAGTTCGATTTCTCCCATTACTTCTCTGCGACTCCCATCGAAAGCTCTAACAACCATGGAGCTTGGTCTCATATATGTACCATCACAAGGTAGTTTTGCTAATGTCGATTTTGATATGACATTCAGCGAGGAGTCATTGTCAATGAGGACTCTCGATATTATATGGTCGAGACACATCACTGATAAGTGTAGTGCTTTATTATGCCCTCTCCCTTCGGTCGGCAGCTTATCATTTGTCCAAGGTGATGTCGTGAGTGACATGGGCCTCGTTTAGTATTTTCATCAAGAGCTTCCGGTGGGACTCAGAATTCATCAGTAGGGACAACAATGAAATCCTTGCAGGAGTATGGTTGAGCTAGTCGACTATTTTGTATTCACTCTGTTGGATGATTTTGAGAAACTCACGAGCTTCATCATTAGAAACCCCTTTCTCATTTTCTACTTTCTCCTTTTCAACTTCTTCTGTTACAATTACTTTCTTTTTCCCTTTATCTTTGTATGCCTTCTCAGACGCCACTATTATTTCTCTCTGTGATGTTTTCGGGGAGTATATCCGACCACTTCTAGTCATCCCTCCTATCCCTGAAACGTTTGTGGCAGCGGTTGTTTTTGAGCTAGAAGCATCTTCATTCTTCTGTTCAGCCAGATGTACCTCTACATTATAGTTCCAAGGTACCGCTTTATTGTCTTTATATGGAAAAGGGCTTGGTATCCGAACTATTAAGGTCCTCAGATCACTGGGGGCATTCATAGTTTCCTCCTTAGTGAAGTGAATGACTAATGGCTTTGGGATGGTTATGCCAAGTTTTTCTTCTGATTGGGTTGCGATCATATCATCATCCTTTTCCCAACGACCAATTTGAACGATGCATGTGTTTATCAATTTTTGAAGTTCTTTTTTGAACTCATTGCATTCTTCCATGGAATGATCTTCATTGAGGTGGAAATTGCATCTTGCTTCCCCGTCGGCGTTTCCTTAGATTAACCCAAATTTGCATAACTCAGAGAAAATTAGTCTCATCGGGGTCTTAATTCTCTCGACCTCCCTTATTAATTGGTGATTTTCTTCAATAGCATTCACTACTGGTCCACCATGGACTGGTAGAGGATTGTTTTCACGCTAGGCTCGTTTTCTTTGAAATTCAACCATCCAGCTTTAAGCAAATCGTGCACCTTAAATTTTAAAGCTAGGCAATTTTCAGTAGAGTGTCCTACAGCCCAAGAGTGGTAATTGCATGCGGTGTTCGAGTCATATCCTTTGGGGTAGGGCGGTTCTATAGGTTTCCCTGGACATAGTGCAACCATAGAATTGTTAACCAGATGCGGTAATAATTCTGCATAAGTCATAAGGATTGGGTCGAAATGTACGAACTTCCTCCCACGATAGTTTCTTCCACAATTTTCATAGGAATCTTGATTCCCTTGTAAGTTTTGACTTATGGTTATTGAGGTTTGTGAGGTTGCAGCAGCGTAGGGGCGATGCACGAAAGAAGGATTAGTTAGGTTTGACGCCACAAAATGGCTTTCTCCCTCCTTTTTCTTATCCGCACCTACGGGCGGCTTCTTTGTGTTATTCAATCCGGAATAGCTAGAAACAATCTTTCCGCTTTTCAATCCCATTTCTACTCTTTCGCCTATGATGACGAGATCTGAAAAATTTGACGAGACGTTTCCTATCATTTTGTCCTAAAACGGAGGTTGAAGAGTGTTTATGAACATGGTCACCATTTCTTTTTCTGATAGGGGGTTCAACCTGGAAGCTAGCTGCTCTCTTTATCGTTGGGCATATTCCTTGAATGTTTCACTGTCTCGTTTTGTCATATTTTGCAACTCCATTCTATCAGGAGCCATGTCAAGATTATATTTGTATTGTTTCAAAAAGGCATCCACCAAATCTTTCCAAGAGCCGATATGAGCTCGCTCAAGGTGCATATACCAACTCAGGGAAGCTCTTGTCAAACTATCTTGAAAGAAGTGGATTAGCAGTTTTTCTTCATGGGCGCAAAAACCCATTTTTCGACAATACATAATAAGATGGTTCTTGGGGGATGTAGTTCCCTTGTATTTGTCGAATTCAGGCAACTTGAATTTAGGAGGTATTATAACATCAGAAACGAGGCATAGGTTTGAACCATCAAATCCATAATTGTTTCCCCCTTCGATAACTCTCAAGCGCTCTTCTAAGGCTTGCCATTTTTCTTGGGATTGATTGCTCTCGAGCGGTCGAGGTTCATGAGGTATGTTAAACATCATCGGCGTAGCTTCGGTAGCTTTTCCTTGCGACGAAGATCTAGGAAATCCCAAAGTAAGGGGCGAAGGTTGCATTTGAGGGAACTCGCCAGTACTATGTTGCGGATTTGTAACCACGACCAGCGGATTGTTGTTGGGGGGATGAGTGTCTACGGTTGGGGTATAACCTGGCGGCAAACCATAAGGTGGAAATTGTTGTGCCTTCCCTTCTTGATAATTAGTGTGAAGGTGTGGAGCGACGCTCGTTGGATGAACAAGAGTGTTTTGAGGCATCCCCTCGTCTACCAAAGCATTCCCATCATTTCTATTTCCAAGTGCTTGTAGAATCTCCAAGATCTTGGTCATTTGCCCCTTGAGTTGGTTCACGTCTTCTATTATTTCTGTTTGCTCTAGCTCATTCATGATTTTTGACTGGGATCATGTCCGATAACGGTGTCGTAGCACCAGTTTTTTTATTTGTTGTGTTATTTTTTCTGTGAAAGAATATGGCATGAGTATGCAATGTGATGTATGAAAATGTAATGATGCATGAATGTTAAAGACCTATTTATTGTTTTTCTGTGAATATCTTAACCAATAATAAAGAGAGAACCATGAGATCAAAAGTGGAGCCAAATTTAATTCATTGAGAAAAAACAAAATACAAGTTTTACCACAAATGAGAGAACAAACAAAACTTAACAAAACGAAAGTAGTAACATAAACACGGAATTTGAAAATTTAATGAGCAATCATTTTTTTCATTTGCTCAATTAAACTTTTATAATGCTCAATAAAAATGGAGATCTCTTGAGGGGTAGAGAGAGGATTAACCATCCCGTCTGCATCTCTTAATAACGGTGGAATATCTCCGATAGCCGAATTGGTTAAATAAACTAGTTTGGAGAAGCGGTCCATCCAAAACATTCCTTCTTGAACAAGTATCTCGATAGTGTCTTTTTGTGTATGCATCTCGTCTTCTTTTTTTGCAAGTTCAATTCGGTATGCCTCAACGATCTCTTCTTGACATTGCCTTTCTACCATTATCTTGCTTTCACATTCCGCTTTTACCCTCTCTATTTGTTGCTTTAGATTTGCTTCTTGTCGACGGATGACTTCATGTTTTTCCCCAGATTTTTTTAGCAACTCCTTAAGCCTGAGACCTTCAATCATTGCATCATCCCTTTCTTGACGTCTGAGTCTCAACTCTTCATTCGCACCCCGCAAACAGATCCGAGTTCTATTCTTGTTTTCTTCTTCCTCTCTTGCTCTTTTCTGTATTTTCTCAAGGATAAGGGATTGTTGAGTATTCTTATACTCCATATCTCTATAAGCCTGGTGAGCCATCTCCAATTCTTGTTGTAATTTCTCAATTTCTTGTCCTTTTAGAGCTAAGTCAGCCTCTAAATCTTCAGTACTGAAAAAGGATTCTGTTGTTACTACTTCGGGAGCAACTGTGTTGCAATGAAAAGGCAACTTGATCTCTAATGCCCTCTTTTTCACCCAATTATGATATTCCTCTCATATACCACAACTTCTATGCCCTAACTCTTGACATCTTCTAACGACATCTCCCCAAGACTTACGTATTCTTCTCAGCAGGCTAGCATCATAAACGTCTCTTCCACGAATGACAAAAGATTTTGTTACATCCATCATCGGAGGTTTCGTCATAGGATAACCCAGTTGTCTCAATGCCACATAGGGACTATAATTTATACACCCTTTAGTTCCCATGAGGGGAACATCGACAAAGACACCGCATCTACAAATCACTTCATTTATATCTTGACTCCGAGAATACCACTGGATAGTTCTTTCGTTGAGATTTGCTAGAATGTTGGCCCATTCCTTTTTGCTCTTAGTTCTTAATTGATGTGTGTCTTGGAAAATATGTTTGACAAACCAAAGATATAGTATTGGCGAGCAGCAATGGATTATGCCCCTTTCTTTCTCATGACGGAAGTCGAGCGTGCAGTAAATGTCAGCCAAAACCGCCGGTACTGGGTTCTCCCCTCTATGCTTGTAGGCCAAAAAATCGTCTACCGCCGTAAAATCCACAAAGTCCTTAACACTTGGAAATAAAACAATCCCATATATAATTAAGGCGAGCACATCCATGAAAGTGTCCCATTTTCCATCTCTCACTAAGTTTACTGCTTTCTCTTCAAGATATTTTATTGGGAATCCGATCAAATTGTCTTTGTTGGTTATATTGTCTTCTATTTCCTTTATAGGGATATCAAGTGTTTCAGAAATTGTTTTCAGTGAAGGGTAGTGTTCCATGTACTGGTAAGGTTTGCTCCCCTTCATCGGATATCCCATTATTCATTCGAACTCTTCCAACGTTGGGGCCAACTGAAAGTCCTTAAAAGTGAAACACCCGAAAGGAGGGTCATAGAATTGGATCAACGCTGTAAGGGCATCCACTTGCACATTAACTTCAAGTAAATCCAGAATTTTGTCGAATTTCCCCATAAGGAGGGTCTTAAGGTTGCTTACATCTGGTTTAGGAACTCTCAATGGCAAGGTCTTTCTTAATGGAGTAATGTTTGAGCCACCATTTGATCCCATGTTTCCTGTGGTTAAAGTTATTCACAACAAGCCTTAATTTTTATGGTTTTGAAGATGATATGATAATGATATTTTTTCAAAAGTGACCATGATGAAGAATATGATGCAAAAAAGAAAAAAAAACAAAAAAATAAAGAAAAAATAAACTCGGGTATACTAGAAGGTAAAAGTGAACATGACATAGAGTAGGTTTTTCGTATGTACATGAGATATACACGATTCTTTTGTTCTTATGTTTTTTTTTTATGTGAACCTTTACCATGGGTAGCTCTATAGTTCTAAATTGGTTCCTAGAGCACACAACTCAATTCTAAAATATTAAACCAATTAATAGGTAAACTATTAAAATGGCAATATTATAGAAAATGTCAACTCTAGGTGAGACTTTCATGACAACCAAACATGATGTACATCCAGAAGATTATCATTACACAGTCTCTAACTTATCTTAGGTTGCACTCAGCCCGGGTATAGAGCCCACTCATAAGTGTGTGAATCGTGTTAGAGTAGTGTATAGAAAAATAAATAAAGTAAAATATAAAAATCACAATGAAAATAAATTAACAAGACACATATAATTATATTCACAATATAACAAAACAAATAAAACAATAGGGGTAATATAAATAAAACAATAAATAAGAAATAATTATATACAATTAATTAGATTGGGCTTAACTCTCAAAAATCCCCAGTGGAGTCGCCAGCTGTCGCGTCCGGTTTGTCCGCGAAAAAGGAGTTGCCACCAATTTTATTTTATTCAAAGGAAAAATTGGATAAAACCTAAAATAATGATTTTTGAACAAAAAATTCGGATTCGAGAGTCGATTATGAGTAGGGAAATAATACTAAAAAATAATTATTTATTTATACTCCAAAAAGAATACTAAAAAATAAATAAATTATTTACATTAATAACAGAAGGAAAAATATTTTTTTATTAATTTGGTTTGACAAGGAAAAAACCTTGCTCCTACGTATCCCCAAGTGCAATGGGGAAATCAAAACACACGTAGTTCTTGGGTAGAAAATATTTATGTGTTGACTGATTTTATTATTAATTTTACTTTATGTATATACATATCAAAATAAATTAACAACATAATAGTGATAATAATAATAATAATAGTAATAATGGTAATAGTGATAGTAATAATAATAATAATAATAATAATAATAATAATAACAACGAAAAAAAGAGGTGAGATGTTTGTTCACGGATTGTATCTTTTTATTTTTGTTTTAAAGAAAAATTAATTTTCATTAAAAAAAACAACGTAACAAAATATAATAATAACGAAAAAAAGGTGAGATATGGCGCGGCGAGCGAGGATGAATTTCATCTGGCGGCAGCGACCATTAATTCTAATCTAAGGGAAAACTATTTATTTGTTGTTATGATTTTTTTTGTTATTTTGATAAAGACGTGATATGAGCTATAAATTCAATATTACGATATGGTGAAATTTATTTTCTTGGTGATTGGTTTATAAACATCAATTAGTTATATTTTTCTAGCATTTTGTGTTGCAAAGAAAACAATTTTAAGAACAGACAACTTTAGAAAAATGAAAGCTTAATACATGAGTTTATTTTTGTATAAATAGAAAAAGAGAAAGAAAAAAAATCATTTTTTAAAGGGATGCAATACAAAGACTAATAAGAAGAAATTAGAGAAGAGATACCTTACTACTGAAGTGGTTTCTTGCTGGACTGATTTTCCCAAGACCAGATTCTCTGCTCCTCTTTCGCCTGTTATTCTCTCTTTTTTTTTTTTTGTGCTCTCAAAATGTGCTCTCCTTTCTACTCTTACTATCGATTATTTATAGGCTTTTCGGGTGTAGGTTACAAAAGACAAGGGAATAATTGTCAATTGATCACTATTTTATTACTATTAATCTCTTTCTTTTTTGTTTCTTTTTTTTCAATTGATTATCATTATACCGATTTTTATGACCATCAATTCATTCAATTGATCCTCATTATACCGATTTTTATGACCATCAATCCATTTCTTTTCAGTTTCTTTCATTCAATTATATACCTTTATTTATTTGTTATTATTATTTATTTCTCTTTGTTATTATTTTATATTTTTTTATATTTTTATATTTTTTTTTATTATTATTATTTTTTAGAAAAGAGTTTGAACAGGAATTAGAGGCAAACAAAAACTGGGAACATATGTGATTGTCTAAAGTTTAAAGCCCTAATTATTTATTTGTATTTTTATATTTCTATACATTTATTATTATTATTATTATTATTATTATTATTATTATTATTATTATTTCCTTTTTTTTAATAAAAAATAAAAATAAATAAATAAGCGGACAAAATTAGGTGTCAACACACGTTCCTGCAACAAATCATCTTCCCATTGAAAAGACTCATCCACCACCCTCCCCCACACCACTCCGGACATATCAACCACAAAAATGTTTGTATCCACATCTAAATTAAAATGCTGAGACCAAATATCTCTCAAATATTTCAATGATAACAAAATTATTTCAAAGATTATGATTATACATGTTATCTAACTTTGTGCTCCTTGATCAAATGAAGTGTATTTTACACATATTAACATGTCCTCTACGTTGGAGGATAAACAAGTGGAGGATAAAATTGTAACCTCTAAGACAGAGGATATACAATACTGAAGAAAAGATGAATTTATGTCAACATATAAAAGAAGATGAATCTATGTTAGAAGACAAGGAATACTAAAGCATAAGGATAAATTCATGTCCTTTATGACGGAGGATAAACTAAACAAAAGAGAGGATGAACTTCTATTTCTATTCATTCTCACATATAGGAAAATAAGTAAAAGTACCGAAGTACAAAGAGGTGTTGTCCTTGACAAAAAAA
>JBBPBQ010020321.1:51955909-51973597 GCA_037974755.1 Cicer yamashitae
AAAAAAAAAAAAAAAAAAAAAAAGAAACCATGGATAATTAAACAAGACTCTGACGGATACTTTTTACTTTTCTTAGTAAATGAAAGCATCATCACCTCTATAAAAGGAGAAGAACTCGTCCTCATTAAACACACAACAACTCATACAAAAAAGAAATACTAAAGCTGAGATGTGCAATCTCATCCTCTCATAATACTTTCTACTGTTCTTAACTATATCTTTGAAGGTATCCTCTTAGAAAGTTTATTAAAGAGAAGATGTTATTTGACGCACAATAATTTCGATATGTCTATTATGGATGTGTACTCCCTGGGATCGATAAACCTTTTGTATTTTATTAACCAAAGAAATGCGACTTTGCGCTATATCATACACTTATCACTACTCGCAAAATATGTATATCTTTAAACTTGGTGATAACTCTAATTCAAGAAGAAAGAAATTGTAAGTCTGGTGAGGCTAAGAACAAACACAAAGAAAAAGAGTCCTGTTAGAGGACAAGGCATTTTGAACTATAGTGAAACTCACAAGTTAGTGAGAACTTGACGTAACCCATTTTAGGTGAACTAGTATAAATTTGAGTGTATCTTTTCTATACTCTCTACTTATTATTTTGTCTAAAGCGCATTTCAGTTACAAATGTTTATCCTCCTAAAATTACATTTTATCCTTTCTTAGAGGATACAATTTAAAAAACTGCTTAAGAAAATTTTAAAACTACAATATCTCTATCCAACCCCCCTTCTAGTGATATTTTAGCTACTTCAAAAAAAACGACTATATGTAACATATAAAGTTGTCCATTCACCCACAGATCCTTTCAAAAAAGAGTGTCACGACCATCCCCACAACTCTAGCTACCCGATTCTTAAACCAATTATTTATGGACCCCATTTCTCCATAGTGCACCAACTAAATATCCTTCCACCACAAAGACACTATTCCACCTTTGCTCTCTGTTGCATCAACTCCCCACCCATATTTTTGTACAAAAAGTTATATGACAAACTATTTTGTTCCGTTCTTAACGGCCAACACCATTTCCATAGCAAAGTATAATTAAAAGTATGTTGATTCCTCACCCCCCCCCCCATCTCCCGAGGTTGACACACCACATTCCAATTAATCCAATGGATTTTCCGATTAGCCATACACCCTCCCGACAAAAAAGATTTAAATAAAGGTTCAATACGAGAAATGGTACATGAAGGGACCTTGAAAAAGGAAAGAAAATAATCTGGAATGGCAAACAAAGCGGCATTGAGAAGAGCAAGACAACCTACTATAGACAAGTTTCGGCTCTTCCAATCGGATAACTTTGCACGATTCCTATCGATCATCAGATTCCAAAAAGATAACCTTCTCGGGTTTCCACCAATAGGCATACCAAGATAGTTAAAAGATGTAAGACCCACTTTGCAATTAAGGATTTTAGTTGCTTCCGCCATCTAAGAAGGATTCATATTAATGCCTACCAGTGAACTCTTATGAAAAATTACTTTAAAATCAGCCACCAATTCAAATAAAAAGAAAATAGCTTTCAATGCTTGAATGTTAGATCAACTCTTTTCACCCACGACTAACGTATCATCTGCAAACTGCAAATGAGTAACACCGAAAGTTCCATTGTCACCATACTTATACCATCTAAATAGACCCAACTCTAACGTTGTGCTAACAATCACATTTAACCCATCAGCTGCTAGTAAGAATTTAAAAATAAAAAATAAAAAAAAATAAAAAAAAAAAGTGATAATGGGTCCCCCTGACGAAGACCCCGCCCCATTCGAAATTCATCAGTTGGGCTACCAATGACTAAAACTGAAGTTATGCCAGAACTCATAAACTCCATCATCCAATTCCGCCATCGAATGGGAAAATTCATTTTAGCCATAATCGGACACAAATAATTCCATTCAACAAAATCATATGCCTTTTCAAAATCCACTTTAAACAATCACAATTCTTTCTTTCATCTTTTCGCACCATCCTCCAATTCATTGGCAATAAGGATCCTTCCAGAATCTGACGATCATCTGATGAAAATTGATTGAGTGTCTCCGTTAACTTTTTCATCACAAACTTCAATATGTTAGCAAGAACTTTTGATAACACTTTTTACATACACCCAACTAATGATATTGGGCTAAAATCAGACACTTTTTAAGGAATGTCTTTTTTGTGTCTTTCACTAGTTTACAGTTATAATGAAAATCATGAATAAACCTCATAAAATTGGATTTCACCACTTCCCAAAAATCCTTCACAAAACCCATATGAACACCATTCGAGGTTCCTCCACCTTGGCCTCCAACAAATCCGCCGATTCACAATTTATATCCAAGATGTTTAATCTTTCCTTCGCTTCCAAAATTTGAGCTTTCAAATTTTTTCCATGTTTTTCATGTCACTTTTTCAACCGAGCCTTTATGTTATTTTATTTTAGATTTAAATATATTTTTGTCTCTATAAATATAACTTTTTTTAATTTTGGTCCTCGTATTCTTTTTTGTTTGTTTACATCCTTGTAATATCAAAAAAAATTATTTTCGGTACTTAACGTTAAATGGATGTTACAAAAACGTTAATTGACAAAAGGAAATAGTTTTTGGTCCCTCTAAATATAACAGTTTTCAGTTTTAGTCCCTGAAAAATATGTTTTTTGAATTTCATCCCTGCAATATTCAAAAAATTTATTTTTTGTCCTTTAACGTCTTTGATGAAATGCAATAATTTGTATAGTTATTTTTATAAGATACTTCCAAAAATTTATAGTTAATTATTTTTTCTGTTAATTTATCTTTATAATTTTAACTAAAATCTCCTTTTTACGCTTTAGATTTTGTTCATTATAACTTAAAATAAATAAAATATATATTAGGTGATAGATTTATTTTAATTATTATTTAATACTAATATAATTGTAGTTAATATTATATTAATTTTATTTTAATTATAATATTATATTATATGTTTATCGTTGTATATCTATTTTTTTATTAACTATATTGTTAAAGTTACTAGAACTAATATATATGTGTTGAATATATTTGAAAATAAGTTATCTATAAAGTTTAAATCAACTGACAAATAACAAAATTATTAGATTGGATACCATGTTTCGAGTTAAAATCCTGAACTTCGATGTTGTTTACGAATATTTTTACTATTTAATGTATAAATAAATAAATAATTAGTGATTTTTTTGAAACGAAAATGAAAATTAATTTAATAATAATAAATAAATAAAACAGAAGATTAATAAATTTTAAATCGTTGAAGTGAAAATATTTTAAACATTACATGGCATAAGTTTATTATTAATAAAGATCAATTTGTATGTTATTTTATATTTAAGGAGATTTTTGAATATTGCAGCGATGAAATTCAAAAAAATATTTTTCAGGGACTAAAACTGAAAAGTGTTATATTTACAGGGACCAAAAACTGTTTCCCTTTGTCAATTAACATTTTTGTAATGTCCACTTAACGTTAAGGACCAAAAATAATTTTTTTTGATATTACAAGAATGTAAACCAAAAAAAAAATTACGAGAACCAAAATCAAAAAATGTTATATTTACACGGACCAAAAACATATTTAAATCTTTATTTTATTTTTCTTTCAGCACAAAACCACCTCATCCGGAAGTTCACACACAACCTCAATTCTCCTTCACAAAGTTCTGATACCCGTCAAAATATTGTACAGCATTTAAACATTTCTGAAAGGTTTTGGTCCCAAATTCACCACATCATTAGACAACTGAATAGGGCAATGATCAGAAACTCAACTTTCCAAACATTTATGAGTACTATTTGGTCAAATACCCAATCTTTCCTTTGACAACAGAAATATATCCAATTTACTCTTACACGATCCATCAATTATTGTCCAAGTGAATCGGCAACCTACTAAAGGTAAATCTACCAATTTCGCCTCAAGAATAAAATCATTGAAGCGGGAAATATCAACATCTCTATCACTCAAACCCTTTCCTTTTCGTTCCTCCTATGAGCGAATAACATTTAAATCACCACAAACACACCAAGGATCACTAGCAAATTTCCTCCTTATCCTACAAATGTTACCCCATAACTCCTATTTCTCCACCAAAATACACGATGCATACACATTCGCCAACACCACCTTGACCCCAATTCTCCTCCATATCCCCATGACAAGCAAGGCTTAGCCACACTTTATAGAGAACTCTGCCTCAAACACCGTGAAATCCCATAAAGTGAGTACGCCACCCTCTCTACCATCCAAAGACTCAAAAAGAAAATGACTTAAATTCACCAATTTTGTTTCCTATAAACACACAACCTCAAGTCTTTTGTCTTTGATTAAGGCCTTCACTTTTTTCTTTTTCATGACACCCCCCAATCCTTAATATTGTAACATAGTATCTTCATTAAAATATAACAACACCACAAGAAAAATAGCCATATCCAACTTATGACAAATTCATCGGAGGCGTCGTGCCTCTCGTCACAATATTCTTTCTATCGTGGGCCTCCATTTTCATTAACTCTTTAAAAATCGCCCACTTTCATTAACTCTTTAAAAATCTCAACATTTCGCCGTTAAAAGACAATATGACATCTTCCCCAAACTGCCACGCATCATTGGCCATAGAACTAATGTCATTGTGCACTGAAACCCAATATCTCCATTCATTGCTACTCAAAGAGTCATGAATACTGGGTGAACTTACAAGAAAAGATGCATTTGATGACACTGAATTGTTAGATATTTGTTGACGAGATCTTGTCTTTGGCATCGCTGCTAATACTTCTTGACGTTTTTGTACTAACATTCTAGCTAACTTCTTCAACGTTTGGCACTTTTTCCTTGTGCTCCTACCATCAAGGATGCATGCATTTGCATTTAGGTACATAAGCAACGGACTTCATCGCTGCTAATACTTCCTTCACAGCCTACAATTGATGTAGTTCTATTGCTTTTTGCACCCCTTTCATGCAACACACTCCATTGAAATCCATATTGCTAACCTCCCCGCTCCCCCCTCAGAATTTCTAGATCTCCGTCATACCCCCACTAGAAATATGCTACAAAATAGGTCTACGTTCCACTTCCACAACTGGCCCACCACCACCTCTTGATATAACAATCTCATTTTCACCTTCCAATCTGTTTTGCTCACCCTTTTCCTACAATGTCCATTGTGCATGCTAGTGATCAACATTCCATCATACCTCTCCTCGTCTTTACGGTTGATATTTTAACCTAATTGATATCAATTGAGCGAATTGAATTTGAGAAATACATTTATTTTTCTTTTTGTTTATTGAATTGATATTGATCGGATTATTATCTTTTTTTTTACAGCAGAGTCATTGTCTCTATCTTAGAGACAACAACGATTATGAACTTATACTCATGAGTAGAGTTGTCAGTTTTATGAGACCAATAAATTTGGAGCCCGACCCATATGTTAAGTGTGACACCCTAAATCCCAAAATAATATATATAATAATTTATTCTATATTTTTGTAGTGTTACATTAAGGGAGACTAAAAATTTAGTTATTTAATAAAATAGCTTATTATAAAATTTGAGATTTACATTAAGGGAGACTAAAAAAATTTATATAGTTTCTTCTTTCAACCTCAATGTTATCTAGATTTATCAATTTGAAGATTTATTTTGACAAAATAACACTTTTAGATAGTTCAATTCAAATATATTAATTAGATGTTTATAAAAACATAAGAACATGAAAATAAGCTATCAAAACTTTAAGGCTAAAGAGCCTCGTTTACATGAGTCCTAGGATCTTAAAATGCCCCATAAGCCCCAACCTATTTTTTTTTTCAGTATTTTTCAACAACAAAATCTAAAAGATATTTTTCTTACGTTGCAGGAAAAAAAGTTTGAAAATAATATTTTCCTTGAAAAAAAAAGTTGTACAAAAGATAAATTTGATTAAAAAAAATATCTATTTTTTTAACTTTTTTTTAAAAAAAAAAACCCTTTAAATTATTTTATTCGTAAAAATACTACATCCATTTCTTTGTAATTTTTCTTTGTTCCTTGTTATAAGAAATCTTTTACTTTTTCAAATGCATTAATTATGTTATAAGAAATCTTTTACTTTTTCAAATGCATTAATTTTACTTTGTTCATTGTTATAATTATGTTAACTTTAATTATATTATATCTTTTTCTTTAATATGTAATAAATACTACAATAAAACTATAAATTAATTATTTTTCTTCATTGGTAAACTAGTTAAGACAATTCAAATTATTAACAAATTTAATACAACAATCAATTTTTTTAATTTTCATAACTTAAATAATGGATTTTTATATATAGAAATAGAGAGGAAGTCATAAAGTGATTTGAGAGAGTTAGAGTAGCAAAAGAAATGGTAAATTCAACTCATTTCTCTAACAAAAACTAAGAACAAATTATTAACATTTGACTATTTCAAAAAAATAAAAATAAAATTGGATCGTTTATAATTAAGAGACTTAGAAGTTTATTTGATAACTCGACTCATTAGAATTATTGGTGATAGTAGTTAGGAGTCTCATGTAAGTAAGTGTTTTTTATATATAAAAATAAATAAATAAATAAATAAATAAAACTAAAATCTAGATATGAAATTGTTGCTAGCTTTTGTATTTTTTATGTTTAATTATAATTTTGTTCTTTTATTTTCACCAATTCACTAAATTGGTTCTTTATTTTAAAATTCGACAATTTTAATATTTACTTCATATTTTTTTAACTAAAATCTTGTGATTTGACATATGATATAAAATCATTTATATGTATTAATTATTTATAAATTATTAATCAATTACATAAATAAGTAATTTCAAAAATTGAAATTGAGAATTTTTAAAATGTTTTTATTATAATTTCATGTATATTAATCGTTTAACATCATCATATCATATATCACATTATTATTTTTTAATTAAAAAATAAAAAAAATTAAAATTATTTAATTTTAAATAAGACAATTAATTTCATAAATTGAATTAAAATAGTGAATCAAAACTATAATTTAATATAGTCTTTAGGAGTTGCGTCTCTCCTTCTTCCCTAAAGTTCAAGTACTTTCCAGTAAAAAAAGGAGGGTTCAAGAATTTTTGAATTAAAGTATTAAATTAAATTAAAATGTTATTTACAAAATGATAAGATATATTTTATTTTATAAAAATTGAATATGTTGGTTGAAATAACAAGTTCTCCTCCAATATCCATCCGACACATAACTTACTAACTTTGACAAGCTATCCAATCTCCATCCGACACATATTTTGTGGAAACATCAGAGAGAATCATCAGACTGCAAGAAACAAAGGCTTGCCAGATAGCGACATCACATGGGCTAAAATCCTAAGTTTCCGTCTTCACTCGAAACTTTTTTAGCTTGCAGTGTAGCCGTAAAATCTGCACATATATATATGTGACTCCCTGCGTTCCATAATAAAAAAATTATTTGATTATTCTTATATATTAATAAAAGTATATAATAAAAGAGAAATAATATTATTTTTTTATTAAATTATTAGTAAACATATAGTAGAATACATTGTATTAGAAATATTACAAATTGTATTAATTAAAGGATACATTAAATAATAAAAATGAAAGGATACAATATGAAAAAAGTCCATTAAAAATTGAAATTGTTATTTATTGTGTGACAATTTTATTTTTACAAAATGAATCGTTTATGGTGGAACAGATGAAGTGGTGCTTTTTTTATATATAAATTGTTGTGTGCACTAACTAGTGAAGATTCGTTGACTTCAAGAGTAATTCTTTTTAATAACTCAATATATAATGAATTTTATTAATTAAATTAAAAGTTCTTATTTAGTACATCAATTTCACAAATTTTTATAAAATTTTAGAATTATTTAATACTTCATTAAACAATTTCAAAGTAAGGTATATTAAACTTTTAAAAAATATAAATAAATATTGATGGTTAAATCACTAAACTACTTATTTCGAATTTATATAATATATTATATCATTAATCAACGGTTGAATTAGTAAAAATCATCATTTATATTGAGTTATTAAATGAAATAATTAATCACGAAGTTATTCTTGAAGTCAATTAATATTTACTATATATATATATATATATAAAAGATGAATGAAATAATAGGAGTTTTATATGTAAGAGTGAGAGAACTAAATTAAGATCAAACAATCATACATGAATATTCATTATTAAAAGTTATATAAATGTAACATTAATTATCACTTAAAAAGTAAAGTCACGTGATTTTTTATTCTAATAATACATTTATAAAATGATAAATAAATTTACGGCGTATTCGAATATGAAACATAATATTCAATTTTACAGACATTTCATCATAGTATTTAATATCAATTGATTAATATTTCTAAAAAATTAATATTAAATATAATGAATCTAGTTTAAATTTGTTTACATTTAAATCTATTAAACACTTTTTTTTAGTATTTTATTTGAAAATAGTAAGTACTCTAAAAATAAATAAATGAAGCATTACTATTAAAAATTGTGGTAGTTTAGTAAACTAAAATGTGGTGAATGATGTGATTGAAATTTTATGGTTTTTGAGACTTTCGAGTATTAAATATATTTTCATTCAATTAAATTGTTATTGTTGTTATTATTTATGTATAATCCGTTAACCCAACCGAACATGTTCTTGATCGGTTCAGTTCGAATTAAATGAAGAAAAAAAAAAGATTTAAAACTCAATTCAACCCTAAGATAATCGATGGTTCGAGTTTGAAACAATTTCTTATAATTTGTGAATCGTGGATCTCAATTCACTAATCTCATATACTACTATATATATATATCACGAGTTGAACCTACAAATTTGCACGTCTCTTCACGACCGGCCATGCACCTAAAATCAAGATTCGTTTGTTCAAACAAATAGAAAGAAAGTTGTATCGAGTTTATCCTAGAAAACAAAACATCGGACTAAAAACTAAGAATCAACGATAAGACAACACACACAAAAACAAACCGAAGAATCAATTGATGATTTGATGGAACAAAAAGCAAAAGCTGGGTTTGTTGTAGATGCAAGAGTTTTTATATATGCTTCATATAATTTTGAATATAAATAAATAAGATGAAAAAAATTAATGTATTTAATTTAAAATTTAGAATAAATATATATATATATATGAGATGAATTTTACAATAAAATAGTGAAATAGTTAAATTTTAACCACACAATTATACATATACAACCACACAACCCTCATCTGTTTTCATGATGATAGAATTAGCATGTATACACTTATAATAATTTCTTGAAATCTCAGTCACCTTTATTAATTCATTGAATTAGAGTTCTGATCACTTTATTTTGTTATTGTTATTTGTATTTTGAGATAATAAATATTAAATTGGAGATGAAACACTAGAGTGTTAACGAAAGAAGATTATAATACATCAAATGATACGTAATACTTATATAATCAATGTGTAACAACTAATATTAATATATATATATATAAATAAGCAAGTTGCCAACACCAAACAGGTAAAATATACCTATCAAGATTATGCCACGAAATAATGGTGGGGTCGACCCTCTTGTTGTAGGGGGTGTGATAGGAGATGTTTTGAATCCTTTTACAAATTCTGTATCTTTGAGTGTTGTCACCAATAACAAAGAGATTAGTAATGGCTGTGTGCTCAAGCCCTCTCAAGTTGTTAACCGCCCAAGGGTTAGTGTTGGTGGTGAAGATCTAAGGACTTTCTACACGCTTGTAAGTTGTGTTGTTTATCACCTTGTTTAATATTGCGCTCATCTATCTATGATCCTTTATATCACGAAGAGAAAAAAAAAAGTTAAAACAATGTGATTTATCATTAATGTGACTATAATTAAGGATGTAATGTTTTAAAAGATTTTATATTGTTAGATATTAGTTGTTATTTTGTTAGTGAAAAAATATTTAAACTTGTATGTCACTCCTCTCAAATCATTAAATCGTCTAACATTTTTTAACTACATTTATGTTATACATGCATTAATTTTTATTTGGTGGAGTCTCAACAGGTTATGGTGGACGCAGATGCACCTAGCCCTAGTAACCCTGTTTTGAGGGAATACTTGCATTGGTGAGTTCTCTTGCCTCTTTCTTTAGTTAAAAGTACCGGTGTTATTAAAAATATATGGAAGAACAATTTGTCAAAAAACCAATGCTTAATAAAATTGACTTATAATATATATACATTTAATTTCTGGAAGTAGCAAAAACACAATGATTAATTATATATTTTAATTTTGTTACTATTTTTCCGCCTCCGCAGGATGGTCACGGATATTCCAGCGACAACAAGCGCAAACTTTGGTATGTACAAATATATGATTTGAATTGAATTTAAGTTTTTTTTTTTTTTTTATTAAAAGATATGGTTAGTATAAGTTTTTTTGAGGAAAATTTGGCTTGTATAAGTTCTTCAGCATGTTTATTTAAATCGAACATATAGTGGCCATTGTCATAGTTACCAAAGTTAAAAGTATTGAATTATTGTATTTGTGAATAGTTAAATACACAATGGTACATATAAGAGATAAATGATTGAGGGATTGTTTGGTCTCATATACACACAAAATATTTTTTATAGCGTTTTGAAAAATTTGTGCAATAATTTCATAATGCAAAGACACATTGAAAAATATAATTCGTAGATATTTGTCATCCACTTTTTAGGTGTAAAATGACATAGTTTCTTAGTCTCTAATTCTTTACTTTGTGATATAAGTTCATATACATCTTTCTATATGATGAGACAATATTTATACAGGAAAAGAGGTAGTATTTTATGAGAGCCCAAAACCTTCAGCAGGAATTCATCGACTTGTGATTGTATTATTCAAGCAATTAGGCAGGGACACTGTTTTCGCCCCAGAATGGCGTCATAATTTCAAGACTAGAAATTTTGCAGAAATTAACAATTTGGTCATTGTTGCATCGGTTTATTTCAATTGTCAAAGAGAGCGTGGTTGTGGTGGAAGGAGAAGTTAAAAGAAAACTTTGTATGCTTAGTTCTTGATGATTAATGGTTTCGGCTTGAAGATCATATTTAGGGCATAAAACCCTTCTTTTGTTTATTTCAATCCTCACTATAATAGTTTTATTGAGGATTTTCTATAATAGATGGTCTTTTCAGAAAATATGTTGAGTTTCCAAATTTTTGCTAAATGACTTCTTCATTTTTCTTGTTCGAAACATTATTTTGCTTTATAAGTTCCGCTTATTTTTTCTCCCCAAACATATACATCTTATTGTCTATTAGTGATTCTAAGGAGACTGAGAATTTGATCTACTTCAAAAGAAAATAAGAGGTTTGACACTAGCTCCTTATTGAAGTCCAAACACATTACATCTTTAAGTTGAAAACCCCAATTAGTGTTGCAATCCATCAGATCTGGGCTCCAAATCTTCTTTTCATTTTTGCAAGGGAATCTGTTGTCCTTCGTTCTAATCCTCTAAGATGACTAAGATGATTATTGTATGCGTTTCTAAGTGAAGCATAAGGAATAATCCATCAACCCATAATTTTTATACTCTTATTCAACACTTTATTTTATTTTCATCTCTTTTTTTCTATTACATCACTAACATATCACATTTATCACATCATCATTTCTTTCTCTACCAAGTAGTTGATCGGTGTATACAAATTATTTTCCATAATCTATATGCATGAAGAGAATTTGTTTTGGGCGATACTTGGTGTCGAGGACGAGGCACTTACTAACCAAACAATCGTAATTTGTGATGAATCTCTAACCTTGTTGTGCAAGCAAGGTTATTGCCCACCCAAAAGTTGCTTATGTGGCTTCCAATTTTTTCAAACACGGCTTTGGGCACAAAGAAATATCCCACAATGTAAGTGGAGACTGTATGTATTACGAATTACGACCTTAATAAGAATTACCCTACTAGCTATTGATAAGTAGTTAGAAACACACTCTTTGCCTGGGTGTGCTCGGGGTCAATTTGTGTGACAACTCTCTCTGCCATAAAGTGATATTTAGAGAACAATGTAGAGAATGGTAATTGTTAGTAAGTTATGTTAAATTTGAACTATGGAGCTCCTTCTGAAAGTTCTTTAGATGTCCCACCCCAACCACCCCTTGGGGACGACATTCTTCACCTATATATTAACATCTTCAATTTTTATGATTGCAAATGTTCTACACTTTTATGTGCATGTCCATCCACAACAAACTACAGCCAAGGGAATCAATGGATCAGTTCAAGTTTCTTACAAAAACATAAAAGCTCCATCAGTAACTGCAAATCTCGTTGATAATGGAGAATGATACCTTCGAACCAAATTGTTGAATAACACATAACATTTATGATTAATTTATAATTACAATTTTATTCCTCTTTTAAGAGACTATCAGTTAAAACAATAAAAAATACCGGGATTTGAGTGAAGGGAGGCTAAGCGAAGAAACTCCCTTTCTATGGTACCTTAGTCCATAGACAAGGTAAGAAACTTTTTTTTATTGCACTAAATAAGCAAATAACCATCATAAAACTGAAGTTGACTTCTTCAGTATCAGTTATAACAAATTAAAATCATGCTGGTCTCCCTAAGAGAACCGAATAAAATATAAATTGACTTAAATTATGCAGTTCCAGATTAACATCAACCTAGAAATGGCGAGATAAAATGTTTAATACAACCAAACTAGATCAATTGGTCTTCGGGTCTGGCATGGGAAAGAGGCCAGCACCAGCACCCCTTGGCGGTGCAAAACCCAAGAACTTCTGCAAATTTGTTCTGATACTAATGGAACACAAGAAGTATAGAAATGCCATGGAACAATCAGTGGGATCATTACCTTGCAACCCTCGATGGCTCATCTTCATAACAAGCCCAAAAGGCTGGAAGGGTAACTTGGCAACTACCTTGCCTTCAAAGAGCGAATTTAGCAATCCAAAGACCACAAAGAGAACCAGAGCAACCACACCACCAGATTTGAACTTGAAAAGAGACAAGTCACGGCTAGATTCTTTGAGGCTTGTCTCAACACGGTCAATTTTTTTGGTCTTGGACTTCTTAATGTTGATTTTGTTGCTGTCTGTCTTCATCGTCTCGAGTTTCTTGGATGCTTTATCAATGGAGGACCGCAGGTTCTTGTAAGAATTGGTGCGGTAAATAAGAACCCATGAGATGGCCTCACAGACAATAGCTGTACAGAAGGAGATACCCACCACAGTGAGGCCATCAGAGTACTTGAAATCTGAGAATGCATATGCCATCGAAGGAAAAGAAAAATCTACGAGAAACAGAGAAAGCAAACTTCAATCTTGAGCAGAATTGTTTGAACTTCCACAACCTGTATAAATACACAAATGTCAAGTCAATTATCATATATGTCCTGTCTATAGAACATTAAAAGTTAACGTAGGTTATGAATATAAATTAAAAATTAAACATAGGCAACAATTTAGAATCAGAAAGAACTAGTTCATAATCATGTTTTGCTACTTTTATGAATCCCCACTTCTGCTATGCAGTTAGACAACACACACACATCACAGCTGAAAGATGTGTCGTGTGCAAAAAGAACCAACAGCAAGCTGGGGCTTGTACTTACTGTTTTACTGTCAAACATATAATGCTCAAAACATTTTAGTTATACAACAGAAAAACAAGGTAAGTGAATCCAAGAACGAGATTTCTAAGTTACATAATGAACAAATTCATTAAACTTCCTAATCAAGAAAAAGTTCAGTGTTCTAGTTGAAAATAATAGAATTATTTGCAGCTTCCTTTCAAATCAGACAATAGAATGATGTGAATTGCAAAAACAGAACAGCAACCAACATTATATATTTTATAGTTTGTAATACAAAGAGATGATTACTAGATACTTCAAATAACCAGAATCCATTTTCAAAGTTGAATTCTATCATACTATATGTTCGTAAAGTATAGCTGAAAATAATCAACATTCAATTTCGCAATATGACCTTTATAAAGTAACTTTGCTAGTGGTCGGTCTGGGTTATGGACATTAACACAGAGGTAAGATTATTCATATGCCATTGCATCTAGCAAATCAATAGAATTGTTTATTACTCTTTTAATAATAAACCAAAAAATAGAAAGCATACATTTCATATAAAATATTAACTTAACGGTCTACAATTTTTTGAATTTTTTGTCTTTCTGACTGAGCTAAACATTATCAGCATTATTAGCTGGGGCTTGTGCTTGTTTTTCTTTATTATTACATCAACCATTGCAAAACATTTTACCGATGTGGGGCATTCAGGTAAACAACTTATTGAAATGCTTGTGCTTTTCAATAAGTGCTTATATATAATGTTTCTAGTTTCTACAATCAAATAAGAAATAAGGGTAAATTTGGTATAAGCTGCTTTTAAAGCTATCTTGGAGAGCTTGTGAAAATAAGTTGTTTTAGCTGAAAACAGCTTATGGACACATAATTCATAAACTAATTATATAAACTCTTCCATAAACACAAATGTTTATTGTCATAAAGTAAGCCGAAACAAGCTCTTCCAAACAGCCTCTAGTTGGTGTCAACAGCATGAATAAAACCATGTCATAATGTTTTATCATGAATTGAGTAAAAATGATAGACCTTTTAAATCCAACTTTATATTTCTTTTATTATTATTTTCACATTTAATATCAAATAAATGGAAAAATCTAGTACTGACTTATGACAAAACTTCTGATGGAAACATATATTATTTTAGTGACAATGTGAACATTAATTTGTTGGTAAAGACACTGAATGGTATTGGTTGCAGAAATGGGAAGTGCAACTAAAGGAATGATTTAGAATCATTCTGACCCTAACTACCTTCTGTTTCCCCATTTCACTAGGTTCTTCCATGGTTTACAAAATCAAAGTCCTACCAAGGATCTTGGGGGGGATGGGGGCAAATGCAGTAAATAATAGTGGCAGGAATCGAATCGAAAGATTTTACTGAAGTAGGAAATAACATTTAAACACACACTCATGCAGTACATCGAATGGAAAAATTAACTAATAAATCACAACAAATTTTACTAAAAAACTTACATTAAAAATTTCATTAGGTTGTTCACAACAAATGTTTGTGCAAAAGCACTGAGTGAGAAGGACTCAGTTTGGGTCACTCATAATCGATGTATGTTAACCGTCTCTTCTTGGTTAGGCACATAATTTTTTGGGTTTATATATCTGAAACTAGAAAGTTAATCCCAAATAGCGGTGCATCGCAGCCAACCCCAAAAGTCGGATAGCGCGTTCTGAGATAGGTGGGATAACTTTTATTTTTTGGACAAATTACATGAATAATACTATATAAACCTATATTTAATGCAAAATTAACAAATGACTCAAACTATGAAACATTCATAATTAGTAATAAAAATCCACAAGTCTTACTCTTAATCAAAACATACATTGAAATACCAACAAAAGTCAAGGAAATAAAGATAACGCATATTGAAGTCTTTAACACAGAGTAATAAAATAACTAAATATTAAAACTCAAACGCATGTTCTAGCCTAGGAATCAAAGATAAGCATCATCTTCATTAGCATATTCTTCTTCCTAGGTGAAAGTTGAAACAACTTAACAGAAAAGGAAGAAATAATAGCGGGATCTTGCTAGGAAACATTGGGATTAACTACGTCGCGATAGCGGGATGTCGTCGGGATCTTGTTTCACGCTGTCGCAGACCACACCGTCGCGGTCAGGCACTGCACCGCACCGGGACAGCGGGATCTCACCGGAAAACGCTGGTATTAACTACCTAGATCTGAAAACTGGTTGGCGTTTGAATAACTTTGTGCCATTTAATTAAAACATACAGTAGCTGTTAAATGAGCACGTCTAAATGTTTACTAGCGTACATATATCATAGATTATCTTCTGACTAATTAGGCATTAAGTTCTTAGTCTCACTCTATTGTGCAATAACCCTTTAACTTTTGTGATGTCTAAGAGATTTAGATTAGAGTAGACTGATCTCACTAGAGGGAATTAAGTACTGTAATGGAGAAAGAAATAAAGATACAATGTTTTGTTTTAATCATTTTTTTCCATATTTAAAAATTTATCCTACTGTTTGTGCTCAAGAAGCAGCTTATACTTAATTGTTTGACCTATGAATGTTTTTCTATTGAGAATCCCTATCAGAGTAAGGAACTACGGTATTGATCCATCATTGGCATTGATCTCTCATTTTAAACATCACTCCACCATTCACAACTCTATTTCGTCCATGACATCCTCCACGAGTTGTAAGGGAAACCTTGGAATCACCAATGTCATCAGCTTCAACACAATATATACACGCAGTCACACATATTGCCATAAATACATGAAAATATGCTAACTTCACACACACACACATGCAATCTTAAAGAGCTGGAGCCACTGAAAAATAGTCATAAAGCTAGCAATCTATCCACCATAAAAGGAACAATAATCTATGGAAGCAGACAAATTGAGCAGTAACAGATCTTAAAGTAATGCAAACAATTCATAGTTTCAAACCTTCAAATCAGATCAACAAAAATAGCACTTAAACCAAATCCACTTGTATTGTACAATCTACAAGATACTCTGCCATAGAAATAAAAGCAATAAATATAATATGTGATTAAGGATTTAAAGCAACATGTTTTGCAATAGATCTGAGAAGTATAAACACCTTGAGGAATCGCAGAGACAAATCACGCGAACCGAGGTTCACAGCTCTGTTATTCGCGAAGTTCGGACCTGCGATTGGCGAGAATCGTGACGACGACGAAGAGAAGAATGGAATTGAGGTTGAAAACGGTGGGTTTTGGTTGTTTTAAATCTCTAATTAGGGTTCGTGAAGTGTCTCCGATTTGATTGCACTAACGAGAGTGAAGGAGAAAATGGATCTGCGATTCTTAATCCGCAGTTATTAAATTTATTTTAGAGTAAAAACAGAACTTTATTTTAAAAATTAACAGATAAAGATAAAATGTAAAAAAGGATAAAGATGGTCAAAAAAAAAAAGAGATAAACAAATGTAACCGAAGCTAGTTCATTCGAAGATGAATTACAGTAAGGCTTCCACCCAGTCGGACATTAACAACCATTTAATCAAGATAGTTCAGATTAAGAATTGATATTTAAAAATATAGAATTAAAATTTGTAATTTTTAAAATCATGCGATCAATATCAAACCGTTGATAATGATTCTAATTGTATTAATGTATCAAACTATTAGCAATTTCGTATAAGAGTCTATTAGATATATTACTTGTGCGTTGCGTAAGTTTAATTAAGATATATCAAAAAGTTATAAATACAAAAATAATAATTTTGATAGATATATATTTTTTAAACTGGGAGAAAATGTAAAATTATTATTGAATCGGCACTAATAAATAGTTGATAAATATTTATATTAAACTAATAAAAAATTGTTTTAAAATATGAGAATTTTTTATTGGTGTAGATTTATAAGTTTGATAAATATTTTAGAGACAATTAGTATAATTTTTGTTGGGTTCTAATATATTTATTCATTTATATTAGAAATATATTTGTGATGATAATTGTTATCGCAGACTTAGTAAGATTTAGTAATTGAGAGCAATATCATAAATCATCCAAGGCAATATAGTAAAGAAGTTGA
>JBBPBQ010020321.1:51976627-51997411 GCA_037974755.1 Cicer yamashitae
AAAAAGTTTTTAAATTTTAAAAAACGGTGCACTTAATAAAAACTTTGAATTTGATTATTGAATTGTTGGAATTAATCAAAGTAACTCTACTCCAAGTGATTCATATAATAACTTGATAGATTGTTTTTTTTTTTTAGAAAAACAACTTTTTGAACTTTCAAGGAGTGAAATGCATAAGTTCCAACATAATATATACATTTTATGCTTCAAAATATGTTTTTGTAGCATAGGTTAGCATTTGCTTAACTTGATTTCATCTCCACAAATATGAAAAATATCAATTATTCTGTAGATAAATATAATCATACAAAAGTTGGAATTAACAATTTAAAAAATTAAAATAATTCATCAATTTCTTTAAAAAAAAAGAATTAATGAATTTCCTAAAAGAAAATAGTTAATTATACTATGCATTTTAAAAATAAAACCCTTATTTGATGCTCCCTCGGATTTTTTCAAACATAAACAACAAAAATTTCACATTTGGTAATTCAATTAATAATATTCCATTTTTTGATAATTTTTTTATTTCTATATAATCATTTTCTATAAATGAGGTTTTTCTAAAATAAAATTAGTTTTTTATTAAACAAACAAATTTATATTAAATTATCTACTTTTTTTTACAAACATCCACTATAATAATTACACACATTATAACATCTAATAACAACTATATATGTATAACATTATGACATATATAAATAATTAATTCATATCAAGTAACAACATAAAATTAAGAGAATAAAATTACACGTTATCAGTGTAAAATTATTTTATAATGACAATTAATCACAACTTACCACTACATTCAAGAAATGTATAACTTCATTTATTTTCCGTGTAAAATAGCTTTGTTGTCTGATCACAATCCATTATTTTCTCATGTAAGTCTATTTTTATAATTGTTTTGAAAAAATAACTACTACATCGATTACTCTTATTAGACGTTGGTATAAAACTAATTTACATTGACAATGCATTTCTATTTTCTCTTTTAAAAAATTATTTGTCAATTTTTTAAATATTTTCTTTTGTATTCTTATCAAAAAATAAACTTTTTTTAAAAAATCTAACTAGGAATATATTTAATATTTGATATTCTAGTTTAAAAAAAAATGTTAAATATGTTTTTGGTTCCTATAAATATATTATATTTTGTTTTTAATCATCTGATTTTTTTTTTCAAATAATGATCTTCTAAATTTTTCACATCAACAATTTTAATCTCTACTTTTAGATCAATTTTATGTATTAATCGAATTTTTAAATGATTTTTTTCAAAAATATTTAAAATACTATAAGAACTCCTTATAAGTTTTTAGATTTTTTTTCAACAAAAATATAAATTTTGAAGTATTAAAAATTTTTAAAAATGATATTTAATTAATTATTATTAAAAAATTTATTTTATAGAAAATATTTTAATAATGTTCTACATATATCAGTTAAATATAATTTAAAAATTGAAATAATACATTTAAATTATTTTAAAAATAGAGATTAAAATTGGAGACACCTTAAATATATTTATTTGAAGGGAGAAAAAAAGTTATTTAAGTAATAAAACATAGGATTTTTGCTGACTATGAAATGGTTCGGTCCACGTTAGATCCCTCGAATCTGATTAGGTGAATCACTCGCATCGTCTTCTTCAATTCATTGCCAATTCTTATCACACTTCACTCATTCACACAAAGACCCTTTCCCTAACTTCTTCTCTCTCTTTTTCAACGCCACTGCTCCATCTATAACTCCTCACCGGACAGAGACACACACACACAAACAATCGACAAAAACAAAATCACCAACCTTTTCGAAGATGGTCAGTGCTATAAAGTCAGCAATTGGAGATGCAGTGTTGACTTTCATGTGGGTGTTTTGTTCTTCCATGTTGGGGATAGTTACAAATGCTATAACCAAATCCCTCGATCTTCAAGACGTTTCGTACAATGGTTTCCCTTACCCTTCTTTCATTGTCATCACTACGCTTGTTTTTCTCCTTGTTTTTTTGTTTACCTTAATTGGTAGTGCAATGGGTGGTGCTAGCTTTAACCCTACCGGGACTGCTTCGTTTTATGCTGTTGGTCTTGGTTCTGATACGCTTTTTTCAATGGCTCTTCGTTTCCCTGCTCAGGTACTATTGGGTTTTTTGTTTTTCTTGTTGGTGATTTTATGTGATGTTAAAGTTGACATTTTTAGGATTCTTTTTTTATTTTATTTAATTTTTTTTATTCATTTTGAATATTTTTAAGGAATTTTCAAGGAGTGATTGATTGGAATATATTGTGTTGGCTTGTTACCCGAATTAATTTTGCAATGTGATTTTAGCGAAAATAGTGTTTAGCTTTGAAACCTATGCTTTGAAGGAGGCACTGGTCAATTTGGTCAACTGAAATTAATAAAATTTGGAATTATCTATGAATTTGAAATATTTTGATTGCATGTACTTTATTTTTTGGGTCTTAACCTTCCAGTTCCTAGAGGTAAAGACTGTGATAATGAGGAATTTAGCCGGGAGGTAAATAAAGTCTGGTCAAGGATTGTTTCAGCCAAGGTTCGAATTTGGGTACTCCCGATTGAATTGCAAGAACTTTATAACATGTATGTTTAGTCCTAGAATTGTGGAAAAGAGAATAATGTGTTCGAGGATTTTCAATCTCTTTTTAGAATTTTTGATTGTGGAGACTATATTGATGATTTACTTTTAGCTAATTTCGAAATTCAAGCTAAATTTAACATGAATTAGGAGTCACTTCGTACAAACTCAATTGGATCCCAATCAATTTTTGAAAATCAACTCCATTCAAAATAAATAATGTATATCAAATACTGACCCAAAAACTTGCATAATCACTGTGTAGGCGCTTGGTGCTGCTGGCGGTGCAATGGCAATTTCGGAGTTGATTCATCCGAAATACAAGCACATGATTGGGGGACCTTCTTTGAAAGTGGACTTGCATACTGGTGCTGTTGCTGAATTGGTTTTGACATTTGTGATTACTTTTATTGTCCTCTGCATATTCCTCAAGGGCCCTCGTAACGAGTTAATGAAGATTTGGTTGCTGGCCATGTCAACCGTCACTTTGGTCATGGCTGGTGGTGCATACACTGGTCCATCCATGAACCCGGCCAATGTGAGTCAATACTTTTTTGCATTTATTTATATTATTGTTTTCACGCGTGGTGTGCTACTGGATTGAATGTTTGGTTAAGTATTTGTGAACTTGATTTTCAAATGATTTTGACTTGGTAAATTTGGTTTTGATACGAAATGATTTTAAAGGGAAGTGATTTGTTAAAGTCCGTTTCTTTTCATGGTCGTGTTACTAGAGACCTAGAGATTAATGAGCTGGATAGAAATATGCTATGTGATAGAATGTTACGGCGTCGTTTATCCATGTAGCCGACCCTACTTAGGGGGATAAGGCTTGATTGTGGTTGTTATGGCTGTGTTACTCGAATCATTGTTTGGTTGATGTATATGTGAACTTGATTTCAAGGTTGGTTTTTGCAAAAATGATTTTGGTATAAAAGTGGGGCTGAAAGGAAGTGAGTATTATGATAGGAGTAATATAGTTTGATATATTACTGAAAATTACTTTTGGATGAGTAATTATTATTAAAAAGGTGCAAATACTGTTAAAGTGATATTATAATGTTTATACTAAATATATTTTTGTCTAGTGTTATAAAATTACAAAACAAACATGTTACAAAAATAGGCAGAGCATGGTTCCGTTTAATCAAGGTCTCCAGATTCATGTACTATGATTGCATTTTTGGCCTTGTATATTTTGGCAGCACAATTTGCCCATTCATCCCATTTTTCTGAATATTGTACATCTCTGTATTCTTTTGTATTGGTTGAGATCAGTTAAGTGTTTGATTTATTATTCATCAAATATTTGATGTTTTTTTTTTTTTGTCTATAGATGAGATGATATAATTACCACAAGAAACTCACACACAACTGCGACGTTCCAGGTTCAAACCTGGGACATGATGTTCAACTTAACAATATCGACATTTAGCCAGTTAAATAAAACAATAATCAAGTTATGCAGCCAAATTAGATTGCTTATCATCTTTTCAAGGACCACTTGGAAATTGAAATTGTTTTTCTAATTTCTGAGTCAACATAATGGAAGGACTCATAACTGAACTAGAATCTTGATTATGTACCTAAGCTTGCCAGACCTCGTCCAGTCTTATTTGGAATATACAAAAATGCCAGTAACACACTCTATGAGACTCCGTTTTCTACACTTTTCCTTGCTAAATAACCTTCGATTCACTCTATGTTAGCGGCGTCGGCATGAGATTTCCCCCCAATATTGAACGTTGATAAAAGTTTCAAAGAGTGTGTTTCTCTTGGAACATTATGGGCCATCAGAATTTCCTAACACAACAGGAAAACTCGCCATCTTCCATATTGTTTCCGACAGGGTATATAAATAATTGAGAAGCAAATCGATTTGCTTAATATCCAATACTCTAGTTGAATGTTCATGGTTTGACTCCATATTGTTATCTTAACATCAGCAATTTGATGTTCCTCATTCTATTCCAAGTTCTTTGATGTTGATACTGTTTATTTCTTTGAAGTTCCAATAATTTATAATTGGATTGAATAACCATTTTAGTTCTCGAATTTTTTGAAGCCAAGACAACATGATTCTTGAAATTTGTGAAATTCCAAAATGATTTTGGAAATTAAAAATGCTCGACCATATTAGTATTTTTGGACCGGTCAATTTTGTCCCTGAAATTGACCTAAAGGACTAATGTGATAGAGAATTTTCACTTTAAGAAATCATATTGAAATTTGGTGAACTTCAGAGGCATAATTAGTGATAGCGATTCATCATTTGTATTTATCTTTCCTATGTACACATTTTTTTAATCCTTTTGATATAATGACAATGAATAATAACATCATGGTTCTTGGGCTATGCAGGCATTTGGTTGGGCATATATAAACAACCGGCACAACACATGGGACCAATTCTATGTATACTGGATTTGTCCTTTCACTGGAGCAATATTGGCTGCTTGGCTATTTCGCGCCATCTTCCCCCCACCAGAAGTAAAACAGAAAAAAGCATGAAGAGGCATCAATGATAGCTTTGTTTCTTATGTCACAAGTTGTCAAATATCAAAGCATCATGCTAGTTTTATTTTATATCATTTATTGTTCATTCTCTTATGTTTCTGTTGGGGACTCCTCCATCTTTCAGATCATAATGGAACGTGTTTCATCAAGCACAATATCAATTTGAAACTATTAGTGCTAAATTATTGGGTTGAGCATGACCCATATATTCAGTTACTAATTAGAAATATTCAATAAAGATTTAAATAGTATCTAGGCTGGATATTGATTTGTATCACATTGTTGGTTCGTTTCAGGAAAAACCCTAGTTCTGTTTGCTTAAAAACTTTAGGGATTATTTTGATGCAATGAGACTTGATGGGGGTCTCTGACCCTTATTGAGTTTGTTTGTAGTACTATTTTGTTTTTGGCCCTTTGGTCATCCTTATAAAAGATAAATAAATAACTTACCTACTCCCAATATTTTGACATAGTATGAGTTATATGCTAGTAAATGACAAATTAATGAAACTACTAACTCGCAATGCATAACTTAATATCACAAATATCGTGTTTTGCTTTTGGCTTGAATATGATAGATGGTTACAGTGCGGTAAGGAGGAACATGTAGTGGATGCACATCTCTTACCTTAAATTGTTTTTTTCTTTTGTTTAATAATATCGTACTATATAATTATATACAAATTTAATGATATAGTATTGGTGGGATAACTTATTAGTTTTATAAAATTATTATGGATAGACGATACATATTTGAGCGTATATGCTTGGGTCACCCCAAAAACACATTATTTTTTGTTGACAGACAAAATCCCACTACACTAAACTTCATCTTTTGAATTTTTCTAATACGTATCGAGTGTAATCTTCCTCTAACTCCTGCCATTTTGGCTAAACAAACATTTTTTCCAAAATTCATAAATATGGTTAAATAATGAGTTTAATTTCTATATATAACTTGTGTAAAAAAATGTAAACATTCAATGCATCACAACAATTTTTTTTTAATGATTTTCAAGTAACTATAATTAAAATTAAATATTTTTTAATAATTTAACTATTATATTCATTAACAGTGTAAAAATTCTTTATTAAATCTAAAATTTAAGTTTAGAAGGACTGTGCTGCTTAAACAAGTTATCATCATTGCGTTTTGCGTAGTACATGGACAGGTTGTATGTTTTATTTTTTAAATTTTTGCCATGTAATACCCACAAGAAATAGTTCATTCTAAAGTACATAAAGGTGAAAAAGTTAATTCATTCTTTGCAAGCAAGAGTGTATATGATATGATAAGATATACGTAAGAAAGACCGTATATGATACGTAACTTATTCCCTTGCAATTTACTTATACTTAATGCAATTTACTTATACTTAATGCAATTTACTTATAATTAAGTAGGGTGAACGCTAGGTGCACCACCTTGATGGTGGTAATCTATAACTTGATAATAGTCTTTTTTTGGTCTGGTTCACAATATAATCACTTTATTAATATCCTCCCATGAGGCGGAAAGATTGAGAGAAAGAAGACCAACTCGGTAAGTCCGACTCGGCATTAGAAGAAGGCCAACTCAGTAGGCTTCATTTCCTTCCTTTACAATTTTACATTACAGTTACACGATTTAACCATTTTTCCCGCACACAACAAGAAACCATTCAGTAATACACACTTCTCTTCTCTCACTAAGATAGAGATAGAGAGTGTCACAAAGGACCCTCAGACGCAACGTGCATTTCTCATTCCCAATATACGACGGACAAATTCACGCCGTTTACAGATCCACCATCGTCGTCTTCGTTAATAACTCACTTCTGAAAATCCCCAAGACACAGAACTGGAGCCTCTACAAGATCCCAAGCAATTGAAGGCTCCACCTGCCGCCGCAACCAACGGTCAGATCCGTTACCGATCGCCGTCTTCCGCTGAGCTTTTCGACGGTCAGTCCAGCAGTAACTCTCCACCGTCGCACACCGCCGATCAACACCCTTTGGAGTTCGAATTGAGCAAAATGCTGAAGCGTCCCAGCCGTCAGGAGTCTCTCTCCGATAAGATCTACAGATTTCGAGGAACTCTGCTCGTTGTATCGATTCCACTCCTTCTCATCACGTTTGTTCTCTACATGATGCCTTCGAGTTCCTCTTATGAATCCGCCGGAGATTACGCCCTCGTTAATCGGAAAATTTCGCCTGATAAAAAATCCGGTAGCACTTACGCCGTCATTTTCGATGCCGGTAGCTCCGGTAGCCGAGTCCATGTTTTCCATTTCGATCAGAATCTAGATCTCGTTCACATTGGCAAAGATCTCGAACTTTTCGAGCAGGTCAACACATTTTTTTTCTTCCTTTTTTATATAAAAGATTAATATAATATAATATAATATAATATAATAAATAATATTTATATTCATATATGCATCTTATAGTGTTGGTTTGTGTGTTGCAGATTAAACCAGGTTTGAGTGCGTATGCTCAGAATCCGCAGCAAGCAGCGGAATCTCTGGTTTCGCTTTTAGAGAAAGCGGAGAGTGTTGTTCCTCGGGAATTGCGATCTAAGACACCCGTTCGAGTTGGGGTGTGTAGTTTATTTTATTTTTTTTGGCACTGCATTTGTGTGTGTATTGTTTTTACTTTTGAGTTTCTATGACGGGAAATTAAATTGAATTGAATTGAATTTGTGTGGTGATGCAGGCAACTGCGGGTTTGAGGGCTTTGGAAGGGGATGCATCTGATAGGATATTACAAGCGGTGACTATTGCTTTGTGTTTTCTCTATATCAGTGGTTTTAGAAGCTGTGCACATTTGGTTTTATTTTAACTGTTTGTTGCTTTGAATTTTCGTTGATTTAAGGTAAGGGATTTGCTTAAGAAAAGAAGCACATTGAGATCCGAGGCTGATGCAGTTACGGTGCTGGAGGGAACACAAGAAGGTGCTTTTCAATGGGTATGATTTATGAACATAATGTTGTCAGTGATTTTCTGAAGTTTTTCTTATGATATGTTTATAGCTTTGTGCTGCCATTTATTATGAATGCCTCAAGACTAGAATGCATCCTAACTAGAGGAGATTTGACAAGCTTTTCTTAACACGGATTGTATTGTTGTAGACTAGAATGTATAGGGAATAATTGCTTGAAACTTCCCCAGATCCTTATTAGATTGAAAGAATAGGGCCGAGCGAACTCTCTTCTATTTATTGGATTTGGATCCCCTCATGTTGGAATTTAACACGAGAAGGTTATATTACCCGCATAATCCCTTATTTTTTACTAATAAAAACATGCAAGTAGTATACTTATTCTTACCTTTGCCCCTTGCTTTCATTTTTTTTGTTTTCTTTGTCCACACAGCTATGTTATTTGAGATAGGACAAGAAACCAGTTTAGACTTTTTAGTCCTTGTTTTGATTTTGATTTGTAGAACTTTCAACTGGGGCTTGTTATTGTATTTTTCTCAAAAGGTGCTATCTAGTCCCTCCATTGGCTACAATACAGAACTAGAAATTCATTGAAATGACAAGTTTGCTGAGTAACTGAGTTCAACACAATACCATGTAGTGAGATCTGATAAAAACAATAAGTACAAAAAGGCAGATAAGGAGTTCTTGTAGCACAACCAGAAAATAAGAAAACGGAGTTGTAAAAATGCATTTGTTCTAGATGGATTCAATCTCTTGAAAGAGAACTCTACCACAAAAGATGAAAGGATGAAAGACTAAATACATACTTAAGTCACCATCAATTTAGGTCCTTCTGGTTTCCATAAAGAAGGAATTGTATAAAAAAATGTACATCACTTTTATTATTTGATAGGCAATGGGATTTAATTGTTGATTTTGACCTGTAGTGATGTTGGGGGTAGATATATCATTTATATAAGAGCACTATTTTGGATTTTTAGTTACAGTGATTAGTAATACTTTTTTTGGTTTGACTGTCCAGTAAGAATGTCTTTTGGCCAGCTTAGTGGTGCTGTTTTAGTTTTTAGGGAATGCTGTTAGTAAACATGTTACATAATTAACTTCATACTGGTGTGAAGTGGTGACAACTATTAGAGATCATTATCAGATATCTGTAATATTGATGATCTGAACTCTGAAGAATGACATAAGTCATGCTGGCTTGATTCTTGTTCCTGATTGTTAGATTCCAAAGATTTGCTAATATTTATATCATAATGTGAAAAACAAAATATTTCAAAATATGGTTCATTCTGACAAATGAAATCATTTAAGTAATTGTTCTACTGGATAAATTTTGGGGAGTCAACTTAACAATGAAAAGCATGGATTGCCCTGAAGAAATGACATTCAGAGTTTATGGATGGGCCTCATTGTTAGTGTTCTAAAATATAGATCATCTGAACTATGAAAAATGACACAAGACGTTGGCTTTGTTCCTGATTGTTAGATTCCAAAGATTTGGTTATAATTCTACCACAATGCAAAAAAAGCCTAGATATTTAAATTATGGTACATTCTGACAAACATAAATGGTTCCACTGTATGGTTTTGTTCGAATCAGCTGAACTATGAAGAGCTCTAGGTTCCACTGCATAAATAAAAAACCTTCCCCCCAAGTTTTCTTTAACATAATTGAATTTTGTTTTTTCTATTTGTAGAGGTATGAGCAATGCTTAGATATATCAGAAAAATAAATTTTTTTTAGAACTATGAGCAATGCTTAGATATATCAGAAAAATAAAATTTATTTATAACTCTAAAATATAAAGAATTGCTGTCTTTAGAACACTAGAAAGTTAGAAATCCTATATTTTCATTGACTAATATACTGAATATATTCTCTGATAGATTTTCATAGTTGCCTATTCACACTGGTAGAGACATTTGTTTTGTTCAAAAGTTTAATAGTTAAAAGCATCAACATGAACTAATGGTGGTAACAGAATTGCGAACTTCGTGCATTCTCTCCTCTAAAGTGCTGATGCAGTATCTTGTTTGTGTTACCTTGTCTCTTGTTTTATTTTAGGTTACTATTAACTATCTATTGGGAAACTTGGGAAAAGATTATTCTAAGACTGTTGGGGTAGTTGATCTTGGAGGTGGATCTGTTCAAATGGCGTATGCCATATCTGAGTCTGATGCTGCCATGGCTCCCAAAGTAATTGATGGAGAGGATCCGTATGTCAAGGAGATGTTTCTCAGGGGAAGAAAATATTACCTCTATGTTCACAGGTTTTCCTACTTACTTGATATGCTAGTTTATAATGTAACTTTTTTGCCTTTAGTAGCACACTAGCATTAATTCATGGACCTGGGTATTTCCACTTTGCAGTCTTTTTTCATGAGTGTTCAGTCTTCCCATCGATAGATATTCTTTAATAGACTAATAGATTTTTTACTTTTTGCTCTCAGTTACTTGCGCTATGGTTTACTAGCTGCTCGTGCTGAGATTTTAAAGGCTTCCGGTGATGCTGAAAACCCGTGTATCTTATCTGGCTATGATGGTAATTACAACAACTTTTTTCTGTATGCCCGGTGCTATTTTGATTGAGTTGCATTTCAGCTCTTTTGTTTAACCTTTCATTGGTTGATACGGGGAAAAAGAGCTCCAAATTATTAAATTTTCTGTATGTTTTTTCTTCCTACCTTATAGTTCTTATGACAAGCGGATTTTTAATAATTCTTCTCAGGATCTTACAACTATGGAGGAAAGTCCTTTAAGGCTTCATCCTCTCCTTCTGGAGCAAGCTTAAATGAATGCAAAAGTGTAGCTCTCAAGGCCCTCAAAGTCAATGAGTCCACTTGTACACATATGAAGTGCACTTTTGGTGGGATATGGAATGGTGGAGGTGGGGATGGGCAAAAAAACCTCTTTGTTGCATCATTTTTCTTTGACCGGGCTGCTGAGGTATTTGATGTTTCTTGGAACAATTGACAGAATTGCTTCTAATGCTACATCATTGGCATTCTAATTACATTATTTCTTCACAGGCTGGTTTTGCCAATCCAAACTCACCAGTTGCAATAGTTCGTCCTGCGGATTTTGAGGATGCTGCCAAGCAAGCTTGTCAAACAAAACTGGAGAATGCCAAATCCACTTATCCACGTGTTGAAGAGGGGAACCTTCCATATCTTTGCATGGATCTTGTATACCAGTATACACTGCTTGTTGATGGGTTTGGTAGGTTTTATTCCAATGTTGGTTGGCTATACATGGCAATATTTCTACAAACTGAGTAAATTATCTTCATGCACTTATTGCTTTCACTTGTTGGCAGGCATATATCCATGGCAAGAGATTACATTGGTAAAGAAAGTTAAATACGAAGATGCCCTTGTTGAGGCAGCTTGGCCGCTAGGAAGTGCCATCGAAGCTGTATCATCTAGGTAACAACACTAGTATCATTTGTTAGATTACTCATCCGAAATCTCGGAGCATGGATTTGAGGTGAAATACTGTCATTCATGATGACCAGAAATTACTTCAAGCAGAATTGGAATTGGATATGGGTCTAATTTTCAGGAATAATGGGAGATTATAGCTTCATTATTTTTCGTATGTAATTAATTCACAATTTATCTGATTTACAGCTCCGGCAGATTCATTCAATTCATTAAGTGCATCTATATATCTTGTCTTGAGAGATGAACAAAATGGTGAGGCTTACACCATTTCATTTTTGTTTAAATGATTTTGTTGGTGATGATAGTTAATCCTTTATGTCTTCTCATCTTGTTGAGCATGCCATAAATAACGTGTCAACTCATTATTTTTAATCGTGATTAATGAGGGAGGGACTTCGTTAATTGTCAATCTTCAATTTGATGATTTAATTTTTCATTGTCTAAATTTGGTGAACCAACTTCTCTGAGATTAATGAATGATAAGTTTGATTGATGTCATTCTTCTTTGTGCACTCAGAAATATTATGATGAATCATCATATACTATTGAAGTGATTTACAACTTCACAAGAGTTGAATTGTGAGACTTCCGTGCTAACAAAAGTATCATATCGATATATTGTTCAAGTATAAAACTTGATTATCGAAAGATAGTTTAGAATATTGGTTGTATAATCTATAAAGATTGGAGTATATTTTGATGTGTAAAGTTATATGAACAAACAAAAGTTTTTTTGTTAGATTGCAACATAAGTGGTTTAACAAACCACATCTTCATTTCCAGTCTCAAATAATCGGATACATCGTGTGTTTTAAACATCCCATCTTCATTTACAATCTCAAATCATATACATAGTCTCATCTTCATTTCCAATCTCAAATCATATACATAAGTCTCCCTAATTATTATATGTTGTCCAATATGTCTACTTTCATTCAATGTGATATTTCTTTATTCACTTGATAGTTGGCATACACACTCTAAGTGAGCAACTACTCACAAATATTAAGTGCATTAGTTTAGAAGATAAACAATTAGTAAGCTTCATAAACCATAAGATTCATAAAATATATTACATTTTTGTTTATACATAAAACATCGTTAATTGAATGAAGGATTTATCAATGTAACACTTGCCTATTACAAGATAGTTTAGAATATTTGTTGTATAATCAAAAGATTGATATCTTTCCACTGCATAAGTATATGAACAAACAACTAATTGAAATAACTCATAAAAATAATTTGTAGAGACTAAAAACAATTTTAATTATTTTTAAAGAGTTAATACTCAATTTGGTCCGTAATTTTATTAAATTGTATTAATTTAGTCCCTCGCTTAGTCAATATAATTCATAACTTTTTTATTTTTTAGCATTGTCCCATGTTCTAAAAAATGTGACGGAGGGGCTATTTAGAATTTTTAAGAAGTTACTCCATTTTTAAAATACATTACGGGCCCGTTTGAAATACATTACGGGCCCGTTTGATGGACCTGATAACGAGAGATACACGTATCCTATTCCTCCCTAATCATTTGTTCGAGAGATACACGTATTCTATTCCTCCCTAATCATTTGTTTGATGCACCAATCGTATAGGATATGACTTAAAATAATCCGTTTTCAATCGGATATCATTCTTCGTGTTTATTTCAGCATATGGTTTATCATTGTTCGCGTTTATTTCAGCATATGGCTTAAAATAATCCGTTCTCAACCGGATATTTATTTTAGCATATGGTTTATCATTGTTCGCGTTTATTTCAGCATATGGCTTAAAATAATCCGTTCTCAACCGGATATTTATTTTAGCATATGGTTTATCATTGTTCGCGTTTATTTCAGCATATGGCTTAAAATAATCCGTTCTCAACCGGATATCATTGTTCGCGTTTATTTTAGCATGTAGTGTTAGATTCTCCCATATGGCACTTTAGGTTGATTTTCTTTTTTATTTTCCTTTATATATATATATATATATATATATATATATGATGTTTTTGTTTTCTTATTTATTTTATTCTATAGCAATATAAAAAAAATTGATGAAAAATAATAATTATTTTCCTTTCGAGATAATGTTATGATAGTAAGGGATTGTTTGATTGTGTTTTACTTTTTAGTTTTTGAAAACTATTTTATAAATAAATTTTAAAAAATTGTTTTTAAAAAGAAAATTTAAAAAAATTTGTTTGCTAACTTTAATTTTTTAAAACTGTTTTTGACTAGAGAATTAAAAAAACTGAAAAAATAAAAAGTAAAACACCATTTATCTAGTTTGCTTTTTTAGTTTTAAAAAGTATAATATTAAAAATAGTCTTACAAAAAAGTTTTTAAAAACAAGTAATCCAAACAAATTGTTTAGTTTTTAAATTTTAAAATACTAAAATAGAGTTTTTGGGATTTGAATCAAACAAACTCTAAATCATTCTTCAATTGTGATAGATAGAGAAATCATAATTTTTTCAAGTATATAAAATTACTTCATAAATTATTTACATTTTTATGATAGTGAGTCATTCTTCAATTGTGATAGATAGAAAAATCACAATTTTTATGATAGTGAGTCATTCTTCAATTGTGATGGATAGAGAAATCACAATTTTTTCAAGTATATAAAATTACTTCATAAATTATTTATATTTTTTAGCACTTTTGTTTATTTATAAAAAATTATATAAATGTTATTTTTAAAGAAAAAAAATTAAATAGATTATAAGGATAAATTTGTCATTTTATCAAAATATAAATCATATTTAAATACTGAATAGGATAAACTAATTTTATCTTGTTATCATGTGCACATCAGGATATTATAACTCTTTATCCTACCCATATCCTATCCTGTCTTTATCCACTCCTTATCCTATCTTGTGTCTATCCGGTCGTCGTGTGATAAATACGCATTGATCAGTAGCCATGTGTGTTCGTTTTGCTTCTTTGGTATGTCAATCTTTCTCTCATGTTCCCGCGAAATACAACTTTCTTCCCCTAAATCGTTCCATTCATTCATTCTTAAATCTATGATTATTGGGTTCACCACACGCTACATTTTTTTTTGTGCGTAAATTGCGTCACTGAACGATTTCGCTTTGATTCTCTCTGAGTCATTTTCGCAAACACCTTTGGCTCAATATTTTAAAATATTTATTTTTGCGCTCTATCCAATTTCGATATATTGATTTCCCTATTTTTCAATCATGATCAGAATCAGATCTAACTTATCTGTTTTCTCTGTTGTGCTATTACGCATAACGCAAAACCCAATCGCTGTTAATCACTGTGATATAGTTCATAAGCCTCTTATGAGTGTTTCTTTCAATGGTTTTAACTCTTCAAACTATGACACTTTTTTAGCTTCACCAAAATTTGGTTTCTTAGTTAGGCTCCTTTCTACTGAATCCTCAACCAAAAGCCTTGGAGTGTCCACTAGTGCCCCTGCCTTAGGATTGGATGAGGCCTTGAGTGATGACGACGATAATGATGATGACAACGATCATGATGATGTTAATGACGATGACCATGATAAGAATAAGAATCAGTTACATTTAAGGGATGATGGTTTTGCCGAAGATGTTAAGACCATTTTGGATATAATACACGAACCGGGTACTGGACCATCTGAAATTAAGCACAAGCTTGAGCATTGCAGTGTTAAGGCATCATCAGAGTTAGTTGTGGAGATTCTTTCGAGAATTCGCAATGATTGGGAAGCAGCTTTCACATTTTTCTTATGGGCTGGGAAGCAATCAGGGTATGCTCATTCGGTCCGCGAATACCATTCGATGATATCTGTCCTTGGTAAAATGAGGAGGTTTGATACTGCTTGGGCTTTAATTGAAGAAATGAGAGGAGTAAGAACTGGCGAATCTCTTGTCATTGCACAAACTCTCATGATTATGATAAGGAAATATTGTGCTGTGCATGATGTTGGAAGGGCTATAAACACTTTCTATGCTTTTAAACGGTTTAACTTTCGAGTTGGGTTGGAGGAATTTCATGGCCTTCTTTCTGCACTTTGCAGGTACAAGAATGTGGAGGATGCTGAGCACTTATTGTTTTGCAACAAAAATGTTTTCCCACTTGACACCAAAAGCTTTAACATCATTCTTAATGGATGGTGCAGTTTTATTGTTAGCGCGCGCAATGCAGAAAGGGTTTGGGAGGAGATGAGTAAGAGAGGAATCCGACACGACGTTGTCTCCTATGCAAGTATGATATCTTGTTATTCAAAGTCTTCTAAGCTTTATAGGGTGCTTCAGCTGTTTGAGCAAATGAAGAGAAGGAACATCACTCCTGATAGGAAGGTTTATAACGCGGTCATTTATTCTCTTGCGAAGAATAGGCTTGTGAAAGAAGCCGTAAATCTCATTGGAACAATGGAAGACAACAATGTTACTCCAGACGCCATTACTTACAACTCTCTAATCAAGCCTCTCTGTAAAACCCACAAAATCGATGAAGCAAATGAATTTTTCAATGAGATGTTGAAGCGACGCTTATGCCCGTCTATTCGGACTTTTCATGCTTTCTTCCGAATATTAAGAGTCAAGGAAGAAGTATTTGAGCTTTTGGACAAAATGAGAGAGTTGGGGTGTGATCCAACGATTGAGACTTATATAATGTTGATAAGAAAGTTTTGCCGGTGGCGCCAGCTCGATGAAGTCATTAGGATATGGAATGCTATGAGGGAAGGTGGAATCAGCCACGATCGTAGCTCTTATATTGTACTGATTCATGGTCTGTTTCTGAATGGAAAGGTAGAGGAAGCATACAGATATTATATAGAGATGCTAGAGAAAGGTTTCCTACCTGAACCAAAGACCGAAAAAATGCTTGAGGCATGGCTTTCTGGGAGACCACAAGTAACAGAGGGACAAGTAAAAGATGTAGAACACAATCAATTGGAACATGGTAGTCTTAAAAAGAATTTCAAACACAGTCCCAGTAAATCTGATAGGGAAAAAGCTTTTCTTCGCGAACCTGAGACAAGAAGAGTAACAAGAGAACGAGGCTTTTCTTTCTGGGAGCAATAAATCCTTATCTTACAAGAGGTCCATTTGCACTTCCTTTATTTATACTGAAGATAACACTTGTTGGTCGCTATACTTTTCAAATTTGATTGTATGCTCCAAATAGGTGATTGTATGTCAATACAACTTTTGTATTTACAAACTTCTGCAATGGCTCCATTTGAATCAATGTACCAATACATGGGCAGTCAATAAGGTAATTATTATTGTATAACATGGATGTAGCTGAAGATAAAGTTAAGGAAAGGGAGGTACAAGCGCGCTTTACACTAGCAAAATCCGTAATTTAATTGCCATATATTTATTCTTACCGAAGTGGTTTCTGAATGATTTTGCAGCTGCATTTAGTCTGGTGGTTCTTGCACTTGCTGGGTTATACTGGTTTAAGTTGTTTACATTGTGGTTGTACTTTTTGTTTTTGCTTTCATGACAATGCATCCTTCTATTCAAATGCAAAGGCTTCTAGAATTTATTGATGTGTGTTGTGCAAGAAATGAAGTAAAGAGGTATAGCTCCTTGGTGTATATGTAGAGTTCTTTTCATCAATTATTTAGTGATTACTGGTTGCTGCTAGTCTTTCAATTTCTTAAGCTTTTTATCTTGTGCTCCATTTGAAATTACGATTACTTTTTTTTTTTTTATATGGAAAGGTTACTTAAATCATTACTATAAAAATCAACTATATAAGGTGGAATGTCATCAAAATCATGAGGGCTAGCTAAGCCTGAAGCTACTCTTGATAAGGTATGAGCAATTACATTAGCCCATTTCTTAGTGAACTCTACCGAAATGTTTAAAATATATATCGTATAAAAATCAGCCTCACATTAAATTATTACTTAGTGTACATATATAAGAAGAAAATTTTATGTGAATTTTATAAACTAAAGCTGAAATTATTATATTAATATTAAACTGAAAGGAGAAAACATGTATATTGTTAAAAATAATAGGTAAATCAATTATATTATTTTTTTTAATAAGCAAAAGATAACGTGCAGCGTAAATTAAAACAACACAATAATATCAAATTCTGATATACACGGTACAAAATGAATCATTGATAATTAAATTCTATAACTCTTTTATATTTTTTATTTAAATATAATCGAGTTGATATACACGGTACAAAATGAATCACTAATAATTAAATTAAAATGTGTTTCCATAAAATTTAAGTTAGAGATGCACATAATAATAATATAACATATAATAATAAGCAAAAATTATTTTTAGATGATTTTTGCTTTGATTGATAATTTTGACTCAAATTCTTAACAGATAATTGTATTTATTCTTTTTTATTTTTTATTTTTTAAATTATTATAATATTATTATTTAGTCAAAATTATGATTTAATTCCATTTGCCTATAATTGTTGTCTATTTCTAATTTAATATAGATGAAAGTTGTAAGACTCTGAATTTTATAAACTCTAATTTCTGCAAATTTATTGTATTTTGTGTTGAATTGCTTAGGCTATTAGCTCAATTTTTTTATTTTATGAAATTAAGTACCAAAAATATATTTTGTTTGAGTTAGTAATATGTTTAATATATATATATATATATATATATAGAGAGAGAGAGAGAGACCCGATTAAATATCAGAGAATAATTTAATTAAGTTACGAAAAATTTAATACTGAACAAATTTTTTAAAATGTCATATGTTACTGATAAATTTATCTGTCAATTGAGTTGCAACGATAATAGATATTTTTATTAAAGTAGATTAAGAAGTGAGTGATATGATGTGTGTAAGAGTGATTAGGTGATGTAATGATGATTTTAGTAACATACTTATATATTTTAATTATAATAATTTTTTTTGGTAAGTTAAGGAAAAAAAAAGAACCCAACCCCCTTTTAAAAGCCATCATTGACCCCCTCCCTTTGAGTTCACTCCTTCCAATTTTTTTTCTTCTCTCTTTAAGAAAAAAAGAAGACATAGTGTTGGTGCTTTGACCAATAACACAAATTACCCTTTTCCTCCTTGATCCAAGTTTTGTTTGAAGAAAATTTTGGAAGACAAATTTGTCTTCTCTAATAGGGGAAATTAGTGTACCATTTTGTTTGAGGTGTTGGTACGAGCGAGATTTTTCGTTGTGTTTGATTGTGGTAGCGATAGTTGTTGAAAAAGCTATAATTGAGGTAAGGTCTCCTTCCAAATTTTTAGTTTGCACATAGGGACCTTATATGTGTGATTGATGTGTGAATATGTGATGATTAATATTGATGTGATTATGCATTCTTGAGTGATAATACATATTGCTACATTTTATGAATTTATTGATGAGAATATGTCTTGAGTATACTCTGTGAAAAAGTATTAAAAATTATTAGTGTTTAATGAGTATTAAAAGGGGAGTCTTTTAATAGCTGCATTTACATGATTGATGGGGAAGAGTCAAAGTATGCTCATGCATTCATAGTTAGTGGTGACCATGATGAGCCACAATGTTAGTGGTGACCGTGATGGGCCACGGTGTCCGTGGTGACCGCGATGGGCCACGAGATGGTTCTATGAGTTGACTGGTCCATCTTATCCTTATGATGATTTTTTTTGTCGTGTAGGTCTGTGATAGACTACACTCTAGTAAATCGTGTTGATCTGTGATAGGTGGCACCTCGATAATTAGTACTGGTCTGTGAGAGGCGGTACATTTATGATTTACACCCCTCGATGAGGGTTGAGAAATTCCGGAATCATGTGCACGGCATATAGGCATTGCATTAGGGTGTTTGGCACGCGAGTCATATTTGTTATGATATGATATATGTACATACGTGCTCTGTTATTATTTGTTATCATGCCGTAATTGCTAAGTGTTTACTGTTTGTCTTTATGACATAATTGTTAAATGTTAATTGTTAATTTCAGTTGGTAACCCTTTACATTGTTGTGAAAATTGGGCTTTTCCCTTAGATGATACCCGAGTTTGTTCTACCGACTTTTACCCTGACGACGGAAGCGTTGTTAGACTTCCCTGACCGACATTCTCTGACTTCTTGGGTATACGACCTCATCTCAAGTAGGGCTACATATATGAGGAGGGTGGTGAGGACAAGTAGGAGAGTTGGGGCAATATTTCACGTGGAGCTCACTCACGAGAGGATCGACTATTCTGTACCCTCAGGATTGGTGCTCGGGGAGAATGGAGCGTGGGAAGATGCAGAGGATGCTTCAGTTAGGGGTGAGACGAAGGCCATCGTAGGTGTGGCGACTCCCACCATAGGAGCAGGGGATGCAGTGCTTGGACCGGGGACTGAAAGGAAAGATAAAGGGCCGATGCCAGTGGGTGAAGATATTGCAGGACCGGCTAGGCTGGTCGGGGACCAGGGTTTTGTTGATGGATCGTTTGTACCTTGGTTGATGCCACCCTGGGTCAAGTCAGAGCTTCCACTTTCGGTGAATGATCCTCTACCGAATGTCTCTGAGGTAGTGAGCTATTTTGAGATTCATGCGCCGCTGAAGCCACCTATCTCGTGGGTGGACCTGACCTCTGAGGAGGAGGAAGTTACTTCGAGGAAAGATACTGCGTCAGAAGGAACTTGTGCAGTGTGTGGAGGTCACCCTTGTTACTGTAGTTGTTAGTGGATGATCAGATTAGTTTTTTGTTGTATAGGGTCTTAGTGTTTTTGTTTTGGTGACTGTACTTATTTTGTGTTTGGGATGACTGTATCTGTGACATACCATGACAGTTGACTTTTTGGTGGGTCCATGTTCCATTTTTTTTTTGACGTGACCATGGAGGGATAATATTCTTGGAGCAGTACTTCTGTGCAGGTGTCTTTCGAGAATACCCCAGGGGTATGAGCGATTTCTGATAAGTCTCATAGCCCTAGTGTATTTTCTATTTGTATACTTTGGATTATTGTCCCAAAAACTATCTTAGCTTGTTTGTATATATGATGTGATTATTTATGACTCTTGTCGTTTTGTATTACGACGTATTATATAATTAATTTTAAAAAAAAAAATGCAATCGTGCCGTTAAAATTTGGGGTGTACAAAAGTATTCAGGACAAATGCATTGCTGATCCAAACACGTGACAAATATTTGTCAATGATGTATAACTTGATTTTTTTCTTTAGGAAAACAACTATATAGATCAAATATTCAAAAATGCATTTTATAAAAATATTTTTTATAGAATACTCCATCCGTCTCACAATGAGTGTCATTTTAAAAAAAAAAATTGTCTCAAAATGAATGTCATTCTCAATTTTTAATGTACCTTTGAGTTTTTTTTTTTTTTTTT
>JBBPBQ010020321.1:51997645-52027690 GCA_037974755.1 Cicer yamashitae
TTTTTTTTATTTATAATATTCTTCAATAATTACTATGTACAAAGGAAATGATCCATAAATCTATCCAATAGGGGACTAGGTTAGATTTAATAATAAATATTATTCTTTACATCTTTTTTAAACTAAATACAAGTATTATTTTATTTATATTTAAAATCAAATAAAATTTATTTTTTGTAACATGAAAAGCGCAACTGTGAGTCCATTAATCGAAATAATTAAGATCCATTTAAAGAATTAATCAAGTGTCAATGATTAGGTCCCAACTAAAATAATTAAATGATCCAAATATCTACTACACTCCGTTGATATAATATAATAATATTATTATATACTATGTTTCACTAACGCTTTATATTGAACCTCTAAAAATACAATTAAGATTGAAAGTGTATAAGTTGTTTGATACATGTTAGTGTTATATATTGACACGATACCAAAACATATAATTATATTTAATCACTTTAATTTTCTCAAACTATTACGAGTATATGTGTGGATGTCTCAATATTTGTATTTCATAAATTATATATAAATTAACTCTTAATTATTAAATGATAATATTATAAATATGTATTATATATATATATATAATTGCTTTAGGGAGAGGTGATGAATCTTCATTAGTCATTATTTTTAGGGGTATTTTGAGTAAATTGTTTAGTTTATTTCTTTCAATTTAATGTTTGTTTTAGAGTTATTTTGAATAAATGGTTATTCAATTAAATAAGGTGTTTATGCTTTCATTTTCTTGATTAACCAACTATTTTGTGTAGTTTTGTATTGTTTCATTGGTTTAGCGCAATGCTGAATTTTGGTGAAAAAACATGACCCTGTGCAATATTTTAATCATATCTGGAGTTGTAGACGTCTAAATGGAGTCAAATCAATTGAAAATGAAAGCTAACATCCATAACTACAACGTTCATGAAGACACCAAAATACAATTTGGATTGTAAAATGGCGAAAAGTGCAAGTTAAATCAGAGGAAGAGCAATTTTGGAGGAATAAAGCAATTTATTTAACACTACTAAGCATTGCACCCATGGCAGCACATTACGTCTTGTCATGTGCTACAGTGCATTTGGTGGCACAATTTGCTGTCCAGAGCAGAGCAATGCGCTAGCACGTGTCCCAAAATCCTATTTTAGCTAATAATTCGTATTTTGCAAGAGTTCTGACTTATTAGGCATTAGAGATCATATTGAGCACATTTGGAGGCTAGGAACTTGAAGATTTTACTCTTAGAAGCAAGAAGTGAAGATTCATTACTTCTTTTTTATGTCTAGTTTCATCTTCTTCATTGTTACTATGTTATTAATCATGAACTAACTTTTCCATTGATTAGAGAATAAATGAACCTTCTTGTATCTATGTACTTTTGGTTTTTATATACTATTTATACAATTATAAATTATTTGACTATTAATATATTTTTATTCTAAATGCTTTTATGTGTTTGATCACCGTAGAATTGAATCTAGATATTATTTCGTTATTGAAAACTAGACTATAATAACTTGAACCAAAATATATGTTCATGTTTTAATATTGTTATAGGAATATAAAATATTAAAACGTGTCTAAGAAAATTAACATTCATACATGTTTTGAATAACAAGTTTGATTAACTAAGGAATTAAGTTCGTTGTTATAAAAAAAAAGACTGAGTCAAATAATTGGTCTTAGTCTAATTTGTTAATTTGGCATCAAATAATTTAGATTGTTAAAGTAGTGAATCAATTATTGCATTGTAAAAATGAGGTGATTCGAATTTTTTAATTATTATTTTTTTTTTTAAAATTTTATCTATTTAATTTTACGTTTGTTCGATATTATAAACTAATTATAATTTTTTTGTTATTAAGTGTCCACTACTTTGTCGCGTTATTAAATTAATAACAAATTATAAATTAATAACAAATCATATCCAGAGGATTTTTATTTATTATTACTTGAGATTTGATATACTTATTAAAAATGTGTTAGGAGGGGCCCAAGCCCATACTTGCCACTATGTAAGTGGTATATATCTTTTAGAATATTATTATATTGTGTACTGATAACAGTGAAAAATTAATTAATAATTAAAATAAATAGTTTGTAAAATAAATTTTATTTTTTATTAATTATTATATTTTTAATACGTGTTATAAATTTTTTTAACGATAGCGATTATGAATACAATATTTATTTAAACAAATGTTATGTTACTCCAAAGAATAGATGTTCAAATCCAATCACAATTATATAAATTAATTATGTAATCGATCCGCATGAGTGGCGTGGGATTATTTGTATATATCTTATTTGCCAGGAAGTGCGATTTATTTATATATTAATATCAGTGACAGAAGAGCCAGTATTTCAACTTGGATTATTTATTGCCCAATGCCCATTCATATCTGGTCATTGTCAGTGATAGAAAATTGCTAGGCCTTAAAATGGGCACTGGGGGCACCCACTTTGAAGAGATAAATTATATTTAAATATCTTTAATTTCTAAATATTTAATATCAATTTTTTATTTCATCAATAAGATATCTTTTTATCTCTAAACACCAATCTACACTCATATGAGCGAAGCTACATATACTAATGGTAGCTTTGGCTCACTAATTTTTTCTCATGCACATTCTTTATTGAAATTTTTTAAGTTCACGTATTTAAAATAATAATAATTAGCATAGTAGTGATAATTAGCTTAACATTTCTAATGGAAAATATGAATTTAATTAGGGATAAAATCCAACAAATAAATCAAATATTAAAGTTTTTAGCTATAATTTTTTTTCAATTTGATCGTGGACGGTGACCTCGTGAACTATGCCATGATATATTTTTATATTAAATCTAACATATTTTTACAAAGAATTTAAATATTTTAAAATTTAAATATTTTAAAATAAAAAGTTGGTAAAATAAAAAGATCAATTATTTATATTATAATCACCAATAATTGATTATATATATATATAATATCAATTATCAATTTGATTATCAATAATTTATATTACTACTTTATTCTTTAAAATGAATTATTAATTTTAGAAGAATCAAATCATTTACGAACACATGTTCTAAATTGATTTGATTTAATATCACACTAGATTTTTATATTGAATTTAATTTATTTTTATAAATTCGATTTATATAAGACATCAAATTTCTCTCTATCTAAACTTTTTTAAAGTCTTATCTAATATGTGATTTTAATTTTTCTCAATGTATAATAGGCCAGTTTGTTACAACCTCTTTGAAAATGATTTTCATAATATTTTATTTTTTGTTATAACTTTTTGAAGGTTAAATTACTTTTTTAATTTCTTAATTTATTTTTTTTAATTTCACTTTAGTCACTTAAATATTTTTTGTTCTAATTTGATTCTTTAACTATGTTAGTTCAAGTTGGTCATTAATTTCTACCAAAAAAACGTTAAGTTTTATATACGTATCATCTTCAAATCCATAAATTTATCATTTCTATCAATATAAAAATATAGAAAATTCATCAAATTTATAACATTTAAACTCATTAAAAAAATACTCAAACTCATTATTCCTGTTTTCCATGTCTGTATTTCTATCATTGCCAATGCAAAAAATAAAATAAAATTTGAAAGATGTTTTTACTAGTGGAACAAATTTAATTTGGATAGCTAGTGTGACAAGATATAAAGCTAAACTAAATGAAGATGTGAAATCCAAATATGTGAAAGGATGAAAAAGATAGCGAAGTCTTATCGTCTCCTATTACGTTGGATAAAACATACTCACTAATCGTAAGGTATTACTAAAACAAGAAACCACAACCTCTTACGCTGTCGTCTTTGATGTTGGTAGCCGTGTTCATGTATACCATTTTGACCATAACTTAGATCTCCTTCACATTGGCAATGATGTTGAGTTTTATAATAAGGTTATCACATCTTTTTGCCTTTATATTAATTCATTCGTTTCATTTCATGTGAAATAAGTAATATCTAATAAGTAATATATATCTAATTTCACATAGAGAGTCACATATATAAGTAAATGTCAAAGTGTATTTTACATAAAATTTAGACTAAATATATTTTGATTTTTACTTATATTTGTGATCAGAGATAATATAATAAATGAAGAAAGTTATTAATTACATGTGTACAAGATACTAATTATACATAGATTTAAGAGTGACTATTAAAACTCTATGATTGGTATGACCTCGTTTTTATATTGCGGAGTATTCTCTTCCAATGTTTCATTTTCGGTGATCACTTTAATCGGATTCACTTTCACTTCTCATCCAATAGGTACAACACTTGCAACATCCTTTACATAACTATCACTCAGAACCTAAATATGAACAAACTCATATGTGAAAGTCGCCCTAGGAATCAAATCCTTGTTCTTTACTTTCCAACAAATATCAAGACAATTTAAGGATAATTAAAGGTCATTATCGAAATAAAATACTTGATTGAAATTTTAAATATTCCACAAATGCACTTGCAACAATTGAAGATCATAGCTCATTAATATGGAAAAAGAGCTCATACTAGAGAGAGCGTGAATCAAAGTGGAGGAATTAATTAACAAAGAAGTAATAGTGTTATATAGAAGAAAAAATGTCTGTCACTTTGAATAAAAAATAAGAGAAGTTAGTTTTAATTAATTAAAAACTAGAGGGAGATGTTACTGCAGTTTAAAAAAAATTTAGTCCAAATGGGTGTAATTTGCACTATATTTTAAATCAAGGTATCCTCATCTCAGAGATTAATGCTAATAAATTACTTAGTTTACGGTAGGTGTGAGACTGGTGGAATGGTGATACTTATCCTCAAAATATCAGGTTCAACTCACACAAAATAAAAAGTGTACATGCAAAGATAGAATACGATGTCAATATATCTCATCATCACTTAAGTTTGATGATTCACCTTTTACACTTAAACTGTTTAGCCGATCTTTCGCCTCCAGCATTTGGGCTTCCATAAATGCTTCCATATTTCTTCTATTCTGTTTATGCAACTGATAGAGTTTCGATTTTATGAACTTAGTCTTTTCTTTTAAAATAAAACCCCTCATCCAAAGACCTCCCTCTGAATCCCCTTTTCCGAACAAAATCACGATACCTAGAAAACTGTGACCAACATTTTAGCATTCAAAATGATTGTGGTCTCGAATTTACTCTCTCATGACTGAGCATAATCGAACAATGATTAGACAGACTTATGTCTAAAAATCTATTGAGTACAATGCAACCACTCTCTACATTACTCCTCTGATAACAAAAACTCTATCTAATCAACTCATAATTGAACCATCACACCTTGTCCAAGTGAACCTTCACCGTGCAGTGGTGGGTCCATCAACAAAGAATCTTCAATAAATGTATTACAATTCATCACGTCGTCCATTCTTGTTACTACCACTCTATCTTTTTCTTCAACCGACAATCGGATAGAGTTAAATCTCCACAAACACACTAATTACAGCTACTCTAATTAGTTAGTTATCAATTGGCCCAACTGAACCCAATTTTCCTCTAGAATCACAAAATAATTAATCTTAAATATAATTATTTAGCAAAAGTGTGTACTAAATAATGTACCCCATTGTTAAAAAAGTGTAACTATTTTTTTTTCCTTTTAGTTATTGTTTTAACAACTCTTATATTTGAACACCATAAATTTTTATATACTTAGTCAATACTATATTTTCTCTCTATTTCTACATTTTTATCATATAACGTATTTATCAGGATTTTATATATATATATATATATATATATATATATATATAATTAAAAATAATTATAATTAAAAATAGTAAATTATATTATAAATTTCAAAGAAAATACATTAAAATGGAAGAAAAAAATACATCAAATTTGAGTAGATGTGCCAACAATGTTTCCTAGTATGACCAGAGACCCGACATAATCCACATTTTCTTGGTACTCTTTCTGTAGTGTCCATTTCTGTTCTAATGTGTTTGCTCTTTGGGCGACCTTTCTTGACTCTCCGCATTAGTAGATTGTGACACATCTTAACACCTTCATATTCTGGCCAATATCCTTCGTTTGGTATGGGTTTGAACGTTTCGTCGTAGACTTTTAGTACCGTTTCCACCTTGTACACATCAGGTATAAGGCTCCAATAATCATATTTTATGCTAGAACATGCTGCTAGCACATGTGAACAAGGCATATGTTTAGCTTGATATTTTCCACAGTCGCACCACTTGTTAGGAAGGTTTACATTGAAATGACCAATTGGTCGCACTTCTCTTGGATTTACTGTCTCGTGGACCATGAAAGTATGGTTGCTTCGATCAAAACTATCGACTCTATGACTATTGGATTTACGTATTTCCAATTTCATTAAATTTATGCATGTTTCTGTGTATACTTGACCAGAAGCTAAAATTGATGCGTGTTGTTTTCCCATTGATGCGTGTGTATACTTGTCCGTGTTTTATAATAAGTTGATTGGATCAAAGCAGTTATGGAAAGTTTGTGCGTGCCTTTTAATACTCCGTTGATCGACTCCACAAAGTTGGTGGTCATCTGACCCCAACGGCTACCTCCATCAAATGCTTGAATCCAATTTTCTCGCGGTATGTTGTCTAACCATTTCAAAGCCTCCGGATTTACTATGCCAATTTCTCTGCAGTAGTATCGATATGTAGGCTCATTGATTGAGTAACGTGTATTGAAACAGTAGACAATGCATTATTACACTAATTATAAAAATTAAGAATGAAATTATTAAAAATTACACTAATTATAAAAAGTAAGAATGAAATTATTACCCATAGAAATAAATTTTTTCTCCAAAGCATTATCCTTAAATTCCCTTGCAAAATTTTGTGAAATATGTCAGACGTAGAACACATGCTTTGACGGAGGATCTTGCCACCCATTATTTGGATTATTATAAGCACTCTTAATGGATTCGTGTCTATCTGAAATCAAACAAATGTTGGCTTGTGGAGTGATGTATTTTCTCAAATTTCTCAAAAAGAAACTCTAACCCTCTTTTGTCTCACCTTCTGCAAGAGCATAAGTAATAGGAATTACATTGTTGTTCCCATCATGTGCAACTGCTACCAATAGAGTTCCCTTGTACTTGTCGTACAACCAAGTCCCATCAACTTGTACAATTGGTTTGCATAATTTAAACGCAGATATGCACAGAACGAAAGTCTAAAATAGTCTATGAAAGATCCTTATCCCATTTATCCAACTACTTTTATGATAAGCTGGGATAGTTTCCATTTCAATTTTGGTTCCTAGAGTAAACGTTTGCATAACCAACAACCATTGTGGGAGTTGATTGTAAGACTCTTCCCAATTTCCATAAATTTGTTCGATCGCTTTATTTTTTCCCATCCATGCCTTTCTATAACTAACTGTGTAGTTGTGTAAAGCCTGAATCTGAACAATAATGACCTTCACTTTGATTGAAGGATCCACTTTCAGAACTTACATTACGCTTGTACATATCATGTTAGAATCGAGCTTCGTGTGATCTTGTGACAATGCATAATTTTTGCATGTATGAGGACATTCAATTTACCAATCACCCACAATTCACTCTTTTTGCGTTTTGAAGCTCTGCATCTAAATAAACAATTTGGACTTGAACAATTAATAACATACCTTTCTAAATCTGATTTTTGTACCACAAAATTCAATGATTGTTTTAAATGGTAACGTTTGATTGCATGTACGCATTCATCTTTGTTTTGAAACTTCATTCCAACTGCAAGAGTTCCATCTACTGCTGGGACTTCGTTAATGAACAAGTGATCAAATTCACTTGATTGCTCTTCAATATCTAAATTGATGTTCTTGAGGTGAGATGGTGGGTCGAACTCCGTCGAGAATTGAACCATTGTAATAAACAATACAAATTAGTTGTTCAGCAGCCATGATTAAGTAATTGATTAAGTATGAAATGCTAGAAGGTATGGTGAGATAGTGTAATTTTGTTTTCTATTTATACAAGGTATAAGGTGTTTGTAATCTTTAATAGAATAATTTCATTGGTTGAAAATAAATCACAAGGATTTGTATTGGATCATCCACATCCGTTGATAAATTATATTCAACGGATAAGATTGAATCTTTAATAGAATAATTTCACTGGTTGAAAACAAATCACAAGGATCTGTATTGGATCATCCACATCCGTTGATAAATTATATTCAACGGACAAGATTGAATCTTTAACAGAATAATTTCATTGGTTGAAAACAAATCACAAGGATTTGTACTGGATCATCCACATCCGTTGATAAATTATATTCAACGGAAAAGATTAAATCTTTAATAGAATAATTCCATTGGTTGAAAAAAAAATCACAAGGATTTGTACTGGATCATCCACATCCGTTGATAAATTATATTCAACGGACAAGATTGAAGTTGAAATAATTGTGCCCTGGGGTGCGACGCCTTGCAGTGACCTTGGCCTGGGGGTGCGACCCTTTGAATGGATCTGAAACCATTAAACAGGTCGTTGCTTAAGGACGCCACCTATAAGACCCTTAGTTTTAAATTCTAATTTATGCAATTTTAGTATATTTTTGTGTTGAATTATGAGGTTTTTTAGCCAATTTTAATGGTATTTTGTGTGTTAAATGCCAATGATATTTTTATGAGACCCGTTTAAAATTATTTGGCGAGAAATAATTTATTTACGTTGCAGAAAATTTATTATCGGACTATTTTGTTAAAAATATCTATAGTTGCTAAAAAATTTACCTGTCAATTGAGTTGCAATGAGAATAGATATTTTTATAAAAATAGTTTGAGATGTGAGTGAAGCGATGTGTGTATAAATATTTAGATATTTGTTGATTTGGTTTAATTATAATATATATATATATATAACATAAGTTAGTATAAGTAATAATATATATATATATATATATATATATATATATATATATATAGTTAGTATATAATATATATACAGACTATTTGGTAGCTTTATATATATATATATATATATATGTTAGAGAAAGCAAAACCGGGGGGCATGTTTCTTTTCTCGCGTGTTTCAGTTCCTTTCTTCTTCCTTCAGTTTTCAAAAAACAAAACCAAAATCCATAAATACAAAACCTCCATTTTTTTCTAAATCTAAGCTTCCATTCGAGAAGTGACAGAAGGGAAAGTTGCTCACTTCAACGCTGCGGTGCTAGTGAGTTAGTTTTCGAAGTGACGTGCGAACAAAATATTTTACGGGAATTTATCGCGGTACCTTAATCGGCTCTTAAAGCTATCATTAAGGTAAGGGCTCATTCCAAACTTTTATTTTGCATTTAAGATATTATATGTGATTTTATGGAAATGAAATTTGGTGTATGTGATGTGTAAAATGGTGAAAATGAATTTAATTCGTTTATGCGTGAATTAGTGGAATTTAAAATTGACGCGGTTGAGATGTAGTTTGATGTGAATTGTGTGCAATTTGCTGAGATTGAATTAATGTGATTAATGTGGTCGATTTTGTTAGTAATGGTTAACAAAAAAAAAAAATTGATTTTGACGTGTTTGAGTTACGAAATGAGTTATTTTCAAATAAATGAGTTTGAACTAAAGTTGAAATTTTAAAAAGAAAAAGTTTAGAGTATTTTATTAACTCTAAATTTTGGTGCTTTAATAGTCGAGTGTGCGTACGTGTGATTTGGAAAATATTTGTTTTATTTAATTTTAACTAAATAATGTAGATTATTTGGTTGTAAAAGTTTGGTGTGTGAAAAAGATATAATTTTAGAATTTTGTTGTGGTTGGATAAACTTTAGTTGTGAACAAATTGTTACAAATATTTATGTTTATGTAGTTAGCTCCTTGAGTCTCGAAAAAGAATCGAGGCTGTTGGCACCGAGTTAGCGGTGGGGAGAACTCTGAGATATTAATGTTGTTGTGGTGATTCATGTTTGGTGTGATTGATGTGTTCATAATTAATATTATGAATTTTGAGATGTATTTTATGTGTAGATTGGAGGAAAATGAATTTAATGTGTTTATGGGTGAAATTGTGGAAGTTGAATTTAATGTGTTTGAAATGTGGAGTTGTGAACACGGATGCGTCACGATTAAATTTGGCGTGAAATTTTGGAAGTCGAATTGATTGAATTTGTCGTGTTTGATGTGTGGATTTGCAGAAAATGAATTTAAGGTGTTTTATGTGAAATTGTTTTGATGTGTTTGAGGAGTGATTTGAGGAAATAAATTTGGTGCAAATGCATGTTTGCAATTATGGAAATTAATGGGTGTATTGTGGTTGAAATATGACGAGTTTTGAAAATGAGTAATTTGTAGTGATTTGGTGTGGATTTGTGGAATTTGGATTGTTGTATTTAATGTGGTTTGTAGATTGAATTTGATGTGAATTTGTTGGATTATGAATTAATATGTCTGAGTATGCTCTGTGAAAAGTTTTGAAAAATCATTAGAGTTAAATGAGTATTAAAAAAGGGGAATCTTTTAATAGCTGCATTTACTTAATGGTTGTGGTGAAAAGAGTTAGAGTATGCTCATGCATTTCATAGTACATGGTGACCGCGATGGGCCATAGTGATAGCGGTAACCGTGATGGGCCACGAGATGATGCCATGTGAATAGTTGGTTCATCTTATCCTTGCGGGGATTTTCGTGTCGTGCTAATCTGTGAGAGATTGCACTCTTGTAAGTCGTGCTGATCTGTGAGCGATGACACGCATAGAAAATTAGTACTGGTCTGGGAGAGGTTGTACGATAGTAAATTATGCTGATCCGTGAGAGATTGCACCTTGATAATTAGTACTGGTCTGTGAGAGGCTGTACAATTATGATTTACGCCCTTCGAGGAGGGTTTTGGTTTGCAATTCCGGAATCATGCGCATTGGCATATACGCATTACATTAGGGTGCTTGGCACGCGAGTCATGTTTGATATACTGTGATGGTTGTATATACATACTCGGTTGTTGTTTGTAATGGTGCCGTAATTGATGAGTGTAATTGATTAATTTTGTGTGGTAAGTGTTGAATGATTGCGAAATGTTTTCGAAACTGAAATCTGCAAATTTTAGCAGTTGTATTCAGCTACAAGCAGTGCGTAGTCGAATACAGATATTCAATTTTGCTACTGATTTGTGAAATAACACTGTATTCGAATACAAGGATGTTGTATTCGAATACGACAGTGCAGTTTTGTCCAAAACTTCATTTTGCAACTTTGATTATGCATATTTGACATATGAAAATCCTTTCTGGATGTATGCTAAGTTGAAAGGTTATTTTGTGCATTTAAAATTTAAATGCTATGTGATATTTGTTAATTTCGGTTGGTGACCTTTACAATTATTGTGGAAACCTGGGCTTTACCCTCAGATGAGAATCAGGATCGTCCTACCAGTTAGTACTCTGGAGATGGGAACGGAGTTAGACTTACCTGACCACTGCTGTGTCAGAAGGATTTCTGCGGGGCGCGTGGAGATCACTTGGGTTATAGTTTTTTGTAGCATGATCAGATTAGATGGCTGTATAGGGGCTAGATGTCTATCTGTTGTGGTTGTATTTATTTCATTCTGGAAGACTGTACCTATACCATATATTGTCAGCTTGACTTTTATTTTGATGGGTCCTTGTACCACTTTGTGATGTGACGTGGGGAAGTTAAAATTCTTGGGGCAGTGTTTTTGTACAGGTGCTGTCGAGAATACCCCAAGGGTATGAGCTACGTTGGATAGGTCTCATAGCCCCGGTGTATTTTTCTGTTTTAAATGTTTTGGATTTTCATTTCAAAACCGTTTCCGTTGTTTGTAATTATTGTTGACTTTTGTCGTTGTGATACGACTTAAATATTTTATCCAAAGGTATTTCTCTCTTTATTATGAATTTGAATTTGCTTAAAAAAAAAAATCGGGCTGTTACACCACCTATAAATACACCCCTATGTCCATCTCTTTATCACAACTTCCTCACTTTTCTTTATCACATCTTTTTCATACATTCAAAGTAATATCAACGTTTTTTATTAAAATTTCTCTTTTTATCATGGAACTATCTACAAATCGCAGAGCTGAAATTCAATACATTAAAACATTTGTAAGCATTTTAATTTTTTTTATTTTATTTTATTTATAATTTTTTTAGTCTCATTGATTATTTTATTTTTGTTATATATAATTAATTTCAGTCACCATTAAAGGATAAACTGAAATGTCATGGTCATGTTAACAAAAAACCAAATAAAGTCATATTACCATATTTGCAAGAAGCTGGCTTCGGTGAAGTGATCAAACTCGGAAATTATAAAATAGATGTTGGCCTGATTACTGCTATGGTTGACAGATGGAAACCAGAAACTCATACGTTTCATCTTCCAGTAGGTGAGTGCATAATAACTTTGGAAGATGTATACTACATTTTAGGATTAAATGTTTCTGGTTTTTCCGTTAGCGGTTCAAATTTTGTGAACGTTAAAGAAGTTTGTCAAGATTACGCAGGAGTTATCCCACCTAAGGGCGCAACAAAAGGTAATTCTATTAAATTAAACTGGCTCAATGATACGTTTGACGATGTTGCTGAAGATGCATCTGTTTAGAAAAACAAGCATCATGTCGAGCATACATCCTATGTATGATCGGAGGGTTATTGATGTCTGACAAATTCAACAACCGTGTACATTTAAAATATCTTTCACTATTAGGAGATTTAAATAAAGCATCCCAATATAGTTGGGGTACAACAGTTTTAGCTTCACTTTATAGAGAACTATGTTTTGCAACGAAACCCGGTGTAATGTCTATGGGAGAATGTGCGTTGTTGTTGCAAAATTGGGCATGGTATCGTTTGTCTTGTGTCGCTCCAGAATTGCCCAATGCATGGATATTTCCACTTGCACAAAGGTAACTATTGCAAATACATTTTATATAATTTTTTCTTTTCTTAAAACCAACTGCTTACCATATTACTAATTTTGTTATATTTTTTATTTTTGATATATTTGACAGATTTAATTCTGGTGGTCTAAATTCGGTAAAGTTCTTCATAACGACATAGAAGGATACCGAAAAACAATTGATCACATGATGGTTGAGGAAGTAATATATTCATTCACGTTTATTTGAACTTTTTAAATACTTTGTTTATTATACTTGTTATAATTACTTTAGCTTATTTTTTACATATCAGTTTTATTGGAAACCTTATCTCGGGTTCCAACATGAAGTTTCTGAAAAAGAGATGGTCACTTGGACTGCATGTACCTATCTGCATTATTATCATATTGTTGAAAAACATCATACATATAGAGTCACACTTCAGTTCGACTTCCATCAACAAATACCACAACCACTAGAGGACATGAAAATGTACCATGAGGTCGACATGAGGCATAAGATTGATGATAATTGAAACTGGGTTTGAAGGGAAGAAATCAAATATTGGAACAAGCGTCAGAATTACGTGTTTCAAGGTAAGATCGTAGAATGTGTTTTATGCCATAGCACATAATATATGATTTGGTTTAAACAGCACACCAAATTATTTATATCTATCGAACAATAATTTCGTGATCCCCATTTGCAACCGCCGTCATATCCTCATGTGCAGTCGACCTCCCAATCAACCCCACAACAACAAAACATAGCAGAACCGTCTTTATCATCACCTCACCTACATGTCCCTACAGAAGTTCCATGCTATGATCCACCACCGACTCAGTATTACGTTTCGTCGGTGCCAGAAATACCAACCCCCGGTTATCCGACAGAACGTGAGCTTTTCTATAATTTGTTTGGAACTCAGTGCACAACTCCTGAGTTGGCTTATGCTGTGTTTGATTCCATGTATAATCCTAAATCTCAAAATTTTATGGAAGTAGGTGGTAGTGGTTCTAATCCACCTACAACTTACATTGAAGATAATGATCAAAATCAGGATGAACCGGAAGAACCTCAACTCGTTCAAAGAGCTAGACAAGTTTGACGACATCCTAGATGTGGAACTGGAGGTCATTTAGGTGCACATCATTAATATAAATTTGATGTTTTTTTTCTCAAATGTGATGTATTTTTTTGGTTAATTTAATGTATTTTGTTTCATGTTATTAATATAATTTTTTTTAAATTATTATTATTATTATTTAGTAATTTTTTCTTCCATTTTAATGTATTTTCTTTGAAATTTATAATATAATTTACTATTTTTAATTATAATTATTTTTAATAATAATAATAATAATTAATATTATTATTATTATTTATTATTATTATTATTATTTATTATTATTATTATTTATTAATGTATTTTATTTTACTTTATTATTAGTATTATTATTTTTTAAATAATTTAATTATTTTTAATTTATTAAATAATTAATAACAATTATTAAAATTAAATAAATAAAAACAAATCTTAGTACAAGGCCACTCCTTAGGCCTGCGACCTCTAACTACGACTGAAAAAATTTACCTTCAGCTGGTTGCACTCCGGACTTGCGACCTCCTATTCAGTTTAAAAAGTAGGACAATTACGTAATATTTTTTCATTGTCTGGTATATTGGTGAAGAAAAAAGATACTAAAATATTAAAAAGAAAAATCCTATTTATCATATATTTTTTCTATTTGTTTTTCGGTCGTATGAAACATTTATAAAAAAATGTTTTAATTGCTTGTTACAATTAAACTTAGTTCAGATTCACTGTAGAATAAAAAATAATAGAGCACCTATACACGATTAAAGCAAGTCAAACTTAGACAGCGAAATTTAAACATAATTTAAGAAAAACACGAGTTAGTCATGTTTCTTAAATAATCAATTGTTTGACAGAACAAATAAAAAAAATATTTAATTGTTCCATGACAGTACTTTTTCCCGTTATTATACATATATAGTGGGTGTGAATCATGAATTATTGCATAGTGGAGCTAGTTAATTAATTAAGCTGTGTGAGTGGTATCAAATTACTAGTACACTGCTCTTCCCTCACAAATTAATTAAGATAATGGAGTTCCTAATTACACTAATCACATTTCTACTCTTCTTAATACCTTCAATCACTTCGTCCTCACAATATTTAGGAAACAACCTACTCACTAATCGAAAGATATTCCAAAAACAAGAAACAATTAACTCTTACGCTGTTATTTTTGATGCTGGTAGCACTGGAAGCCGTATCCATGTTTACCATTTTGATCAAAACTTAGATCTTCTTCATATTGGTAAAGATGTTGAGTTTTATAATAAGGTGACGCAACAACGTTCTATTGGCATTTCATTATAATTTTGTAATTTATTATATTTAAATTGATAGTTATTCTCTTCACCACATATTTTGTGCGGCTCAAAATATAAATAAAAATGTATTATAAAAAATTGATTTTTGAATTAAATATGTAAAATTTCTTTGATTCATTTTTACTTAATTACTTCTTTTTTGTTTTGTTGTAGATCAAACCCGGTTTGAGTGCATATAGTGATAATCCTGAACAAGCTGCAAAATCTTTGATTCCACTTTTAGAGCAAGCAGAAAATGTGATTCCTGAGGACCTGCACCCCAAAACACCAGTTAGACTTGGGGTAAGTTTCTTTGATCTACGTTACTACAACAAAAGATTGAACTTGTGACAAAAATTAAAATAAGTAAATAAATAAAATTACTACATAATTACACTATTCATTGAACTTAGTAGTAAAAAAAATTAGGTGCATTTTTTTTTAATCCTAACCCTCTTTTCTAGTTAATTTAATTTAATTTTTTTAAATGTTTTAAAATTTAGATTAAATTAATTGTTTCAACTAATTGCATAAAAAATCGATCAATTGACAAGATGGTATGATCTTGACTACATTGATCGAATCAAAATCAACTAGAGTTATCTCGGTTGAACTACAGCTGATTCAACTGATTAAATTTAAATTTTTGGATAGACAGATGTCATGATCTATTTGCTGAAGTCTTTTTTATTTATAGTTCTTATTTGCTAAAAACCTAACATATAAAAGTTTCAAATTACTGTGATAAAAAAAAATCTCAAACTTATAATCACTTTTAATTAGTTCAATATGTAAAAGAAGTTAGTGAATAATTTTTAACCAAACTTACTTGATAATAATACAGGCAACCGCAGGTTTAAGGCTTTTAGATGGGGATGCTTCGGAAAAGATATTGCAAGCGGTAACAATGAGCTTCATTTCTTTATCTTAATCAATTTTATAATTATAATTAGCAGCAAGATCAATCTAGGCTTTCAATGCTTTAAGCTTAATTTGCTCTGTTTTTTTTTTTTTTTTGGAAAATTTTAATTTTCTCTTCTTAATTACCTTAGGTTAGAGATATGCTCAGCAACAGAAGTAGCTTCAATGTTCAACCAGATGCAGTTTCTATTATAGATGGAACCCAAGAAGGTTCTTATTTGTGGGTATGAAATATTAAAACTAAACTTTTGTTTCACATTGATTTATTTTTATAAGCAAGATGCATTAATTAATAACAAATATAAGGGATACTTAACACATTACAGGAGTTGTTACTCAAGTAATAAGCATGACATTGGGTGGAAATACAATGTATTTTTTAACGTGACTTATACATTGTGTTCATGTATTTTTAAAAATAAAATATAATAGTTTGAGTCTGATTTTAAGTAACGTAAAATTGATATTTGAAAAAATATATATGACATATAATCTAATTTTTATACAAAATTAAAATGAAAATTTTTCTTTCACATATATATATATATATATATATATATATATATATATTTAATTAGATAATTTCGGTCAAATTTATATATAAACATATATACACTTTTAAGTTGTTATTCCGCTGGACATATATAAACATCTTTTTTTTAAACGGCTAAAAAGTATAGTAGTTGCAATCCCTTAAGAATAAGCAATGCTCTTTAATTTTGTATACACAAAAGCTTGCTTATGGGGAAAATTTGATTCTTAATCTTAAGAAACATGCTTATAAAGTTTATCCTACAAGGTGAGTTTTCCTTAATTAACATTTGAAAATATTATTTCTCATATTTTTTTCTTAAAATATTTCTCATCTCAATCTCAATAAAAATTAATATTTCTCATCATATTTATATAATAATATGTATATTCATCTTTTTTTTTTTTTACTTTTTATGATATGAATTAACTAAAATAAATTTATTATATTTATGCATTGAACAAAAATGAACTAGCAGGCTATGATAAAAACTAATTAAAACAAATTTTATATTTAATATATTTTTAGGTATTAATTATAAATATTATTATTTTAATTTAAAACAAAATTGAGTTTAAATATTTTAACATAAAAGTGTGAATTTTTGAGTTGTTTAATTTTTTACCATTAGAGTAAAATATATATAAATTGCTTAAGAGTTATATGTAGAGATACTCTAACTAGCTTAATTTTAATTTGTAACTTTTTCCTAATAGGTGACAGTTAACTATGTATTGGGCAATTTGGGAAAAAAGTACACAAAAACAGTGGGAGTAATGGACCTTGGAGGTGGATCAGTTCAAATGGCATATGCTGTCTCAAAGAAAACAGCTAAAAATGCTCCAAAAGTTGCTGATGGAATGGATCCATACATTAAGAAGATTGTACTCAAGGGAAAACCATATGATCTCTATGTTCACAGGTTTCCTTTCAATTCAATTCTTTGTATATACTCCGTCGGGTCTTTTTTAAAAAAGGTAGTTGAATTAAAGTTTGACCAACAAAAATTGATGTATTTGAACCATGTTATGAATTAGATATATTAGTTTTTATTAGTCAAATTTTAATTTAATTGTTTCTTATAAAAAAGATTAGAGAGAAAATATTAAATTTCTAATAGCATATATACATGACATGGCAATTTATTTATAGAGTTCTTAACTTGTTTCTTCCAGTTACTTACACTTTGGTAGAGAAGCTTCTCGAGCAGAGATTTTGAAGGTCACTAAGGGTTCTGCTAATCCTTGTATTTTAGCCGGATTTAATGGTATAAACACACTTATTTTTACTTATTTTTTTTGATAAAATTGGGATAAAAGAAATTATTGTTAATAAATAATAATGGTGACATTAATAACTTGAGATTACACAATCTTGTTGTTATATTAATTATTCCATGTGATAATTTCTATGTAATAATTTCAAAGATTCAATTGAATGTAACAAAAAACTAATATGATCGATGATTTTCAATTTTAAATTTTTAATCGCATTACTTTTAGAGATCAATTCACTCAAATTTCAATGTGTTTTTAAATTCCTAAAAAGTTTGAAAAAGCTTTAAATTTCAATATGTTTTTATGTTCTTATATTTTTTTTTTCCAAAGGGATCTACACATATTCCGGAGAAGAATACAAGGCCACTGCCCCTGCTACTGGGGCCAACTTCAATGAATGCAAAAAGATAATTCGTAAGGCTCTTAAATTGAATTATCCATGTTCCTATCAGAATTGCACTTTTGGTGGAATATGGAATGGTGGAGGGGGAAGTGGACAAAAACACCTTTTTGCTGCTTCATCTTTCTTTTACCTACCTGAAGATGTATGTAGTTTATGTTTTCTTAAAATTTAATTTAGAGTTTAATTATGATACATTTTTTATGTAAATTTTTTATACTATCAGCACATCACAACTATTTATGTACATGATTTTAGAGATAATTATAGTAAAAATCAAATATTTTTAATAATTTAACAGTTGTGATTCACTGACGATTAATTTTTTTTTTATTATAGAATAATTTTTCAATTATTTTGATTTGATATGTTATTCCTTAAGCTTATTAATTACATTGTTTATTATTTTAGGTTGGTATGGTTGACTCAAAGACACATAACTTCAAAATTCGTCCTGTGGATCTCGAGATTGAAGCTAAGAGAGCTTGTTCATTAACATTTGAGGATGCCAAATCGACTTATCCACTTCTTGTTGAGGACAAAATAGTTCAATATGCATGCATGGATCTTTTGTATCAGTATGAGTTGCTCGTTGATGGATTTGGTAAGTTTATATATACTATGAAAGTTTATATCTTAATCAAGGTCTATGACTGCAATTTGATCTAGGTCACAATATTTGAGTTTTTAATGTTATTGCATACTCAATAAAGCCAATTTAGCCACATTTGATTACTATTTACAATTATATCAAGAATGCCTATTATTACGCTAGCTATTGCGACCGATATTTAAAACTTTGATATAAATTCTTTTGTAAGTGTTCTTGTAAATTAAAGTGGTTAATGTCTTACGCCTGTTCCATTCATTGACAGGCTTAGATCCATTGCAAGAAATTACAGCTGGAAAGGAAATTGAATATCAAGATGCTATTGTTGAAGCTGCATGGCCTCTTGGAAATGCTGTTGAAGCCATATCATCGCTACCTAAATTTGAACGACTGATGTATTTTGTTTAAGCTTCTAAATAGCGATAAGATATTCCAATTTTGGAAGCCTAACTTCAGCAAAGATGAAATAAAATAAGTTTTACATCTTTTTTCTTTCTTTTCGTTGCAAGTTGTACTAGTACACATGGCCATCTTAATGTTTTTAGAGATCATATTCGAATCTAAAAATTGGATCTTAAAATCACAAAATTCTAACATCACCGTTCAAAATTCTAACATTTGATGGTGGATGGTGGTCTGGTAGGCCGCCGCCCCTGTCACAGCGGTGGGAAATTGGTTATTTATTCCAAACAAAAGTTGCAAATATAAAATTTAGTGTATTCAATGTACAAAATAAAGGATATCAATGTAATTTTTCAAATGTTAGGTTATATTATAAAAAAAAATTGGGGTCTCCCTAATTGGGAGTATGTACCAATGTTCTGGTTGCATGGGTTGATCGACGATCCTGTTAGTACATATGGATGAGAAAATGAAGTTGATAGTATATATGCAATGGGCTTCGGAATGAACTAAAATTCCACATGTTAAACTTGAGTTCGAATCCATGTTGGGAGATATATTTTCATTTAGTGTCCGACGCGTCTTGAATAGGATTATCTCTAGGAAATCTATAAGAAACAAAAATATTAGAAATGTCATTGTGATACATAATATATTATTAGAAAGATGTGGAGAATTTCTAATATTAATGCTCTTGAATGTATAGGGAGAAGTTTGTGGAAAAATTTATGTTTTATACCCCCTTTATAATTTGTTATGTTTACTATTTATCAGTAGCAACGTTTAACAATAAATTATAATATTAAATCAAACCGTATTGTGTATCAATGATCAATGGTTATCAATCTTATATAAGAGCTGTTTTTTTAAAAAAAATCTTTTTAATTTTTTCATTTTAACAATTATTCAACATTAATTATTATTTTTAAAATAACGTTAATTCTTCACAAAATCTCAACAAAAGTAAATGATTTGCTTGCAAAATTATAATTAAAACCATTATTCTTGGGGCCTCATTATATTGTTTATACTTATAGGTTGGAGTTGCTGATCCGAATAAGCTCAATTCAAAAATTCATATAGTGGATCTAAAGATGAGCTAAGCAAGCTTGTAAAATAATATTTATGTGATTCTTCATCCAACCTTTATGTTTGTTCTTTTTATTTTGTATTTTTTATCAATTCTAATTTTTGATAGCGTAAAATTGAATAAAATACATTATTTAATTCTAATTTATAATAATATATTTAAGAGCAGGTGAACAAACACGGATAACAAGTTAACATCATTCTAAAATTTAAAGATGTCAAAGTTACACATATTCGTTTTGATGACTCTAAGCTTCCATATAATTTTCAATTATCCATTCAAACACACTCTAAAATTATTTGTTAACCTAAGTTATTGTATTCCAAATTGACAAACAACGTCCATTTATCGGTGCAGGCCTAGACCCAACACAAGAGATTACTGTGGCAAATCAAATTGAATATCAAGATGCCGTTGTGGATGCAGCATGGCCTATAGGCAATGCAATTGAAACTGTATCATCGTTGCCTAAATTTGATAGATTGATGCATTTTATTTAATCTTCAAGAATTAAAGTTTGCTGATTGATGTATTTTATTAGAAACTTTGAATTTGAATTGTATTGTTATCAAACAATTATATAATTTTTTTTCTAATTTGAATGAATAAACAAATATAGTTTTTTAATAAAAAAAAATTAAAGTTGACAATCTAAGACCTCTTTTGCTAGTAAAATAAATATACCTCCTTCTTTATTGATTTCTCGTCGCATATATGAAATTGATTTTTTCTTTTGATTTCTCGTAGGTTTCTTTCACCGGAATTAATCTTATTCAAGGTTAACCTTTTTTTAATAATTTATGGCCATGAGCTTTTTTAGTTTATGACCGTTATTTTTTTACCGTTAATTTGTATATAAAATATATTTTTTTATTAATTTGAACAATTTATTTTTCTTACTCTTATTTTTTCTTTCACAATTTTTGTTACACAAGTTTTTTTTTCTTTAAGCTTCTATTAACAATACTTTTTTACTTATTTTTTCATCTTATTGTTTCAAACAAAAATTGTTATAAAAATTTAAGTTTAATTTTATTTTAAATTAAAATTAAAATAATATATAATCATATTAATTAAAATATTTAAATTAATATTTTAAGTTGTAATAAAATTAAATATAAATAAAATATTAATGTATGAATTAAAGTTATGGGACTTAAGAGTAAATGAATTATTTTAAAATGACGTGCCATGGCTGATCATATTTAATGAATGAGTTGCACATACTCTTAAAAACCATGAGAGAGAGAGAGAAAAAAACTATCCTAACACTTGCCACTAGAGCGATGAAGTGATGCATGCATAGTTTGAAATTGGGTGGTATATGCATAGTTTCTCAAATGGTTTTTAAAAAAATTGGGGTTGTTTGATTACTTCACGCTACATGCGTGATTTTGTTAGGGGATTAATGGAGGAGTGCAATGGTTATGTATTTCCGTTGTTTAGTAATTTTACATAATCGTCTAACATGAATAATTTGTCTTACTGTATGTAAATAAATTGTAACAGTTTTTTTTAAAATTATTATTTACTTTATTTTCATTATATATAATGTAAAATTAATTTATATTAATGGTTGATATCTTTTTTCTCTTCAAGGAGTGTGGCTTTTGTTTGGTGCATTTATGGTGTTGCTATACATGGTGATGCTGTGAAACTTGGTCAGAGGTGATTTAGGTATAGAATTGAATCACTCGGGACCATGGTAAAACAGAGAATTTGCTGGAGTCTGTGGGGGACCTCTATTTTGGAACTGGCAAGACCCCTAACGTATCAGCTTTTATTTTTGGGAGGTTGTTCATGGTAAACTCATCACACTAATGCAAAATAAAAAAAAGAATCAATGATATTACACTTGGTTCAAGCCATCACAATTTTGTAATAATTTTAAAAAATTGTTTGGGTTCTTATTTTTAGACATAAGATTAATAGAAAAAAATTGTTCACACTTTTTTAGAAAAGCTTTTTTAATTAATATTAACACAATTGTTTTTATAGAAAGTAAGTGCAAAACTAACGTGCTAACATATGACATCGGTTGTATAGAAAAAAAAGTATTAAAGTTTAATTTTTAAGTAAAACATGTGTAAAATGTGTTAGCTAACCATTTGACACTAGTTATTTAGAAAAACAAGTATTAAGGGTTTATTTATTTATTTTTGAAAATATTAAGTATTTATCTTTAAATATTAAGTATTAATGTCTCTTAGATGTGTTGTACGTTTTATCCATAATTATGGTTGTGTCCTTCAAATTCGTCCAAGATCTTTAAAAGACTTTGACACTATATTTTAATCCAAAACTTTAATCTAATGTATATATGTATTACATGTCTTATATAGCCAATATTATAAACGTTATTATTATTCTTTAATTTTACTTACATCATATATGACATGGTACCCATGCAACGAAGCAAAGGGTAATCCTGCATCAAAACACAAAATAGTTTGGAGATAACTTTCTTTCGCGGGTGTCTTGATCGAATAAAAGCATCTTTGAAGCATAATTATGAAAGTCAAAGATTCGTGGATAATCATTGCCATTTTTTGCTTTATTATATCGTGGCTCACTTTAGTATTTGGCACACATGAGGTAGTAACTTCTCATTAACATTTTTTCTATAAAAATCTACATAAACTTCCCATCAAATTAAAGTATCATTTTCACACATTTTACATCTCCTCCTTGCTAAAATCAATATTGCATCTATCTTAATCAATAGTACTATATATACCGTTTATAAAAATATAATTAATATTGTACATTTTAGTACAAAAATAATATATTGTAGATTTAAAAAAAATATTATGTAATTTAATTTTTAATATGATCTTTTACTACCTCTTATATTAATTAAGTAAAAAGGAAAAAATAGACATTGATAAAAAAAATATATATTATTAATAATAAAATCTTGCTAAAAAATATTCAATTTTTATTAAAGATAAAATAGAAAACAAATTATTAATACATTGTTTATAATACATGTTAAGATATCAATAAAAATATGAACCATTGATTTGATTATAATGTAGATGGAGACAAGTTCAACCAAAAACCCAGTGCATCGACTATAGTCTCTCATCTCTCTAAATTTACTTTTCGTTTATTCCTCATCTACTAAAGAGGGGTGATTTCAAGCATTTTTTACCTCAAAATAAGCATTCATTTTTTATTTAAATAAGTGATTCCCACATAGATTCGGTTTTTTCTTGCATTTTATCATGAGTTTGTCGTCAGTGAGCGACGTTGTATTGTTTGTCGTCTTGGTGAAGTATTTTTAATTTTCCGTTTTGTATGATGTTCATGGTTCAAATTGACAGACCAGTTCAATCCATTACAGATTGAGTCAATGACATGATCGTCAATGCTATAAATTTGGAGGCATGAGTATGACAGTTGCTTTGATTATGTCAAAATATTTGTAGGTATTTTATCGTTATATGTTATTAACTGGAATGATGTTGATTTGTTTGTAGATTTATCCTTTTTAGTTTTTAGCGACTTTTAATTTGTATTATCTTGGATGCCCTCTATATCAATTTAGATGAATGGATATATTTGTGTTAATAAAAAATAGATATCAATAAAAATATGGAAAATAATTAAGGATGTGGCTACCTTTACTAAAACACATGAGTTGTATCATTTGCTTGTCTCCTAACCAACACACGAGAGTTTACAAAATGGAATAAGAAATTGTGTCTACTCCAACAAATTTTCTTAATACTTCGTGTTTTTTGGTTAGGGTTTCTATAATATCTGACGGAGGGATATAACACTAAAATTTGGAACATTTTCTTTATTGTTATAAAATTGATCCACCACACTTTTAAAGTTCATCTTAAAATCAACATTAAAACTTGAAGATTGTACATATCTCCTGCAATACACCAATGGATCTAAATAGTGATGATTAAAGGATGCAAGATATATTAATTCAAGAATGTGAGATACCCTTTTTATTAGAGATCTTAGTGGTTAATTAGTTAAATTGGTTAGTTAGTTACATTAGCTAGTTAGTTATTTTACACTAGTTAAATGTTTAATTAAGTGACTGTTTAATTCTATTTAACATTTGATGTAATTCATTCTCTCTGTTATCAATATGATTCAATTTACTTTTCTCTATTTCTCTCTTATTAATGGTTTAAATCAAGAATTGTAATATGATATCAGAGCTATAAATGTTGTGCAACATTATTTTCTCAATTTTGAGAAAATTTTCTATGATAAATTGTTTTATTCACTAATACTTCTCCACTCCATTTGCATTGGTTCTTGTTGTCTTCGTTAAAACTCTTACATTTTTCTTCATTCATCTTAAAAAGGCTTTTTGTGTTTTTGGTTACATGTGTGAGAGCCTAAAACTTTGTCCAATCTAAGATTATAAGAAGATCAAGAACAAATTCAAGATTCCTACCCACAAGAAGATCTTGCAACCACATGAAGATTGCAATCAACATGGTTCTTGCGATATTGAAGCAAAGAACAAGGAAGATGCAAATGAGAGAGAATCAAGTGGATTTGGGGTAAGAGTTGATGAAAATAAAATAGTAAACAAGTTGTATATATGTATGGCAATTAAAAAAAATCAACTAAAGTTAAAGTTTTCGGTACAAAGTATAGTCAATTGGTTCAGAGAAAAAAATTATTCTGGAGGAAGAATTGAGGAGATCAAAGACAAAGATTCTAAAGAAAAATCAAAAGAAAAAATAAAAATAAAAAAAATAAGAACCCGTCAAAATCTTACTTGTCTCAAACTTCCTTTAAAAAATTGTATATTTTTTATAAAAAAAAGTCTTATTGACATTTTAGCTTATATTCATCGAGATGATGGATAGTTAAGGAAATTAAATTAATTCTTTTTAGCCTAATTATGATAGCTTCTATTCATAATATATATAGGCAAACATAAATTTTATATTCTTTCGGAATGATTCTTTAGCTGATGAATTTTCAGGCAATTCAAATTCATTTTAACCAATATCTTTTTTAGTATTTCTTTCTTGATATTTTCTAAGTTTGAACCGTAATAAACACGTTCTAGCTTAGGAGATATTAGAAATCTTAGTGGTTAATTAATTAAATTGGTTAGTTAGTTACAATTAGTTATTTTATTCTAGTTAGTTACTTTATGGCTATATAACTCTATGTAACAATTTATTCTCTATAATTCAATTAACTTTTATCTATTTCTCTCTTATCAATGGTTTGAATAAAAAATTGTATTACCACTAATATAAAATATAAGATAAAGTTGGATCGACAAAAATTAATGTATTTAGTTTAAAATTTAGATCAAATATATTTATTTTTATCGACTTATTTTATATTATATTTGATATTAAACCGAAAGTATGTGAGAAAATTGCAAGAATGTGCAACATATGTATATTTTTTAATCTTAGAATGTGCAACATATTTAACATTATGATTCAATTCAATGTTTCAAGATATCATCAAAAAATATATTCAATGTTTCAAGATGTCCATTTTCTATGTACCAACTCTTGTTCTTTTCTCTCCCTTTACGGCCCAAAGGACCACAACCGACATATGTACCTAACCATAGATTTTTGGTGAATTAAACGTTTGTTTTTTCAGTGCCACTCTATGTTTATCTTTCTATCTTCGTGAACGTGTGTAAGTTAGGTTTCTCTACTATTGCAAACAATTAGGGTTTGTTTGATTGTATTTTTTTTTTTAGTTTTTGAAAATTATTTTATAAATAAATTTTAAAAAACTGTTTTAAAAAAAAAAGAATTTTAAAAAATATGTTTGGCAATTCTAATTTTTAAAATAGATTTTGACTAGAGAGTTAAAAAAAATGAAAAATAAAATACCATTTATCTGTTTTGCTTTTTTAGTTTTAAAAAGTATAATATTAAAAATAGTTTTACAAAATAGTTTTTAAAAACAAGTAATTCAAACAATTTTTTTAGTTTTTAAATTTTAAAATAATAAAATAAAGTTTTGGGGATGTGAATCAAACGTACTTATAATTTCTGTGTACTAATTTAGACTGAGACTTTGCCTCGAGCCTTTGCTAATAAATTCAGTTGATCAAATAAAAAATGTTTTACTTTTTCGTGGGACTTTTCTGAAACTATTTTCTCTTATTATTTAATTAATTTATTTTTTTTTAAATTAAATAAGTATTTAATCTCTAATAAGTTTTAATATTACATTTTTAATCCATAAACTTTTTTTAAAATTATTTTAGTCTTTGGTAATTTTTCGGTTTTCATTTTTAATCCACACACACATTTCAAATTTTTGAATTATTATCATAGCTATGTTTAAAACCGTTTGATAGGTAACTTATGTGTGTCAAATTAATGTATTAAACTTTTTTTATTATATGAAGTTTTTTGATACATCTTAATAATTAATAAATAATTTTAAATTTATGTAAAATTTATATAGATATTTATACAATATAATCTTTCAATCTAATGACTAAATTTGTAAAATATATATATCGATTGAGTAACATATTATTGAGGGGTGTAACGTCGTTGAAAATTTCATGGATGTAATTCGATCATTTTTCTTATAAGAATTTCTCCACAAAAATTCACTTTTTAAAATTCATATGTAACGCATCCCTTATTAAAAGTGCGATATGCACAACAATTGTCTCCAAGTCTTCTTCCATGCCACTCCCAAGTCTTACGTTAGTAGATGAGCTGAGAGCCTTAAAAATTAGATCTATAAACATCATTAATTTTGGTAGTATAAATTTTTGCTTCCATTGTTATTTTCTGTTGATGTAATTCCCATTTATTTATTATCACTATAATGGAGTTTGAAGATTGGTTGTGACTAGAAAATTGATTAGAAGATGTGGTGATAGAAAAAAAAAGGAAAATGGTGAGAGAGAGAGAGCAATGAAAATGGTGAGATTATTGGTGAAAGGTAACGGTGGGTGGACTTTTTTAATAAATATGGTGTAGCTTTTAAATTCAATAGTTAAAAAAAGTTTTGTACTCTACAACTTATCTTAGAAGTTGCCATAAATATGTTTACAAAAATTGGAAAGTACATATTTAAATGCATGGATAAAAAATGAAAATGATGCATTTTGGAGACTAAAAAAAATTATATAGACTAAAAATAAAATATTGTAGAGAATAAAAGTTTATTTAACACTTAGATATTATTATTATTATTATTATTATTATTATTTTATTATTATTATTATTATTATTATTATTATCATTATGATGATGATTATTATTATTATTATTATTATTATCATTATTATTATTATTATTATTATTATTATTATTATTATTATAGCAGCCGAACCTGTTACACCAAATTTTAATGCGAAAACTATGTTAAGAAAACTACAAATTCTCAAATTAGACCATACATGCCCATTACAAGCCAATACACCAAAAACAATAATAACTATATGGCAGTATAACTATTAGAGTTTAATTTCTATACATGGTCAATGCAAAAAATTTAGAGAGTTGATAAATTACGCTCATTCATGCGAATGATTTTATAAATAATTGTAATAAAAGTCAAATATTATTAATTATTCAATAGTTGTAATTGATTGATAATGTAATTTCTATTTACATTAATGTGTATATAAATTAAATTCTAACTATAAATAAATCAAAATCCAATTATTGACTACTACTCCCACATGATACTCTATATATGTCCTATATAAAAATTATCAAATTTGCACAATATTTGTGTTAGAAAAAAGTGTCACATTTAATTCACAGTGTAATTTCAATTTATTTTTCAATTACTCCTTTAATTAATATTAGTTTATTAATTGTATTATTATCAAATTATTAGCTGTCACTTTACATTTATGATTAAAAAAAATACACTAATAATAATATGAAAATTTTAATTAATAAAATTACTAAATTAATTCTTTTTCTTTCTTTTATATAACTTTTTCATAATTTGTATAAATAAGTAAATGTGGCAATTTTTGTGAAATAAATGTAATAAAATAGTATAAGCACAAAAAATATGTACAAATATGGTACATTTTAAATCAAATACATGCATTTATTTTTTAGATTTTATTACAATATATTAGAATCCCCAGTAAGTAAACTCAATCATGGATAGACACATTAGATCCAGATATCTCCAACCTGCACATTACTTCTTTTGGCTTTGCTTTCTATCACAAAAGAAAAAGCCAGGTGCATTAGGTACATGCCAAATTCAGAAAAATAGATAAAAGTTTGACTTTTCCACTTAGGAGCATTATCAACATAGCTCCTTAAGACCAGGACCACATCACAATTGGAACAAGTTCGCCATTTGGAATATTATGGGAGTGACACATAGTTAAAACATGGCATGATATAATTACTCTACCAAATTGTGGTTAAGAATTAAAGGTTAGTGTATAACGTTGTTGATATTTTGGTTAATGATATATGCATGGAAGATATGAGTTGAAGTGGCGTGACTCTATTATTGGATTGTAATATTACATTTGAAAGTTGTTTGGGTTTTCTTGTTCGGGTTGGTATTGTGTATAACTTATCTTAAGCAAGTCGATTCGGAACTTTGACCCAAAAGACCACGTGTGATTAATTGATTATGATGTAATTAACTACTAATTGTGCAACAAAATATAAGCAAATATCCTATATAATTCTAAAAAGTTACTAGTATATTAAAACCTATCTCCCATAACAAAAGAGTTTGCTTTGTAATTAAGGTTACTCTTCGAATTTCCACAAAAAAAATTTCCACCAAAAAGTAGGTTGTTCTCGATTGATGAAATAAAATTTCTAACAATAATACATATATTCTAAATTTTTGTATATTCATACAATACATTATTTTACATTTATCTCTATCGCATCAATATTTTATGTGTTAAGGTATATACATCTCTACGAATGTACACTATACATCTTTTTTAAAATTTCAACTTTATAGTCCACACATGCCATACTTTTCAGGATATGGCTACCATTATTTAACAATGACAAGAGGACAATAATACTCCAAAAGTTTGGATTATTACATTACTTTCTTTAGTTTCGTGATTGCTATTGGACCAGATCGACCGTCCTTTATTGTTTTTGACACAAGGACCAGATAGACCATGATTTGAGTCATTCGTAGTTTCAAGAAATTTATTTGTTTTTTTTTTTGAATTTTTAAATATATTAATTATTTTTTATTAATTTATTAATTAATTTATATAAATGTTTTTCTGCAATTAACAATAAATATTATCATAAAAATATTAATTAATTATATTTCTTGATTGATAAAATTATAAAATTAATATCAATTGTCAACAAATTTATTATTATTATTATTAGAGTAATATTATTGGAATATAAAATTTGACACAAAATGATATACAAATACAATATTATTGGAATAGAAATACAAAATGTAATTCCTATATATTTTATACGGTATTATATTATTTGTGTTTCATTTTGTATCAAATTTTGTGTTCCAATAACATTATTATTATTATTATTATTATTATTATTATTATTATTATTATTATTATTATTATTATTATTAT
>JBBPBQ010020321.1:52028074-52085151 GCA_037974755.1 Cicer yamashitae
TTAATTAATTCTCTTTCTAGTCTTTAATATAAAATGAAAAATAAAAAAGCATCAAAATCAATAAAAATATTTATTATGGTAATCTTTTGGACATTTTTCCAATATATCCTAGTAAAAAATTGTAATATATTGAATGCATTCACTAATTTTAAAAAGACAAATATTAAATGATAGTAAAAAATCTTTTAAACAATAAATAAAAGTTGTGACTTTTTTTTATAAATGACTAAAAATTTCACCAATTTTTTTCTTATAATAAAAATCATAAAGAATATCTTGAATAAAAGTGAAATGAAAATTATATCAAAATTTTTATATTGAGAAACAAAGAATAACATATTTATGTAAATATTTTTTTTAAGTGTTTAATAATAACTTTAAAATATTCTTACTTTGAATTAGCGCCAATCTCCTCTTCCTAAACATTTTTCAAAATAAAAACTGTTTAGAAGGAAAAAAAAAGTTTTTGAGTGAGGATGTAATCATTAACTACAACTAGACATGAGTGATCCAGTCAAAGTGTGAAAGGCACATGCCCAATTGTCCTATCCCAACACCTCAATCAAGGACGATGACAAAGGCCACCAACACTAACACTTTTTTTCTATGAGTACCATTTATTTTATTTACTTTTTTACCACAACACTGACACTATACTATACTTTCTCTTTTAAAAATTAAAACTAATTACATTAATGTTTTAAATATTTTTTAGGCTAAATACCACACGTGGTCCCTTAATTTAATTTCGGTTAACGATTTAGTCATTTATCTTTTCTTTTTCTCGAATTGGTCCTTTATGTTTTTAAATAATTTCAGCATTACCTTTTAAATGAGGTTCCGTTAAGAAAAAGTTAAAAAATCCTTCATCTAGATCATCGTATATGTTCATCAAACCTCTAGGAACGATTGTCACTGATCTGGAGTGATGTCTATGGAGTATAAATACCCATAGCTTCAGTTTTAACGAATCAATCCTACTACCAAATTTAGAACAAACTTTGAATATTTTTCTGAAATATTTCCAAAACATAAAGGATAACTTTATCTGACCACGGAGAAGTGATTTTTTTTAACTTTTTCTTAAAGAAATCTCACTTAAAGGGTAACGCTGAAATTATTTAAAAACATAAATGATTAAATTAAAAAAAAAAAAATAAAAGACTAAATCGTTAACTAAAATTAAGTTAAGTATTTTATTTCATAGTAAGAGGCTGGTATTCTACTTTTTTTTTTTTTTTACTCCAGCTGCTATTCTACCTTCTCTAGAATATTTTCGCATTCCGATAAGGTAATGACTTCAAGTGGAGCAATAGCAACACGATCATAATTAAAATCAAAAGTTAAAACTACAATTCTCAACTTACCGTCAATTATTATAGCATCGTGGTTTCGCATGACACGTGTCAAAACCTTATCACATTATCTGGAGAACGATGATGTCACTAACCAGCCGCCATTCAACGATAATAGAGAGAGACGTTGGACCAAGATTTACTGTAAACGACAAAAGTGGAAATTTCTGCTCAACAACACAATGCCTCATGTTGGGTCCCGGATTGCTTACTAATGTGGTAACAATCCTATCCTCTCAGTCGCACAGTAAAAAAATTACATGGCTCGTGTAACATCACACGGATTAACTATCTATCTCAAGATTGTTTTGGTGAACGTTTATATTCATGAATAAAATTACGGTGTTATGTGATTTTGTGTTAAAAGATCATGGTAGTTAGTTGTAATTCTACCAATCTCGGTGTCAATTTAAACATACATTTACATTTAGTATTATGTTTGGATTTACTTTTAAAATTGGCAAAAGTGATTTTAAAATTTAAGTTTGGTTTTCGTATGTTTTTAAATTATCAATTATAATTTATTGTGTTTTTAACTATAATTTAATTTAATTTTAAGTTAAAATTTGTAATTTTTTCATTTAAATGTAATTTTTATTGTCAAATTTATTGTTCAATTAATCCAACTTAGCTAATATTTTGTCTATAAAAAAAGAGTTCCACAAATTTTGTCTCCGTTGTCCTTATTACAACTATATACAAAATCATAATTCAAGTCTGATTTATGTTAGAGAAGGAAAAGTGATGCTCACACATTTACCGGTGCGATCAAGTTTTCAACCCTAGCCTTCAACTCAACCTTGTATACATAGCAATCTAAAATGTTCTTTTTTACATAAAAATAAATTTCGTTAAGTAGTTAAAGCAGTTAAACTAAAAGAGATAGTACAAGGAAAAAAATTCTCAATCTATATCGAGTGTATGAGATCTACAACAAAATTAATTAAATGATAGACAAAAATATTAGAAGTCCGTATAAAATGATTTAAAAAAAAGAAAAGGAAATGATTGTTAATCTTTTGACAATCAACGAACCCCAAACCAAAATAGGATAAATCTGAGGATTTTGTATGCATTCCTCATACCACATTAAGAGATTCCCTATCAAATACAACCTGCCCGAATCTAATGCCAAGAATAAAGTGAAGGTCTAGTTTCAAACTCAATTTTTCGTAATATCATAATCTAAAAATGCCTCAAAACACCAATTGACTACAGCAACCACCGATCTAATAAGGCAGAAACAACTGCTTTAGCACCTCATTTACTATTCGCAGGTCCAACTTTATGGACATTATCTTAATAAAAAAGGCAATGTAGGGGGTAGACCAAGAGGATGTCGAAATAAAGACTTTTACCTGAGGATTTAAATCATGAGCGTTTAATATAATATTGTGGTCCTCAAAGACACTCCAAACTTTATAGATAATGTTAGATATAGAAGTTTTTTTTTTCTTTAAAGTTGTATGCCTTTGTTTCTAGCATAACAAATATCATAACATAAAGATAATACAAAACTTGTTTCGTCATCTGTTTTGACTAGAAAATTGGTATTCTTCAAAACAAATATTCAAAATAGACTAGAACCATGTATGTTTTGACCAAATGTGATCCTTAAAAAGGAGGTCAATATCTTCCTCAGTCAATCACATCTAGGACAAAAAGGCTCCAACATCATGTCTTCATGGATAGCTTTCTTTTTTGTTAGGAGGCTATCTTTCAAAGCCTAGCAAGCTAAGTGAACATGTTTGGGAATTGTTTTTGGCTTTCATAGTTTTGACCAAATTTTTTATTTTGTATTGCGCTATATAGTTCAATATTGTTCCTTTGTCTAATAGCATGATGCACACTTTTAGTAAAAAAAAATACACTTTTGTGAGAGCCCGAAAATATAATGTTCGTTTGATTTAAATTTTAGATGGATATCTGAATGATATGATAAGCTTTAAAAGGTAGAATTGAATTGATTAACGAAATATTCCAAATTTCAGTATTATGCAAAATGAGTTGAAATTCCAATGAGAGATATAAGGTATAAGCATTAAAATATCAAACCTTTTAACTATTTTGAAGAGGTAACTAATTATCCTCTCAAATATTTATAAAATATCGAATTATCACTCTCCGCACACAACCTTTGTTAGAATCCATAAAGCCTCATAAATACTTCTCCAAATATAACTTGGCCACAAGTAATCTAGTGGAACTTTTAACACATTGTTACTCTTAACAATTTTTCATTTAATAGAGTATTTAATTAGATAACTACTTACAATCAAATTCATCCACAAATAATAATGTGTTTTTTTTACTAATTGCTTACAGTTTTCTTTTTCTGGTATATATTTTTATGTATACCACGGTTCCTACTCATTTATTAATAAGTGTATAAAAATATATAAATAACTTATAAATTATAAAATTACACTAAAAAAATATAATAAAATATATACATATATTAGCGCAATAAAAAAATGGATTGGCGGCCATATAACTGCTGGTCTTCACGCTAATATACATAAAATACATATATGAATATTTTATTTTAACGGGTTGGGTTTGTGTCTGGAGATGAGCGGGTATCAACACCCCTTTATCAACATGTAACAGTGGAAAATATCAAAATCTACACCAATGTGTGCATATTATTTCTAGTCAATATTCGATCGAATTTGAGTAATAATTTGCAAGATTGAGTATGAATTTTCTATGAGAGTGAATTTGTTATAGAATTAATGTGAATCATCGTCATTTACAATAGTTATAAGTTGTAATTTTTAGAAAATCACATTAATTCCCCACGATTTTAACAAACTTAAGATGATATCAATCATTCACTCAAAACAATTCTCATACCTAAAATTATAATCCACTTACTACCAATAAATTTAAAATGAGAATTATTCGATTTTCGTCTAGCGATAAAAAATTACTTATATTTTTCTATAAAAAAATATAATAATCTAGATACCTTATTCTGAAAGTGGATTGGGGTTGTCATTATCCGTTTTCACATCGCTTCTATCTCTTTAACATGGTCCCCACTTTTGGAAAAATCATGGTTCTTGGAACTGATCTTATTTTTTATGTCATTCATACCCCCTAGCTCTCTTGGCCTAATCTCTTCCCCACATGGCGACAAAAATCTCACAACCATAAAATGCCTTCCATTCTCCCAATCCAAAAAATTTCAATCCTCCTCTTTCTTTCCCTTTTCTATACTTAACACCAAGTTTGGTTTTTTTGTCTTTGTCTTCACACACCCTTCACCAAACCCCTCAATATTTTGCTATACTAAAACATGGGAACCCCACAGTCCAATTTGCCACCAGGTTTTAGGTTCCACCCAACTGATGCAGAGCTTATACTTCACTACCTTAGGAAGAAAATTGCCTCCATTCCCTTGCCTGTTTCCATCATTGCTGAAGTTGATATTTACAAGTTGGATCCATGGGAATTACCAGGTTTCTATTCTATATATCTTCTCTACTTTATAATAAATAATTAAATATATATATATACCATGTCACATTCTTGAACTATCAAATCGCTGCTAAAAATTTGATACGGTAACCTCAACAAAAAAAAATTCAAATTTACTTTAATTAATAATTTCTTAGTCTCCGATATTTTTTTTATAAAAATGATACCATGTAAAGTCGGAGTAAGTGATGTGTATAATTTAAATTTAAATCTCAAAGTTATTATAAATTAATAATGTGTGATGTGGAAGCTTAATTTACTTTGGGTTATTTGTGGATTTTTTTTCTTTCTATTAACAGCAAAGGCTTCATTTGGTGAGAAAGAATGGTACTTTTTCAGTCCAAGAGATAGAAAGTACCCAAATGGTGCAAGGCCAAACAGGGCAGCTGCTTCAGGGTATTGGAAGGCTACTGGCACTGACAAGACCATAGTGGCATCATTGCCAAGTGGAGGGAGAAGGGCACATGACAACATTATTGGTGTCAAAAAAGCTCTTGTTTTCTACAAAGGAAAACCCCCAAAGGGTGTTAAGACTAATTGGATCATGCATGAATATCGCCTTGTAGATAACAACAAACCTATTAAGCTCAAAGATTCCTCTATGAGGGTGAGTGTCCCAAACAACAAAACATGTTTGATACAATCAAATTTTTACATTTGTTGGCATCATTAATATTGTAAAAAATCACGGTCAAATACAACTAATGTAACCTCAATCACAATAATGTTGCAGTCTAACAGAGACGTCAAAAATATAAATTTGGATGTCGCCGTTAGATTGTAGTCACAAACTTCTTTATTTTTAAAAGTCTTTTACAAATGATGTTAATTAGATTAATGTAATTGTTGGTATTATTGTGATTGTGCAGTTGGATGATTGGGTACTATGCCGAATTTACAAGAAATCAAAATGTGCACTAACTTTGACAGAGGCAGAAACAATGGTAGGTGATGTAGATCAAGCAAAAGAGACCCAAATAAAGGACACCCTTTTCCAAATCACAAAAAATTCAACCTCTCCTGATCAAAACACACTTATGTCTCAAAAATCAATGTCATTCTCCAACCTTTTAGATGCTGTGGACTATTCCATGTTAAGCAGCTTCTTATCTGAAAACCATTCTAACCCATCAGGAATTGGATCAAGTTCAAGTTTCAACACTGAAAATTTTAATCAACCTTCCTCACAAATCAACACCAACAACAATTACATGTTTCAGAAACTTTCAAACATAGATGAAGACACTTCATTATACCAATCAAAGAAATACTTGAATTCCTCTTGCAATTTCCCTAACATTAATTCCCAATACGAGAATTACCTCATGAAGCAATCTCTATTGAATCCACAATTGATTCTAGGACCTCATCTTCAATTTCAAGGCTAATCCAAAACACCACAAAAATTAAGTGGTGCCCAAAAAATAAAAAACTTTAGATAATAGAAATAGTTAATTAATTAGTGAAATTTCTAGAAGTTGGACGCACAAAAGAACATAAATGTGATCATTAATTAAGGATTACTAGTAGTAGTAGTAGTACATAAAGTATAGTGTGTTTTTTTTTTTTTGTTCATTTTAATTTGTACTAGGAATTGAAGGAGGGGTTAGGAAGTGTTTGGTAGGGAATCAAAAGAAAGATTCCAGCGTCGAAGACTCAATAATAAATTGTGAAAAGAAAATATCAAAATTTTATGACCAATCAGAAGCAGTTGTGTACAAAATGTTAATTTGTTCGTGTGTTGTTGGGGTTGGCAAGTTAGCTTTTTGATATATACTCTGCAGATAAGTATTGTACTGATTGTGATGATATTTTTCATTCTTTTTTCGAAAAAAGCTAGCTTAAAATTTTTCTTTTGGATTTGGATTTGTATTGCAACTATTCGCTACTTCAGTATGTTTAACACTGCACCTTTATCTTTATTGTTCTTGCCGTTTAAATTCACATGCATTGAACCATTACACATACCATTATTGAAGCAATATAAATTCAACCTACAAATTAATCAATCAATTGAATATCCAATTAAAAATATAAATTATATAAAAAAAAATACACATAAACTACGGATTATATTTATACCAATAGGGCAAGATATTTTATGTGTGGTATCTTAGTTTTCGTTTACTTTGTGCAAAATATTATATGTTTTGATTTTTAAAAAGTGTTTATGTTATCTATTGAAGTGAATTATTGTTTTCCTTAAAGTCAAAATATAATAAAATAAACTATCTAGATAACAAAAAGTGACAAGTAACATACAAAGGTCAATCACCAAATAAATTACAAAATAAAGTAAAATCTCAACCCCAACACATAGGCCAATATAAAATCTCTTTAGACGTCTAACAAATATAATCAAGATTATTCATAAATGACAACCGTTAAATAGTCAAATGAGTTGTTACACCATCAGTTTAAATCCTTCTGACAACCTTTAACTTTGTAATGTAGCCACAACTAAGACAATTATTTAATATGATCTACAACAGTATTCAACACATACTCTAGCGCGTCAAATTCTCCAAACACAAGCTAACCACACTACAATCAACCATCGTGAAGCCTTTTACTTATACTGAATAAGCCAGAGAAAAATGAGCATGATAACTAATCTAGTTAGGAAACACTACATAAACATAGAACTACTGCAAAACTACAACCACACTTTTTCAAGAAAGGGACAATCTGAAATAAATATTGTGACAATTTTACGCTATACCCACCAACACACATTTGGGACATAAAAGACAACACATTACGCTGAACCAAATTGGACCTTGAACATTCACTTTAGAATTATTGTTATAAAGATAAGATAAAATATTAGTTAATGAAAATGCATTTTTGAAAATAATAAAAAATAAACTTTTGACAATTTTATTATTTCTGAAAATATAAACAATTGTTCAATTCAAAAGTCTCATATATCTGTACTAACAAATAAAAATAACACAAATTTTAAAAACTAAAAATTAAACAACTCTTAATTTTCTTTGTATTCCTCTTTTTGGCCAGCTTCGTACGATTATTTCACTATTTTATCTTGTAAATGCTAAGTCCATGACTTAATTGTGCCACATTTTTGAGTGTATAATAATGCGCAGCCAAGTCCAACTTCGCTACATATCACATGCCTTGTGTGATTTTGCACACAAGCTTTGCAAAAGTTTTATACCATAGTTTAATTTGTATATGTGGTTAATGTAAAAAGACTTACACTTTTCGTAAATTATAATCAATTATATGAATGATTTTATAAATTATTATAATAAAATTAAATATTGTTAATCATTTAATTTTATAAATAATTATAATAAAAGTTAAATATTATTAATCATTTAACAATTGTGATTGATTGTTAATATAAAAATTATGTCTAATAAATATAAATTAAATTCTTTATACTGGGACAAATTGAAAAAGTGGACCATTTTATTATTTCAACTACTTTTTAACTAAACTTTTTTTACTAGCTACTATTTAACTAGCTTGTAGGATGAGAAAATTGTTCAGTTTAATTGTAATAGGATAACACTATGCATTCGATGGAATCGCAACCTATAGATAAAGAATTAATAATGGTTTCACCAGTTTTTTTTTTAACAATGATATAATTTTCTATAGACTCTAATATATGTTGGTCTATTAAGTTCACCTTTTTTTTATTTTTTTTTTGTTATTTTTTTATTTTAAATTTAATCATGTAAGTTTAATTTTGTTTTAAAATTGCTACGATGCTAGTGACCGTTAAAAAAGTTAACATGATAAATAAATAAGGGATGAAAATAAAAAAAAAATACAAATTTATAGGAACGAACATAAAAAAAAAAGTGTGAATTCACATGGACCAACTATATACTTTTATTTGATTTTTCTCTATGTGAGTTCGTAATTTTTTATTTTCGTATTTTATCTATTTGTCACGTTAGTTTTTATAAACAATTACTAAACAGAGACGATTTTAAAAGAGATTAAACTTACATGATTAAATTAAAAAAAAAAAATATTTACGGTGACGAAAATTAAAAAAAAAAACATGCTAACTTACAAATATTGCACAAGGGTAATCCTTATCTCTAACCCCTTCCCACATGCTCTTGATTAATTATTGGTTGTTAGTGTTAGTGTGTTACTCGTTTTTACATGTGAGATTTTAGCTAAAAAAATGTTTTTTTTAATAATTTTTTTAAAATATTACAAGAAGCATTGATTTCTTTTTTCATAAAAATCTTTATATTTAAATTAAAAATCATCATTTTTACGCTTAAAAATGAAAAAACAATTTTAAAAAGAAAATGCTCAATATTATCAACATATTTAATTTGAAAACCATTTTTTCTAAATTCTGGTGCATCTAGTGAATAAGTGGATTGTGACTCCTTTAGTTAACCATATGTACATTGATTGAATAAGGGCTAAGAACACAATGCGATTGCTTGCTGTGGTCACCAAACTTCAATTATTTTAATATCCAAACTTCAATTATTTTAATATCCAATTGCACATGATCTTAAATTTTTTAGGATCTTAAATTTTTTTATATAAAAAGTGTTAAAAAGATAATTTTTTTTAAGTAGTTAAAAATTTAATGTTAGTTTGAAGTTGCATTAAAATATTATTTACAATTTAAATAAAATAATTTAAATTTTTAAGTCTCTTATATTTATTAGAGATCTAATTTTTGATATTAATACAATATCTTCAAAATATTTGAAACGGTTAGACCCCTTCTTCTCTCAGTTCTACGCAAAAGGCATGCAAACAAAAGGCGAAAAGTTAGAACCTACAACAAAAAAACGAAAAAAAAAATGTTTTTTTCACAATACACGCTCAAAGTAGTTGCCAACGTAAGCTAATTAACAAACATGAATAACTTATAATCGTGATGTATGAGAATACTAGTAAAGGTGGTTGAAGTCCTATGTATGGAATGGCAGTTTAATGTGGAGGGATGGTTTACAAATGTTAGGAATCTTGATTGGGGTGATGGTATAGATCAATAGAGTTTTTATGGTACATTTATTAATCAAAGGATTTTCGTATGTTCATTCTATAAATTAATTAATTAATGACCATTTTTATTAATCATTTTCTATTATGAGTGATAAAAAGTTATAAAAACTTTAATTTAATTTTACTGATACTTTTGATAAATAATATTTTATTATTATAATTATATAATAGAAAATAATTTTTTTTAAAAAAAATTATTTAATTAATAATTTAAAAATTAAATATACATATACATATCAAATTGACTCATGCACCGAAAAAAATTTCATAAAGAAAAAAAAAACTAAATTAAAAAATTAATTATAACTAAAAACAAACTAATAATTACTTACTATTACTAGTAATTAACTAACTACTACTATAATAATTTTTCGTATGTGTTATATGACAAAGGAAAATGCTAATTTTTAGGAGCCATCTTCGCAAGAAAAATAATAATAATATGTGTCACCATAGTTAACAAGATTTTAATTGGTCAAACACCTTATAACCACTCACTCTTTCTATATACCGTTAACAAGTTTTTAATTAGTTAAACACCTTATTTTCTTTTGTTGATTCTTCTCTTTTTTAGATAAATTTTTTTCGTAAGAAATAGCAGAGCTCTATTACAAATCAAAACCCATATGAAACCGACGAATACAAATCTCTCGTTTATTTTGAACATGATACAAGTGTTCCACTCATTAATTTCTTTATCAATTCTTAAACATGATTGAGTTGAGTTTTGTTCTACGTGGCACTGACATTTTTTTAATCGAACGCGTGTTTTCGTATTTGACACGTGTTGGTGTCCGACATCGATATCTTAAATACATTCAATTAATTTATTTTCTCAAATTATTATCGACGTGAAAGTTAAGACTGAGTTGGCCGACCATCGTCACATGACCTTATTTTTTTAAAGAGTACTATAAGATCTCAAAAAATATTAAAAAAATAAATGTTTACTCTACACTATAGATCTATAGACAACAAAAAAAAGTCTAGATTTCAAAAACAAAATCATATTTTATGAACAAAAAAAGATTCAGATTTTTGATGTTATTGAAGTTGTTTACAAGTTTTTTTTTTGTTGATTTTTATGTTGTTGATGTCAATTTTAAGTTTTTGATGTTATTTATAATTTAAATAGAGAATTATCCTAATTAAGTTTTTAATGCTTCTTCTTATTTGTAGACTCCATTTTTAAAAAAACCTAATCTATGTGTCAATATTCGTGATGGAAAATTTTGCTCCAATACTACGTAGATCCCTCTTTATAAGGGTATTTAAAAAATCAAAAATTAAACCAAAATGCAGAACTAAACTGAATCGAACTGTTTTTAAACTAAATTGATTTATAAAAATTAAAAATCAAACTGTTTTTTTTAAAACAGTTTATTAACCGAACTAATTTTTAAAAAGTAGAACCAAACCGAACTAGTTTTCAATTCGAAAAAACTGAATTGAATCAGTTTCGAGTTCGAAAAAATTAAAACCGAATTTGTTTTTTAGAAGGAATTATGAGTAATTATGTAAAATTTAGCCTATAAGAACAAAAAAATTAAGTTAAAACCAATTCGGTTCAGTTCAGAGTGATAAATTGATTCACCAACTTATTAAACAGTTCAGTTCAATTCAAAATTTTCAAACTAAAAATAAATTCGGTTTAATTTTCAAACAGTTCTAATACATAATAGAACTTTGTCCACCCCTAACTCTTTATGCATTATATAGGTTAATTGTATCCTTGCATGCTCCCTTAATTTACTTCACCTGCATATACTATATTCAACACCAAACACAAGGAGGAAAGACACACGACGGTGACAACATATGCTCTTGCCTCTTGGGGATGCAGCGATAATCACATGCGGTGTCTATGATCGGTGGAATTTTCCTTTCGTGCGATTAGTAGGAAATTTAGTTCATACACTGCATTGAAAATTGCATATTATTACAATGAAAAATATTAACTAAACACAAATAATTATATGTCATTATTTAATTTAACTATTTCATAGTGTATAATTAGTTTTTTCAACCTAATATTTTAATATTCGTGATTTATTTATGAAAAATTAGATCGAACTATACAATAGTGTTGCTTCAGCATTACTCTTTAGTTATATTAGTCACGAAATAAGTTAAAAAGAGTATCCAACAATTATTAATGTATTTTTGAATTAAATAACTTTTTGACAAAAATTGATTCAAATCAAACTTCTAACACATTAATCCAAATTATTTTATTTTTCTAAAATTTACATAAAATCATCCTTCTCTACTTAATAAAGAGTTAAGAAGAAGGAGAAAATTGTTGGCGGCAACAATTCTATAAATGGTGAACTTTTCTTTCCTCTAATTGACATGTTATAGTAATTAACCTCTAATTGACATGTTATAGTAATTAAAGAAGATAAAATATGAGACAATTTAATTCAAATAAAAAATTTGAAATAGAAAAGTAACAAAATATAATTGCGAATTTTACAAATCATACGATGGCGCACTTAACAAAAAAAAATAACTTATAGGAGTTTGTAATTAATTAATATTTAGAGATTTAGATTATCTACAAATATTATATCATTATTAGTTTGATTAATATAATTAAAATTTTAGTTTTGTTATTTTTTATTGATTTATGTAATTTTTATATGTGTTATTAACGTATTTTTATTTTTTTCAATTATTAAATCTAATTGTACTATTTTTATATTAATATGAATGAAATTTATTTTCCTAGAAAAAACAATTATCCGACTATTAAACTGTTAGATTTAAATTGAAAAATTCATATCACTAGATCTATGTTCTAACTATACAACTCTTCTTGTAAAAAAAAACATATACAATTGTCATTAATTCATCCGGACACATAAAGACTATTAAATTAAGAAAATAATGGATAGACATACGTACATTTTATTGACACCTTAAACGAAAAAGAAATAAAGATAATGATATAATATATGTGATATGTTGATAATGTGATAAAAAAAATAGAAAGAAAATGAGATTTTAAATGAGTGTAGAAAAATTAAGGTATGCGATAAAAAGAAATATAGGAAGAAAATGAGATTTTAATTATTTGTGTGGAAGTTGTTTCAAAATAGGTTACCTACAAAGGATAATTTGTTTCACCGAAAAGTAATTTCTTTTAAAGATCAACAATGTGTAGTAGGTTACGGGGAAGTTGAAACAGTTTGTCATTTGTTTTTGGTGTGCCCTCTTTTTGTATTCGTGTGGTATGATGTTTTGAATTGATTTGAATTATCATATGTGTTTTTTATGGATGCAATCAATTACGCTAACTAATTTGATGTCTTTTTTTCATGCGATCGTGTAATGCGTTAAAGAATTAATTTAGTTTAGTTTGTGTGGACGATTTAAAAATGAGGTGATTTTTCGTTGACATGTATTTGAATGCAAATCTTATTATTGAACTGATTAAACTTTTAGTATAGAGGTGGATTAAATTGCAGGTAAAAAGATTTTGTTACGTGTATAATTAATAATAATCTCAACCTTAGTGTGCATTTACATATAGGGTGTGGTTAATTGTTTTACTTTTTATTTGAGTAATTTAATTTGTCCTTCTAGGTTGTTTTAGTCATATAATAAAAAAGTCGTAAATTTTTTTTTGTTTTTGTACTAAGTAGTTTTTATATTTAAGATATTTCTTTAATATATTTATTTTTCACTTATTAAAAAAAAACGAGTATAGAAAAATGAAGGTTTAGATAAGATTTAATGAGAGAAGATTTATCTATATAAACTTAACAAACTTCAAATTAACGATGATTGGCCCATCCTATACTGTTTGATTTCATCGTCGACATATTTTATAGTTTATAAAAAAAGAAAATTAAGCTTGAGCAGTAAGCAAAAGGAAAAGCACCCCTTTGATTTCTCCCAAGTCCATCAAGTAAGAATCAAAAGAAAGATCAGAAAAAATGGAGTGGAATCATGGTCATAATAACTCTTCTAACGTAACCCACACTCACCACCACCGTAGAAACGACGACGAACAATATCCTCCACCTGGAAACGTCAACAACTTCTCTCCATTCAACAACCATCACCAACAACCACCCATCTACACCGACTCATACCCACCGCCACAAGAAACACAAGTGTTCCACTCATCTCACGTCTCATCAGGACACGTGTCCCGTGATAACTTCAATCACTCACCCCCTCATCATCAACAACCTGCCTTTAATCCCAACTACGGATACGCATCTGCACCCCCATCCGTACCTGATCATACCTCCACCCCATTCTCAAACACCTCCGTCCACCACGTTTCTCATGAAATTCACGATCCTCATTTTCCTACCACCGCTGTTCACCACGTCGACCATCAGGTTAACACCGCTCCTTATCCTCCTTCTCCTACTCTCTCCTCTAACAAACCCACTTTCAAGGTTGTCACCAAAGCTTCCCCAAATTACTCTCTCACCATCCGTCGTGGCGATGTTGTTCTCGCACTTTCCGATCCCACCGATCAGTATCAGGTAACATCTCTCACCTTCAAAATCTCTTTTTCTTTTTTTAGTAAAAAAAATACCATTTTAGTTTTTTAGGGGAAATAAATTGTGAAACCATTTTTCTCCCTCACATAAAATTAATTTGTAAATAGTCTCTCAAAATTATTAGTATAATGGCCAAACATCGGGTGAGGCGTTGTCTTAGTAGTATCTGAATATATTAAAATTACAAATACATTTGGACTGAATTGATCAACGAAAAACATTTTCTGAGGACTAAATTGACTAACTAGAAGCGCATATGAGGATTAAAATGACTAACAAAAGATATAGTTAGGGATATTTTTGTTATTTTGATACATTTAAGGACTATTGTGACATCCCCTCACATATAATAATGGAGGGACTGATGTGTCTTGATTTTGTGATTTTGTTACTATGAGGAACTGTTTTTACATAAATTGAGTTATGTAGTTTTTGTTAAGGAGTAGAAGGAAACTTTACGGTGTATTGTATCTTGAGTTTTTTATTTCATTTGTTTTTGTACTTGTGATTGATTTATGTTTTTGTATTTGTGTTGTTTCAGCATTGGTACAAGGATGAGAAGTGGAGTACTAGGGTGAAGGATAAAGAGGGTTGTCATGCTTTTTCTCTTGTCAACAAGGTCACCGGTGAGGCAATTAAGCATTCCATTGGTAGTAGCCATCCAGTAAGATATATCTTTCTCAAATTGTACTCAACACTTCATTTTATTGCAAAGTTTAACCCTTTTTTTGGAGTTTGAATCTTCATTCTGCATCAAATATGCATATTAGGTTAATGTTTGCTGTGCTGATTGTTGATTATTGTATTAGAATTATTAATATATGAAGAATCAAGATTTTTAGGAAAATGTCGATTTTTAATGTCCACATCAATCAATCATATTTGACCACAATTCTCTGAAATATCTAGGACCGGAGACGCAAATGAAACCAAAATTTAAAACCTTGTGAAGAATGTGAAATTTTCATCTTTAGAATGTAGAAGTGTCAATTGTTTTTTCTCCGTGAACTTTGGTCTTTGTGCAATTCAGTTGTTTCGGGCATGAAGGCAAGTAGGCAAACCAAGGATGTTATGTTTTTCTGCCTTTTATTTCAACACTATAGGTGAAAACTGATAGAATTTGGAGTGTGCCGTCTGTTGCTTACAGCCAGTGTTGTTGGTGGTAAATGGCTGAATATGGTGATAGGCCAACAATTAACCTTATAAACGCGCGCAATTGTAGCTGTGATGTCGCCATGGCGGACATCCCTTCACAAATTGGCAATGGTGGTTGTAAGGAATCCACCACGCCATTCCTCCCTTTAACAACACTGCAGCTAGTGGCTGCTGATTTGTAATCTTGGTGTTTAATAACTTTCGCAGCTGTGCTGGCTTTTCTGTATGACAATAAAATAAAATGGTAAAATCTATCCTGTCCCTTGGGGACCTTTTCTGAATAACTTAATTATGAGGTTCTTGGAACTTGATGCTTTTCAAACAAAATTGCATGTGTTGTGTTGTTCTGGTGTCTAAATTACCAAACTGTTTGCATTGGGATGAGTACATCCTGTTAGTCTTACATAAACTTTTACTGTATTACTTTTGTCTATTTTCATTCCACCAAAATTTTAATAAAAAGTTCAAACTTAAAAGTATCATCAAAGTTAAAGCAAACCGGGTTTTGGGATGATGCCTTTTAGAGGACTTTCCGACCCTTGGTAATTCATCTTTAAGCTCTTGCTTGAGCACATGGCATGTTTGGTTATTGGAATGGGACAAGACAACATTTCCATCCCTAAATATTTTTATACCAAGAAAAATAAAAAGCATAACTATATCTCTTTCTTTCTTTCATACTTTTATAATCCAACAATGTGATATTTTAATAATGTGCTTTACATATTCTTATTGATTCTCAAATTATATGATTGAGATGCAAAGTGTGTTATTTAGGCGTTGAAAAAGGGTTTTCCCCATAATGTGTTTCATGGAAGGAAACAATTTGATAGAAGTAAAGATCCTTTGGTTGGAAGAAATTAGCAATGTTATATGGCATCTTTTTTCCCAATCCTACCCTCATTTCCTTTCCGTCCTGTTTAGTAATTTGTCGTTTACATGAGAATTTTGATTAATTTTATGTAGGTTCGGCTGGTCCGTTACAATCCAGACTATCTTGATCAGTCTATTCTGTGGTCTGAGAGCAGGGACATCGGTGGTGGCTACAGAGCTGTAAGGATGGTCAACAATATTCAACTTAACATGGATGCCTTTCACGGCGATGTAGGTGTACATGATGGCACTACTGTTGTCCTCTGGGAGTGGAACAGTGGTGATAACCAGCAGTGGAAGATCTTGCCCTACTGTAAGTTTTCTATCCATTTCATAAATCAAATTCCTCAACAATTGGCAAATCATTTTTCGCGTTTAACTGACTCTTTTCAATTTCGGTAAATGCAGGAGTATAATTGAAGGCAGTGTCGATGGGTTTGAAGATTCATTATCTTTTTATCTATAAGTCGAGAGAACTATTGTCTCTTTTGTGTGAGTGGTTTGTGTCTGTTTGTTTAACTTGCATGTGTTTTGATATTTATAAATGGTTTGCAGTTCAGGTATTGGTACCATGCAACCAGTTATTGGAAGTGTACTTTGAGACAGTTTGTCGGACAAAATATTGGTTTTAGCATAGTCCTGATATTTACTTCTAGATCTGGTTTGGATTTGTGTTTTTTTGGATTTAATGCTTCATATCGCACCAACACTTTATATAGGCCAAATCGTTTCGACACACTTTTAACAGGGCATATAACACTGACACTTTTACTGGTTTTTAATGAGTTAGATTGCACCAACACTTTAAATGGTAGGGGGGTTACGATTATATTATTTGAGGATTGAGGGGTAGAGGATTACCATTAAGGGTTTTTATGGTCTAAAAATTAAACTGAATTGGACCTCATTAATGATTTAGTTTAGTCTATGAAAACTACTTTCAAATCGGTTTAATATTTTGAACCGGTTTTGAATCAGTTTTTCAGTAAATTTCTAAAACATTGGTTTTAAAAAATTATTAAACTCTACCCAAGTTGATAACTCTTTTACCAAAAGAATTACACCATTGTATGTTTTATTCCTTATATTCTGATGTGATGTGATGCATTTTTTAGGCTAATGGCACTTAATCACCTAATTGAATTGGGAAACTGCTAAATCTGAACACTGTGACAACAATGTATCTGTTAAATTTCATGTATGATTTCTTTTTACAAATCTCATACGATAGATTGATAAATGAACCAATATGCATTGTTGTTGCTTGATAATAGAATAATACAAGAATCTATATGCATTGTTGCTACAGAAAATATTTCATATCATATGGAAGTGAATTGTCTTGATTAAACCGAAACTTGGTCTTGTAGTTTTGTTTTGTTGCTAATACAGGGATTGGATGCTAATTCATAACAATAACGGGGAGAGAGAGACTTGGGGTTAAGGTTCACGCATTTTGAGTTTTGGTTTTCTTTTTAACGATAATTTTGATTAAAAAAGTTTAAAATGATTAAATTGATTTTTTAATTAAGTTTGATTAACTAATCTATTTTAAATCTGTGATTCAATTCGTAAATCATTTAATTAGTTTGGATTATTTTAATGTAGTGTAGTTCTGGTTCAATTAATCATATGTTTTTCATACTCCTTGTTATCATAAAACCTGTTGCTTTGGAGATGCAAGAAACATGAAGAAGATATAAATGGCTTTTAAAAACTTGGTTCAAGTTTGATTTTTATATATGCCTTTGAAGCAAACCCTCTCGCGGTATATATTTGGAACGATTCGGTTCGATTGTGTAAATTCGGAGAAGGTTAAAATCAAAAGAAACAAATTGTGGCAATTCTGTAGCGATGAAGGGGTGTGCACGCAAAATATATTTCAAGTTCGGCTATTTTTCGAAATGAAAACGTGGGTCATTAAATCAAAGAAGCCCAATTTAAAACTTATTATCTTCACTTTTTTAGTCTATTATTTTCATATTTAGCTGATAAAATATAATTTTCTTCTCTCAATGATTTAAAATTAGTGAGTAAATAATGACTTTGGCACCATCATTGTCTTTAAATATATTAAAATTATACAAAATTCATAGGTGTTTTAATACATTCAATAACTATAGTGACATGGACATATACATTCAAGACAAAATTTTATAGGAGCAATCTACTACTCATTTTCACCTCTCACCTCTCCAAAGCACGTAAAAAAAAAAAATACTATTTTACCTACTTGTTAGTCAAAATTATTAACATTTCGACAATTTCAAATTTTCAAATTTTTTAAAAGAATTTTAGAAAAATTGCATTTCGAAAGTTTTGTTTTCATTTAAATTTTCAAATTTTTTTAAATATGAAAAAATTGTATTTCGCAAGTTTCATATTCATCTAAATTTTTAATTGTTTTCAAATTTTTTGAAAATTTTAATTATCGAGTAATAAGAGATAAAATGATCTTTTATGTGCCTTGAAGAGATAGAAGATAAAGATTCTCATTTTATACTCACGCTTGTGAATACTCTAGCGGCTAATGATCTTATGTTATTCTTAAAAGGGGGTGGTTGGTTGAAGTGAAATGGGAAAAGAGAGAGTGATGCGGGGATAAGTTATAAAGAGAGAATGAAATTCTATTGATTGGTTTATAAGAGAGAACAAAATTAGTGAGTTCCATCAATTTTTTGTAGTCTCTCTCTCCAAATTAGGAAAGAAAGAGAAGATAAATTGTAATTTATTAATTAGTTACCATTTATAGTCCTAATTATTTGCAATTCATTGTTGTTTGTTTAAGGGTAATTTCGTGCTTTTAAAATAATTAATATTTCTCTCTTTTTTATTTTTCTTAAATTTCTCATATATTAAATAACACATCAAAATGATCAAATCTTCTTTTTGTTCACTTTTTTTTTCTTCTCACTTTCTCTTTGTAATCAATCACCCCTAAGTAAAAAATAAAAAATGAATTTGATTTATTCAAATATAATACATAAATAACATATTATAATTCATTCAAATGAAGTGATATAATAATATATCATCCTTTTTTCTTAATTATATACTAATATATTAGAGAAACTCTCACATTAAAAAATCTAAACTTTCTTAATTAAATTATTAAATTAATGAGATAGCAAAGTACTATTTTTCATTGAGAGAAATACATCTCAACAACCATCTTCATTTTGACAATATGTCATCTACCATCTCAAGCTCCAATAGAGTTGAATAATTTGTACTTTTTTACTCAAATTGAATAAATTATTTAGAATATTGAAAAACGCAATCAAAGTATGGTGAGAAATCCTAATCACTCACCAATGACACATAACAAAGTTAACAGAAAAATTCACAAAAGAATTTATGGAGATGACGAAAATAACTAATGGTAATAAAATTAGGGAGAGCAAAATCGAAAAATAAAATTAAAAGAATAAAGTGAAACCATAAATAAATTAAGAGATCAAATATGTAATTTTGCTTAATTTATTTATATTTTATGTACTGAATTTCTTGAATATCACAAAATATGTTTTCGTGTTTAACGATACAGTTCCCTCTTAAAACAAAATCTTTACTTAATTTATTTAGAGAAAATTTTGAAGCGTGAAAAGTGCCTTTTTATAATATTATTTAAGGAATCAAAAATAATAAATTTGTATAAATAATTGGTGTATTGATTACGGACATTAACTCGTATTTTTAAGACACATTTTCCTTCTATTGACTTCTAAATAATTTCTTTATGATACTCATTACCAAAACATTTTATTGTATTTCTTAACATTTGTATAACAACCTTAAACACTTTGGGTTTGAACAGAAGAGTATATATTTTTGAAAGAGATTTTATTTAAATTTTGGGGTAATTGGGATCCATAAAAAAAGGGTAAGACCCTGGAAACTGCAAAAGCAACAATAAGGCCCACCGGCAGCCCAAACCAGCTAAGTAGAGTATCCAATAACAGAAGAAACAAATCCAAACACCACATCTAAACAAATTTCACATTATTGACCCAAAAAAATTACATTATTTAATTATATGGCCCATCTAATAATGTGTTTATTGACTTTATTCAACTTACTTACGTCCTTGATGTGTGACAAATGAGTTCTATTGAATTAGGGTTAGGATATTGACGGGCAACCCTTATATCAATGATCATTTGTTCAGTTGATAAGAAATTGACACGTACTTTTTTAAGGTGTAGATTCAATTTATACTGTAAACGTTGGAATATCTTTGGTGGTAATTGTGTCAACATTCTTTAAAATTTTAAAGTCTATTTTAACTTTGAATAACTTCTATAATCCAACGCATCTAAATTTTATTATAAAAAAATAATAATAATCATCCATATTATATATATTTATGATCTTGAAATCTATTTGTATTAAGGCCAAATGTAATTTAACAAAATATAGTCAAACACAATTTCTTTTTCCAAAAAACTTCTATTGTATACTGATTCAATTTTTTTATGCGCCTTCTTCGTATATATCTTTTATATTTATCAGGAACTGAGTAGAATTAAATATTTCATTTGAAGATTTGAGCACCTTGAATGTTTAATGTAGAATGCGCATCCACCACACTTGGGCAATTAAATGTTCCTTTAATGATTTATTGAATTAAATTATAACTCTATGTGCATGGAAAAAGTCATTTTGCAAGAGACAATACCCACTTGTTTGATCACTATATATCTTAGGAAGGATTAATCTCCCAATTGAAAAATATTCATGGGTTTTTTAATTTTCTCCTAAAAAATTAAGTATAATATGTCCACTATGACACATGGAATATTGTTTTAATTTGTACCTAGCTATATATTGATATATTATTTTAGTGGGATATTGTATCCTCTTGGCCCTAAGAATAGTCATGAGGACCTAACAAAATAATTTAAGGTGAAATGTCCACATTTTACTTTTCTTGATATAAAAATTATAAGGTAGGTTACTTTGATAAATAAATCACTATTTGAATAATTATAAAAAGTTATTCAAACGATGATTAATAGTATGCATCAAAAATTAAAAGTTTAAAGTTTTTTTCGTTTTAACTAATAAAATTATGTTGAAAAACAAATATTAATGCCTCAAATTTCTACTCAAATTTATTTTTCTTTGTTTTTGTTGAAAATGGACCTACGATGATACTATCTCATTCTAAGAATGATGATGATTGTTATTCGTTAACTTGTATTTTCAAGAGATGACATAAATTGTCATTAATACTTTGAGTGATTTTCAATTGTGGGTTCATAGTAGAATTGAACTTAATTTATGAAACACTCTCCACTGAATAAAGGGATATGATTTTAGAATTAAAGTGCCAATTTATAACTAATGAACGTAATTTAAATCTTTTATTCATACAGTTTATATTGTAATACTCTCATGTCAAATATAAACAAAAATATTATCAAAGAAATTAATCTATATAGTTTAAAATTTGAACTAAATACATCAACTTATTTTAAATTTTAATATTTTTTAATTTATATTTAAAACTAGAAAAATTATATCATCTACTAAAATGCATCCACTACCTTTACACGAGACAACCTTTTCAAATCTCACTTAATTTTTTTTAGGATTGATAAACTTTAAAATACTCTAGTCAAAGGAGACCCACTTGCTTTTAACGGGTAATACGTGGATCATTGCTGGCAAACCTTGGTAAACTATATACTAGCATCTACTACTAATTTACTATAGTTGCGAACGTGTGTCATTAGTGATCACATTCTTCTTAGTCAATTAACGATCTTAGTAAAATGTTTTTCCAATACAATATTCTCAATATATTTTTACTATTAAAAAAATTATTGGAATATAAAATATGTTAATATGTGGATTTAAAATTTGTTGAAATTTCACATTAGAAAGTTCTTATATATTGAGGCCTCTCTTATTATATTATAAAGGGGTACTCTCTTATCTGATGTGCGCTATATTATTTTGTTCTATTTCTCAATTTTCTCTTTTTTCCTTCTTCTGCTCCTTTTAGAGCAGTTTTTGTATCGTAAACCTTCGATCTGTGCACAATTTAGACAATGCTGAAGAGTAACCTAGTCTGTGACTCAAAACAGTAATATCTTCGGTAGAGGAAGTTTATTTTGAATCATGACCTAGTCCGCGACTCAATCCAATAATATCTTCGATAGGTGAAATTAATTTTTCTAAATTCAAAAATATAAAATATAAAATATAGAAGGCGACTTAGCAAAAGAAATATAAAAAGAAAGTGTGAGTCATACTATTTGATTAGGTAGACGTAGAATTTTCTCATTGATAAAAAATGTGTTTATTTGTCCAAAATAAAATGTGTTTTTAAAAGAGTATACTAATGTGAGTGTTAATAACAAATTTGTTTTTTTTATTCAAAAAATAACATTTTTTGTTGTTGGAGTTAATAGTGAATTAAAAGTATTTCATTGTTTAAAAAATGCGAATCTTAAATAATATATAAATAAATGATCCACGTATCTATTATCTTAAGGTTTTAGATAAAAATATTGTGACATAATATCTAATTCTAATTCACTGGAGTTATTGATCTTCACTCAATGTAATGTGATGGTCTTGTGACATGATATCTAATTCTAATTCACTAGAGTTATTGATCTTAACTCAATGTAATGTGATGGTCTCGAAACTCCGTCTGTGACCCAAGATTTTCTTGGTCAATTTTATTTTGGCGCCCAAATTGCTAGGGGCCACAGGACCTTGAACATGTCGTTTTTGGTACTTTGAAATGTCACAATTTTGTTTGGTGTTTCATTATTATTATCTTGGGCAGGGGAAAAGAAAAAGAAGAGGCCAGGGCTTTTGCTCTTCAATCAAAATTGTCATTATATGTATATATGACTTCATTCGCTTATTCAACATTATTAAATATTTGGACTGTTTTGTTATTCATGCCCGAGAGGACTAACTTCAAGTATGATTTAACACTTAATAGAAGGGACATGACATTCACACAATTTCATGGGGTCATTTTTATTTTAGCAAGTCACATATATATATATATATATATATATATGATAATGTTGGGTATGAATCGTTATTGCTCATAATTGGGCTGGTCACACGGATATAAATATAAATACAATTGATCAAACACTGTGAGTTCTCTAATTGCATTTTCTCTTATCTTTAATCTTTTGAATGTGAATTGTTGGCCTAACAATGATACATTTATATTAAATTTAAATTAACTATTGACCAAAATTTAAGATGAAAAAATATGCCTCTAGAAGGAAAAGAAATTATGTCTCCAATGTGTGCTCGCATTATTTTGTAGTAGTGTTTATCGGTTCAGGAATCGTATGTGTGAAGCCATTAACTCCACTTTGTTAATAAGGATATTCCATGGTATCGAAAATATCTGATTTTGTATGAAAGAAACCTCGTTCATAAAACTGTTTTGATGATCTTGTATAGATGAAGCCTCATTCTCCTATTTCCTTGCTCACTTATCTTACTTTTCCAAAGTTAAGGACAAAGGATCTTTGAATTTTGAATTAATGAGATACTTCTATAAAAGCACGTGAAATATACGTTTCTTATGGACCTACTAATTAATAAACCTTTACTCTAGTTCAACTTTGTGATAAATGTTAATTAACTAACATTTTTTTGACTAATGTTAATTAACTAACATGAAAGGTGAATTCCTTAGTGAATGAAAAAACAAAAGCAAATTCTAACAGTTACATCTTATCTCTTCTTTTTATGATAATAACATAACATGATTTAGTCATATATATGTGAATGAGATTTTTTCACCAAGGTTTCAATCCTACTCACTCAGATAGATACGAACGACACACTCAATGAACACATCATACTACTAATATATAACCGGTATATATCTTTATTTATGTTTTAGACATAAGTATTTAAATTTAAATATCAAAATGAGTTTTAAAAAAATTAAACATAAAAAATAAAAAATGCACTACAAGAAAATCGTATATATTATCATAAATAATATATATTTAAAATACCGTTAACAATAAAAAAATTACCATCGGATATGAGCCCATTGATTTTTCTTCCTTGATATTTTCCAACGGCTAAAAATAAATGTTAAGTGGTGTTATTGATGGTTTAACTGTCTACAAAACTAGAAAGGGTTTACAAAAATGTCTCTTATATTGGAAACGACTTAGGATCAAGTTCTTTGAGTGGCGCTCTAGCTCTCATCAGGACCAAGTCTCCAACAGATACTAATAAAGATAAACATCACATCGCAACGAATCACAAGGCTTCAATTGTATCACAACTCGAAACCTAAAACTACTACGAATAAGGGGTTATCCATCTAGATATACTCACTCAATTCATTCTTCACTTTCTTTGTCATCCGCTTTACTTTGACATTAGAGTGTTTTTGCATGTATACATTTTTCGCACTGGGGCTTTAATCAGAAGAGGAAGGAGTGAAGAAGAATAAGGAAGATTTATCACCACTAAGGAGATCAACTTTGTGTTCCCGAATTGGTATATTGATGTCCATTGTCGGACCTCAGTAAAACTAACTCGGGACTCGAGAGTCCGATGGAATGGTGGTCACCAAGAGCAATTTGCTCATCCTTGGACCATCTCCTGAAGAACCAAATTAATTTCCAGATTCACAACTCTAACATCCAAAATAAATGCTCAAAACTCCAAAATAAATACTCAATAAAAACGACATTTGAGCATATAGACCAGAAGCTAAACGAGATCGGGAGTTATCTCTTGACTCAAAATTAGGTCACACAGTTAAAGATAAAAGAAGATAAAGAAGAAAGCAATGAAGACACGATTGGATGAGATCTCAGCATGAGATCCCCTTGATAGACTGTGCTAATTGATGTCACTCCTACCCACATTAGAAATTGTTGAAGAGTCGATACCAAAGAAGTTCCAACCACCTAGATCGAACAATATGACAATTTATAAGCGCGATCCACAAGAGCTTCTCACCTCATTTAACGCCTAACTTTTATTGTGTGAAGCGTATGACGCATTCAAATGCAAAGTATTTCCCTGCACCTTGAAAAAAAAAGCATTATTTTGGTTTTCAAAACTCCCCTGAAGATCGTTAAAGTCATGGTCACAACTAGCATAAATGTTTGTATCTCGATTCACTACTAGTATGATGTGATACGTTAAAATTATGATGTGACACACTAAATGGTCATATATTATTCTGCGTAGACCCCACGTACTGGAGATGGTTTTTTGTAGATAGAATGATAAAAAAAATTCACACACAATTGCGGTGTATCGGATTCGAACTCAAAACATAGTATTCAGTCTAACAATATCAATATTTGTTAGTTGAGCTATGTCTTACGAATACATATCAGAGACTAAATTACATATAAATAAATGGTGAGACTGTTCGGTAATAATTCAACTAGTTGAATCAAATGACTAATAAATAAAGGATCATGCTAACAAGTACCCTAAGCAACCAAAAAAGAAAATAAAAAACAAATTTTGAGAGAAGGATATCACTTATTATAATTTTAAGGTATGAATTACACAACTTCCAATATTTTTTTTCTTTATTTAGATTCTTAACAAGTATTCTTCTCAATGACAGATGTTAACATTTCTCATAACGAAATGATGGAAAATATTTGACTAAATGTGAAAAAGAAAATTATTATTAGATTATAGATGTAAATTTTGGCTGATCAATTTAATATTTTTTGGATACTAAAAGAATTTCGAAGTTTAGCAATTCATAAAATCCAGGGACCCATTTGCAATTGCACAGTGAGTTATTTAAAAATTATTGTCCGATGAGAAGCCAACTGTCTGAACCTACGAAACAGTTTTAATTTTATTTTAGGATGAATGGTCCCTACATCACACTACTCATATGATACCGATGGCTGCGCTTTACGGTAGCATATCACCAATAATTGCCGTTGCCCTACCCCACCCAATTGTTTGGCCCACCATGCCATTTCATTAATATTAATGGTAAGATCATTAATAATGATTTTGACGAATCTATTATTATGGTAAGCTCCTTAATCAAGAGCATGATGACATCACTATGCTCTCATCAGACGGTTAAGATGTGGTCATTCAACGGCCAATTTTGTATGATAGCGTGCAATAGGGTATAGTTACATTACATGCTCCCATATGCTACTTTGCAACTAACTATTAATTCTACCATTATATTCTATCTATGCCGTTATATATATCGTCATCTTTTGGTGTTTGTGAGGACTATAGGCAATGCTTTGGTTTTTGCTTTTGCGGTTGAGTTTCGTTGCACAAAAGTCAAACGGTTTTAAGAGCAAGTTATGAAGAGTTTCTTAAGCCTTCCATTCCAATCCAAACTACCCTCAAATTAATCCCTTTATTTCGTTACTTTTTTTTTTTATTACATAAACAAATATAATAATCAAGAAAGCATGCTCAAAGTATGGAAAGGGTCCACACGTTTTGATTATTTTATTTGTTCCAATTTTGGTTATTTTAATGGACTTTCATTCCCAATTATACACTAGCAAATAAAAATTTATTAATACATTTCACGAAATTTAAATATATTTTCTTAAGTATTTTCCTTATAGTTTTTAATTTAATCAATTATAATTTTATTAAATTTATAATTTTTTAAAAATTTATTATAACTATGCAATATATTATTATATTAAAAATCATACCTAAAGAAATAAGGTTAAGATTTTTGGTATTAATTGGAATAGCCAATGAGTAATATAAAGTATGCTTAGCGGAATTTATTCCGTATAAAGTGGTGGGTTTTGAATATTGTCTCGCAAAATTAGGAGGGCATGTGGCTGAGCCATATAGCCACTCGGTAGAGAGCGCGTATACATTTTAATACTTGCACTTCACTACCCTTCTTTGCTTCGATTTGGACAGGTTTAATCTAATTGGATTTGATTAATATCCTCAACATGTTTAATCAAATCAAATCCTAACTAATGACTTTCCAGCTCATCTATATTCATATCAGATATCGTTAACACGTGTCACATTCCCATAAATTTAAACAAATTGATTAAGAAAATAAAGAGTCTTGCTAATATGTTTGTATTTACTGTATAGGTTAAATAATAGAAAAAAAATAAAAATAAAAATATGTGTTAAAAATAAGAATTTTATATTTTTAAGAAATTGAAAGCATTGTTTTTAATATATTATTTTTATATTTAGTTTTTTATATGTATTCTTAATTCTTAAGATACTTTTTAGTGTTAGAGGGAAAAAATTGAGTTTCTCCAATACTAGTATTAAGTTTTCCTTACTATGTATGAATAATTAAAGCAATTTCATCGGTCAATATTGTCAATATTGGGAAATAATTTTAAAATTGTATACATTTTATAAATACTAACTTAATAAAAAATAGTTTAATTGATATACATTGTTACTTCGAAATATTTTACATTGTAGATAAATCATAATCACTTATATATACCAGTAATTTTAAAAATAATTATAATTAAATCAAATGTTTTCAATGATACGAAGTAATGATTGATTGACGGTACACATACTATATAGTTAAATCCTTAAAAATGTATGACTACGGATAGAAATAAGTCTGACTAGCAGATAGGAGCTTACAGCTTAGCCTAGTAGCCTATGTCATGTCCAGATCATGTTAGACTTTTCTTTTAAACAGATAAGATCAATGTTTCTAAAAGAAATCTATCTAGTTAAAAAGGTTATACAATAGAATTATACAATATAATTAAAGTAGCATGTCATATAAAACCATATTCTTCAAAATGTCGTATTAAATATCAAAATAGAATTTAATTTCATTGACATATTAACTTGTTAGCCTATTTAAAGACATGTCTCATTACTTATTCAAACATGTTAAAATAAAATAGATTTTTAAAAATATTGTGCTTGGTTTGAATTTAGTATAGACTAAGTCATAGGCCATTATCAAATAAACTGCTCTATTTTTAGCCATTATCGAATAAACTGCTCTATTTTTATTCCTAGGTAAAATTCATGTAAATCTCACTATTTTAAAACCGATTCTCGTATAAATTAATGAGACACACATGAATTTTATGGAAAAAATGTTGGTGAATATTAGAAAGAAATTGATATTGTGATACTGTAAATGTTGCAAACATTATTCTATCTATAAAAAAGAGATATAAATATTACTTCATTTGTTCCTTTATAATTATTGCATTTGCGATAAATAAATAAAATTCATATTTACTTGTCTTTTTCAAAGTTCAAGCATAACATTAATTATTATTTTATCAATAATATTTCTTGTTATTTATCATAGCATGAGAAATATTTGAAATAAAATCATAAATTATTAACAGTATTTTAGGAAAAACAAAAATGTTACTCCCTCCATTTTACTATGTCTATTTCTTTTTAATTGTCATTTTTAAATTATTTACACATACGAAGGAAATTAATAACTTTGTTACTTTCCATAAAATTATTTGTCTTTTATCTAATATATCTTTAACCATTTATTATTTCATTTAATCTTGTCTATCTCTTCAATACTAAATAGTTAAAGATAATTTTGACAAATCAATAATTAATACTACTTTGAACTTTGCAAATAACAAATACAAAGGAACGAAAAAAATTCTAAAAATGCGACACTTAAAAAAGCACACAAAGAGTATAATACCTATTTGTAAAATTAAATTTGTCTCAAAATAATTGAGACATGAACAAGATTGGTTCAAAGGAGACATGAACCCAAATCTGATGAATGAATGATGATCGTGTGATTAACAGTTTAGTGATGGAATACTACATATGTTCATACACCTTTACTTCTTTAAATTTAGTTCAATTTATGTTTAGGTCTTTTAGGTTTTTCTTTTTGATATGGTCATTTAAATTACATCTGTTTGCAGCTTTAGCATTTACGACACAATAAATTATGTATGCAGTCTTTTAAATTTGAAATTTTTTTGGAACTATAGACGTAAAACTTAATATCTAATCGAAATATCGCAACAATTTGATTGTCCAAGCTAGCTACTCTGCATGTGAAGGAAGTTAAAGATATTGATTATTTGGATAGACTTTTATTACCTTGTTTATACATTTGTTTAAATTATTGTAGAGAAAATAAAAAATATATATATAACATTTATAAGATTTGATGAATGTTTTAGGAATGATAAGTATCCGAGACATATTATTGCAGCATTTGGTAAAGTTTGAAATGATCATAAGTTTTCAATTGAACTAATTGTTGTTAAAATTGAGATAAATGACTAAGGCGGAAAATGAGTTAAACTTAAATAACTATAGATGTAATTTTGCCTAAATTTTATGTGTAGATTTTTATAAAATAACTATTGTATTTAAATGTTAATAAAAAAAAGTATTTGAATATACCATAAATATAAGTCTCTATTGAATATTTCACTCTTTTGTATTCATTCAGTTTCATTTTAATTGTCTCATTTGTCATCTTTTCTTTGTCTGAAATTATTTTTCATTTTATAATATCAATACAATATTAATTAGTATTTTCATCAATAAGAGTATTTGAGTAAATGAACGCATTTTTATCGTTAAAATCATTAAAACTAACAATTTTTTTAAGAATAACGCACAACTCATATCAGATAATTAAAATGAAGCGGAGAATAATAATATCATTTGATGTATCCATTTTGTATAGAAATATGACTAAATTGTCTTGTAACATCCCGCTTTTTCGAAACATTAACTAACGAAATTCTAAACGTAAAGATACAAATTCGTTTTTTTTATAAGATTATCTTAAATACTCATTAATTTAAAACAATTAATAACTTTTTAAATTGTATTTTCAAAAATAATGAACCAGAGTATTCGCAATTACAAAAAGTAAATTTAATACATTAAACAAAAGAAACTCCCAAAGTCAAAACTCTTGAGGTTTTACTATTCAAAAATAAATTCTAGTTGGTCATAACTTTATACGCTAGTGGAAAACTCTCCCAACAAGTCTAACAACAATAAAAAAAAGTATCTTGGAGCCTCAAACTACATGCTATTGTGTTTTCTCTCATTTCTCCTACTAGGTTGGCCGCAACATTATTCGCTCAAGTAACACTATATGTGAAGTTATGTCAAATGTAAGCGTCATCTCCAAATAACAAACACAGAGCAAATAAACAGTTAAAATCACAAAGCACCAAAGATACAAATCAACCAAAATGCACAAATCATATTTGTTATACTATATGTCAATGCATGATTCCGAAATATCACCATCCTGTAGAGCAAAGAGTCCCACCATTGGACAATGTCCCACCATTGGACAATGTCCCATCGTTGGACTTGTCCCACTGTTGGACAAATGCTCTTTAGAGTTTCATGTTCATTACCCCACCGTTCAGTATTTTTCTGAATCACGTTGTCTTTCCAAGGAACTGTCGTCACGTACTCGTGACTAGATCCAAGCCACCAATGCATGCATGAATGCCATAACTTTAGTTAATAACAAAATAGACCACTCAACCTTGTCATAAACAACCTAGTTTAGACACAAAGTCATCTTGAATAAACACCCGTTACCAATCAAAATACGCAAATTACTTAATCTCATAATATCACTCATAAACATGTAATTCAAATAACACACATATTTGAACATAACACACAAACAAAACCAATGCATTTATATCACATATAATTTAAGTAGAAAAGCGAATGAAGTGATCCCCTTACTGTTACCAAAGTTGTCTCTAGAATTATGCGTCACAAACTTTTGTTCAACTCGGTTCACACCTTCAAATAAGTAATAATTAACTTAGTATTTAATTGTCTTTCAACTACTAACTCCTATTCCGAGTGTGAATGAAATGTGTCGGTTTTTTTTTCTCCCTATCATTAGAGTTGGGGAACATGTAGTTTTCAATCTAAGCCAAACTCTAAATATTCACTCCCCAAATTAATGTAATTTTATTTTTAATGTTTGTTCCCAATTCATGCTTCTTTCTTTTCCTATCATTATTGTTATTATTATAAGCATTTTTTTCAAATACTTAACAAAAATATTTAGTCAAATTAAATAAATCATGTCATACACACATATACTTTTCAAAAATAATAATTGAACAAAAAATAAAATAATAACAAACACGTTATAAATTATTGAGAAAATAAAAAATATATTTCACACGAGAAAAATGAGAGTCTTACATCTTATGTATATAAAGTATTCAATATACACATTTCAAATTTCAAGAAAAATTAGTAGTATTAATTAGGATTATGTTTGAAAAAATAAATAAGTGTACTAACTATGTTCACATATATATAGCACCATATTGAATAAATGACATGAATTAAGAAATTTGTTGTAGTATTAAATTTGTTATCAATTTAAATTGTTTATAAGTTACCATTGGAGAGAGAGAATAAATTTATGGTTTAATTATAGTACTCTTTTTTATATCAAATATAAGTAAAAGTTGATCAAAGAAATGTGATGCATTTTGTTCAAATTTTAAATAAAATACATCAATTTTATAAATAATTTTTGGTTATATTTGAAAGGGATATATTATTTATTATAAAAATTGTGTATCATAATTAATGATAATTTTTAACAAAGAAATAATAAATATTAATTGAAAAATTGTAAGAAAAGTTATAAAATATATTTCATGTAGGTTACCAATAAACATTTATTTTAATTTCTTGAATTTTTTGTTGAGCTGTGTGCTACCAGTAGTAGTCGGATTATCCGGCTGACTCTGCATAAACAAAGCCAATAGCGCAACTTCCTATGTAGCTGCCGTAAAACGATTGATGTTGAATAGCACAAACAAAGAGGAGAGGTGGTAGTCTTGGATTTCAAACACTATCCTTAACCCAAACAACCTTGATTTCAATGTCGGCGCCGGAATCTTTCACTTTTCACCCTTGGATTTCGTTATTTCACGCGTTTTTTTTTTTTCTTTTCATTTTCACTCTTTCCTTCGTAGTACTCTAATTTACTCCATATGTTTCTATTTAACTTTTTTTTTTTTTTTTGACAAATTATAAATTTTTGTGATAATAATGATCTTATATAATTTAAAGTCTTCGAATTAAATTTGAAGAAGATTCTTAATATTAGTATTTATTAATTGAACTAAAATTTAAAGATTTTTCTCTTTTATTATATTTGTCGTAAAAAATGTTAATAAATATTTAAATATAAAAGTAATATATCAAAAAGTGTATTAGAAATAATTAACCACATGACTTTAAAAAATAATTAAAAATAAATATTTTTTATTTTCTATAATTTTAATTATTATTTTTAATTATGTATATTATATACTTCTAAAATATTCATTCTATATTGCTTTATAATAGTAAAAAATGCATCAATAATTTAATAAATTAATTAATTTTTTTTGATGGAATGTTACTTTTTTTCCCTTCTATTTACTCAATTCAGAATTAAATATAAACAAAGTTGATATTAGAAAAATTAATATAGTATATATAATTAAAAACTAAGATATGATACATCAATTTTTTAAATATTTTTTTTTATTTCATTTTATAATAACATTATATTTATTACAAAAAAATTAAATCACATTCACCTTAAAACAAATAAAGAAGTTATTTCAACAATTAAACTTACACAAAATTGTCACCAATATCAGGAAACTGATTACGAATTAACCCATTAATCAACGAAGACAACTTTTACCAGGCCAGTAATCATGTTGACCTTTCGATTAGCAATATAATCAACTTAATATCCTCTGAAAGTGAGGCATTTATGAGTCTCCATCTCTTTTCATATGGATATCTTAGTATACTTAGTGGTAATAATGTGTTAGGTATCGGTAGTTCGATAGACGTGGGACACTCCATTAAATTTAAAGATATAAAACAAATTTTAAGAATTAATTTTTCTATAAAAATAATTTTTTTTAAAAATATAAAATAATATAATAAAAATCATGAATCTTACAAAAAATAATTTTTAATATAGATATTATTTATGATTTTTAAAACATGCAATAAAATTGTTTTTAATTATTTATTAAAATCATTTTAATGTATATCTTTTAAATCGTAAAAAACATAAAAGGGTGGCATCGATTTTAACAAGTCTTTTAGTATATACATTCATCAATCAAATGATCGATAACCTCTTAAACATGCTAATAGAGTATATACTTTCAAAAAATAATAATAAGTTGAAAAAAAACCTTTCAAAAACTATATATACTTGTGATACCGAGTTTATTTCTACCCTAAATAGGTGCTTTCGGGCTTAATGTAGTGTGGTAGACTTACTAAAATAGTAATTTATTGGCATATGATATTTATTTTGCCACATATATGATATCCCAATTGATCATTTTATCTTATTGCAAAATTGGTATAGAAATTTCAAGGAAGTTGCAGATATATTGTCAATTTGAGCCCTATATTTGTTTAATTAGTGGCTAGTCCATCCTATTCACATTCACATGACATGTGGTGAGATTAAATATTTATCAATGATATTGACTTATATTGCTTTCTCCCTAACCAACAAAATCAGCTATCGGTGCTCTACAATTATAAAAAGCATATACTTAATTTAACTTTAAGAGAAAGACAGATTCATTCATTCTTTCAGATATATTATTTTAACCATCAAATTTTAATGCTACTTTAAGTCTAGTTGTGATATCAAATGGGCACATAATATTTATATCCCCTTTTTAAAATCAAATTAGAAATGATTCGAGGATTTACCTTCTTTTGACACATGTATATACGATCTTCTTTGGTAAGTTATTTTCAAGATATATTCATATAGGGATACAGTTGTTATTATTATTATTTTTTTTTAAAAAAAAACAATTAATGTAGAATGCAATCAATTAAAATATTAAAAAAATATTTTTAAATTTTAGTTCAATTGATAAAATATTGATATTGTTATGTTGAATGTCTTGTTTCAGATTTAAATCCAAAACTTCACAGTTTTGTGTCAGTTTATAATAATGTTTTACCATCCCATTTACGGACTTAAAAATAGAAATTAAACTAGATCTTTTATATTTTATTTATAATTTTTATTTAACTATTTTCTAAATTATGTTAAAAAGTTAATTGATATTTTCAAATCATAGTTATTTTTCGGAAATATCTATAGCAATGATACTTCATAAAAAATTAATGTGGTATTATTATGTGAGTGTGTGTTTTTAAAATAATTCGTAAACTACTACATCATTTTTAAGTTAATTAATTAAATTAACTTAATATTTTAACAATGTGGTGTCAAACTAGTACATCAAAAATATATAAATTAGGATTAATTGATATGATGGGGTCAAACTTAATATTCTAACACATTTGATAACTTTTAGCTGTATATCAACATTATAAAATTCATCATTGGATTAAAAGTTACAACTATATAAATTATGTCTATAAAATTTTAACATTAATCTAAAATCAACTGATTTACTAATGAGATACATCAACATTAACTCATACGATAAAAATTCATAAGATACTAATTTAGAAGTATTAAAGGATTTAAGATTAATATAAAATTATATAACTATATGTGATAATAAATTTAAAACGATAAATTTCATAATATGAATATAGGATAAATAATTATCAAAAGTGGTCATAATATTTAGTTTATTAATTAAGTTTGACATAGTCTCAGAAGATGCTAACCCATATGTATAATTTCATAATTTCATTTCGTTATATCATTCTTAAGAGATAATTTGATTATTATAATCGATACTACAAGGACTAAGGAGTACCAAAAAAGTCTTTGGACAAGTAGATTGGTTTGATATATAAATATATAATATATTCAATCATATTTTACTATAGTCTATTACAAATGTAAAAATTATACTGTTTTTAAAATTGTTACATACATATTAAATAATAAAATATGATTAAATATTAACCTAGTGTGACATAATCAGAAGATTTTGGATTCTTTAATTATATATTATTATAAAAAAAAATAACTTAAACCTTTGTCACTATTATAAACAAGAGACAATTAATTTTGAATTATTTAATGTAATTATTCTTAATATACTATTTATTTACTTCAAATATTTAAGTTAATAGTTGAGTGTTGGACACTAAAAAAAGATAATTAATAATTTTAATTTGTGTTTTATCTGAAATCTAGAAAATTAATTGCACTTAACTACATTTTTTAATTAATATCTATGAAATTGGTTTTTTTTTTCATCTTATAATAATAATCAGAAGATGTATTTTAGTTGAAAATTCAGTCCCTAACTAGTACGTCTAAAAAACATATATTGAAAAATGTCCAACTCTTTTTGTGAATCTCAATTAGCTTGAGAGTTTAATTTTTGCAATTGCATGCTTGAATACCTTGGTTTAAAACAAAAATGATTAAATGATCACACTTTAAAAAGTTTTTACGCTTTCAATAAATAGTGTGGAACAAACGGCATATGATTGCAAGCTTAAAATGGGATAATATTAGTAAAAAGCTCTTGGGGAAGATTAACAATATCCTTTATTATTACCATATATAATCTATGTGTGTGAAAGCCTCTGGATTCTCCCCAACACGCATTTCTTTTCTATCTCCATTTGTGCTAAAATCATATCCCATAAATTCCATTATAAATAAGTTATATTAAAAATATTCGAAGGCATATATTAGATATCGCTCTATATTAGAAGCATGATTTTTCAATGAGTTCTTTTTTGTTTTTGACTAAAATGAGGTTAGGAAGCAAAAATTTATATATTTATATTTTATATTTTATACTAATTTATATGATATGAAGCAGCTGAGCCAAGCTAGCCACCAACTGAAACAACCACCACCAACCTAAAGTTGCTGATTGTAAAAAAAATCAAATTCAACTATATGACTCCAGTAGTAATAGTAGCAAAATTAAATTAGCAACTTCAACTATCAATAACACACATTAATTAGTATTATAGCTAGCTAGTGACTAGAAGAAAAAAAAAACCCAGAGAAGATTAACACGAATTCATTCATTTTATTTTATTTTCTTCTTTCCACTTTTCAACTTATTTGAATAGATACCCTTTTGAAAGAGGTGGTGGTGAATGGATATCATGAGAGAAACATGCGATGAAAAAAATGTGAAAATGTTAGGTTGAAGCTATAGTATAGTAGCGGATAAAGTTGTTATACATTAATTTATTTTTAATATAAGAAAAAAAAAAAGTAGGGGGTGGAGCCTATAGAAAAGTGGGGTCCACAAGCTTTGAAAGCTACTTTTTTTTACCATTTCTTTTCTCATCATCTTCGTTTTCAAAGGGGTAGATATAGCCAAGAAACCACCCATATAAATCATACGTCATAAACCAATCAAATACACGTATATCAAAACAAAAATAATAAAATATTTGAAATAAAATAATATTTTATACCGTTTAAACGAGATAATTCATGTCTCTTTTAACTTAATTGCAGTTCAAGTTTTCAAATCCAGCCACAAAAATCAAATAACACTAAAACATTTAATCAAAATTTTATTAAACTTAAACTATTAGTCTTCACAGTTACGCGAGAAATATCAAGTTTATAAAAAACAAAAAACAAAAATAGAATAAAAAATAATTTTAAGCTTATTTCATAAGTTGCCTTGCACACCACGGATCTTACAGCGTGTATATGTGTGAACAGTGTCCAAACGCGCTTCTATATAAACTCATCATCTTCTATTGATTCTACTTTCTTAAAACTCTTGTTGAAATTCTTGTTATTTCTTCTTTCATCACTGAATCAATCCCTTTCTCTGTTTTGTTTGTTGTTAGATTTTGATCTTGAAAAAAAGACATAATTAATTTAATGGAAGAACCAATTGTTGTTAATAAAGGTGAAGATCAAGCTCTTGATTTGCCACCAGGGTTCAGATTCCATCCAACTGATGATGAGATAATAGTTTGTTATCTAACTGAGAAAGTTAAGAATAGCAAATTCAGTGCAACTGCTATTGGTGAAGCTGATTTAAACAAGTGTGAGCCTTGGGATTTACCAAGTAAGTTTTATAAATTTAATTAATTGTTTTTTGTTGAGATGATAATTGTTTTTGAAATATAATAATGAAATAAAATAATTGATGATGTAGAGAAAGCAAAGATGGGAGAGAAAGCAAAGATGGGAGAGAAAGAATGGTACTTTTTTTGTCAGAAAGATAGAAAGTATCCAACAGGGATGAGAACAAATAGAGCAACAGATTCAGGATACTGGAAAGCAACAGGGAAAGACAAAGAGATTTACAAAGGAAAAGGAAACCTTGTTGGAATGAAGAAAACTCTTGTGTTCTATAGAGGTAGAGCTCCAAAAGGGGAAAAGACTAATTGGGTTATGCATGAATTCAGATTGGAAGGAAAATTTGCAAATTATCATCTCCCTAAAGCAGCTAAGGTAATCTTTTTTTTAATCTTGACTTTTAGGATTTAGAGATTGGAATTTAATTATCATTATTACCTTTTTACTACTTTTTAGAAAAGTGACTACTTTTTTTGTGTGTGTTAGTTTGAGAGTTTCTTTCATATAGTTCCTTCTTAATGATTTATAACAATTTTCAAGAATCCTAAAGTTTTATTTATTTTTTATTTATTGTAGGATGAATGGGTTGTGTCAAGGGTTTTTCACAAGAACACAGATGTTAAAAAGACACAAGTGATGAATTCTATTAATGATGATGTTCTAGATTATTCTTCACTTCCACCTCTAATGGATCCATCTTACACAAGTGATGAATTCAAAGGAATCACTAATCAAATTTCATCATCTAAATCACAATCAGACGGCTATTATCTTCCAAGCTTTTCAATCAACAATCACAACCAACTTGTCATCAAGCCAGAAGATCATAACCATAGAAACTATGATCAAACTCAAACCATCATGAACTACACTTCCAATATTTCCAATTCCATTCAATCAAATCTCAACAACCCAATTGGAAACACACTCTCACAACCACAAATCCGAATCCAAAATCAAAACTTGAACTACTTTGTTTATCAACAAAATAGGATGCAAAGTTCCATGCCTACAAATGTTAATTCTATCTCAAGTTTTGGAAACAACCATGATCAAGCTTTTCTAAGACCATTTGGAGCTAAGAATAATAGTGAGTGCAAAATGGAACAATTCTCTTCAAATCAATCACAAGATACAGGTCTTAGCAATGACACGTCATCCGCGGTATCCAAACAAGACATGGGAAGAAATAGGGCATTGTATGAAGATCTTGAAGGTCCATCTTCATCAGTTGCACCTCTCTCTGATTTGGAATGCTTGTGGGACTATTGAAGTTGAAGAATTAATCTTGATGATGATGATGATGATGAGAGGAATTGAAGATATATAAGCTTGTTTGTGATCCATGGTTTTTTTATCTTGGGATCAAAAGCATTCATAGATAGTAGTTGCATACTATATATATGTTTTCTTGGTTTTTATTATAAACTGATTTATTTATATTCATATTATAAACATGATACATTATTAGGAATATCATAGGAAAGTTCTTGGATATACATATACTCATGTATAGATTTATGATATCCAAGACTTTTCAGTGTTAATTAGTTTATTATTATTCATAGATTATATCGAGAGATGAAGGACTTGAAAATTCATGTACATCTATATTCTTTTGTTATATTGGTGGGTTTGTTTTATTCATTTCTTTGGATCTTTTGTTTTTATTTTTTTGCTGTATTTTCTTTGTTACAATTAAATCTTGTTGAATCCCTCATCGTACTTGTTTGTTTTTTATAGAAACAAGTGGGCAACTCTCATATAGTAAGTGGAAAAAAGAGTGATATCATAGATTCTAACTCGCACTTTAAAATATTAAAAGTCCCTGTAATTTTTTACTATTCGATATAAGACAAAATTTATGAAACTGTTTATATATTTAATGTTATTAAGAGACTTTGACATCATATTTTAATTTAAAAACTTAATTTTATATATATATTTCAAATAAAATTAACTTGATTTTTAAATTTTCAACCGCATATTTTAAGCGATTATTTAATATAGTCTTGGTCCAAAGATAGACCTCTCTATTTTTCATAAATTTTAATTAAATATTTTCTATATTATCTATTTTTTACTTAAAAAAAAGAGAGAGAAAAGGCTCACCATTTGACATATTTTGACCCTATTTACCTTAGTTTAAGTGTGAAATTATTTGCTGGCGAATATATGTATATCTTTGTGACAACCCATCAAGAGTGTGGAGCATTAATTCCCAAGGAAATAGTGCATTGTTTTTTTCCTTTTTTCAACTTGGAATTTAAAGCTTTGGTTACCTAGCTAGTGCCTCCCAGCATGGCACGGCTATTGCTTCCTTTGAAAATTTCATGTACACCACGAGACACAATATGCTTCTTTGGTGACTATAATTTCGGTATATATATTTCTGGTACACACATTCAGACATTAATTTCTCGATGGCAAAATTCTTTCTAAAATTTATTTAGGCAAAATCAATGGATTGTATTAGTTTTAAGTGTTTGATCTCTGAATCTCGTGATTAGTACTCTTTGGATGTCTCTCAACTTACTAATCGAGTTCATGTTTGGAACTTTTAAAAGTATTAAACATATCGATGTTTTTTCACAGTTTAAATTTAAATTTAAGATCAATGTAAAGTACTCTAAAGTTATATTAAGTGTATATTTGGTTCTATTTTTGAAAGAATCAAAATTAACTCTAGAGATATAAAATTAGTTTTTGACATATATATTTAGTTATCTTTAAGTAAAATTGATTTTGTCTTTAAAATTGATTTTAATTTAAAATTAAAATTTGTAGTAATTTTTGTCTCGAAAATAGATTTTTAGCTTTAAATCTTTTATTCAACTCGTGTTAATTTACATGAATACAAATACAAATCATTTTTTTAGTCTTAGAAAAAATGGTAAATTTCATCATAATTAACTCATACAACTATAAGGTTTCGGGTTCGAATTTGAAACAAGACCTAACAATATCGACACTTCAATTGAGTCAAGACTTTAAGAACAATATAAATTATTTTAATTTAACTTTCTTTTAGCAAAAATCAATTTTACAAATTTAACTTTTGTCATAACCAAACCAAATACACTAAAAATAAATTTATGTGAAAGTCATTGATTGTTATATACTCCTTCTTGAACCAAAATTGCTTATATTTAAATATTTTAATGACAAATATTAATTGTTAATTATGATTTTTTTTATTAGTTGAATATATTGCCTCCTTGTCACTCTAATCATTATATCCCTCATATTAACCACAAAAAGCCACCTTATATCACTCCATTTTTCTAGCACAATTTTGTTTTTGGGTTAGATTTCTTATCACAAAATTTAATTGATGGATTTGTAAATGTAAATTTATTAAATAAATAAAAAAACACAATATTAGGCCTTATTAAGATCACAACTTCAACTCTACATTCACATGGTTACGAATACATTGAACCGAAATTTATATATTGGTACTATAATGAAAGTTAACTAGGTTGGAGAATGAAAGAAAGGGGAGTATATAATAATAAATAAAATTAAAAAAATAGAATATTTGATTAAAGCTAATTAAATTATGAGTAGGCAGTGATTAATCAAGTTGATGTTGCATGTGAACAATCTCCTGAACCTGCGCAAAGATGCCTGTGGTGAGAGCATTTTGCAGAATATAAAAGGACATAAACCAGATTCTAATAATAATAATAATAATTACACACTGTTTCTTTTGACAACAAAAACAACAGGTTTTTTCTTGATTGAATCTTTGGTTCAAAGGAACCTCGTCATCCCTATTCACATATATGTCATTCTCTTCTGAACCTGTTTTCTCACATTTTTCGTACTTAATTATATTATACCCATCATGTGATTTGGGCGCATTTACTACTATGTACCTTCCTCAAGCTATACTATGTACTCTATTTCTGTGTTCCACTTTGAATATAAGAAGAAAAAAAAACTATCTTAGACTAATTAAAAATAGAAATTAATTGTCATGTAAATACAAGTTAGATAGTAAAAAGTTATGGAACTAATCTTATTGAGTTTTTTAACAAAAAAAATATAATTGTAGTTTCTAAAGTATTCTTAGAAAATTATTTTAATAAAAAAAGATAATTAAAATATTCTTTAAGAATTGTCTTTTACAAATAATATTATTAAGTATGATAGAATTAATTGATATTTACTTATATTTAAAGTTATCAAATATTATTTAAATTGTGGTCTGTAACTGTAATTTTGACTGCAATATAACAAATTTAGAATTTTATACAATGATATCACAATTACAATAGTCGCAACAATCATATTTATATATATTTTATTTATCACAATATATATAAAAGTTTCTAGTGTATCTGTTTCATTGCAATTGTCACCACCAGAATTTAAATAAGTATTGATGATTTATATCTTGTACTTTTGTTTCATTATGACATTTTGCCCATTTCTTTCTATGCTAGGCATGGAAAGTATGGTGAAAAAAATAGCGTGGAAATTGAGTGCACTCTACATAGATTATCTTATCTTAATCAAACTGTTCACATATTTTAAATTCATTTTGTCAGGTCAAAATTCAAATTGTTTGATCAATATCCACCGTTCAAATTTCATGACCATGTAAATTGCAAATATTTATGATAGACTTTGTATACTTTAAGCACGTATCATTATTTTAGCTCTTAAAATTGTAAGCATATATCAATTAAAGACTTCAAATTTACGAAATATCAATTTATTTCTTAAATTATTTAATATTTATCAAAATCTACCTTAACTTTTTCACTGGGGAAAAATAATCTTTAAAATAATTAATAAAGAATAATATTTTAACTTATTTAAATATTATTTAAAAAGTTTGAAGAAACAATTTAAAATTTCATAAATTTAGAATCTTGATTGCAAGAGACTTACATTTAAGAGACAATGATAGTATACTCTAGAATAAACAAGTGCTCACGATTAAGGGATAAGAGAGATGGGTTTAGAAGCAAGGTCTAAAAAGAAATTAGAGGCTATAGATTGATAGATAGGTAAATGATGATTGATGAGGTGAATAGCAAGCACGGTTGAGCAGGCAGGGGAATGGGATAAGGGCTAGGGGGAGGGAATCGTTTTTTTATTTTTTTTTATTTTATTATTATTATTATTATTATTATTATTATTATTATTATTATTATTATTATTATTATTATTATTATTATTATTATTATTATTATTATTATTATTATCGTATTTTATTTTTTTATAAGAAAAGAGGGAATCGGTTATTGGAAGAGAACAAGGGTTTTCTCCATATTAATGTGATGTGGATTTGGAGTTTTGGCCTTTTTAATGTAATGATTATATTAAATGGATTAATATGTGTGAGTTTGGATATTCCTTTCCATTCAAAGCAAAGCGTTCATTGGGATTTCATGCTTGCGGGGAACTTAACCGCACTTTTATGGTTGTGAGTTGTGACTTCTTTGTAGCTTCTTCCTTCTTGGTGATTTTTATTGCTTCTTTCAAGCGGATAAAAAGTAGTGCATAAATGTAAAGTTTGAGAATTGTCAAGGAATAAAGCAATTATGGAGACTCATTCCTTTAGACCATATATCACATGTCCACATACTCATTAAATAATTTTTTAATATTAATACTTAATAAACACTTAATATTTTCAACTCAATATCACACAAAAAATATTAAATAAATCTTATTAATAATTTTATATCATTATATATTAATAATATTTATTTATTTCTTAATACAGTTTATTATGTGCATCCGCAAAAAATATAGAGAGATGGTGCTTTCATGACTAGACTTCTATAAACATCATAAACATTTTCTACACAATAAAAATACCTATTTAGTTAATTTGGTGCTTCCACGACTACACTTCCTCTTATTTAGACTAAATACCACCCGTGGTCCCTTAACTTAATTTCAGTTAACGATTTAGTCCTTTATCTTTTTTTTTTTTTCCGATTTGGTCCTTTATGTTTTTAACTAATTTCAGCGTTACCCTTTAAGTGGGATTTCGTTAAGAAAAAGTTAAAAAAATCCCTCATCCATGTTCAGAAAAAGTTATCCTTTATGTTTTGAAAATATTTCAGAAAAATATTTAAAGTTTGTTTTAAGTTTGGTAGTAGGATTGATTCGTTAAAACTGAAGCTATGGGTATTTATACTCCAGAAAAATCACTTCAGATCAGTGACAATCGTTCCTAGAGGTTTGATGAACATATACAATGATCTAGATGATGGATTTTTTAACTTTTTCTTACCGGAACCCCACTTAAAGGGTAACGCTGAAATTATTTAAAAACATAAAGGACCAAATCGGGAAGAAAAAAAAAAGAAAAAAGACTAAATCGTTAACCGAAATTAAGTTAAGGGACCACATGTGGTATTTAACCTCTTATTTATTATCTTCTTTTTCATCTTATAATCTTTCTGTCTCCACGATAAATGTTCGATTACAAAATCAAACCAAAAACAAAAAAGAATTAAACTATATTTCATCCTTCTGAAAACACTGATTTGAAACAAACCAAAATTAAATCAAAATTGAAACCCATAAAAAATATAACATAAATCTTAACCTTAAACAAAGAGAATTTTTTCCCCTTTTTCTATTCCTCTTTTGATTTTCAGTAAAAGAAGAATGGAGTATTTGTTTTATTAATGTATTGTAATAATTCTAATTTTATTTCGTTGGTTATTTGAAAATAATTTCAGTGGAAGAGATACATCAAGGAGAATGTTTGAAAATGTCTAAAATTTTGGATTTTGTGGGTTTCAAATTGTTTGGGTTGATGAAAATATGAAGAAAAATAAAAATGTTCTGGGTTTCAATTTTTTTGACAAAAATTGTTAAAAATATTAAAGTTGTAAACGGAATGAAACCTAAAGGACTTGGGGGAAATTCAAATGACCTATGTGAAACTTGTACGTAACTTAAAAAATTACAAGAGTTACATGTGTAATTTTATTTCTTTTTTATAATCTAAATAAGTAGACAAGTTGTGGTTAGATTTTGTAGGTCACGATACATTGGTCACTACGACTAGATGTGTCTATAAATAATCATTGTATACTTCCATGTAAAATGACACAATAAATCAACTCATCATTTGTCTCGCAATTATCATTTTTACCTTTTTTCAATATGTTTACTTTAATTTAGCAGCTCTCAGAAAACTCAACTTCGTAATTTACCCTATTTGAACGAATTAGGGAATCCATAACTAAGACTGAGATAATTTTTTTGTGTGATCGTTTAAAACAAAAAAAAAATCAATAGTTAAGAGTTATTAGTTGATCATTCGACTAACTTTTAATTTCAACAACGCACTTAAAATATATTTATCGGAGTTCAATGTCCAAATGATAAAGACAATAACAGTCTATGTTATGAAAACTTTAATAATTAAGATGTGATTTTAAAATATAAAAAAAGAATTATTTTCATTACTTGAATAAACTAGTTTAAGATTTTGATAAATAAAAACATTCGTTACTTGAATAAATTAGTTTGAGATTTTGATAAATATGTCGATGAAATTGTTTTGACATTTGACCATTCTTTTCTAATAAGTACATGTCTGATTAACTACGTGATTGATCTCAAGCGGTTAATGAAAATCTAAGTTCGACTAAAACAATTTTTGTCCTAAATTTAATTTATATTTAATTTATCTTTCAGTAAAATTCTAAATTACTAAGATTTCACTCCACTAAGAATGAGAGTGTTAAAACCAAATAAAAAAAAATTACTTAAAAATAAATGAATAAGTATCGGTCTAATTAATTGCAGAACCTCTCTATTATTCACACAATACATACATCTCATAGTTTTTTTTTAGGTCTTAGAAGAAATTGTAAATTCTATCATAATTAACTCATACAACTGCGAGATTTCGAATTCGAATCTGGAACAAAACGTTCAATCTAACAATATCGACATTTGCCAGTTAAACTAAGACTTAAGGAAACATCTCATAGTATTAGTATTTTGTCCATATAAAAAAAAAAAAAAGGAAAGTAATCAATTGTAATGATATAATAACAATAATAACGAAAGTTGTTTCAAAACAATAATAATGAAAGTTTTCCGTCAAAAAATAATACTCGTGAGTTCATATTGACGGTTTTAGCTATATACGGGGGCGTTTATATTGCATGATTGGCTTCTTTGTTGATTGACAATCAAATCTCAAACTTATTAATCTTACATGTGTCTATCTCTGATGGACGTAATCTTAGACTAAATATCATGACTACCAATAATTGATTTCAGTTCAACTTTCAGCCAAGTTATAGATCATCAAACATTTTGTCATATGCTACCTCTAATTAAAACACGTACTAGTACATTTCAGACACATCTTGTGAAAGCTAGGAAAAAAATGTCGCATTATAAAATCATATTATGCTAATTTCCAACCAACTCATCTAGACTTTCTAGGTGACGGACAATCTATCAAATTTACTGAACGTTGGTTTGTAGTTTGACTGAAAATAGACATCAACTTGTTCCTTCATATATATGTGCTTCGTCTAAAAGCTTTAAGATTAGTGTTTGGTTGATCAAGATAATTTAGAACATCGAAAGTTTACGTGTAGTCCACACTTAACATGTTTGAATATGTTGAAAAAGATCAAGATAATTACCTCAATAACGCGTAATATTTTTTCACAAATAAATGATCAAATAGAAAATACAATTTCACATAGCAATAATAATTAGAAGAAAATTAAATATGAAACAAATACAATTTTTAACGTGGAAAAATTCTTTCAAATTGAGAGAATAAAAACCACATGACATAATCCAGTAAAAATTTACACTATAATAATTAATGGAGGAACATCAATTAACAATAGCAATAACTTTCCACTAAAGTGGATATTCCAAAGAAGAAATTAAATTTACTGTATATTAAAATAACAAATCCAGTGGTTGAAATAACATACCAAAATTGTAGATCAAACGGAGTAAATTTGCTACAAATTCATTACCAATGAAACCAATCTCTTTTTCTTCCTCTCCTTGTTTTCTTTGCTTCCAGCGTTGTCTTGTTTTTATTTTCCAACTTAAGAATTTCAAATCTCTCTTTTTCTTTTTTCTCCACATGGGTCAAGCTCAATAAACCACATACTTTTTTTTCTTTAAAAATTATAACAAAAACAACAACAATAAAAACAACAACAACAATAATAATAATAATAATAATAATAATAATAATAATAATAATAATAATAATAATAATAATAATAGTAATAATAAATTTGATGGTTTTCACTTGAAGAGTGAACTCACCCAACAGAATAACACACCTCTCAATATACTAAATGTTTTTATAATTATCATCTAAGTTGTATCTACGGATTTTAAAATATATACTACTAATAGTAGTTTATAGTGAAAAATGTTATTAAATATTCAAGATACAGTTATATTTTCATAAATAATTGTACACCGTGAATTACATATTGTTTGATGTAAACTATAGTTTATGAAACACTTCTTAGAATGTAGCTTTTGGGGTCTTGCTAACTATACTTGTTACTTTTGAGAATATTTATTAATAGTTATTAAATTGTAGGGGTAGATTAAGTAGGTGTGAGGGTGATGACACCTATAATAACAAAATCTAGAACATTTAACCAACAAGGCTGGGTGCAATGTCATTAAATTCGAAATATGAGCGGCCCAAGTAGGGGCCGAGAGTCCAGCATTTTGGGCCACTAAAGGGATCAATACACATCTGATTTTTCTATCTTCAGGATATTCTTTGAAATTGGAAAGTGCTTTTTAAGAGATACTCTAACCCAATATAATAAAATGTTAAATTAAATTAATACAAAGTAGATTCCTCTTTGATTTTATCTGTAACAATTCTCATGTAGAAAATTTGATGAGAGATTAATATTGTTGTTTATTGTTTTGTAAACACGGTCATTTTTTAATGTCAATTTTCATCTTTATATTTATATTTTAATATTGGTTATTTGATTTTTAATAAAATGAATTGGATTTCTTTTGTCAAAATAAAAAAGTATAGAGCGAATACAACATTTATGAATGATCTAAGAGTGAAAGCAAATAACAAGAATTTATATAGGAAAAGTAACTCATTTGGGACTTCTCAATTAAACCATTCCAAAATCTCACATGAAGATATTATAAAATTTGAAGACATCATATTCTAATGTAAGCAAATATCTTCCACCTTGAATAGTTGTAGAGTTCAGTTCTCTCAAAAGCAAACAAATGTAGTTGTTAAATTAACTTAAGTGTCTAGGTCTTTCACCTGTCTTCGTTCTTTTATTGAAATTCCTAATTGTATTGTCATTTTTATTTTGAATGAAATTAAATTTTGTCAAAAAAACTTTAAATGGCATATGACATGTGTTCATGTGTCTCGTATGATATATTAAAAAATTTGTACGACATTTTGTCAATCTTGTTAATATATAATTGTGTAAATTCTCAGCAATCTTTTATAGAAGATGGATATAATCTAATTCACTAAGATGCTGAGATAGACCTTTATTAATAAAATTTTAATCATCTAAAAAACAAGATAAAGGAATATTTAATTACAAAATTTTGAGAAAGAAAAAAAAGTTACAAAATTTGGCTATGTAAGAGATAAATTGATGAAAAAAATCACACAATTCTAGAAGACCCAACTATCAAGCTTTGTGTGCACCTTCTCCGTCCCCGCATCCGTAACTTTACCGGTTTACCCTCTCTTCCCATTTGGTTCTTTCAATTTCAAATACTTAACACTCTCATGAAATGAATGTTTCGTTTCGTTTCATTTCAGATAAGACGATCCTTATGTTGTTATATCTTCCAATGACACAGTGAAAACAACAGAGTGACAAAAACTGCTTACATTTAATGGCTTCCAATCCTTCTATTCAATTTGGATTTCAAGGCAACACAGACCCAAACCCATGCGCTGGTGAATCATCGGCTACGCTTTTAATCAAACACCTTCCAGACGCCATTCCTCATGACACCCTTTCGCGTCTCTTGTCTCATTACGGTGCTTCCTCTGTTCGCCCTTGCTCTCGTGGAAGGTATCATCACCAATTTTTATTTTTATTTTGTTCCAGTTCATCTGTGTTCATGATTACTGTCAAACAATGCATAGGTCTTAATTGTTTTGATATAATAATGCAGATTGAGAAATTGTGCTTTTGTGGATTTCAAAAATGATATGCTGGCATCTCAAGCACACCGTCAATTAAATGGGTATTCATTTTAATAAATTGCTTACTTAGTGCATTGTTGGATGGGCTCTGAGTTTGGTAGAATCATAGTGTGTCAATGTGATTTTGGCAAATGTTTTGTTTTACGGTAGCGAAAATTAATTTTAGTGAAAAGGAAGTTTAAGGTAAAATGATTTATGTTTAGAAACATTCACGTGAAAGTGAGTTGACCAATAAATTTGATTGTAAAAATCACATTAGTAGGCGAAAGCTACAAATCCTCATTTCAAGTTAAAATCAATTGTAGAGACAAAACCATTTTAATCGAGAATGTTCAGATATACCAAAATAAATTTGAAGTTTTCAAAATCGCTTTTGCCTCTTCCAAATGAAGCCAAACATGCACAAAGAAGCGTCAAACAAAATCACGGTGCCACCTTGATTTCATCAAACTCATTGTGCTTCCAAACATTGCACTAAAATTTCTTATGTTGAGATAAATTGATTGCATATTCAAGAGAATCACATATGCCCTTGGTTCACAGAAATATATTTTGATAGCGTGATATCCTTTTTGGTTTATTGATTTTACAACATTATAAACAAAATACATATTAAGAAATTGTGGGTCAAAGATAAATCCATTTGAAATAAAATTCTTTTAATGATTGTATCTTTGTTTTCTTGGGGTTAATCAGGTTGAAATTTCTTGGTAAAGTCTTGTCAGCAGAGAGAGCTAGTAAGCCAATTGAGAATGGGGATAAAAGCAGTGGAGCTCAGCTGGGAAAAGACTCTAAAACATCAGCGGTGAAGAATGAAAATGTAACCAAACCTATTGATGGAGATGCAAAATCAGGAGGCCTCCCTATTCCAGAGCCAATTGCCCATAGACTTGGTGTTGATTATCCATTTCCTCCTCATCTTGAGTATGATTCTAATCGTCACTTTGCAGTTGTTTGTTTTTGTTGTTTTTTGCAATATATCAGTGTATATCATATAATGCTTGAAGTCGAGGCTTGACTTGAGTCAGCCTTCTTAGCTTAGTTGTTACTTGTTAAGCTTTTATTTAGCTGACAGACGCAGACTACAGCCAAGGTTCTGTCAAGTCTTGTTAGTTAGCTATAGGGAGTTTTAACAGTCACTGTTATCTGTGCCAATTTTATACTTGGTGTTTATCATCCATTTCATACCTATCTCGAATATGCTGTTACTTCTCTCTCTGCAGTCACTAGTATTTGGTCTTTTGCTGTACTTGTTAAAAAACTGAAATGCAATGAAAGAAAAGAAAGTTGTTGAAAACTAATATGTGGTTATATGTTGTCATGGTTGGTCGGATAGAGTCTTCTATCAATTTAAAAGAATTGTTCTGAGAATTTTGTGCAACAGATTTGTTGGTGTAAAAGTAATATTTGGCTGGGCAATGTTCTGGTAATCCATTTTACTTGATGTCATACTCCTATGAAATTATAAATGTCTTGAATCATAAAAAGTATTACACATGATGATCGGTTTTAAAAATTGTGAATGTATGGCTACTTGCAAGCATTTCTCATGTTGGCTAATACTACCACGTATCCTGCTATTAAACATGGAAAGTATCACGCATCATGAATCAATGATTAGTTTTAAATAAAAGTGTAGAATTTTTTTGTTTGGTTTGCTCATAATCTAACGATTTTCAGGTATGCTTATCCTCCACCAGATGGAAATATACTGACCAACATTGTGAATGCTCTAATTGCTGTTCCTCGCTTTTACACTCAGGTTGGTCCAGTATTAAACGAGGCTTCAAGGATTTATCGGTTTCTTTTACCAGCACATGTGGCATTTTCGGTGTGCTCATTCTATACTGAATCCGTCATATTGATTGCACCTCTTTAATATAGGTTCTACACTTGATGAACAAAATGAACATCCCGGCTCCATTTCGTATGGCACTACCCACACCACCATTACCTCCAGAGGTGCCAGCCCCGCCCCCACCTGTGCCTCCTCCTCATTCTGTTACTGCGAAGCCTCAGTCCGCAGATATGTCTAGTGATGAATCAGAAATGGAATCTTCAGATGAGGTAACATCTTCAGTGCTTCCTAGGGATCAAACTGATCCTCTTTATTTTATTTATCCTTTGTATAACAGCCTAAATCTTTCTGAATCGGTATGCAACATACATTTATGTTTTGTTTTTCATCCAGCAACATATTTGATGTCATATTCTTTACTTTAGTATTAGTTTTGTGGAAGTTACCTTTTTTTATCATTATACACTATGCTTAGGCTGCATCTTCTTGTCGTACTGTACAGAAATTTTTTATCGAAACATGAAATTATTTTGTATTTGAATATCAAACTATAACAATACGGTGCCAAAACTGCCAATAGGAGATATTTTTTTCTGCTTTTAGTGAAGTTTGATTATCAAAGGAACATAATAAAAGCTTTTTAGGAGGATGGAGCAAGAACAGAAAGTTCTGGACGAAAGCGTGCTAGGCGTGAGTCCATTGTTGGCCCTGCTATTGATAAAGATGTGGCTCATGAGTCTGTTGGAGTAAAACCTGCCACCTTGATCCCAAAAGAAATCCCAATGATAAAAAAGAACCATGTCTTAAAGGTATTTTCTTTTCTCGAGATTGGTTGCAGGAGCATATTAACATTGTTTTTATCTATTAATTCTGTTTTGCTTTGCGATTTTGCAGATCAATATTGCTCCCAAAGCATCCCTGAATGAACATAAGGATAATGACACAAGGCAAGAGTTACAAGAGTCAGAAAAAGAAGCTCTGGATCCCAACAAATTTTTGACTCCTGATGAATTAGAGAGAGGAAAGTTGCCTCCTGAGGAGATCTTATCTCTTCCAATGTTTAAGGTATGGATCTTATCCCAGTCTAATAGAAGGAAGAAAAAATGTTAGATGTAACTCTTGCTGCTGACAGATTAGCCTTCATTCATTGTGCAACCCCACTGTTCTTCTTATTGTTTTTCATCAGGATTTTGACTACTGAATTCTCAATCATGAAGTGATTGATCTATTTGAACTTTGTGACTAATATTTAAATTCATCTGATGCATTGCCTGTTCCTTATAAGGACTAATACTTTGGAATTGTTCATGGTTTAATAGTGTGCAAATTATTTGATTTATAAGAGCTTCCGTGGTGTACAAATGAATGTTTTTATGAGACTTACGTGTTTGCACTGATGGATTGTGCAGAACTATACAGCTGGAAATCCTGCTTCTGTGTTGTATATTAAGAATTTGGCAAAAGATGTGATTGCTGATGATTTCTATTTTTTATTTGGTGAGTTTTCAAGACTTTTAATATTTAAGTTTTGTTTAATACATTTTTCTTGCAATTAAAATGCTTTGAGATTTTCTTTGTATATAATTACTGTCTGAGTGTTAATATATTTCTTTTGTTTCTTCAGGGTCCTTCTTTGGAAGTACTGAGGCTGCTAAGTCTGGTCTGCAAGTCAAACTGATGCAGGTAAAATCTCAGTCATCTCCATGATCAATTTTTGTTCTCTATGTTATGCAAAAGTAGATCCTAAATTGTAGTCGCTTGCTAGAAGACAACCCAGTTAAATAACAACTGGTGCAACTTACATTGATTCAGAGTGCTCATTCAGCTAACCAGTATTAACGTTTTGAATTACAGGAAGGAAGGATGAGGGGTCAAGCTTTTTTAACATTCCCCTCCACAGAACTGGCTCATCGTGCTCTGGTATGTTTCTCACAAGATATTGGTTTTCTTTCCTCTTTTTTTAATTGTTTTTTTAAAGATGCTTATGTTTGAAGTTTTTTCTTATGTTGGCATAAAATTCTTGCAAAATTTGCTAAAAGGAAAAATTAATAGTAACGGTACTAGCTTGTTTTGGAGATCGTAACAACAGCATATGCAGTTTGAAATTTACTATTCATCTTCATTTTTATGAGCTCTGCTGTGAAGAATCCCTTCATCAAATTATTTATTTTTTTGTCTTATTAAGGTTGTTTATATGAACATTGGTTGCAGAATCTAGTGAATGGATATGTATTCAAAGGCAAGCCAATGATCATTCAGTTTGGTCGGAATCCTGCTGCTGCCAAGGGAACTTAAATCTATGGACAGAGAAGGGATGTTTTCTGGATTAAGTTTTAAGAAGCACGCGATTTTTCATTTCACATTGCTTGAATACTTGCATAACTACAGATTGCTAATGATGCATTCTTCATTCAATGACTGGGAGAGAACTCTGCGATGGAACTAGACCGTGGCTACATCAACATTTGCGAGTGTTACTGTGCACTCTCCTTAGTTAGTTATGTAGTGAGATGCTGAGATATAAAACTAATTTGCATGGGAATTTAGAATTCAGAACCAGATTGTTAGCAAGAGGAGTTGGAAAGGCAGACCAAGATTATTACGAAGGAAGTATTGTTATTGCTGTAGTTGGTCCTTTTTGGCACCCAAATAATTGATTAACTTTATCATACTACAAACATGATGATCCTTTGGTTGAATTAAGCATACAGAAAGCATAGGGTGACACTTAGTTCATTTCCTGTAGTACTAAACATTAATAGGAAACTTGCTACAATTATGGGCATGGCAGCAATGTAAATCATGGAACAGTACTTTGTCCCTTTTCTGGAAACGTATTAGGTTGATTGTAGTTTTTTATTTTTTTCTTCATATTTTTAAGGAATTTGTAGATGTAATTTTTATTTGTAAAAGCTCTTTCAAAATATTCAATTTTTTATTGCAAAAGCAAAATGAATATTTTATTTATATACTTCATACTCACAAGCACAAGACATGCTAGGTGATCATAATTTAGCATCTCACCCAATTCCACCATCATCAAGCAATGGCATGTTACAAAAGATTGCACCCAAATACAATTCAAACAAACCCACTGAATATTCAGCGTTGTTTATTCAGAATAATATGTTCATCACTGTCATTATGCAGAAAAATTAGCAGTGTATTTTGATAAAATTTGACAGTAAACCAGCAACCATACCATCCTTATTGGATCAAACGCCGGTTACAAGACCATCACCAGCAGCAGCCCCATTCATCATAAATCATAACTACATAACCTAATTATTTCATGCAACCCTTCTAAAAACTAGCCACTTTGGCTTTCTTGTTCACCCTTTTCTTCTCATTTTTGCTGCATCTTCACTCCACATCCACAGCATCCCATGTTTATCGCTCCACCAAATGAGCTAGTCTTCCTCATCCACTCTGTTTCAAATTTGGTTTCTGCATTATTGTGCAGCCCTTAAACTTCATGGCAGATCAGCTTATGTCAAGCCTCCGCATAAATTGAAACATTGCCGCCTCTTGCCCTCATATACAGTCGCCACAATGACTCAGATCCAGTAACGGCACCTATTCATCCAATATTATTTTCTTTGACATCTCCTACACCACATTACACTTACCATTAATCAATTAATTGAAACTCCCAAGCATCCAAAAGGATCTAGGCACCATTGGAACAGCTTTCAAGCAGTAGAGAATATCATATGCCAAATAATTTCAAGCAGTAGAGAATACCATTTCCTTCCACATGGAGCTTGAAAACATGACAGATGAATAACCTGCAAAGTTGTTGATTTTCACAGTATGAAAATCCATAACTTGTAAAGTAATATAAAGTTTGCAAAACATACCAAGTCATTTCAATGCAATAATAATTCAAATAGAAAACTGAAATTCTCACAATATAGATGAAGTTATCTGCGATCATATGATTTGTTATATAAATATTTCAACCAAGAAAAACAGAGAAAATAATGGTTTTGTATAGATCTACAAATATTAGATTTAGATTAAGATATAAACTGCAAGCTTTTTAGGACAGTACCCGTTTCTTCAATTATAACTAACAAATCATGTTAACAGCAGGCTAGAGATAATGGCACTGCTCAAGTTCTTTGCACCAATTGATATGACTTGGCAATTTCGCTAGGTTATAGTTGCAATCATATTGAATATGGTATTCACCTTAAGAAATAGTTATCATACAGCTTAAATTAAACATGATTAGTTTCGTTTGTCTTTTAACAACTATCAACCCATTTAGTTACTTTGATATGAGACTGTAACGTTAACACTAATTGCATCATTTTACCTTTACCTTTACCTTTACCTCTAAAAGGGTTGAAAATATTCAGAGACGAAATAATGAGTCTTCAGTTTAGACAAATTCATCAAACGTTTAACCAAATTATGATGACTGGATTTGAATCGTCCTGCGACATCAAAGTGAAAACCGAAGTTAGAACTCCACTCAAAAACAACGGTAAACATCATACGAGTCCCACATCGTTTACTTCATGCTTCCACTAAACGTTTATATAATGACAGATCGTGACATTGGTCACGATCTTACTTGAACAGGATCTGTTCTACAGGATTGTACTACTGTGTCCTTATATTCTAAGGAGACAGGAACCTAAATCTGGTGGATGACTCATGACCGTGCGATCAGAGCGTGATTAACGGTTATGTGATGGGAACTTTGGTGACCACCACAGTTGGCTGTAGAGGATCGTTCTCGGTTTCATCAATGAATCGAGATGGTCACGCGGTTGTCTGACAGATTCAAATTTTTTTTTTTATTCTAGAGAAATATTGCTCACTTTTGCTTGCATAATTTGATTTTCTATTTTTTTCAAAATTTATTTCTGAAGTAAAAAAAAAAAAAAAGCAAGGTAGTAAAAATATAATGTTGGGAGTAGATTACCTTGGTGAGGGATGGTTTGTGGTCCAAAGAAGATGAGAAGGAAAGACTTAGCAACCAGATGCATGTAATACATACAAGCCCCCATTGAAGACTGTTATCTACTTTGTACTTAAATGAAATTCAAATGTGGATTTTAGTTGAATCTAAAACGGGCTCTGACCCTCTCCGTTATCTACTATGCATGATACCCATCACAACTTTGTGAGGTAGGGAAGCTGCCACGTTAAAAGGATAAAACTTTATATAAAATAAATTGTTGCATATATAAGCCACAGACTTAGTATTGGGATAATATTATGTATACGGACCATCTAGGAGCTTATATCAGTGAACTTCCAAATTTTTTTGGTGCTGCCAAGTATAATTGATTTTACTTTTAAAATTGGTTTTAATATCAAGTTATAATTTGTAGTGTTCAGTTTGCTATGTAAAAAAATTTTAATCAAAAAATTATTTCACAAATATTTCTGATTTTCTGTTGCTTATCCCATATATGAATTTGTCATTAGAAGAATATCAGATGCAAAATAACGTAAAAAAATATAAAAATAATGTCAACAATTTGCTTAAGATCTTAAACAGATTGTTAACATTAAAAAAATAAAATTCTACTAGTGAGACTCACTTAGCATTGGAAAATTCACATTGTCAATAATAGTTACTAGTTTTTTTTTAAGAGGCAAAAACTATATTGATAAAGCACTAATCAAAAGCTCCTGAAAACCAAATTTTATTCTAACAACCAATGCACATTGAAATCATGTAAAGACATTGTCAACAAAACATTACACTTAATAGGCTAATACCACTAACATAATGCAGTAATGGATTTACAGATATTTACAAATTTGAGATTAAGTTACAAATTAATTGTCAACGAGCCATATCCTCTAAAGACATTGCAGGATATAGTATGATATCAATAAGTTAATTTAAGTTTTAAATAAATCAAACGAATTATCCAACAAAAGAAAATTGTTCAATAAACCTGCAGCAAGGGCAATAAAGTAATAGTATCACGACCATCTAGAAGGTTTTAGATAAATTGAGAACAGGCTATTCAATGGGCTTTTCTGCCCAAGGATTTTGAATTACTTGGTCAAAAACGTCATTATATTCAACTAGTGTTTTTTTTATTTTGAAATGTGAATGCAGGACACAATTTGATTTAATAATAGGAATGGTCTGTTGTCCACCTAATCTTTTCTGACAATGCCTACTTCATAATAAAAAATAAAATAAGTGTAATATTAACACATTTAAGATATTTGTTTAAATACAATTTAAAACAAATTTAAGATAAAATTTTTATTTTTAAATCTTAACAAAAATCCTCGAATATTTATTAGCATTTTTTAAAAAATAATTTTTATTTATTACTTCAACATATTGTTTTCTTATAACATTAAAATTTACATATTACTTGGATTTTTTTTTTCTTATTAATACTCTGATATTTTAAAATCTATAAAACTTTGAAAATGCTATCAAGATATTAAAAAATCGGTAAATTAAAAAATGAAAACAGGCAAAACCGTAGAGAGTTTTTAACTCTATAGAGAGCTTGATTTAAAAAAATATAAAATAAAATAATATTTTAATTAAATATAATATCGAATTCTATCAAATAATTTATTTTAATTAAAATTTATTAATTATTAATCATCTTTAATTAAAATTTGTTGATCACTGTCAAAT
>JBBPBQ010020321.1:52085442-52099123 GCA_037974755.1 Cicer yamashitae
ATTTATAGATTTTTTATTATCTCCAGATAAGGTAATAATTTATAGATAAACTATATTAAAATAAAAACAATTTTATAAATAATGTAACCATAAAATAAACAAATTGAAGCAATATCCACGTACAGAACTTGAATAATCATGGTACATTTATTTATATAAAATAAACAAAATGAAGTAATAGACATTTATAGAATTTGAATTTTTATAATAAACTTATCTATTTATAAATATAATATTCCACAAAAAGTTAATAATGTTGTCGTCGAGTCCACGCAAAGATGTAAATATTTTAAACATATAAACAAATTGAAGTAACAAACATTTATATTTTGTCCAAACAATGCAACAACGCAAAGATAGAAATATAATTAAAATAAGACATTTATAAAATTTGAATATCCACAAGTAAATTTATTTATTTATAAATATAATTTACAAATATATTTTAAATATTTTACCATGTATTTTGAATTAATTGATTTGTAATCTCACATATTTTGTCTTTCTTTTGATTTTAAAAAATTATGGTCGTGAAACTCACATAATTATTTTGGAGATAAATATAATTTTAATTTTTATAAAATTTTAGAATTTTATTATTATAGTTTATAAACTTTTTATTTTATTTTTAGTTTCTATTATATATTATGTCAGCAACTTTATTACATACAAAATTAAAATAAAATTCTACAAAATTGTGCAAATACAATTTATATACTATAATTAAAGTCTCTAAAAAACATTAGTTCAAACTTAAATTTTAAGTCTAAATTTTATTATTTTGATTTCTTGATTTTTTTCACTTAAAAGTACATATTTAATTCATTATTTTATAAAAAAAAAATAATTACTTTTTTGGAGGATATCTATATAATGTTTTATATACCACTTCAAACAAGCACTTATAAATTCAAAAAGTATATATGATTGATTTTTTAGTGATTAAAATATTTTAACAAAAATATTATAAAAACTAAAAGTTTTAGAAAAAATACATGACTAAAAAAAGTTATAACAACTAAAATTATATTTAATTTTTTCATGAGAAAAATTTGTAATTTTTTCGGCTACAATCCACCACAATAATTGAAATTAACAAAACTACATTAGTCACACACAAAAAAAACGAAGAAACTATAAAGTATAATATAGTCGACATAATTGTTTTTGTGAGAGAAGTTGATTTGATTCTGAATTACCAACACCAATTTTGTTTCCACAGATAAAGACGAAATTGAATTGAGTGGCAATGAGGTGGCAAGGTGGGAAAAAAAGGAAAACCCTAGTGTCCCATTAATCCATTATCCAAAAAGCACTTCCTCAAATCTATAAAAAAATCGCAACGTTCCACCTGTGAAACCCATCGCATATGTGGGCCCCACCGTACTTAAATTTCTCTTATCCATTCGTTATACTTCCTACACCATTACCACAACAAGTAGCCGCGTGTTATTAATCTCTCTTTTATCACCGTTCGATTCAACCGTCGACCTAATCCAACACCATCACAGCCGTTAAACACGAATCTTATTCCATCCATAAAATATTTCAACTTTATCTACTTTTCTTACATTTATTTTTATTTTATTATTTTTGTAGTCATTATTATTTGTAATTGTTTTTCTTTTTTTTTCCCCTTGTTTCTGTTTCCCTTTCAAAACCGCAACCTTGTCCCACTTTGCTTGTGGATAAAGCCCTTTTTCTGCACTTTGTTGATTTCAAAACAAGAGGTGTTCTTTTTCTTTCTTTCTACCATTCTTTTTTTTTTCTCGAGAAAAACCGAAGGAAACTAAATAGAGGGTTTTACTGTGTGTTGTTGAAAATTTTGATTTTTTTTTCTATGGCCGAAATTTTGACCAAGACAAGTTTGGTTTCATCTTGGCATGGAAACAGAAAACAGCAACATCGAAGGTTGTCCATGGTTCCCAACAAGTCTTGTAGCTTCAACACTTGCGTCGGAAATTTCCCATCTTTGAAGCTAAAATCTCAGTTTCTTAGATCTTCCTCTTTTTCATCTGAGTTTTATGGGAAAAAGACTATCTTTCGTGTAAATAGATCAATACCCAACAGAATTAATTCACAATTTTCAGTTTCAGCTGCGCCTAAGGTTGGTTTTTACACCAAAATCATTTTTGTGTGTGCAAGAATTAAGACAATTTTACCCTTTTAGTTCGTATTTAAGCCTAATAATTATGTCAATTTTTCAGCATAACCCTTTTGATCTTCACACCATAATCTGATTTTATTATGTTTGATTTTATTTTTTGCAATTATTAAGACCCTTTTAGTTGTTTGTAGTTATGTTATAGTTAATACTCTAATTTCAATTTTATATTTTTCAAAATTTTTGTTTTAAAGAAGGATTTGTATTTTTCTTGGGGGTTTTCTGGAATTTGCTTTTTGATGTTGTTTTTTATGTGTGATTGTGCAGATGACACTTAGAATAGGAAAAATTCAGAAATGGTGGGAAAAGGGGCTTCAACCTAACATGAGAGAGGTGACTTCAGCTCAAGATCTTGTAGATTCACTTTTAAACGCAGGGGACAAACTTGTCATTGTTGATTTTTTCTCTCCTGGTTGTGGTGGCTGCAGAGCCCTTCATCCTAAGGTATTCTACTATTCTTCACCTCTAAGCTAACTAATTCACATACAAAGTTTTCAAAATTGGTAAAATTTGGATATAGTGGTTCTGATTTTCCTTGTTTTCTTGTATTATGACAGATATGTCAAATGGCAGAGATGAATCCTGATGTTGAGTTCCTTCAAGTCAACTATGAAGAGCATAAATCCATGTGTTATAGCCTTAATGTTCACGTCCTTCCTTTCTTCCGCTTTTATAGAGGCGCTCACGGTCGCTTATGCAGCTTTAGCTGCACCAATGCCACGGTTAGTCTACATGATAAGTCAATTTTATTTCATATTTATGCCTTTATAATACTATGATATGATTCAAGTGTTGTCAATCGCAGATCGCAATAAATACCAATTTGTTAAAACACCCCTATGCAACAGTGGTGCTATGGCCGCAGTAGCCGTTATTTGACAATAATTTGTTTGAAATTAGTTTATTGCAGCGGGCCAATAATAATTTGTTCAAATTCGGCTATGCTATCGCCGCAATGTATATACTTGTTTGAATATTGTGGTCTAGCTTTGATTAGATCTTAATATGCATGTTTATGTGTTATTGGTATTAGTCAAATGTTCATATTGCATAGTTGAATAATGTTGTTATTTGCTGCACTATTTAATGATATATGTTGAAATTATGTGCTTGGATTTTTATGGAATTTGTTGACTCATTGTGATGGTAGAGATTCCCTATTAGTGAAACAACATTCAATTTGAAGAAAACTAACTAATAGAGTTTGATTTAATGACAGATCAAGAAGTTTAAAGATGCATTGGCCAAACACACTCCAGATAGCTGCAGCTTGGAACCAACCAAAGGGTTAGAGGAGAAAGAGCTCATAGCTTTATCTGAAAACAAAGATCTTAACTTCACATACACACCAAAACCTCTTCAACCTGTGCATACACCTGCAAATGAAGAGTTGGCGACAACCGAAGCCGCTCCTGTTTGTTCAGAGCCACTTCCTTTACCTTCATTGACCTCGAATTCTGATGAAGTCTCGAAGGAGAGAACCCTGACAGGTGCTGGAAGATGATGTTGTCAGTTTGTAAGCAACCTCATCTTCTGACTTCATCACTTGTACAGTGTAGGGTTTGGTATTATATCTTGAAGTAGTTTATACTTGTGGGAATGAAGATATTATCAAAGATCGAGTCATATAGTGTGTATTCCTCCAAGGCTGTTGGATTTATGGTTTTTTGAATCCATCATGCCTTGCTAGATATTAGAGAAATTTGAAGCATTAGAGTTATTAGAAATTGCGATCGTGATCTAGGCCGGACTGTGAAGGCCGCATATGACCGAGAGTATCCAGAATTGCAATTTGAAACCTTGATTATTAGTTGATCTTTTTTGTGTGTTTGAGAAGGAATCCCTTCCAAATGTTGTAAAATGTATGTCATTTTATTCAGTAATGAATAATCTTGCTTTTGTTCTATTTCTGAGCCAAATATCTTATGCAAGATGTTTTTTATTTCGATCCAACATGGTTTGAAGGAATGGTGGCTGTGTTTCCCTTTCCTGAAGGAAATCGATTAGGCTATTTCTGTTCTCATGTTTGGTTGGTTATTAAAAGGGATTAAGGGAATGACCATTCTAGAGACATGTGAATAAATTTTCAACTATCTTAATTATGGAATTACTATCTATTTCGCCCATCAAAAATCTGAATCAGATCACTTGCAATTTTATTTACTGTCTAGAGCTTCACCCCTGCAGTTATTATGATCTAAAAGTTGATTAATTTTTTAACATTTAAAATTAGAGTTTAATCTTTCAATGGAAAAGTTTTACATATGCCTTCAAACATAAATACTCAGCCTTCAAACTTTAAAGGGTGAGTTTTTCTACATATTGTGTTCTTATTCAACTTAGAGGGACTTAGTCTATGCGACTAAAAAAACACTTTTGATCACATAGCTAACTATAAATATTTTAGTAATTAATAGAAGGCATAACAAGGAAAATTTTATGGTGGATCAGTCTACTATTGAAATTTTAACGATGTTAATATAAACATGTATTTAAAAATCATTCGAAATTTTAACGATGATTGATAATATAAATATGCATTTAGAAATTACTCGAAAATCAACATATGATTGTTAATTTGAGATAGGTTAATTTTTTAAAAGTATATTCATTTTTCTTTAGATTGATTTCAGTTGAGTTACTGTACAGTATTTAGATTGAACTGTTAAGTTATATGTCGATGCACAGTAGAATTAGTCTAATAAAGAATATGCTTTTTCCTGCCGCATTATTGTTCCATCAAACCTAACGTGTATGAAGTCATAATTGTCAACAGCTTATTGTTTACTTTGCCTAACAGCTTAACTGCAATATATAAAATAGTCCAATAATTTGGAGAGGAAAGTAACATTTTTGGATTTGATAAATCACAAACAAAATTTGTGAGGACACATCAGCTATATAAATGGAAAATAATATATGTTGTTTTGTCTTGCCATGTGTCAATCATTATGGGAATATCCATTTCGTACACTCTTCCTTGGGGTTTAAGACGATGGAAGCTTCAAGAAAAATGTTTTGTTTGTCAGTGTATTTTATTTTATTTGTTTGGAAATATTTGGAGAAAAATGAAAACAAATGGATGATTGAGAGAAATTGGGATAGTTGATGTGAAAACATAATAATGAAGACAACTCGAAAAGTAAGGTGACAAATAATGCGTGTGTTAATGTAGAGGTGAACGTGGCCTATCTTGCTTTCCACATATTTTGTGATTAATACGGTATTGGAGATCAATTTTCTAAAACAGAAAAAGAAAAAAGAAAAAATTTGAAGCTAACTTTTGCTGCCAAAATAATTATTTATTTTATTAATAAATGATAGCTTAAATTATACACTTTTTTCATAATTTTTTATAAACGTTTTATTATTAAAGTAGATATAATATTTTTAACAATTTAATTTATATTTTGTTGAGAGTACAAATTTTTTTTATTTACTAAAGAACAAAAGAAGCTACTTTTTATATAATAAAATATACCTATCTTATTTCATTCATAATAATGAGTTCAATACAATGTGTTATCTATGAGAATGAAATGTAGTCGTCTTAATGAAGGCATAAACAATCTCATTCGTTTGTCTCATAATAAACTCAACATCATAGTTTTTAAAAGAAGAAGAAAATTTTGATTTACACGGTTGGATAATATCTTCAAATTTATATCTATTAGGTATGGTCGAGTGGAAAGTATCAACTCCCACTTTTGAATCCAACTCAAAGTCCACTAATTCCAATTACAGATCATGTACTCATTTGATTGCTGAGAGCAAACCAAGAGTTTTACCTTCATGAAGTGCAGAATGATGTGCAAACCATTTTGTTTTAGTCAAAACAAATTATCTATATTCATTTTTAATATACATGTCAATACCCACTTTATTGGTCTGAGTTGAAAAAGAAGCATCAACATTGCATTTCATTGTACCCATCACCGGTTTCGTCCATGAAGCTACATTGATAGCGATTTGCGCCTCTGCTACTCGATTTTGTGTAGATCTTACAACATTCAAGTCATTCAGTAGATCAATAGCTCTAGTAAACACATAATGTTGGTTTTTGACAACATTGTTCCAACATTTATTATTGTGTTGTTTCCATATGCTCCAAATAATGGATGCAAATCGACCTGACTCCTTTCGGAGGTAATTGTTAAAGTGCTGAAAATAATTTCCAAAATAAGTGTTGGTTCGTAGCATCATAAATAACCTAAAAAAATGAGCATTTTTTTTCAAATATTTTGACTATTAGTGCAATTAAAAAGGATATGGATATTATCCTCTTCTTCCTGATCGCAAAAAACACATCTGCTTGTGCAATTCACTCCACGCTGTTGTAATCTGACTCTAGGGAAAAACATCTTCTGCAAATACACCAAAGTAATTTTTTTTTATCTTTAGCGAGGCACTAAGGCGCCAAATAAGATTACAGATACCTGAAACTCTTAAGAGAGATACATCAATAATGTATTGCATATATAATTGATAAAGCGCTTTTAACTGAATAGTTTCTACTTCTTTCCTTACCCCAAACCCTCCTATCACTAGTGATTGGAGCAAAAAGAGGAGTGTGCAAGATTTTTGTAGCAATGTCACCGTGAAGATAGAATTAATGACAGGAATATTCCAAGACTTTTCATATGGGTTTATAAGATCGCTTACATAAAGGTGACTCGTGTAGAAAGCACTGACTAGAGGCGTTGTCAAGAGACTACCATCAAAGAGCCAATTTTCATTATAAACTGGTATGTCATTACTTGATCCAATGCACCATCATGTACCCGCTATAATCACACTTTTAGCACTACAAATACTCCGCCAAATAAAACTCGAATTATGCCCGGTCTTAGAGTCCGTGAATTGATCATTACAGAAATATATGGCTTTGAAAAGTCGTGAAATAAGAGTATCAAAGTTATTCATGATACGCCAACCTTGCTTTCCCACCAAAGTGATATTGAAAGTAGTAAGGTTTTTGAAACCCATACCTCTTTCATTTTTGTTCATAGTAAGTTTGTCCCAAGAAAGTTAGTGTATCCCTTTGTAGTGAGTACCAAAATGGCCCCACCAAAAGGAATTCATTGTGTTTCTCAATATCATCACACAAGGAAGTAGGGAGTAGAAATATACTCATGAGATATGTATGAATGACTTGTAGCACATATTTTATAAGGACTTCCTGACTTGCCTGTGAAAGACACTTACTACTCCAAGAGTTTATCTTCTTCCAAACTCGTTCTTTAATAAAATTAAAGATAGCCTTTTTTACCTACAAACCCATAATATTTGCAATAGAATTCTGCACAACTTGAGGGATATTACGACTACAAAAAATCTCATACTTTTGGAAACCGATAAATTTTCATAAAGCTATCTCATAGGTGTTTAAGATATTTTACATGTCCAAAGCTTCATTGTCGGTGGCTTGAAAGATTAAAAAACAGTCATGTGCAAAAAGGAGATGAGATACAATAGAAGCATGTCTGCATATTTTAATACCATGAATGTCACTTTTTACTTTTGCATGACGAATGAGGGCAGAAAGTCCTTCAGCACAAATGATGAATAAGTACAGAGAGAGAAGGTCCTTCTATCGGAGATCTCTCGTCGGATGAATGGGGTCAACAATATCTTCATTAACAATTTCAAATTAATCTATTATTTCCACACAAAGTATAGTCCAAAAAACCCACTAAGTCGGAAAATTTCATTTTCACCATGACACCACATAGATAACCCCAATTGATTATATCATAAGTCTTGTTGATATCAAATTAAAGGGTAATGCCATCTACCTTCCCTTTAGTTTTTTATATCATGTAGTGCACAGTCTCAATAGTCATCATAGCATTATCAAGAATGGATATGTCCGATACGAAAACCGACTGATTATGTGAGATACGTTTTTCAAGAATACCTTTTAATTTGTTGGCTCTAACTTTTGCAACCAATTTGTAAATCACATTGCACATAGCAATAGGCCTCCAATCTTTCATATATATTTGCTTATCCTTTTTAGGTATAAATGCAATATTAGTCTGGTTGAGAGTGGAAGGAAAGGTACCTGTCCGCAACAAGGAACAACATTCCTGAAAAATTTCAACGCCGCAGAGCAACTTGAAACATTGGTAAAAGCGGATTAAAACCATCAGGTCTCAGACACTTGTACACCTTCATCGAAAACACAGCTTCTCTGAAATCTTATAGGGAAAACAGTGCAGTGAGAACATTATTATCAGCAGATGAAATAGAGTTATAACGACAGCGAGGACTGGATCAATAATAATTTGTAGTTTCTCTTTATGAAAAGTAAGCACGAGTTTCGTTGCACATATCAGAACCATCAACAAGTCAGGTACCAAAATTATCTTCCAAGAGAGTAATGTGATTTACCTTTCTCCTAGAGGTGGTAACAACATAGAAAAACATAATATTCAAATCGCAGTCCCAATACCAATGTGTTTTGGCTAGTTGATACCAAAACACATCTTCCTTAATTAAGAGATGGGTCATACGTTTGCACAAGACCACAAAATTATCAATGTTATTAGCATAAACCCGATTTCTCATTCGGTCATTTATTTTCCTACAATGATCAATCTCCTTCTTAAGATCATGACAGTGATTTCTATTCTAATGGGACCAATCCTCAGCATACAACCAATTTTCTCGAAACTAACTGTTACACATATGATGTCCAACGATCACAAACAAAAATTCATAAAACTCAGGGTCAACTGGCCATACATTATCAAATTTAAAGTGTGTATGATGTGCTCTATGATGATTACCAGTTGCTTGATTCAAAAGAATAAGATAGTGATCGTAAACTCGTGTACATATTTTCTTATTCATATAGTTTACTAATAACAAAATTCCTACAATAATTTCTTTTTAAAAAAATTCTATAATACATAATAACAAAAATTATAGCATATTCCTTCTAATTTCAGATATAAAAGAAAATTAGTCAACAAAAATAAATGTATATTGTCTAAATTATTTATCAAATACATTAACTATTGTTGACCTAATTTTTTCTTATATTAAATACTACGTGGAGTATATCATTAAATATGACAATTAATATATAGTACTTATTATATAACAACTAACTTTTAATCTTGATAGACAATGTCTATTTTTTATTTATATTGTTTAATCATTACTTTCAAACTCATCAATATTTATTATCTACCATCTACGTGACACTAACACCGACATTTCAAATTGAATGTATGTTTGACATTTATATTCAATCATCTTTATTTCTCAAATTATTGTTAGCATTTATGAGTTAATGTATTTTGAGAGGTTGTATTGTTGCTTCATAATATAATATAGGATATCATATATTGATTGGGTGGTTAAACAATATTGGTTTTGAATATTTTTATTGAGCTTCTTTTTATGCTTACTGTCTCCATCTTTACCACGAAAACTTTTATATAAGAGTTGTTGTGTGTTCATAGTTGGAAAATTGATCTATCTAAAATAAAATATAATCATTTATTTTCATTGTTGGACACATTACTTTTGAGATTTACCAAACAACATACTATATTTAGTTCAATTTCGAGTGGCCAAATATAAATGAGAATCAAAGTCTTACTTTCGGTAGTTAATATGTATTCCTCTCGTGATCTATATTTTATACCAAAGCTTTATGATTATACTACAACAGAAAAATCATCTAAATTTACTGTGAGGTAAAAGATCTATTCATTTAGGTACTCCTTTTGGAATTAAACAATACATTTTCTCAATTGGTTGTGCGAGTATACAAAAAGTCATCATATACTTATGAGGTAAAAGCGTTGTGTATCTCCACCTTCTTATTATTTCTTTAACATACATGCCTCATGATTAGCTTGAAATGGAATTAGCACAAAACATAAATAAAATGTTTGGTGGACATTCATCCAACCGATGTATCATTTAAGATAGAAAAAAATAGATAAAATAATACGATAAATATGATATGTTGATAATGCAATGAGAAAAGAAATATATAAAAAAAATAAGGTGTTAAATATATATTGAAAAATTAAAAATGTATGAATATAAGTGTTCAAACATAATATACTTTTCAAATAAACAATATCATGACTAATACTTTTCACGTTGATTAATTTCAAAAAAGTTAACTGTGTTTATAATTAAAAACTAATAATATAATTTTTATCATTCATATATTTTAAAATAATGAATAAATAGTTGCTAAAATGATTATTATAAATAATTTATACTTAGCCTTTCTTATTTCTCCTAATTTGTTAAGACTATTGAATGCTAAATTCAAGGAATATATTTTCAACATCAACACTGAAGCCCGGACATTTGCAGGATCTATGTAAAGGAATTAGGCCTCTTCCTCGTACCTTGGAGCCCATTTTACAAATTAACAATAAAGGTCCTAAAAATTTACCCTATACACCCACAAAATTTAAAAAATGCTAAATATATTCTTGATTTTTTTTTTTTACTATTTTACCGGAACACTTTTTTAAACTTTTCTGAGTTTTCCGGTACATAAGCTTAAAAATATATACTACCGAAAAACTTGTGAAGAAGTTTTCCGGTACACACCAATTTTTTTTTTTAATTTTTAAAATTGTCGGAAAACTTGGAAAAAGTTTTCTGGAGTGTAACTTCTTTACCGGAAAACTTGAAAAAAAAATTCGAAAATATATGTTGTACACCGGAAAATTTAAAAAAGTTTTCCAGTAAAATTGGCGAAAAATTACAAATTTTAAAATTTATACGATAGCAAAAATGTCATTTCCTTGCATTTGTGGGGTAAAGGGGGTGGGGTAAAGGTTAGATGTGGGGTATAAGGTAAATTTTTCTAAAGGCCCCTTTATTTAAAAAAGAAAAAGAAGGCCCCTTTTTAAGATATGATTGCCTGAAGTTGTTGCGGGATAGACACCCTACCTTTCAGTTAATATAAGTTTTTGCTGCCGACCAGACAACTCGTTGTCTACCTGAACTCCGTCGTCGAACTGTCGACCTTTGTCGATTCGCACGATGTCGTTGTGGCTGAAACACAAGAAAGGTCCTTATCCATATCAACCATTGATGAAAGACATTCAAATCCTGCAAAAAAATTTCCATCATAGTTACTATATAACATTGTGAGAAGAACATTGTTCCCTATTCTCAAAATTACTAATACTAGCCCATATCAAAATTCACCATCCCCACAAAAAAAAAATGACCCCCATCAACAAAAAAACCAAAACTTTTTTTTTTAGATTTGAGATAGATAACCACTTACCATTCTCAAGTTCCTACCATCAAGCCATCGTGCGTTGTTCCGTCGTTGATTTGCATGCAACCGTCGACCCCCACTATGTCTTCTTCTCAAGACACGTGACATAAAATAATATCAATATATAATAGGTTGAAAAGAGAAGAGTCGTTAAAAGGACGAAGAAGAGGTTGGTGGGGGCTGTGGGTGCAGGAGGTGGCGGCGACGACAATGAGGCAGGGGTCGCTTCAACGGGGAGTCAAAAAGCGGTGGTTAATGGAATGAAGTTGGTCTCACATTGTCTTTTGGGGGTCGCATGTTCTTTGGAGCAATTAAAATTTTATGTTTTGTTTTGTTAAAAAATCATGGGCACATGGCTTATTTTATTAGCGTGCGATTCATCAAACGAACCAAATTGATTAAGAGGCAGAGGAACTTTTCCGCCACAAAGTCATAGGACCCAGATTCTCATTTCTTTAGAGACTTGAGAGGTCACTATACAAAATAGAAAGTATAGAACTCTCAAGCATAAATATATCATCAATAAACATAATTGTGTTTTATCATCGATCACATTATCACTAAAATATTTTTTATTTAATGTTTGTTATTGTATATTTGAATTGAGTATCAACACTGAACAATAGGATAGTGTTTCTCCATAGTTCATGCAAGTGCGCATAAATTTATAATGTTAGTCATTCATAAGGGAGGGTGTGATCAATCAAAAGTTCACTTTAAAAATATGCATTTGCTTCCTTTAAGGTAAAAAGTCATCACACCACTTACTTTCAAAACTTTAAGACAATATCTTAGTCTATCATATAATTGTTGAACCAACCATTATTAAACTCTTTAGGTTATGCTTTAAATGTCTAAACTCGAGACGTGAATCACTTTAGAATAATATTACTTCAAGGGTCTATTTAAACTATTCTTTTATCTTTTGGTGGTCACAAAAAAATTGACAAGATACAATAATTTATCACACAATTTCTCAATTTATAGTTTAATGAGTTAGCACCATACAATAAACCAATTTTTTTTAGTTCATTTTACTTTCCTTTAAATCTATTATTTAATCAAAGTTAAGTTATAATAAATTATGCTATTTACTCTTATTCTTTTATATAAAAAATATCATAAATATTTAAAATAAAAAAATAAATAAACAAATGAAGTGTAATAAAATATAAAAAAATATTTAAAATTAAACAAAAACTTACAATAGTCTTATTTTTTAACCGAAAGTTTAAGTGAAATGAGTTTTATAACTCATCATCTAGGCAATAATACATTTTAAAAACTAAAGAACGTCTCAAAAGATGTCCATACAATATATTATTTATCAACAAAAATTTTATTTTAAAATTACAATCGAATTTAAGTCAACATATGTGAAGTATGAATCACATATTCACCAAACACATATTTTTCATAGTAACATATGTTTGAAATTAAGGATCTAACTCATTTGAAGTGACATTTAGAGAATAAAGTTAATAAAATCAACTCTTAAATAATAAATCAAAGATAAGTACTGTAAATACATCATAACTAATCATGAATTTGTTAGAATATTAACAATTGATTTTCTCACTTACGGGTTTATTACGGGACACCTCATGATGTTTATATCAATCTATTATGCGCATTTGCATCTAGCATTGAGTAGACCTCATACAATAACTGTCATAACTTTACCATATATTTTCTTAAATTTCGTACACAAAAATAATAAACACTACTATTTGAATTCCGGATACAATAATCCAAATTCAATACGTAAATTTAGTGACATTTAGAGAATAAAGTTAATAAAATCAACTCTTAAATAATAAATCAAAGATAAGTACCGTAAATACATCATAACTAATCATGAATTTATTAAAATATTAACAATTGATTTTCTCACTTAACTAATAACTCACTTTACATGAGCATCTCGTTTCATGCATCCCAAACCTACTTACCACATAAGTTATAATTAAAAATTTCGTATTAAATACGTGTAAGAAATGTGCGAACGCTCAAGTAGTCTCATCATCTTTATTATTATTATTATTATTGTATAATATAATGAAAATGAATATCATCAATACTAGTTTTTTTTGACGTCATGATCTATACTAGTTATAGAAGTAGTATTTGAAAAAAAAATAAAAAATTAAGTACTAAACATAAACATACAAATTTGTGAACAAAAGAAAAAAATAAACATAAAATAAAGGCCTAAAATAAATTAGAGATAATTAACAAAATAAAAA
>JBBPBQ010020321.1:52099237-52144229 GCA_037974755.1 Cicer yamashitae
AAAAAAAAAAAAAAAATTGAAAATACAAAATGAAAAGACGAACGAAAACATCGGGGTAGAATCTCCGCGTCTTCTAGCAAACGAGTGTGAGAGCAGAAACAAACCCTAAAACAAGAATCGAAGGAAAAATAAAAATCCAACTGAACATTGATAATCGATAATAATAACCACTTCAAGAATTGAATGATAATCAAAAATGGGTGCGAGTCGAAAGCTTCAAGGAGAGATAGATCGTGTTCTCAAGAAGGTTCAAGAAGGCGTTGAAGTCTTCGATAGTATCTGGAACAAGGTTCTTCTTTTTCCTCCTTCACTCATTTCGTTTTTCATCACTCCGATTTCCATTGATTCTGAACAATTTGACGCTAACAATCGGTTATTATTCTTTGGTGTGTTAGGTTTACGATACGGACAATGCAAACCAGAAGGAGAAATTCGAGGCAGACCTCAAAAAGGAGATTAAGAAGCTCCAGAGGTATAGAGATCAAATCAAGACTTGGATTCAATCCAGCGAGATCAAGGATAAGAAGGTATTTCCTCATGATTGTTGAATAACGGAATCAAAATTATGAAATTATGGTTTGATTTTTTTGGGTCTAAGTTGTCTTGAACTGAATATACGTTAATTGAAACAGACACACTTTGGAATTATAGATGGATATGTATTGGGCATATTAAGTCTTTAATCTTTTAGTATGAATGTGAAGTGAGTGGATTTTGTTAACTTTTTTTCTTTAAGTGATGCTAGCTAAATATTGTTTTGTCTGATTTGATGGTGTGCTGCTTGACTAGACTTGTTTTGTGTGATGGTTTGAATGATAAATGTTGGAATTTAAATGTTTGGTTTTGAGTTTGACAATGCTTTGTCTGCTGGATATAGGTTAGTGCCTCGTATGAGCAGGCTCTGGTGGATGCGCGGAAGCTAATTGAACGAGAAATGGAAAGATTTAAGATATGTGAAAAGGAAACAAAGACCAAAGCGTTCTCCAAAGAAGGCTTGGGTCAACAGCCTAAGACTGTGAGTCTTTGAACAGGGGAATGTTATCTTGTTTCGATTTTGTTTTTCTGTCATTATGGGTTTTTTCTTGGTGTTATATTGTTGTGTTTACGTCAGTTCTGGACTGAGGAATGTGTTGTCTCAATGTTTTCTGATAGGATCCGAGAGAGAAGGCTAAGTCAGAGACGAGGGATTGGTTAAACAATGTGGTATGAAATCAATTCCTTTGAATAGCTTCCAATTTTGCTTTGTATTGTCTAGTATAGCTAGTATTTGGATTTGTAGCTTATGTGCATATGCCTTTGTGTGCAGTGTTTGATTTAGATAGAATCTGAAATCTCATTTAATTGCTTAGTGTGTTACAAGTCACGAGCCTCAGCTCTGTATTTATAGACAGGGCCAAAGCTAACACGCTGACAACTAACTTTACAGTCAGCAAGTGACGGCTGTCACTGCAGTAACTGGCTAACCAAAACTGAAATAGACTAACGAGAAATCCTATACGTCAAGTACATGTTAAGCAAGCTGTATGCTTACATGCAGAGTGCTTGCGTAGGAAAATAGTTGGCCTTGTTTACATTGTAAATAATGTGCATTGCAGCATGATAAAAGTTTAGTGCTTTTTGAGACCTTTCCATAATGTATAAGTTCTTGTGGTTCTTAAGATATGCTTCTCGTACGTACTTTTTGTTCTAGTTAGTGCCTTCTTTTACAACTATTCTTGTTATCCTGTCTCTTTGATCATATAACTTTTAAGGGAGATCATATTAATTTGACTCAGGTACTTATGTCTTGCTTATTATTTGCATTGTGTTTGTCTTATTGTCTTTTGAATATTTGAGTAGGTTGGAGAGTTAGAATCTCAAATTGATAGCTTTGAAGCTGAGCTTGAAGGCCTTACTGTCAAGAAAGGAAAGAACAGGCCTCCTAGATTGGTATGGAGCAACGGACATATATTTGCGGGAATGATAATTTTTGCCTATCTCAATAATCTGATGGCAATGACATGTTTCATTTGTTTTGTAGACACATCTAGAGACATCAATTACTCGGCACAAGGCTCATATAAAGAAATGCGAATTAGTTTTGAGGCTTCTAGATAATGACGAGTTGAGTCCAGAGCAGGTTAATGATGTCAAAGATTTCTTGGACGACTATGTAGAGCGTAATCAGGTTTGTCTGTTAGTAATCATTATGATTTGAAAATTTGGAAACTAAGCAATGTTGATGTATCTGTACGACCACTGTATATATAGTATTCATGGGAGACCTTAAAGGTGTATTTAGAGGGAAGATAGAGGATGGGTAATTTTTTATGTGAAGCAAAATTGCCACTTATATGAAAATATTTCTAAATAATAGGAACAAAAATATGAAATGAGAGAATATCATGTAAGCTTTTCCAATATTTCCTTATTCATTTTTATAAATTTTATAGTTTTCAAAATTTTGAAATGAAACAATACCCCCACCGTCCTCTCCAATTTGCTCTATCCATAATTCTGTCTTCTATTTTTTTCTAACTAATTTTTTCTTTTACAGGAAGATTTTGATGAGTTCGATGATGTTGATGAATTATACAGTTCGTTACCTTTAGACAAGGTTGAAACTCTAGAAGATCTTGTTACAATTCCTACTAGTCTTGCAGTTGCTAAGGTATTTGTTTATTCATTGCTGTTTACTGCAAACATGCATAACTTGCACACACATACATATCAATCATATGTAGATTTGTGTTATTTGTTTGGCATATATCAGTTAATTTTTGCATGTTATCATTTTTTTCCCTTGAATTTTCCGTATTGGGTTGTCTATTTTTCTAGACAATCAGTTCATTACCTTTAGACGAGGGGAAGACTCTAGAAGATCTTGTTACGATTCCCACTGGTCTTGCAAAGGTATTAGTTTATTCATTATTTTTTTGGTTGCAAACATGCATAGCTTGCACACAAATACATTCCAATCTGATGTAGATTTGTGTTATTGGTTTGGCATATATCAGTTAATTTTGACATACTATAATTTTTCCCTTGAATTTCATATCTCATTTTCAATTTTTTGTGCTAATATATTATATGGAATTAATGTAATGCATGTGTTGGGTTCTAGTCAAGGAAATATCTCCATCAGCAGGGATGACATGGCATGCATCATACCCTCCCTAAATCCCACAAGATTGTGGGAGCATCATGCACTTCTAACCATCCTTTTATGCTATTCAATTTATATCTTGTGTTTATGTGAATTTGCATTAAATTGAGATATGCTTAAAACTAAAGAGGATGGTCAAAATTACCCTCTCTACCAAAGAGTTTAGGAGCATAGGGTAAAAGAAGCATCAAAAGAGAATGGATACTAGAAAAGAAGTTGAATCGGATAGTACACCTTTTGAGGTATGAAAGGGGCTGGAAGAGAAAGGCATACAAAACAGCTCAAATTATGTGGAGAATAAGTATGAGCCATATTACATAGCCTATGGAGATGGAGATGGTAATTGAACATAGATTAAGACAAGAGAATCACACACAAAAAATCAATTTGGTTTACGAAACGATGCTGACCATGAAAACAATATACTTGCTATGAGAGGTATATGATAGATCATAGGGTGAAAGGCTTTGGAGAGGAAAGCATTTCAAATGTTGTTATTTGAGAAATCAAATGTCTGAGGCGGCCACAATTAGTGTGAGAATACGAGATGGCGTTGCATAAGAGTTCCCTATATTTCCATATCTATATTACTTAACCACAATGCAACTTGGAGTCTATGTTTTTATCTTGGTTCTAGAGGCCTAAATGAATAGACACAAGAGCTAATTTCGTATTGCATCCATATTGTAAATAATAGTATAGTCCTATTAAGATAGTTGATAGAAGAAATAAGAGGAAAGATAATGATTGGGACAAGCTTCAAAATTGAGGAATGTTTTCAGTATAGTCCTATTAAGATATGTTTTCAGATGTCAGCCATAGGATTCAAATAATGTGGATGAAATAGAGGAATGTTTTAAGTGTAATTTGTGTTAGAACAATACCAGTCAAGCTCTAAAGAAAATTTCACCACAACCATGAAACTCACATTGTTATATAGGATTGAATGGTGGGTGAGAGGCAACAAGAAGTAAGCTCAATCTTGCAAAAAACGAGAATGACGCTCTTGAGAGTCATACATTGGATGTGTCATGGAATGCAGTGTGTTTACAAGTGAAAGACATCTCTCATTTTGTAAGTCGATTTTGTGGGGTTGAGTTAGGCTTGACCCATATTCTATAATGATATTGGAGCCTATCCAAGATTTGTTAGGGCCCCTCCCTCTTATCAGGCCACTCTGGTCACACATTTGAATTAAAGGTGTGTTGAAAATCCTGCATTGGATGTGATATGGCTTGACAAAGTATTCATAAGTTGGAGGCGTCCCTCACCTACCTTTGTTGGACCACATAGGATAAAATAAGAATGCATTGGAGAGAAAGTTAAAGGTAGCTCCTATTCTAGACAAGATAATTAAATCTTGCCTTAGGTGAGATGGACATATTGGAGAAAACATGTATAAGCATTAAGGAGGATACGCCAGATGAGGGGTAGTCCAATAATTAGAGATAGGGAGATATTTAGGAAACTGATTGGCCATACCATTATGAAGTATTTGGAGTTCAATGGCTTGTTATTATACACACGTTGATTAACGACAAGACATTGTAGCATTGGTTGATCCATCTAGTCAATCCCACCTAGTTGGAAAAGACTTCGGTGATTAGTGTGATTGTTGTTGTATGTTGGATTTTTCAACTCTAGGCCCTTTTCTTTGAAGTACATATATTAGACTAACTTTTTTTATGCCAACATATTAGAATATTTAGAATCATTCTTTGTGGAACTTGTAATTTATTATGTATTTTTTCAGGCGGCACCTGCTCTTAGCTTGAAGAATGCTTTGACAGCATCGGCACCGCAGTCAGTGTCATCACAAACACCTGTATGTATTTCTTGTTTTTGTGACCTGAAAATATTTCTTAGAGTTCTGTTATGGAAAATTGAAATTAAAGATGTTTCAGAATTTTTCTTTGGGATTCTTGCTTTTATGTAGTTAATCTACTTTGCTTCAAATATTAGTGAATTAGGATTATGGTTGTGAAACTGTGAAGCTTATCATGAGTGGTATCATATCATAAGATTCTAGAATAAAGTCGTAAATAACTTAAAGAGCATAACATAAAAGGTTAATATACGTATGACATGAAGAAAACATAAATAGTTATTTTAATCCAATACAATATCAATCTTACAGACAACACTTGATTACCAAATGTTAGCAATTTATGATAACATATAAATAGTACGCGTTGAAGATTAATATTATAAATAATGGAATCATGAATGCAGTCTCACCAAGTGCACTTGGTTGAATTACCATTTACCAGACTAGCAGTCAAAGAGAAGAAAAGCTGCATTTTCATTAGTTGTCATTTAAATAGATGGGCATTATTGTTGTTTTCCTTTCTAGATTTTTTTTTTTTTAATAATAATTGGAATGCTTCTGTCCAGGAGCAAGCTGACGAGACAGCATCTCAGGAAAGCAATTCTGACATTGTGGCAAAAACTCCACCTCCTAAAAGTGGTGGAATTAGCTCTTCTACTTCAACACCTACTGGCAGCCATACTGCTCCTGCATCTGTGAATGTTTTAGGTCATAACTTGCCCAGTGCACCAGCTGCTGCTGTCCTACCTGGTTCAACTTCTGTTCGAAATGTCTTGGAGAATACTAATGTAAATCAATCTGCCTCTACAAAGGAAGAAGATATTAACAGCTTCCCTAGCCGTAGACCATCTCCATCGCTTTCTGATGCAGCACTTGCGAGGAGCAGAAACAGCCTGTCAAATCAAGCCACGGCCAGCATCCCTCTTGGTTCTGGAAACATGGTTTCTAGTAATGTGACCCTTGGCTCCGTTCCTTCAGCATCAGACATAACTAAGCGAAACATATTGGGAGCTGATGATAGACTTGGAAGTAGTGGGATGGTGCAGCCTCTTGTATCCCCGCTAAGTAATAGATTGATCTTGCCCCAGGTTGGGAAGGCTAATGACGGATCTGCCTCTGTTGACTCTAGCACTGTTAATGAAGCTGCAGCTGTATCTGGGAGAGTTTTCTCCCCTTCTGTGGTTCCTGGCATGCAATGGAGACCTGGAAGTCCCTTTCAGAATCAGAATGATGCAGTAAATATTGTCTTTAATTTTTGTTTGCTATTTAGTTGTCCACTGTGTTCAATTTGGTGATTTGTTAAACTAGAAATGTATACTTTCAGTTTGATATACCTACTAAAATTTTAAGATCTATTGTTTTAATTAATTTTGATTTGTTTCAAGGACATCTATATTGGTTTCTACTTTCTAGTTGTTTGTGCACATAGGAAGTAATTTCATTTATGTTTTTGAATAGAATTACTTGCACTTGGGTTGTCTTATACTATTGGTTGTTTAATTAGTCAATGCGATAGATGGCTATAATTATGCAATCTACCAAAAGGTTTATAAATCCAGTGGTTGATTAATTGATTTATCATGAAGGAAATTGGTGTCCACTCATCTATTTCATTATAGTCTGGATTAAAATGTCATATGTTTGATTAATAGCTTTGATGACCTTCCACTGACATTAATGTGTCTGCTATATATATATTGTTGACATATAGCAATCAGATCTGATATGATTGTCTTTATTAGTTGATTTTCTATTTAAGTTTATTTGTATTTTGGGAAATAATCAAATCACTCTGATTTGATTTATTTCCTAATTTATTTTTACTTTATTCTACATTCATTAGATAGCTGGCAGCATTGTATATATATATATTTGTACTGTTTCAGTTTCAATAACAATAATAAGAAATTTTCCTTCCCTCCTGTTTTAACCTAGCTGCACCCTAAAACACATGGTATCAGAGCTTCGGCTCTGATCCTGTGGCAGCTCACCATGTCCTTACAAGAAACTGAAAAAAATTGTTCCTCCACTACTACAATACCAGAAAAAAATTCTGGTGACCCTAAAATCGTGTCAACCCCTACCACAAATGATCCACTATCCATAAACTCTGGTTTACAGCTTCTAATCCAAAAGCTGAATGGCAGAAACTATGTTGAATGGGCCCAGACTGTGAAGTTAGCTCTTGATGGCAAGGGAAAGTTAGGCTACTTGACTGGAGATACTTCTCAACCAGAGAAGACCGATCCAGCCTACCAAAAATGGAAGTCAGAGAATTCCCTAATCATTGGGTGGCTGATTCACTCAATGGAATCTTCCATTGGGAAGCCCTACCTATTCATTTCCACTGCAAAAGAGGTGTGGGAAGCTGTACGCGATTGCTATTCCGACTTGGAGAACTCCTCACAGATTTATGAACTTAAGACTCGTTTGTGGCAGTCCAAACAAGGAGATAAAGATGTCACAACATTCTTTAATCTCATGGTTGTCCTTTGGCAGGAGCTTGACCAATGTTATGAGGATGATTGGGAGAATTCCAAAGATGCAAACAGATTTAAGAAAAGAGAAGAGAATGATAGGGTTTATATGTTTTTAGCAGGACTCAATCCAGAACTTGATGAAGTCCGTGGTCGAATTTTGGGCAGAAAACCGTTGCCTTCATTGAGGGAAGTATTTTCTGAAGTAAGGAGGGAGGAATCCAGAAGGAAAGTTATGCTGCAAAACTCTGATAGTACAAGGGTGCAAGAAACTGAGAGTTCGGCTATGGCTGCAAAGGGATACGAAGCAGATGGAGAAAGAAAAAAACAACCTTGGTGTGATCATTGTAAACGACCATGGCACACTAAGGAAACTTGTTGGAAACTTAATGGAAAACCACCCAACTGGAAGAAGAAGCCAAATGGAGAGGGTAGGGCCTTCCAAGCTGCAAATGGAGAAAATGTGGAGAATAAAGTTAACTCTGAGGCATCTCCTTTCTCTAAGGAACAACTAGAGCACCTGTATAAGCTCTTTACCTCTATGTCAGTTACTTCTTCATCCTCTCTTGCTCAAAAAGGTATCTCTTTCTCTTCTGCTCTTTTGAGCTCCAAACCAAATTCAAAAACTCCATGGATCATCGATTCTGGAGCCACTGATCATATGACAGATTGCTCAAAATTGTTTTCCACTTATAGTACTTGTGCAGGTCATAAAAAGGTAAAGATAGCTGATGGTACTTTTTCCACCATAGCTGGAGTTGGTTCTATTCCTATTTCTAAAACTCTAACTCTTCACAATGTCCTTCATGTTCCAAATTTGTCATGTAACTTGCTGTCCATAAGCAAATTAACACAAGATCTTAACTGTTTGGCTATTTTTAACCCAGTTAATTGTCAATTTCAGGAGTTGAAATCGGGGAGGATGATTGGCAGTGCGAAAGAGGTCAATGGTCTCTATCTCTTCGATGATGAGGCTGATCTTAAAGAGGAATTTCATAGTAATTGTCTCAACTCAGTTTTGGTTCATAATAATGAAGAAATAATGTTATGGCATTATAGGCTAGGACACCCAAATTTTTTGTATTTGAAGCACTTATTTCCCAAGTATTTTAAGAATAAAAATCCAGATCAGTTTTTTTGTGAAGTTTGCCAATTTGCAAAGCATCATCGTTCTTCCTATTCTCCTCAGGTGCATAAACCATCTAGTCCATTCACATTAATTCATAGTGATATTTGGGGACCTTGTAGGGACCCTACTCCTAATGGAAGAAGATGGTTTATTACCTTCATAGATGATCACACTCGATTAACTTGGGTTTACTTAATGACAACAAAATCTGAAGTTGAAAGTATCTTCAAAAGTTTTTTTCAAATGATTTTGACCCAATTTCAAGTAAAAATCAAAATTCTCCGTAGTGATAATGGAAGGGAATATTTTAATAAACACTTAAATGAGTTTTTCCTACAACAAGGTATCATTCATCAAAGTTCATGTGTGGATACTCCACAACAAAATGGAGTGGCTGAACGAAAAAATAAACATCTCCTTGAAGTTGCTAGGGCATTGTTGTTTCAAAATAAGGTTCCAAAGTATCTTTGGGGAGAAGCAATTCTCACTGGAACATATTTAATAAATAGGATGCCTACCAAAATTTTAAATTACAAAACTCCTTTTGATGTTTTCACATGTCTATTTCCTAATAATAAACTTTCATACACTCTACCCCTAAAGATATTTGGATGTACTGTTTTTGTTCATATTCATGATCCGAATCAAGGAAAACTTGAGCCTAGAGCAAGAAAATGTGTTTTTATTGGCTATGCAACCAATCAAAAAGGATACAAATGTTTTGAACCTATTTCCAAAAAGATTTTTGTGACTATGGATGCCACTTTCTTTGAAAAAACTCCTTTTTTTGGTAATCATCTTCAAAGGGGGATAATTAAAGAAGATGATGTTCAATATTTAAAAATTGCAAATTTGGATTTTCTAAATAATTTGGAAAAAACAGATTGTGAGAAAAGTAACATAACAGAATCCTATTTGAAAATACTAGAAATTGAGGAAAATAACAAAACAAAATCTTTGGGTGAATCTAGTCAAGAAAGCCATGAACATAATATTCAAGAAAATGTTTTGACAGAACCAGAAGTTGAGAATGAGACAATTGAGATTGGTAACAAAGGTATCCAACCATTTGACCATGTATACTTAAGAAAAAAAGTGCCTCAGAGAAGAGAACCTCAACACTGCCAAACATCCAAGGATCCAACAGGTACAAGTCTTTCTAATTCTGTTGTACCCTTTCAAAATTCTGAAAATTTTGATCATAATAATCTTGTCTTTGCTGAACCTGTTCCCAATGATTTTGTTCCTTTAGAACCTACCTTTGATGATTCTAATCTACCCATTGCTGTTAGAAAAGGGATAAGAACATGTACAAAACATCCTATCAGTAACTTTATATCTTATGACAAATTGTCCCCCACTTTTAGAGCTTTTACTTGTGAACTGACAAAAACAGAGATCCCAAGAGATATACAACAAGCTCTAAGGGTTCCTAAGTGGAAAGAAGCTGTCTTGGAAGAGATGAGTGCTCTTATAAAAAATCAAACTTGGAAAGAGGTGGATCTACCTAGGGGAAAGAGAACTGTGGGGTGCAAATGGGTGTTTACCATAAAACACAAGGCTGATGGATCAGTAGAGAGGTATAAGGCCAGACTAGTTGCCAAAGGCTTTACACAAACTTATGGTATTGATTACTCAGAAACTTTTGCTCCTGTTGCAAAACTTAACACCATTAGAGTTCTTTTATCTTTAGCGGTTAACTTGGATTGGCCATTACAACAGCTAGATGTAAAAAATGCGTTTTTAAATGGAGATTTAGAGGAGGAAGTCTATATGGATTCACCCCCGGGGTTTGAATTTAAATTCAACCAAAAGGTCTGCAAGCTTCAGAAGTCTCTTTATGGCTTGAAACAGTCACCTCGAGCGTGGTTTGAAAGATTCACCCAATTTGTTAAGAAGCAGGGATATTCTCAATGTCAAAGCGATCACACCATGTTTGTGAAACATTCTTCTGAAGGTAAAATGGCTATATTGATCGTTTATGTAGATGATATTGTTATCACTGGGGATGATTCTAATGAAATAAAAAATTTGAAGGCATCTCTTGCTGCTGAGTTTGAAATTAAAGATCTTGGGTCTTTAAAATATTTTTTGGGAATGAAAGTTGCAAGATCAAAGAAAGGGATTGTTGTATCACAACAGAAATATATTTTAGACCTTCTAAAAGAAACCGGGATGATGGGTTGTAGGCCAGCTGATACTCCAATAGATCCTAATCAGAAAATTAGTAGTGATGGCAGTGGTGATCCAGTGGATACATCTCGGTATCAAAGATTAGTAGGAAGACTAATTTATCTATCTCATACTCGTCCAGATATAGCATTTGCTGTTAGCTTAGTGAGTCAGTTTATGCATTCACCTCACGAAGAACATTTAGAGGCTGTTTACCGTATTCTAAGGTATCTCAAAAGTTCCCCCGGAAGGGGACTGTTTTTCCAAAAAACTGATCAACAAGGCATTGAGGTATTTACTGACGCAGATTGGGCAGGGTCCATCACGGATAGAAAGTCAACATCTGGTTACTGCACATTTGTTTGGGGAAACTTAGTTACTTGGAGGAGCAAGAAACAAAATGTAGTAGCTAGAAGCAGTGCTGAGGCAGAGTATAGGGCAATGGCCCAAGGTGTTTGTGAAATCCTATGGCTTCAAAGAATCTTAGAAGAGCTTAAACTTCCTATAAATCTTCCAATGAAGCTGTATTGCGACAACAAGGCAGCAATTAGTATTTCTCAAAATCCTGTTCAACATGACCGAACCAAACATGTTGAAATTGATAGACATTTTATAAAAGAGAAAGTAGATGCAGGTCTGATTTGCATGCCTTTTGTCCCTACTTCACAACAAGTTGCTGATATCCTTACCAAAGGACTGTTCAGACCCAGTTTTGAATTTCTTGTAAGCAAGTTGGGCATGCTAGACATATATGCACCAACTTGAGGGGGGGTGTTGACATATAGCAATCAGATCTGATATGATTGTCTTTATTAGTTGATTTTCTATTTAAGTTTATTTGTATTTTGGGAAATAATCAAATCACTCTGATTTGATTTATTTCCTAATTTATTTTTACTTTATTCTACATTCATTAGATAGCTGGCAGCATTGTATATATATATATTTGTACTGTTTCAGTTTCAATAACAATAATAAGAAATTTTCCTTCCCTCCTGTTTTAACCTAGCTGCACCCTAAAACACATATATATATATATATATATATATATTTAATGGACTTGTTCATTTTGAAATTCAGGGGCAGCTTCGTGGAAGAACTGAAATAGCTCCTGATCAAAGGGAAAAGTTTTTGCAGAAGTTTCAGCAAGTGCAACAGCAAGGGCCTAGTACCCTTCTCAATATGCCTTCCCTTGTTGGAGGAAACCACAAGCAGTTTTCTTCCCAACAACAAAGTCAACTTTTGCAGCAGGTGTTCTTTCTTGTGTATCAAATTTGGATTCACTTTGCTTACTTGTTCTTTTACTTCTATTTGAACATTTGAAAATTCATTACGGCCAAAAAGCATCTTTGCTTTCTTATTTATGAACATATTTATGGAAAGGGAAAAGACAAAACCTTATGTGATTGCTTTAGCAACAATTAAGAATTTTTGACATTTAGATAATTGAATTAGAATTTTAATTTGTGGATATCATCGGATTAGAATTTGTCACATTTCATCCTGTAGTTTCAAGTACAGTTTAAACTCATCATGGCGATGTGTCATTGGTTTGGCAAACTTGTATCATTTTCTGCATGTCTTTGAGGATGGTTCAGTAGAATATAATTATCAGTATGTATAGCATTACACAATCCACACATTCTAATACTTCTTGAAGATTTTTACTTTTTAGTACCCTTTCTAATTTTCCTTCCATATACTCTTAAGGTATAAATTAACTTCTTTCTAATTAATAATTTTTGTTTCTTTAAAATGATGAAATACAGCTTCATCTCATTATAAAAGAAATACAGATCAATCTATGACCTAAGTCTTCTTGACATCAGAAAATATTTTTATATCATAAATCATACACTTTCTAGAATACTCTGCTGACTTGGTTGTAATAAGCTGTTTGTTATTTCTGTTAAAGCAATGTGCGGTGTATCAGTAACGAAAACAACACAATACAGAATTCTAGTTTTTCGCCTCCCAATTTTTTTCAACCGTAAATTATTTCAATATTTTGTATGATATGTTACTATATGCGCAGTTCAACTCTCAAGCCTCATCTGTTTCTTCACAATCTGGTTTGGGACTTGGAGTCCAATCCTCTAGTCTCAGTGGCATTTCTTCTGTCTCGTTACAGCAGCCCAATTCTGTTCATCCCCCGTCTAGTCAACAGCCAATTGTTTCAGGTGTTACTAAAGATGCAGGTATCTTTTGCGTTACTCTATATATACTGGATCATGTTTTGCTGTATTACTTTTCCTCTTGGGACTACTTTTTTCCTTTCTTTTCTCCCGTAAAAAATGGAGTGTTAGTAGTATGGTTTTTCTAGGCAGCTCCATGTTTTTCACACCTGCATTATTCAGCTGTTGTTGATTTGCAAGCAGCACAAAATAAATTTGTTTTTCTTTCTTTCTGTATTTCCTGTTTTCCAAAAATGAAATATCATGAATACGAATATAATAATATTTACCATGCCGGAAAACAAGTGTTGTTTTATAGTAAGTATGGCTTTTTGTTCCTTACTGGTACTCATTGTGTAATGAGTCTCTAATTTTTTAGTTTTCCTCTGAATGAATTAATCAATAGCTGAAATGTCAATATCATGTTATGAACTGCTAGTTTTCTATGAGGTTGTTGAGGTCTAGTAAGTCAATGAGAAATTAGATTTCTATGTAGTTGGTGTGAATCAAATTTATAAATTACTTTAATGATGATTGAATCAATATCAAGCTCAACATATGAACACTTATGAGAATACAGCAATTGTTTATCATATAAAAATATACCAAAATTGATATTGTTTTGAGAGATGAGTCATATTTCAATTTTTGTTCTATGCAGATTTGAGCAATTATAAAATTGAAGAACAGCAGCAACATCAGAGTTTTCCTGATGAGTCAACAACTGAAGCTACTGCTAGCACAGAGATTGGCAAGAATCTCATAGTTGAAGATGATTTGAAATCAGCATATGTAGTAGATTCACCTGTATGTTGACTAACTTGTGACTTCTTTTTATTTTAAGATCTATCTTACTCCCATATAACCTGCAAAAACATATATTAATGTTCATTTCTAAGGTCTATATTATAAAATTTGTCAATATGTTTGAAGGTAACATAGAGCATAAGCATATGTGGAAAATTTATATTCTTTCCCTGATGTTTTGGTGTCAGAGGTGAACAAATTTATTATTAGATAGCATATGATTTGAAAACCAGATGACCAACTAATATTAGCGCATGTTTTAAGCTGATGAGAGGTATGGGGCTGTGGCATATTTAAATGACTTGGACTTTCTAGATTTGCAAATTGCAAAATGTGCATTTTGTTTGATCTGTGTGCACGTGGAAAACTCAGTATATGTTTATGTGGGCATGGGTGCACGTGTCTGTGTGTGTAACAATTTTAATGATGATATGGGTTGATTATTATTTTTTTTAAGCTGCAGGCAGGAGTATCTGCCTCTCATCCAGAAGCTTCTCAAGCTTCCAGAGAAATTGATCTCTCTCCTGGCCAACCTTTACAATCCAGTCAAACTACTGGCAACCTTGGTGTCATTGGAAGAAGAAATGGCGTTGACCTTGGAGCCATTGGTGATAACTTTAGTGCATCTAGTGTTAGTTCTGGTGGAGTGCGTGATCAACTATTTCACTTACAAATGCTTGAGGCAGCACACTTCAAAATTCCACTACCTAAAGACTCAGAACGGCCTAGAACTTATACTCCTGTATGCATTTGCATTTCTTAATTGAAAATCTGTTATAATGTCTTTCATGCAATTGATTTTCATTTCCCTTGTGGTTATGCAGAGGCACCCCACAATTACACCTCCTAGCTATCCTCAAGTACAGGCGCCTATAGTTAACAATCCTGCCTTTTGGGAGAGATTAGGTCTTGAACCATTTGGCACTGACACCCTGTTCTTTGCATTTTATTATCAACAGGTACCTGAACTTTCTACGTGATTAGTATTATTGTGCTGTTCAGTAGTGTCTGCTTATATCCATTTTTTACGCAGAACACGTACCAACAATATTTAGCTGCAAAGGAGCTAAAGAAGCAGTCTTGGAGATACCACCGAAAGTATAATACCTGGTTTCAGCGGCATGAAGAACCCAAAGTTGCTACCGATGATTATGAGCAGGGAACATATGTGTACTTTGATTTTCATATTGCAAATGATGACCTGCAACATGGATGGTATGTTAAGTTAACATTTAATTCTTTTCATTTTCAGCATAATTTTGGGGTGGAATACTGTACATTGTTGATTTTACTCTTTCCCCCCCTAACTTTTCTGTAATTTTGTGTGATGATTCAGGTGTCAAAGAATCAAGACTGAATTCACGTTTGAGTATAATTATCTTGAAGATGAGCTTCTTGTATAGAAGACCCAATCTGGTAACAATGTGTGTTCTTGGTTCTTATAAATTCTGTGCAAATTTTAATGAATATTTTCCTACTAGATTGATAAGTTAGCATTATTTCCAAGTCTTGTCAAATCAGATGAAATGCAAAGGAGAAAAATGTCATTTAATTTAAAAACAATTATATATTTAATAATTTTGCAAATACTAATTAATACAAATTTTGGGTAAAGATTTTGAAAGTTTAATAGCACCAACTGTTTCTTAAATGCAGATGATTTGATGTAGTTAATGTTTTTGTCATTTTATTGACCTTGGCCCTTTGGTTCAATTTAAAATTGGGTAGTAACTTGTATAATTCAGTTAAAGAATGGGAAAAAAAAATCTACTGTTGATGTTGTTAGACAGACACAAGGACACGGTTACGCAATGTTGTTGCCACTTTGTTAGGATGTTTAGAGGACATATTATGCCTTATTTATATATGGACCAGTTAGGTATCACTTATTTGAGATGACTCATGGTAAGGCATTTTTAATCCATTAATCCGATTCCACTTAGCAGACAAAGGTTGTGGTTGCTGAATGTGATGCTGCTTATTGTAATTGGAGGCTTGGACGTTCAGCGTAATTTGTGGAGTTGAAGCATATTTTTTCATTTGGTGTTTTCTAATTTAATATGAAATCTTTCATAAAAAAAGTTAATCTGAAGTCTACGGTCATTAGAAAAGGCAAAAAGTGTGTGACTGATTTCCCATTTGGCTGGCATTTGCTACAGTCTAGATAATACTTTTCAAAAATTGAGGTGAATAAATTGATTCTTTTACGAGATAAGTCTCAAACGATCTTCTGGGTCTGAATAGCTCATATTATTTCACTTCCAAGCTACATTGTTAGCCAATGTCATACTAGTTTTCATTTTAATCGATATAAGTCTTATTCTCCTCACAAACATTGGCACTGTGTTTGACAAACACTTAGGTGGTTTTTAATCATAGCCAACCCATGTCATGTCCTTGCAGGTATTGTGAAATTTGTTTGGAATTAATGACAATGCTCACTGTGACAACTTACAAGCAGGTGTTACTAGGCTCCCATTCTTTGCCGGGTACTATTTGAGCTTTTGCTGCTAATTGTCCTAGGTTGGTAATTTCTGTTTCAGAGGATTTAAACTGGCTGAGTTTCCATTTAACCTGTTCATGTTTGAGCACATATTGCACCGATCAACTTGTTTCGGAACGATGAGAGGAAACAAAATAAGATCGCAAAGTGTATTTGTATAGTATGTAACAAGAATTTGTTATATCTGTTTGAGTAAAGATTAAACTTTTCATCTTCTTTGATATCGAAGGCTTTTTCTCGCCTTAGGGATTAGCATTGCCTGTATGTACTGTTTCTTTACTCAGTTTATTCCGGTTCTAACAATTCACACACCTAAGTTTTAATAGAACCTTAATTCCTGGTGGATCAGTTGAATAGTATATATCAATTTCTAGTAATCAATGTTGCCAAGTAATACTTATTAAAAGGAAGTTAATGTTTTTTTTCTTTGCAGCCACTGGATTATGGAAAAAATCTGATTATTTTAAGACTATGAAGCATAATCTATTTTATTGAACAAATATAAGCTGTTTTAATGTTTTAGTGGACTAAGTCTACTCAATTTTAATTCTTAATTCCTAATTCTTCGCCCACATTTTTATTTTTCACCCACGTTTTAGTAAAAAAGTTTTCTTTTTGTTGCATCAAGACTGCACATATATTATAATTTGTGGTGTCTGATGTTTGACAGAAAATTTCTTCTATTTGAAGAAAACCCGACTGAAGGCGAATTTTATCTTTTTAGGTAAGGCGAAAATGGTCAATGATTTATTATCAATTAAGAAAGAAAGTTTTTTTTGGCAACAAGGACTAAATTCCGTTCAATTAAGTGATATTAAAATAGTAACTAAATATTTTGTTGTGTAACTAGATATTTTGTTGAGTGACATGAACTTTCTAGGTCCGCATTATTACGTACGTCAAATTCACCCTAATTTTTTTTTTTTACTTAAATAAATTAACGTTAGTACTTTTCAACATGGATTGTTAATTTCAAAGGAACTCTCTACCTTTTCAAAAATCTTGTGATGTCCAATTTTGATTAAACAATTTTAAAAATTACCGACTTTAATTTTAATTTTATAATTTAAATAGTTTAATTTTGATCTAACTGTTTATATCTGAATACTGCTACGTCGATGTAGATAAATGTAACAGAAGAAAAGAGTCGTTGTCACTTCAAAACAACCAAAACAATAACAGTTGGTATGAATTGCAATTTATTGTTAAAAGAAATTGATGTTGAAGTAGCTCCAATTATGGGATTTGAAATCAGTATTGAAGGCACCTCTAGAATAAACTCCCCAATAGTCACGTGACTTCAAGATGAGAGCAATTTTTATTTTCTTTTGCGTGAAGAAAATTTTGGGTCACGTGCTGTACTCTCTTCAGAACAGATTTCTCATGTCGGTGATTCTTTTTGGTCGAACTCATGTCGGTGATTCTTTTTGGTCAAACTCATGTCGGTATAGAATAAATGGTTAAGAAAATAATAAATACTATTAGTAGTGATTGAAAAATATGAAATTTAGGAAACAACCTTCAACGGCTCCTTTGACTCTTTATGGAGTCATGTTCTATTAAAACAAAATAGCAAAGTTTTTTATAATTTAAATTATTTACAAAAATTATTTTAGTTTTATTTATAATTTTTTTCTTCATAATTTTTTACCAAAAAACTCTCTGTATTTGTTCTATGGTTTGAAAACATAAAAATGAGATAGATAAATTTACTAACTAAATATAGTTTTTCAAATTTTCTATTTCTGCTGTTTTTTTACAAATAAAGTTATTTAAAATAGGTAAATAAATATTATTAAAATAATGAAATATACTCCTACTAATTGAAAAAAAAAAAGGTAACGAAGGGCCCAAGGCTACTTCATAAGCCTCTGCCAACCTGCGCGTAAAGCGGTACAGACGTGTTATACTTCAACTTCTTCCCAACAATTCATTACTAAATTTACTATTCTACTTCTATTTTCAAAACCTTTTTTTTTTTTAAATTGCTCTAAGAACGAGAGTTACTTAAGCACCAAAATAGGGCTCAGTTGTAGCATTTATTTTTTATTAAAAAAAAAAATCAGATAACTTGAGTTTCGGGCGTCATCCAAATCAGAGCAGAGACGTGTGAATCGTTTCTTTACCAATTAAATCAACCTATATTAAAAGCAATTATTCTTGTAAATTTAAATGTATTTCGTTTTTAATGTTAAAATAATGAAAAATCTAAGTATAAATAACAAACAAATGAAATTGGAACACTGAACAAAGATCATGCTTGGAAATATCTATAGTTTAATGTTTTTCAGTTAAAAAAATGTTGTTCGCATGAGTAAAACCAATTCATGAAAATTACGAAACAAATAGAAACGAGAGCAAAACGCCATACAGTTTGTTAAATAATTATTTGTGACTGGATTTTTTTGTGGGTGAAAAATTTTACGAGAAAAAAAAAATACATTGATTGTCATTACACCATACAATTATAATTGATATAATTAAATATTCAACAATTTGTATTTACAGTTCGTGTGAAACTGTTTACATAGACTAATATAGTTATTGATTTACATTTTCCTCTTATAACCGTTACTATTTTTTGTCCAACCTTACAGCCTTATGCATCATGATTTTATTTTTCCGAGAAATGCATCATTCTGATTTCAATTCACAAACATATAAATAGCTGTTACATATAATGCTAGTCAAAAAGAAAAAAAGGCTGTTACATATAATAATCATAACCGTATAACCCTGGTTGGTTAGGTTCACTTCAAATAAAATGAAACAACTTTTAAACAAAAAAGATGTAATAACTCTGTCTTATTTGGATCTTGAGGATATGGTCACATTGTGTGAATTTATAGTAATAGTTATATTATTTGATAAAAAAAATTGTGTCATGAATTTTTATGATAATTATATTATTTCATTAAAAAAAAATTATCTTATAAATTTTTAATGGTAAGTATATTATTTCATTAATAAAAAAATAAAAGACGATAATAAATTAAAAAAAAACAGATGATAAAAACCAATATTTAATAGAAAATAAAAAATATAAATTATATTTAAATCTATTTTATTTTATCTCCGTTGATTTGAAGAGAATATCTATTGTATAGATCATATCTTTAAAGCTTAAATTCCTTCTTCCGTATTTTGCATAGTTATATTTATATATTACCGACTTCTATTTTTCGTTTTTTTTTTTTTGACAAAACATTGTTCTTTCTTGTGTCTCTTTTTAACACGTTTTTGGAGCTTCTGTAGTTGTAGCCGTTATAGCTTATCTAAAACCGCGGTTAAGAATACCCCACAATAAGAAGCAATTAAAAAAGTGAGTTAATTTATCTCTCTCTCTCTCTTTTCCATTAATAACTTCCACATTTTCTCACATTCCCACTCCTCATACCCAAACCCTTTCCCTCTTTTTTTGCACAACACAAGAAAAAAAAAAAAGAGGTTTCTTATTCGTTAGGGTTTTGTTTTAGGGTTTAATCACATTCCTTGGCCTCTCTGTTTCTCTCTGACAGAAAAGAAACAAACCAATTAGAGGCCAACAAGAAAAAAAAAGTTTATTTATTTATTATTTATTTTTATTTTCTTCTGAATTTTGATCCCTTATTTCATTGTTTTTTTGTTGTGTTTTTATTCCATATTCTCCACCTATTCATCGTGGCTTCGTGGGATTGAAAAAGTTGCTAAATTTTCGGTCATTCTTAAAATCCCACTTTCAAAAACCGTTCCTTCCTCTCTCTATAACAAAAAGTTTTAATTTTTTGTATACCCAACACAGACCCTTTTTGTTTTTGCGTTTGCTTTGATCTTGCAATGGAAAAAAATTGGATTTTGAGAGTGGTGTTACTGGTGGGGTTAATGGGTCTGTATGTGGAAGGACTTGGTGTGAATTGGGGAACACAAACAACACACAAGTTACCTCCTGAAACTGTGGTTCAGCTGTTGAAGGATAATGGGATTCAAAAAGTTAAACTTTTTGATGCAGATGATACTACAATGAGTGCTTTGGCTGGTAGCGGAATTGAAGTTATGGTTGCTATCCCAAATAATCAGCTTGCTGATATGAATGATTATAAGCGTGCTCAACAATGGGTTAAGAAGAATGTTACTCGTTATAACTTTGATGGTGGAGTTAAGATCAAGTGAGTTTTTTTTCCATCTTTTTTATTAGTGTCAGTTAATTGATTTAATTTTTATGTTATTATTGATTATTGATCTGTATTTGATATTGAAGTCCTTGATTTATTGTATTTATTGGAGAAGTTGTGTTTGATTTGTTGTTTTTATTTTGTTTCTGGGTTTGGACCATTAGATTTTTTGTTATGGTAAAAGGTGAATCCTTGAGGTTTTTTGTGTTCATTTACCATTGAAGTAAGGAAGGAATTGGCTACAATACAAGGAAGGGCAATAATAGTGTTCATAATAATAATGATTTTGTATTTTGTTTGATAATGAGTTTTGGGAACAGACAAGGAAAGTGTGTTGAGAATCTTTCAAAAGTGAGCTTAGAATTTGTCCTTGTTTTAATCAAGGAAGCTTTATGTATTAGATGATTCCCTCAGAATTAGATTCTTTTATTGGTAGTGGTGCCACTGCCTAATTGTGTCCTTGTAGTAACTTTTTTCTTAGCTGAGGTGAAACGAATTTATTCTGAGAATTACTTTACCATTCTAGGAGGTGATTGCAGCCCGTCTGTTTGGATTGGTGGTATACGATCGAATAGAGTCGGAATACTATTCCATTTCATACTTTCCATTTTGTATATGCATATATCATTTCCTTGGAAAGAAATATTCGTACGGTTATATGTGCGGGTTTGTGTCGGCGAGAAAATTGAGTAACTGATTGAGATTTAAGATAACAGGAAGTTTTGCATCAATTACAACTTGTTGCTTCTGTGGCTTGCAGTTCTTCAGTTAGATTTTTTTGACCATAAAGATAAAGATTATTTTCACAGTTTCATGGGATTTATGGAATCTTTCTAAAGCTGCTTATTATAATTAATAAACACCACATCTTATGCTTTGATGAACAGATATTAGTATTGATTGTTTTAACTTCTCTTGAAATGCTAATTTTGTCATTGTTAATTCTTAAGCAAAATATTCTAGGGAATAATTTGGAACGTAAGTTACGATATTTGTCGCGTGTCTGTTTTTTGTCATTGGATTGGTCAAACTCTCAAATGATAGTGTTGTAACTCTTCACAAATACATCATTGCCATCTTTAGTAGGAAGCATTAGTACTATACTATCAATGAAATGTATATTTTCTTTCCTTGCCGAAAATTGAAATATGTTTATTGTTTTCTCTTTTTGACCAATTTTAATGTGAATTTAAGCATTCTTTCTATATGTTTCACAGATATGTAGCAGTTGGGAATGAGCCATTTTTGAAATCTTACAACAATTCATTCTTGAACATCACACTGCCTGCACTTCAGAACATTCAAAATGCCATTAATGAAGCCGGTCTTGGAGACACCGTAAAGGCTACCGTGCCCTTAAACGCCGACGTGTATCAGTCTCCGGCGGACAATCCCTTACCATCTGCAGGAACATTTCGGCCTGATATCAATGGTCTGATGACCGAGATGGTGCAATTTCTCAACAAGAACAGCGCACCATTTACCGTGAACATTTACCCCTTCTTAAGTCTTTACGGAAACGACGATTTTCCATTTAACTACGCCTTTTTTGACGGGGTAGACGCTCCGATAAACGACAATGGAATTCAATATACCAATGTCTTCGATGCAAATTTCGATACATTGGTTTCTGCTCTCAAATCGGTCGGTTTTGGGGACATGCCAATTTTGGTAGGAGAAGTAGGATGGCCTACAGAAGGCGACAAGAATGCCAACGCAGGCAATGCATTAAGATTCTACAACGGCCTTCTTTCACGTCTCGCGGCAAACAAAGGAACACCTCGCCGCCCTGGATTCATCGAAGTTTATCTGTTCGGACTCATCGACGAGGACGCCAAAAGCGTTGCACCGGGGAACTTTGAGAGACACTGGGGAATATTTCGATACGACGGACAACCTAAGTTTCCGATGGATCTTACTGGTCAAGGTCAAAACAAACTTCTAATAGGTGCACAAAATGTGAAGTATCTTTCTCTAACATGGTGCATGTTTAACCCTGATGCCAAAGATCTTAGCAAACTAGCTGATAACCTTAATTTTGCTTGCACTTTTGGAGATTGCACTGCACTTGGGTATGGATCTTCTTGCAACAACCTTGATGCTAATGGAAATGCTTCTTATGCATTCAACATGTACTACCAGGTGCAAAATCAGAATCATCAAGCATGCAATTTTCAAGGTTTGGCTAAGCTTACTACAGACAACATTTCAACACCTACTTGCAATTTTACCATTCAGATTGCTCCTTCTTCAGCATCTTCTTTGATGCCTTCATTTGCTGCTTTGTCGTTTGTTGCTTTTCTTATGATTCTCTTAGCTTAGAATTTTCTTTGTACATACATTAGAGAGATGCTGCTATTATTTTTTATTTTTGGTTTCTTCATTTCTTGGAGATAGGTAGACTGGATAATATTTAGTTTATTGATTTTTGATTTATTTAATGAAAAAATTTTCATTTTATTTTGATAGTTTTAACTTCTGGTTTGTAGGCTTATGCTAGTTTATTTCACCGACACTTTAAATTGAAGGTGTATGTCTTTGATATGACATTAACACAAAGATGACACATGAACATTACAGTTCATGAGAGAAATCCAAGGCGGTTAAACACCTAGGTCACTATAGTTGTCTTTCAAAAAAAAAAATATTACATAGTATTATTAATTATTTTTTTAAGACCTTTTGAATTAACAAAATGTCTAACTTGAAATTCTAATGATTTGATCACGTGGCAAAAAACATCTTGGACCAGAAGGTTGCGGATTCTGCCTAAATTGAAGATAAAAAAACCTGATGCCAAAAAATAATTTTTAAATTAAACCAAAAACTAAATTGAGACTTTGGTTAACCTCTTACTCTTACACTATGTATGTTTCATTAGATTTAGAAAAGAGAGAAATAACAAAAATAAAAATGACATAAGATATAATTTATGTTTTCAATTTTGCCATTTCTTTCGGGTAACTAAAATTTGAAATTCAACTTAAAGTAAATAAAATTTAATTAATGATTCTTTTAGTTGATTTTCACTCTCTACGATACATTTTTTGATACAATATATTTTGCTACTTAAAATTCATATGAAACTTGCATAAATTTTAACTAATAGAAGAAAATGTATATCATATTAATTATTAATTATCAAGAAGTAAACTATTAAGAAAAAAATTATAAATAAATAATTTTAAAATATTAAATTCTCATCATATATAAACAATAAATCTGCCATTTATGTTTTTGTTCATTTCCTAAATCCATATATATTTTTTTGTATAAAAAGGGGAAAGCCCCAAATAATGTTAAGAAAATTAAAAGCCCCTATAATGGCTACAAAAACAACTACCGGCCAACAAAATTAAAGAAACAAACTGAGTAGTGAACTCAAAAAATGCAAGAGATAAAGTGCTTTGAAAAGTCATTAACCCTCAATAAGCATTCTTTTTGAGCACATGGATGGCTTATTAAAGAGAATAACTATTTGGGTCACGACACTAGCTAATATCATGTTTGGTTTTGCGTTGAAAACACTATTTTCGCGACCCAATGCAAATTCACCATGACATTTAAACGCTATAAAATGAAGCCATGTGAACGTGCGATCATGCACATATATTAGTTAATTTATAACTTACTCTCGTTTTTTCACACGAAAATATAACTTATATTATAAACAGCTGCAATAAACTAAACAATATAGAAAGATTAATTATCAATCCAAATAGTGTAGTGAAAATAACTTGTTCTTCTCCCTCCATGTAACTCCTTATATTGAGGTGGGACCATTTGATTTAAATTGAGTAGAGAGACAAAGAAGTTGATGACCATATAGTGGTTATTTTCTAGTCTCAATTATGCACCCTCATAATCTCAATTATGGACCCTCATAATCTATTAACTATACACATCACCGACCCACGAGCAACCGAAAAGAACAATGAATCTGCAAAACAAAATGATGAAATAAAATCTGAAACGTCTCGAACGACTATCCTTAAGAATTTATACGTTCGATGAGTGCAAATCATCTATAGTATAAAATTTATTTTTCTAAAGGTGGAGGTTATAGAACAACAAGAACAAAAATATTAAACAAAGTGAAATAACCCAGAAAGGTCTCAATAATTTTTCTCTCGGTTTCAAAAATATGCAAAAAGTGTATCTTTGAATGAGATAAAAATAAAGACTTGCTTGTTACTAAAGAGAGAGACACTTAAGAGTATTTCTTTAAGTGTTTTTTTTTAATAGATTTTTAATTTAAAATATATTTTTTGTGGTTAAATGAAATTTTTTAAAAATTATGAATTTAAAAAAATCATGAGAAGTTGTTAAGTCAGCAGTTGTTACTGGTTACTACAAATATGGGAACGTGAGATTAGTTGTTAACACATGTAGTTGAGCAACATATCATGTAGGCAAACGTGCTATTTTGTAAAAGCATGAAAAGAAAAATATTTGTTAATAATAAGTAGGAACATGGCAACGGGATAATTTATTTAACAAATATTTTCAATAATAGAAATAATTAAAACAAATAATTTAATAAAAAATTAAAACAAATAATTACTTTTGACAAAATATATTATATAATAACTTTTGAAATATTAAATTATTACAACACATTTCACTATCAAAAGGGACATATGGATGATGTTATTATCCATGTCCCACTACAAAAGCAGCACACTATTACACGTTGCACCACCTCGCCAAATATTTTTAAAACCAGTAGCAAATTTACACCTTGTTAGCTGTTTTTCCTCATAAAGGGATTCTTTGCATTTTCTTTTGACTTTTATTGCTAATTAGGCTCCATTTAACCATCTTTTTACTAATTTCAGATTCTTTACAATTCTAAGACACGGTTATTCTGCTTCATTATCAGATATGCTTAACTATATTCCATGCCCAACTTTTTCCTTATAAGTTTAGTTAAATACTCAAAATTAATAGTAGTATTAAATTTAAGGTCTCAAACACGATTTATATATCAATTGGATTATATTAATAAATATTAGGTATTTTATGTTCAATGTTTCGTCCTAATTTATTTTATCAAATAAAACACTTTCAATATTTATTTGTTATTCGCAATATTCTAATAATAAAATTTTATATAAAGAAAACAATTTTCTGGTATTAGTATTTGTTTTCACATACAACTTTTGTATCTAAGGGTTAGATCCAATTAGCCTCATAATCAGTGATTCCATCTTTGACTAAACTTAAGATTTCAAATTTTAAAATTTAAAATCAGTGGAGGGAATTTGAGTGACTTTGCTTTAGCATTAATCAATTAATCATCAATCATCAATCGTTTGAATATGGATGGATAGACGATATTTGAAATTTTATTGGCACAAGTCTCCAAGATGGTGGTGTACTCTTTGCTGAATTAGAATTAGCTATATTGTGACCTATATGTATATACACGATCGTCCGATTCAAATTTAATAATTCAAATTTAAAAATGAATGAATTTTGTTTTTTTGTTTTGAAACAAATATTTTGATATTTAAATTAAAATTATTTAATCTTGATAAAGCGTTTGAGATTGCGTGACTGCGTGTAGTCACAAGGGTTGTGACTGCCCACAACTCAAGTTTCTCTTTGCTATAGGGATGACATGTGAAGGATCCGGATTAATTGCAGTGATATAATCGCACATATATATGTAGTAACAAATCTCGACTATTGATTTTAGATGGAATGGTTCTAATACATATACATTAAATCAGGTTTAATGGATCTCGACTATTGATTTTAACATTTTGATTGTTTTTCAGTATAATTGATTTTGCTTCTAGAGTTGATATTAAATTGAAGTTAGAATTTGTAGTTTGAGTGTAAATGTGATTTTTACACTAAAATTCATTGTTCAATTTAATTTTATGTAAATGTATATAAATATAAATTATTTTACATTCAACAAATTTTTTAAGTAAAATCAATTTTATAAAATTAATTAGTTTAAAATTAATTTTTGTCATTGTATAACTAAACATACACGTAGAAAAATTCATCGATAACCCTGAGTTCAACTCAAACCATATAAAGACCGATTTTAAAGTCAACAAGTTTTCATACAAGTGTTTCAAATAAATGATGTATCATTTACATATTAAATAATGTACTCTCTTCGACTTTAAATTTAAACAAAGTAAATTAAAAAAAATTGATATACATATATATTTAATACAAATCAAATTAAATACGTTAACCTTTTCCATTCAACATTTTTTTTTATATTTAATGCTAGAGAGTGTCAAATACTATTTTGCCCCACATGAGCTCTCTAGAATTTTCCTGTGTTACATAGACCACTAAACAACACTACTACTAATAAGAAACTGTTTTTCTATTTAACTACTTCACTAGTTATTAGTAATAAAAGTATTGTAACCAAAGAATATACTTATCTTCAAAATTAATATACTTAATCATTTTTAGAAGTCTGTATAACCTCTTTTTTTACCGAAAAATTATATAACCTAACATATATTATGAGGCAAAATGGTACTAGTGATCATATGGTACAAGATCCCCTGATTAAGAACGTCACGTATCCCTCCAAAATGTTATTATTATTGATTATTGCAATTTGAAAGTTAATAAAGCAAAGATAAGATTATGCATACTTGCGTCCATCTGTAGTACCATTATAAATCTTCTGTCAACATGATGACTATGTTTTGATTGCCACTAAATGTTTGCCTCTTCTTTACGCTTTAACTCGCATTAAAGTTATACACTTACACACCGTCAATAAAAAAAATGGTTAAACAAAATGTAAGAAACGACGGATACAAAGATAAATGTAATTGTATATATTTCTATTAATAAATTAATAAAATTATTTATTATTATATTGTAATGTATTTTATTTATGTTTTAATGTTACTATAAGAAAAATTGAAGATTTCCGTGTCAAAGCATTTTAGAGATGAAAATATAGACGAAAACATATTCGTCTCCAATGTATTGGTGACAAACTCATTACAAACGGTGGTGATATTATAATCTGAAACTGAGTCTAGAAAATTAGTTAGTCACGTGGATGTAGTTAATATTATAATGGGTTATCTTATCTTGTATATGGTAGTGCATGCCAACTGCCAAATTAAGAGCACTCCCCTCCCACATGCCCATACTGACAGCATATGATACCAAATGGTACAAAATTCGCATAGTAGTTGTTATTTTAAACAAATATTCAAAGGTTAATATATGACCAGACCAAATTGGAAACTTTGGAAATTTTAAAATAATGCAGCATCATATCATATGCATACACTCCACCTTTTAATTTTGATCATCACATACATACCTAGGTAGCCAGAGAGAATTAATCTATTGCCAAAATAAATACTACTATATGAAAGTGCAATGCACATGTTATGTAGCTTGAAGATGGGAGAAAGACAAAATGAAAGAGGATATTAATTAATTAATTAATTAATTAATGTGGCAATTAATCAAAGCACTAACAAGTCACCTAAATAGTATGATATCTGTTTGGAAAGAGTAATTTCCCCCTAAAAATTAGAACTTAAATTTGATTTACATTAAAAATGTATAAAGTACTAGAAGTCACTCATGACTAGGAATGGAAGAAGACATATTCCTCATCTCCATGACTTTCTTATGTGAATTGGAATGTAAATAGCTAACAAAAGTTGGACTCTTAGCTGGTCTATACTCTGGTAACAACCTACCAGATTTGTACCTTACACCACATGCATTGCATAATGTCTTTGGACCTAATGGTCCTGCTCTCCATTGTGGGGTCCTTTGTGACAAACAATGTGTGCACCTTCTTGTTGGAATTGAACAATTTTCATTTTCATTTTCATTCAAACCATTCTTAAAAACATCATCCTCAATTTTTTCTTCCTTTTTCACAACAATTTCCTTTTCCACTACATTTTTCTCACCCTTTGGAACAATTAGTTCACTGTCAGCTAACCAATAAGCTTGTTTCAGAAGTGGAGGGTCAGAACCAATTACTTCATTTTTTGGGTTTAAGGTGTTTGACCAAATGCTTAAAGGGTTTTTGTTTGTTCTTGGAGCTGAAAGTCTCTTCCTTTTGCTCCTTGCTTTCCCTGGAACTGTGAAATTTTGTAAAGGTGACTCATTTTGGTTTTGTCTCTTCATTGTGTTTGAAGGTTTTGTTGAGATAGTTGTTGTTGTTGTTGTGGTGTTTTGAACATTAGAGGGTAATAAGACACAACTTTGAGGGCTTGAAAAACAGTCTTCCACAAACACTGAAAGCCATTCCATTCCAACATCCACTTCCTATATAAATGTCAAATAAGATGGTTATTTTACAACATCCACTGAAAAACTACTAATGGTTATTTTACAATCATCTCTACCTCTCAAATAAGATTTGAACCCTAAATTAAAATTACAAGACTAAACTATCTGACGCATCATGGATTACACATAGAGGAATACAGTATACAAAGTTATAAACACTTCAATAAACCAAGTACATAACATTAAAGTTATAAACTTGGTAAAAAAATATAAGACATGTTTGATTTTGCAGACAAAATCACAGTGAACCACTGTAATTTTATAAAAAACTTTTGCAGAATTAGGGTGATTTTGCCGCTACCACCATAAAACCAAACTTAGTCATAGTTAGCCCAAAAAGAAAAGGAATTTCTTTCTCAAAGCAATAAAGAAAAATCTTATGTTAGAACTTAGAACAAGCAAAGAATCATGAAGGAGTAGTGAATTTAGCTAGAATAGTAGTAAAAGAAGTTGAAAAACTAAAACAAGGTAACATTAAAGTGAAAAAACTAACCATGTTCTGTGTAGAAAAGAGGTCATCAAGGCTAGTTGAGAAGGTAGAAAGAACCTTCTCTTGTTTGCACTCATCAGAAACTGATACATTTTGGCACACGTCCATTTTCATAAGGTTCAAAAACTTTAGAAGAGTGTATAAATTTGAACACAACAAGAGAGGGGAAAATGGTAGAGAGAAAGATAAAAAGAAAGCCAAAATTGGTTACAACTCAACCCTTGTATCAGTTCTTCACCCTTTATTATGGTCCTTGGTTTTTTGTCGGCAGATTAATACAGGTTAAAAAGAAAAAGAAAAAGAAAAAGAAAAATGAATTCAAATTTTTATTTATTTATTTATCAAATAGTGATAAAAGCAAACATCACTGTCCCATGCAGACATAGACCAATCACTTTCTCTCATGTTACATTAATTAACCTTTTGCTTACCCCAAAACGTCATTTATCTTTTTTATACCATACTTATAAACTTAAATATTTTTCCTCTTAAGTTATTTCCTTGCTTTTTTATTCCTTTGGCATTTATTAACAAATTATAGTATTCTTTTTTCACTAGTAAATTTTTTTTTTGGAAATATTTCTTTGTTTTGAGGGTAAAAATGAGATATTGTTTGTTAGAGTAGTTTTGCAGAGAGGTCCCCGCTTTCACTTTTTGCTTTGAAAATTTATCAAAAAAGATGCATTGGGAGAGTCCAAGAAGGCAGAGCACAGAGTACTGATTCTGCCACTTTTTGTAGTTACAGATTCATTAAAAATGTTTACCATTCAGATTCTTCCAAAATCTTTTAACTTTTGGCAAGTTTGTGTGAGTGATTTCAATTGTGGTCCTAAATTAAGGGTGCATTGCAATTTTAGTCTAATGTACTTTCATTTATTTGTACATAAACTTCTTTTTTTTAGCATAATAATAACTCTTAATTTTATACTAGATAGTATTGTAAAAGTGTAACACTATTTTTTGTTACATTCATAGGTGAAAATATGTAAGAAACATAATGATATTGGTTTTAACATAAGAACTTGAAATGTAAATAACATTACTTACTGTAAGAGTGATTTCTGACAAAGAAAAAATGTTGAAACTATCTTCCAATTTTACCAAATTAACAACATTATGAATTGTTTTTATCGTTATTGTATTGAATTATTTTATGTCTATTTTTTTTAATCCAATTTGCAATAGATTAAATTGGTAGGGAAATACAATGTAAAAGTGAAATATACCTTAGTTGATGACTATGTTACCTAAAAGTGAAATTCGAGACTTAATTTTCAATCTAATAATATCGACATTTTAACGGTTGAATTAGAATTTACGAAAAATATAATTACAATGTTATATGATACACTTTATATATAATGATTCTTAGATAACTAATGTAACCAACTATAACTATTTTTAACTAACTAGTAACAATCTTAGACAATATCAAATTAATCCTTACAAATCTAAAAGTATCTCAAAATTGTCTGCCTAAAAAAATGTATATAAATTGTCCCAATTTCTCTTAAATGGTATAAATTGACTTCTCAAGAACTCGTGTTGTTTGTGTTGAAAAAAAACTCTGTTGTTAGCAAAAGAAATGCATACCAATTACCACATATAGCTGCAATTTCGAAGTGTTACATAAAATTATTAAAAACTGTCTTCAGAAGTAGATAAAATAAAAAATAAAAAAAATTAAAGGTTTCTATTTTACATTTTCAAATTATTGTACCACCTAGCTCATATCATATGCATATATGTTAACCCCACCTTCAATATGGCTTATGATTAATTGCTTGACGACCAAAAATGAAAATCCACCACCAATATATATGTCCATGATGAATCTTATGATGGGTCCGGAAGTTGGATGAGTATTTAATGAAAATGAGTGATATAGAAAGATGCATCTTGAAATAAGGTCGAAAGAGTAAACAACAAACAACATGACATGTATGAATAAATTTATTCACCGTTAATTTTTTTTTTAATTTTAAAATTATATTTTTAGTCATTTATATTTGATTTAACTTTCGAATAAATTTTTTATTTTTTTTATCAACTAAATCTTTTAAGTAACACCATATTATAATTTTAGTTTTTATGTCGACTAATTAATAGAAAATGACATTTATACAGACGGATAATAACATAAAAGTTAATGTTGCAAAAAAATTATCACTTAAAAGACTTAGTTGAGAAAAAATATAAAAAACCTATCCAGAAACTAGATCAAAAATAAATTATTAAAAGTGAAATTTTACCTAATTTTCTTATCCTTATAGAATGAAAGATGTTTGGTTTTAATTAATGTAATATTTTTATTCCTCTAAAATTTGAGATTGTTTATAAAATAAACAGATTTTGATTTTGAATATTTTTACAAAATAATTAATTTTTTTATATTTTTAAAATAGAAAAATCCATTCTACAAATTAATAAAAATAAAAGACCAAAAATACAATTATACCGAATAATAATTTCAGAAATGGATAAAAACAAAAAGAAAAAATATATTATAGCTGGAGATCAAAATTAAAATTGTTTTATACTACTATACATTTCAACCCATTCATAGGCCTCACTTCTATGACCTGCACATGGCTAATGGGACTCATCCAAAAAATTTCCATCTCATGTGTTTAGATTCAATTTTTGAACAAGTAACCACTCGAAAATTTTCCACTCAAGTTACCGCCAAGTACTTTGAAAAATGAAGCATGAACCAACACATGATGCATGTCTTAAAACTACATTTATAGGTATGCTGTAAGGTGACCACTTATGCTTTGACTAACAGAACCTCTAAGTTCACGTCTATGATTGCCTCTTGGAAGAAAAAAGGACAAATTTGTCAACAAAAGTTGGTATAATTGATTAAAGATTTTACTCATATCCTTCGTATAATAGTGTATGTGAGAATCTTGTTGTGAATAATATATTAGTATGTCTGATAGTATTGAAAACATAATGAGACTTTTCTTACTCTAATAAGTCCACAGTATTGATTCAACTAAACTTTACTCCGTCTATATTTCACAGTAATTTGAATATTTCACAAAGATTAAAGAGAATGATAATTTACTAACTTAATTTTATTAATTTTCTATTATCATCGATACAAAAGTAGAGAGTAATATTTTATAGTGTGGTGCATAGTATTAATTAAAAGGTATAATTGAAAAAATAATTAAAATTGGATTAGAAATTAAAAGTAACACTTTATTTGAGACAATATTTTTCCTTCCAAATGTGCCCGTTATGATGAGAAATAAGGATAGAGATAGCCAATGTTGACCGACATTAACATACAAATTAGTTATATGAGACTCAAACGAGACTTTTTAAAAAGACAAATAAGTGAGACTTTTTAAAGGCTACAAAAATCATACTATTGACTAAGAAAAAAACTTTTAGGCCTAACACGTCAACCTAATTAAATAATATAAATTATAATTATATTATCAGAAAAATATAATTAAAATAAAATGTCATATAAAGTCGAATTTTTTAAATATCGTATAAATTTTAAAATAGAACTTCTTAAAATCATCAATCTATTAATCTCTTAGATTTTTAATTTTTTTATAGATATGTTGATTACTTATTTAAACATATTAATATGAAATTGGTTTCGAATGACACTTACCAAACTTTTATAAAAGTAAGATTCAAACTCAAAAATATATTTATGATAGATAACAAATCAACCTTAAAATAATCTATGGGTCGAATGAAATCTTGCAAAAGCTAATTTGAACCTAACAAAAAAGAGGGATTACTTTTTTTAAGTAACAAAAAGGCGCAAAGTTAAAATTAAGAAGGGAACACTATTTCCTAGTTTGATTGGGAATGGGACAAGCAAGATGGGGTCTCATAAGTCATGGCTCTACAATTTAAGGACACCGCAAGCAATAATTTCAGCACATGAAGCGTGGCGTAGGACAAGGGGATACAATGAAGGCATTTGAATAAACAATAATGTGGTAGTAGTAAAGGCAAATGTTCCCCACCCCACCAATATGGATATGTAAGAAATTGGTTGGATTCTTTCCATGATCCATCATCACTCTACTCAAATGCCCCCTTGTCACATGCATCTTTCAATTCAACCTATCACCCCCTCTCTCCTTAATTTTCCTACCAATCCACATCACTTTTAACCACTAAATTTGGAATTTGGATTAACTTAATTGCAATATGCACATTTGGACCATCTAATTAAGATTGATTTAAATTTTAATTATTTTTAAATTTAAAGTTCAAATTTAATAATTAGACCATATAATTTTAATTAAACTGATATATTTGATTATACCGTCGTCAGACAGAACTGACTATAGTCAATTTTCATCTCTAAGTCTGATTTAAATCATATTAAACTCACTTTGGATTTCAAACACTACGATAGTATGCACAAAACTATATAGAGGGTAAATTTGTCCCCTTAACATTTTTCCCACGCAGGATACAGTAGGTATAATGTACTTAATAATGACTAAATAAGTATGAGTAACAATAATTGTAGGCCACCAAAAATTACTTTACTTGTATGTTACATGATGAATACATGAAGAAGTAATAAAATCCTGCCCAAACTGCATACATGTAATATTGTAAATATCATGACCACAGGTCACATGTTATTATTATATTAATTAATTGTCGTACCGATACATTTATTATAGTCACAAAAAATAGAAATTAAATTGCTTTTTGCAAATGGATATATATGGAGTTGCCCTCTCTAGTGACAATATGAACAGGTACAGTTAGATTTTTGCTAAATAAATAGACTTACTTGTTTTGAGAATTCATAACTTGGCTTATTTAAAATTTGTTCTAATTTTTTTTATAAGTGTTGCTTGACCTGAAAGTCATTAAAAGGTGTATTTCACGTTAAGATCCGTAGAAAATGTCATTAGGCCTACCACTATAAAAATCAATATGCTTATATTTAAATAAGTGTATAAGTAATTAAATAAGCCAAATATAATTTGATAATGATAATGTACATTATTAGTGATATATACAGAGGACTAGGAGGGGAGAATAGATCTGTCTTATATGTCAAATAAGTTTCCGATGAAAATTAGTCATCATTAAATAATAATGAATACTTTGTCGTGGTTATAAAAAATAGTCCAATCTATAAAATCTAATAGGTATTTTATAAACTTAAGTCTAACCTATTTAAATATATAAGACTAAGTCTTTTTAGTAGTCGATACACATATAATAACAAATAGAATAACATTATCTTATTATTTCATTATCATGAACCTTTTTATTCTGATACCACTATTACCAAACGAAAAGTTCTGACCATAGGGTAAGCAAACATGATAGATGAGATGGTTAAATTCTGAGGATTGATTAGTGACATCAGCTGTATCCATTTCAGCAAGACTATTACATATCAATGAGAAGGTCTGGGCCATCATAACATACATTAGACAGGAATTTACTATACATAAATTTTACACAATCCCTGCTATTGAATAGCATAGTTTACACTTTACAATGAACATTTTACCATCAATTGGAGTTACTTAAAATAACCTACTTGTGAGGGTTTTTTTCTTTGCTCTTTCGGGAGAGCAAAGAGAATTTGTGTGTCCAGAATCACACACGTGATGAGTGCATAGCCGCCGCCGCCACCACCACCACCACCAGAGATTAACTTAGATACTGACGCCATTCGTCAGGCGTCCCCTTTCTTGCTGTCAGCACTCTTAGAGCTGCTGCAGTTAGAGGTATGGCAAGAATGTCATAGTCCTTTGGGGCCTGAATAAAAGGAAGTAAGATTCTTCTTAATTGTGAAAATGGAAACATTAAAACACATGAATATGCTAAAATACGAAGTAGTATGCTTCAATTTCAAATGTAATTGAAGGTTGGAATTTTAACATTGGCAACCTTATCTAGATAGCTACTCCCTCCAGTCTCGAATATAAGCAACAAAAAAGTTGTGTTTGCCGGTCTAAAACATAAGCAAATGTTAACTATTTTTGCCATATTTATGATATTATTCCTTAATTACCCTTCAATTAAGTTATATTTTATTTTCCAATAAACCTTTTCTTCTCGTAGTACAAGTTCCCACAAAGGGGTAATTTGGAAAATACACTTATCTTTTTTATTACTTTGAGAAAGTTAAATGGGACTAACTATTTTTCTTAAGGGGTGTGAAAGTGGTTTTTTTCCGCTTATATATATGAGACCAAAGGGAGTAACATGTTGCTTTTTTATGCTAAGCCATCATGAAAAGAAAGAAGCATTTTCATTGTTGTTTGTTATGACAGTACCTTTGGGACCTTATTTAAATTCATTTTTGCCTCCTCTAAGGACTTTCTACCTTTCTTTGAGTTGCATTTGACACAAGCAGTCACCTGTCATCAGAAAATACCAACACAGATTAGTTATTAAACTTACTGTTTTGTGTGCTATTTTAGTTGCTCAGCTCATAACTAGTATACATGCATACATCCATTTATCATGATGATCTTGCATACCAAATAGTTAGTATTTTCTATATGAAAATATTGTCTTACTAGATTTTCCCATGTCCATTCTCCACCTAGTGAAGCTGGCACAACGTGATCGATGGTCAAATTCTCACGCGAAGAGCAATACCTGTTATTTCGGATGGTAATCTTGTGTCAATGCAAAGACTTGAATCTCTACTAACCCAATGAAAGATTAAAAAAAAACAGGGTTGTGTTGAGTGGATGAACTAAACTGGTTTAGATATATTTGAAATCAAAGGTCAATGTAGAGCACTTACTGACAAGTGAAATTGTCTCTAAATAGTATATTTTTCCGACTAAGACTGTTCTTAACAACTCTTCTTCTTTTAATAACCTGAAGTAAATGACGAACCTGCACCAAAATAAATATATTGAGCTTATCTGTAATAGAGCAGACAAATAACAACAAAAATTTCAGCAGTCATTTTTTGTTTGATGTTATTGTTATGGTATTAGAGCTCTCTTGAGCTCTGCAGCACCATTCTCATAATGCCAAGAAGCAATTATCATAGTTCAAGTTTGTTTTCTAATATGAATATTCCGACGCCAGCTCCATTTGATCCCTCTCCTCTCACAATCAGCTTATCATATCTCTGTCTCATCCACTCATAAAGCTAACTCTCTTTACTCATCCTCAAGTGGTATGAAAGGCATTCATCTCTCTTCCTTCAATGTGGATATGTTCACGCAAATTCACATATTTCATGTTCATTGACCATGTTGATTCATTTATTGAGCTCTTCAATTTATGGAGATGATATTGTTCTCACTTGCAATTCGTTGCATGTGTTTGGGATCATTAAATCAGTTGCACTGAGTCTGGCACAAAAAAATGGGTCTGAAATATTTCCATGGTCTTTAGGCTGCTCACTCGTCCAAAGGGAATTTCTTTTGCGTCATAAGCAATATTTTGTGGCGTCCTTAATTGCAAACTAGCAAGTACACCGCTAGAACCAGTGTCAATCAACATCCAGCTGATAGTCCACCTTATCATGATATACTTGGTTATAGCATAGGGAAAATGATTGGCTCTGAAGGCTGGGCATAGGGTCCCAGTTCTGAACTCGTCGGCTAATGGCGGATTGGTTGAGGTCCTCCAGCAGCAAGAGCAAGTCACAGCGTGCTTACCGAGGACCGATTGGGAATGAGCCATTTGGGATCTCTTCCCCTAACATCAAACAGTCAACTCAAAACGGGTACAGACAAGGGGAATCTGAATATTTAATTTAAACTGTTATGAAACGCATTCTCTTTGCCTTTGCAAATGAATAGGAGATTAATTGCCAGATTCCTTTATCTTACCACAACTCGTCCACACATTTGCTTTGCCACACACAGCAGTTGAGCCAATTCATTGCTAGAACAAATATGTTGCTTTTCAAAGCTGCACATAGGATCTTGTGGTGTATTTGAAAGGTTTCCCTGGCAAAGGCATTTTCTTTCCTTGGACTTCATCTCTTCATCTTATGGGGTATAGTAATGCAGATTGGAGGATGTTCGGATACTTGAACATCTGTGACAGTGAGTCTCTAGTGTTTTTTCTTGGTGATTCCCTCATTTGCCAAAAATCGAAGAAGCAGACAATAGTTGCAAGGTCCTCCTCCAAGTCAGGGTATCGTGCACTTGCTTGTATCATTTGCGAATTGCAAGACTTAGATATTTGCTATATGACCTTCATGTCACTTGTTCCTAGCAAGCAAACAATTCATTATTTTGACATCCGCAGTGCTCTTACTTTGTGGCAAATCAGGTATTCAATGAACATATGAAGCATTTGGATATAGATTGTCGCATCGTTTGCAAGAGGTCTCACTCTGGCCTCATGAAGCTACCCACTCTTCCTTTCCATCAATCAAACAGTAGACTTGTTTACCAAACCCTGCTACCTCAGCTTTTCCACCATCTTACTCACTAAGCCGAGCATGGTTCAGCGGTTGACATCTATCAACGCTCAGCTTGCAGGGGGAATTAGCAGATAGTTCCACACATACACGGTATTTCGAGAGTCAGAAGTTAGTTCAGTTAGTTCACTATATCCTCGTGTATATATGTGCTTGTAAGAACTATTGTTTCAGTAAGAATGAGATGACGGATCATTCTCTTTTCACTTGTATTTTATTCTTCTTTATTAACTATGAATAATTTTTTAACAAAATACAGCAATATAAATGTTGATATAAAAATAAAACCAGTGGTTTTAGAATGGTGAAGAAGTTCCAGAAAGATTAAAAAAAACCAAAAGAATTACTATGAACATACCCTTAAGACAGCTGGTATATAGAAAGATCCACTGGGGGAGTTCACAGTCTTATCATAATACTCTAGTACATCAGCCTGTATAAAAACAAAATCTGAAATCATAACTAGATAAACATTTTTTTGTTTAAAAAGAAGAAGATAGAGAAAGTTAAATGTTCTTGTTGTGAAACTGTTTTTGTATGCGCACACGCACTGAGCATAGAGGCCTGGGAAATGAAACAGGTTTAGATTAAATAATTCAACTACAAATCAATCAAAGTGAAGCTAAGCCAAGATACAAGCTCAGCTTAATATGGAAATGACAGATGTATTAAGATGAAGAAAACAACATTCACTAATAAAGCCTCACTTAGTTAATATCACTAAGGTTTTGTTAAACACTTAAATTTTACATATATTCATGTCAATCTCAACCATAAATCACATTAAACAGCATAATTAAGTGGCATTGCAAATGAATGAGTTGAGCTAAAAAAATCTGACCTTCTCCATAAACTCTAAACAAATTGCACGTTTCCAGCATACAACATTGACTGGCCTGGAGCAGGATGACATCAGTCAGAACCATAAGCAGAAGTCTTGATATTGGTGACTATACAAGAAAAAATAATAACATGTTACAATTTCATATTATCCACACACACAACACGGAGGATATAAAACCAAGCATTGTTTTATTTTGTTTTCATGTTTGTAAAATTATACAAGCACGGCAATTGAATTTTGAAAGCCCTCAGAACACATGAACTGTTAAAACCCAAAATCCCAAATGAACATTCCCAAAAAGTAAAAACAATACATGTTCACAACAACAAAAGATTGAAACTTTAAATAACTTCCATGTATAGAAAAAGTAGATAAAAAACAAAACATTGAAAGAAAGAAATGACCTGTAAGATATATCCAACACAAGACCTCTGAAACAAGACAATCCATCTCCCTCAAACACATCATCATCATCATCATCATCATCATCAATAGAATCATATCCACATACGTATTCATATTCATCACGAACACCCTCACTGGAGCGTGCCGCAGCATTACAACAGTTTGTTTTGCTTCTGAGATATGAAAAAGATGCATAATGAATTCTAGCAAAAGAAGAAGAAGAAAAAGAACCTTTGTAACTTGCTCTTCTTTTGTGGGTCTGAATTGATCTACACTTGAAATGAAAAGGGTCTTTGACATTTTCCCCATTGAAGAGAAGCTTCAAGCGACCTTGAGTAGTGAACTGTGCCATAACCCTTTGCTTATTGTATCCTTCAAAGTGGGAATTTAATCTTAAAGATTGTAACTTTCTTCTGAAACTTTGGTTTCAACTCAGATATTCTGTAATGGTTGATCATTCAACGGAGACCCATTGTAGGTAGAAGAAGAAGAACTTGTAAAGCAAACACATTGATTTTTTAAGGAAAAAACAAAAACATAATATTAGGAAGAAATTCATTTGTGTCACGGAAAAAACCTTTACCACATATTCTCCCATGGTTCTAAATATCCTTTTGGCTTACCCTCAATTTATAAATATGCCATAAGAATATTTATGGAATAATAAATACTTTCTTTTCTTTTCATTTCTTAAACAAGCCATTAATTATATAGCACCTTACCATCTAAAGAATATGGGTGTAATTATTTGATTTGGTTGGAATTTTGGAGTTAAAATAATTCAAATCAATAAAAAATAGTGATTTTATTAGATTTGGTTTTTGTAATTTGTTTTTACTATGAATAGTGTTATTAGTGGATCTTCATTAATAAATATATTTTATTTATTTTTTTTGTCTTATAAATGTTATAGGCATTATCTTTTTCTCTTTTTTTCGATTTCCTCTTTCATCTTTATTTTTTTTTTCATATTTTGTTTTGATTAGTTTCACAAGAGAATCAAACAAAATTAGATTGACAATTTTATAAATTAATTGGTTTAATTCGGTACAAAAGAATTTATCAGGGAGGTATTTAAATCTCATTATTATTCTTTTCATTGTTTTAACAGAAAAAATATAGTTCTATTGTGTTTCATGTTGTGTCTCATAAATGAATGACTTAATTGTAAGAAAAATTATATAAAAGAACTTATTCTTTTAATTTTCAATGTTATGTTAAATATTTTTTTCAATTATAATTGTGTGCTTAATCAATGAGACGAACAACACAAATTATAAAAGTAGTATTGTAAATTGTGATCATATAACGATTATTTATACAGTACACCACGTAGTTTACAGTAGATAATATTTAAAAATTATTGAAATGAATTTTCCTAAAATAGTTTATGACCTCCTTACTTTTATGGATAAGACAGTGATTCTATTGAGTCAATTTTATTTTATTTTTATTAAACCAACATCATTTAAGTCACTCATAAAAATAAAAATAATGATTAACAAATTTTTAATATATAATTTAGATTGAGAGTAATTTTTTATATAAAATTATTTTAATATAATATAATTTTTTAATAAATACCTTAACTTAAAAAGTAAGTATATATATATATATAAATACTTAGTAAAAAATAATTAATATCCCTAAAATTTAAGACTCCTCGCGACTATTCCAAGAGCCCATATGCAATTAACACAGCGCGTGTATTGCAATTAACACACCAGCATGTATTGCAATGAAAAGTTGTACTTTCTGTATTAAATATAATTGATTTTTTTATACATTAATATAATTGATTTTTTTACACTCTAACCAAACAACATAACTCCAAAGTCTCTTCCTCACCACTTCCCAGTCCCAAAAGAAAATATCAAAAATCAACACTTCTCATTCACCACCTTTAACCACCACCCATTTTCAACTTCATCCAACCACCCCTCAAAAATCATCTCCTTACCACTCATGCTCTCACCGCCACTCATCGATGAGAGTTATTTGCATCCTCCGTTGATTAAGTATCCTGAGTGTGAATGTGGAGCTGGAGTTTGTAGAAAAATCAAAGAAACTGAATAGGAGGTGGAGTTATTTTCATCTCATCACTCTCACTAACAACTCATGCTCTCACGGCCACTCAACATTCATCAATAAACAGGTACATGCAAGATCCATCCTTTCTGTTTCGAATTCATTGTTTCTGCGCAAAGCCACCATTGTTTCTTCTCATCTGTACATGCAAAATCTGAGTTTTGTTTTTGTTTTTAGATCTGACTTCAAATCACAATAATATTTTTTTTTTTTAGATTTTTTGTTTCTCTTACAATCTTGGATTGATTAAAATGAGCTTACAAAAAAAACGCAATTGGTCCAACTATTTTTATGGCCCAAACCGAATTAACCCAGTCATTTTACCCGCTAACCCGTGAACCGTCCAAACCATGTCAAGGGGCGGACTTCACTGGGTGTAATGGTTTTATTTCAGTTTGGGCTAGTTGTTGTATTTGGCCCAAACCAACCCAATGTTATGTAAATGTCCAAATCAAACTTTTATATACTTACTGTCACACTGAGATTATTGTAAAGTGTCGAAATCAAATCAAAACACAGTGATATCGATCAAATAATCTTACGTATGATTTTGATGCTCTTTAAATGTAAAACTTGTGAGTCTGTTCTATAAATACAGACTCTTTGTAAAACTTAAAGTTCGAAACTAACACAATGAGTTCATCTATTGCAATTGATGTTCATGATTCTGAACAACCTCAAACAACTCTTCCCACACCCTCTCCACCACACACTTCCACCATTACTCCTCCAACACCCACATCCCCTCCTACACCTTCTCCATGTCCCGTACCAAGTGTACCAAGTGTCCTGAGTAGGGTTGGTAACTTTGTAAGATTTGAAATACGAAGTGGAACCATACCCTCTCTTATTGGATTATCTCCTCCTCCACCACAAATCTCTGAGCCAACTGTCCCCCCCCTCAAACTCTACTGTAGGGCATAAGACTCCTCACGAATATTCCAAGAGCCCCTCTGCAATTAACACAGCGCGTGTATTGCAATGAACACAACACGTGTATTGCAATTAACACACCAGCATGTATTGCAATGAACGGTTGTACTTTCTGTATTAAATATAATTGATTTTTGTTGTACATTAATATAATTGATTTTCTTACACTCTAACCAAACAACATAACTCCAAAGTCTCTTCCTCACCATTTTCCAGTCCCAAAAGAAAATGTCAAAAATCAGCACTCCTCATTCACCACTTTTAACCACCACCCATTTTCAACTTCATCCAACCACCCCTCAAAAATCATCTCCTTACCACTCATGCTCTCACGGCCACTCATCTCCTTACCACTCATGCTCTCACGACCACTCAACATTCATCAATAAACAGGTAAATGCAAGATCCACCCTTTCTGTTTCAAATTCATTGTTTCTGCGCAAAGCCACCATTGTTTATTCTCATCTGTACGTGCAAGATCTGAGTTTTGTTTTTGTTTTTAGATCTGACTTCAAATCACAATAATATTTTTTTTTTAGATTTTATGTTTCTCTTACAATCTTAGATTGATTAAAATGAGCCTAAAAAAAACGCAATTGGGCCAACTATTTTTATGGCCCAAACCGAATTAACCCAATCATTTTACCCGCTAACCCATGAACCGTCCAAACCATGTCAATGGGCGGACTTCATTGGGTGTAATGGTTTTATTTCAGTTTGGGCTAGTTGTTGTATTTGGCCAAAACCAACCCAATGTTATGTAAGTGTCCAAATCAACCTTTTATATACTTCCTGTCACACTGAGATTATTGTAAAGTGTCGAAATCAAATCAAAACACAGTGATATCGATCAAATAATCTTACGTATGATTTTGATGCTCTTTAAATGTAAAACTTGTGAGTCTGTTATATAAATACAGACTCTTTGTAAAACTTAAAGTTCAAAACTAACACAATGAGTTCATCTATTGCAATTGATGTTCATGATTCTGAACAACCTCAAACAACTCTTCCCACACCCTCTCCACCACCCACATCCCCTCCTACACCTTCTCTATGTCCCGTACCAAGTGTACCAAGTGTCCTGAGTAGAGTTGGTAACTTTGTAATATTTGAAATACGAAGTGGAACCATACCCGCTCTTCTTAGATTATCTCCTCCTCCACCACAAATCTCTGAGCCAACTGTCCCCCCCTCAAACTCTACTGTAGGGCATAAGACTCCTCGCGAATATTCCAAGAGCCCATCTGCAATTAACACAGCACGTGTATTGCAATTAACACACCAGCATGTATTGCAATGAACGGTTGTACTTTCTGTATTAAATATAATTGATTTCTGTTGTATATTAATATAATTGATTTTTTTACACTCTAACCAAACAACATAACTCCAAAGTCTCTTCCTCACCATTTCCCAGTCCCAAAAGAAAATGTCAAAAATCAACACTCCTCATTCACCACTTATAACCACCACCCATTTTCAACTTCATCCAACCACCCCTCAAAAATCATCTCCTTACCACTCATGCTCTCACGACCACTCATCTCCTTACCACTCATGCTCTCACGGCCACTCAACATTCATCAATAAACAGGTACATGCAAGATCCACCCTTTCTGTTTCGAATTCATTGTTTCTGCGCAAAGCCACCATTGTTTCTTCTCATCTGTACGTGCACGATCTGAGTTTTGTTTTTGTTTTTAGATCTGACTTCAAATCACAATAATATTTTTATTTCTTAGATTTTTCGTTTCTCTTACAATCTTGGAATGATTAAAATGAGCCTAAAAAAACGCAATTGTGCCAACTATTTTTATGGCCCAAACCGAATTAACCCAGTCATTTTACCTGCTAACCCGTGAACTGTCCAAACCATGTCAATGGGCGGACTTCATTGGGTGTAATGGTTTTATTTCAGTTTGGGCTAGTTGTTGTATTTGGGCCAAACCAACCCAATGTTATGTAAGTTTCCAAATCAAACTTTTATATACTTACTGTCACACTGAGATTATGTTAAAGTGTCGAAATCAAATCAAAACACAGTGATATCGATCAAATAATCTTACGTATGACTTTGATGCTCTTTAAATGTAAAACTTGTGAGTCTGTTCTATAAATACAGACTCTTTGTAAAACTTAAAGTTTAAAACTAACAAAATGAGTTCATTTATTGCAATTGATGTTCATGATTCTGAACAACCTCAAACAACTCTTCCCACACCCTCTCCACCACCCACTTCCACCATTACTCCTCCACCACCAACATCCCCTCCTACACCTTCTCCATGTCCCGTACCAAGTGTACCAAGTGTCCTGAGTAGGGTTGGTAACTTTGTAATATTTGAAATACGAAGTGGAACCATACCTTCTCTTCTTGGATTATCTCCTCCTCCACCACAAATCTCTGAGCCAACTGTCCCCCCCTCAAACTCTATTGTAGGGCATAAGACCTTTCGCGAATATTCCAAGAGCCCCTCTGCAATTAACACAGCACGTGTATTGCAATCAACACACCAGCATGTATTGCAATGAACGGTTGTACTTTCTGTATTAAATATAATTGATTTTTGTTGTACATTAATATAATTGATTTTCTTACACTCTAACCAAACAACATAACTCCAAAGTCTCTTCCTCACCACTTCCAAGTCCCAAAAGAAAATGTGAAAAATCAGCACTCCTCATTCACCATAATATTTTGTTTTTTTAGATTTTATGTTTCTCTTACAATCTTTGATTGATAAAAATGAGCCTAAAAAAAACGTAATTGGGCCAACTATTTTTATGGCCCAAACCGAATTAACCCAGTCAATTTACCCGCTAACCCGTGAACCGTCCAAACCATGTCAATGGGCGGACTTTATTGGGTGTAATGATTTTAGTTCAGTTTAGGCTAGTTGTTGTATTTGGCCCAAACCAACCCAATGCTATGTAAGTGTCCAAATCAAACTTTAATATACTTACTGTCACACTGAGATTATTGTAAAGTGTCGAAATCAAATCAAAACACAGTGATATCGATCAAATAATCTTACGTATGATTTTGATGCTCTTTAAATGTAAAACTTGTGAGTCTGTTCTATAAATACAGACTCTTTGTAAAACTTA
>JBBPBQ010020321.1:52150557-52167965 GCA_037974755.1 Cicer yamashitae
AATATTAAATGTAATTACATTTTACACACAATATTTAATCTGATTATAATCAATATTTATTATTATTTTTCACAAATGATCAATTATAATGTTTTTGTTAGATTAGGCACTTTTTTTTTTTAAATAAATAGAGTACAAAAATATTACATAATAAATCTAACAATATCTCAACTCTTGATTGACATTTATAAAATGGATCTAGATTTATTGTGCACTACTAGAGTAAAGAAACAACGGATTTTGTATTAAAAAAAATCATTTTCTTAAAAGTGATATTTTCTTCCATCAATCAACCGAATGTTTAGCATTAACTTAGCACACTATAATTAGTTATAAAATTATATTTCCCTGATCTTTTATTTAATTTAATAAAATTGTGATATATTTTTTTTAATAAAAAATTGGGGAAGGGAAACTTATTATTAATAATAGTGTTACATACGATTATTTTACAATTATTTTATACTGTATTTGATCTTTGCTCCATACCACGAAAACTAACACATGATAAATAACAAAATGTTTATACCTCAAAGAGACGGAGACATAATTGTGATACATTCCGTTAAAAAATATAACTATAGTAGTCGTCTAATATCCACCTTATTGGATAAAAATAATAATGGTGTCAACCCAATATCTATGCAAATATTTGCTAGAAAAATATTTAACCGATTTTGAGGTACTTGTAGGTATTTATTAATGTCTACGAATATCAATTTTAAAAAGATATGTGTTTGTGTAAAAAAAATATTTTGTTTTGGTAATTCTTTAGAAATTCTATCTCCTACTTTTACAATAAAAATTAGTTTTTAACATATAAACCAAAACATTATTAATCAAACAAAAAACATAAATTAGAAAATTAGGTTATAGTTTTTCTTTCAAGTAGGTAATATTTGTATTTAAGTAATATGACATTTTGAAATTTTTTAATAATTTACTAAAAATATTTAATGATCTTTTTATTGTCAACAATATCAAATGTTATCATTAAATATGTCACTCTCTAATCTCTATATATCTAACTAAAAAATTATTCAACCACTCATCCTCTATATGATTGTGTATTCTATTCTTCACAAAATTCATGACAGAGAAACATCTTGCAATAGTTGTAATTGTTACAGCCAAAATTCAAACTAACTTTAAAAATAAATATATCATTGAATACACAGTATATTTCTAAAACCATAAAACTTTATGGCGGTTTACAATAAAAATACGTATTATTAAAATATTTATTGTTTTCTTGTGGGGCAATAGCCCCCATAAGCTACATGTTGATATGCCATTGGGTATGAAAATCTGCAGGCTTGGATACGTGCATCCATATAAATTAAATGACAAGAAGTTGAAATATCTGTTTAAATATGTATTCGATAAGTATTGTCCCGTTGTGAATTTTGCCCGCTAATACCCCCAAGTATGGATTTTTATTTATCAATAGTCATCCTAGATGTTTTCTTTTATACATCGATCAATATATTATGTACCTATTAACTCTTAATTACCCTACTATTATAGTTAGTCAAAAAAAGTTAGTTATAAAATTATTTTCATGATCTTTTATTTTATTCAAGAAAATTGTGATAATCGTGATCTATAGTAAATAAGAAAAATTAGCCATTATCCTTTACTTGCTTGTTTACTCGTGTCTAGATTTGTTTGCAAATTAATGTTACCGTACCAATTTTGCTCTGAGACGTTATCCTTAACCCCAAAGCAATAAGGCAGAGGCTTTAGGCTTAAATTTTTAACTTAAAATTTGGCCTCCAAATATATTACTAATATATATTATGATGAAGTTCCAGAGTTGCACTGTCCTAACGGTTTTAGTGGATGGTTAAAGTAATTGTTGAACGACGGCTTGAACTATATGTAGTACCCTAATTTTGTCCAATCAATCATAAAAAGTTTTCCATTTCTGTCTCTGATGGCATCTTTAGATGTCTGCATCTGATTTCGTTTCTGCCTCTGATTTCGTTTCTGCCTCTGATTCTGCATTTGCCTCTGATAGTATCTTCAGATTTTTTTCCTCTGATGGCATCTTCAGATTTTTGCCTCTAATTCTAGGTCTGCCTCTATTGGCAGCCTCTGATTTCTGCCTCTGATTCCGTTTCTGCCTCTGGTGGCATCTTCTGATTTTTGCCTCTAGTGGCATCTTCTGATTTTTGCCTCTAGTGGCATCCTTTGATTTTCTGCCTTTGATGGCATCTTCAGGTTGATCTACACACCAACAATAAATCCGAAGATGACAATTTCCATTTGTAATTCGGTGACCAATCCGCTTTCGCATTAGCAATTTATTAGTTTTCCCATTATAATCGCCTTTGCATTATTCTCATAGTTTTTAATTTTCTTGCGCCTACATTCTATTTGTTTTCTCATTTTACAACTTTCACATTCACAATTTGACGGACAAAATTTGGATCCTTATATTTACTTATCTTTTACAACGATAATATGAAAGCATCATTATTCATATTTTCTAGTAAAAAATAATTAAATAGGGGCAACTGTAGTACCCCAATTTTGTTCAGTCAATCATATAAAGTTTTTCATTTCTGCTTCTGATGACATCTTCAGATTCTGCCTCTAATTCTAGGTCTGCCTCTATTGGCAGCCTCTGATTTCGTTTCTGCCTCTGGTGGTATTCTCTAATTTCTACTTCCGGTGGTATCCTCTGATTTCTGCTTCGGATGACATCTTAAGATTTCTGCCTCTGAAAATATGCATACTTGATAATAAGAAATACATATATTTTTAAAAGGTCAAACATAAAAATATAAATAAAAAATATAATGATATGTGCTTTAATAAATAAAATCTTTAATAAAAAAAATAAATCAAATATTAAATAAAAACATTTAACCCTAAATAGTAATGAATCTAATGCTACATGTTGTTAATAACAAGTAGAATGTTATCCGATTAAAAACTGTAAATAATAAAATCACTCTCCTTGATTACATTATGGATAATTAATCATTAATCCTTTTTATTAAACCAACATCATTTAAGTCACTCATAAAAATAAAATTAGTGATTAACAAATTTTTAAACATTATTCAAATACTAATCTCCATACTAGAATTTCCCTTCCATTTTAAAAAATATTTATCTCATGTCCATTTAAACAATTAAATTTGATCTATCATTATAAATTCTCAAATAAATTTAAGAGATTATGATTATTTTAAAATAATTTATATATATATATATATATATATATATATATATCCACTTATTCTCAAATAATTTATTAATTATTATCAATTAAGTCTCTAAAGTTACCGTGTTTGATCTATACATTTAACTTAACTACTTACTATTACAAGAATTGATATCAGTAATGTTTACCAGAGTTAGAGATATTTTTCAAATATTTGATAATCTCGTATATCTATTTCTATTTGAGAGCAGATCTATTTTGTAATTTATTATGTTAAAATTATTACATGCTCATACGACAGCGTTTTGACCAGCTTTCGTCTCCCCTGAACTAGCAAACATTCTTCTAGGGCTCGCAATCCCAATCACAAACCCTAATTTTCCCTCCATTGCGATTATCATTCCATCAAAATGGCAATTGCACGCACCGGAGTTTACGTCGACGACTATTTAGAGTGTAAGCACCTTTTCTTTTCTATTCTCTCCATTTTAACCCTAATTTCCCCCCTATTTTTCAACGAATTTCTTCAATTTTATGCCAAATTTACCATTCCATAGACGCCAACACATTGCCCGCTGAGCTTCAGAGGCTTTTCAACACCGTTCGAGAACTCGATGAACGATCCCAATGTAAATTCCTACTCAAAACTTTCCTTTTTTCCCCTATTTATTGCTATGTTATTACTCATTTTGCATCATTTTTATATTTTTTATATATCAATAGTTTTTTTTTTATTCATTATTTTTTTGTTTGTTGTGGTATTTTTGAAGCTATGATAAACCAGACCAGGCAGCAAACAAAGTACTGTATGGGAGTCTCATCTCATGGCTCTAAGAAAGGTAATCATAATCATAATTATAATAACAGTTACGCGAATGAGGACGATGATGCTTCCATTGAGAAATTGCTTAAAGAAATTGAGGCAAATCAGGATAGTGCATTGAGTCTATGCACTGAGAAGGTTTTGTTGGCGCGGCAAGCATATGATCTGGTTAGCTTTTTTTCTTTTTCAGTTGTCTTTAACTATAGCATTTATGATTTGGACATTAGAGCTTCATATGTAGCATTTATAAGGTAGGCATGTGTGAATTTTTAAAATCAAATGATGAAGTGTATCAGAATTGTTGCAGCAAGGGGCTAAGGGATTTACATTTCCTTACCAAAAAAACCTATTAATGATATCTAAAGAGTAGAGGAATGCCTTAATGGTAATGTGATTATTAACTTGTTATCAAAATAAGCATTGAGCATATCATGTAGATTAAAACATGTATAACCATTTCTATAAGTAAATTATGTATACTATGTTTCTTTAAAATGTACATGTCATCAATAACTGTTAACCATGTGCAGCGTGGGGGAGTTTTCTCTTTTCCTTTATATCTTTTTCAATAAAAGTGAGTTTCCGTGATTTACGTAATGAAAGGCATTGATGATAGAGTTGAGCCATTTTGTTACTAGAAAAAATGTCTTTACGTTGTTTCAGAGTGGTAAACTTTGCTCAATGATCGCAGCTCTTATCTTGGAAGTCGTGAATTTTTTGCATTTTGATTATGCTTATGCATACAAGGAAAATGTACAGTTTAAGTTTCAAGTTTCAAACTTGTATGTATTTGCTTCAGATAGATAGCCATGTAAAACGACTTGATGAAGATTTAAACAACTTCGCTGAAGATTTAAAGCAAGGTAAATAATCATTTAATTTGTGTTCGATTTATTGTGTCATGTATGCACATTTTCAAAATCAACCTATATAATTAGTATGATCTGCAATGCTTACTGCTATCTTTATTTTGGTCACCCACCCCTGAAAATTCCCTTTCTGCATTGTTATTGAAATTGATTTGTTGGTACATTATCAATTTATATCTTATTTTCTTTTTTCTTTCACATTTGATTTATCAGAGGGGAAAATACCACAAGATGAACCAGCCATTCTTCCCCCACTTCCTATTGTCCCTAAACCTGAAAAGCGCAGGCATGGATATGGCACACCTCAATCGAAGAGACTTGATTACAGGGATATAGACTTTGAGCTAATGCCTCCACCAGGAGGCCATAAGAAGGAGTATGTGACCCCTATGGATGTCGATCAACCAATTGATCCAAATGAACCTACATATTGTGTTTGTCATCAGGTTGTGATATGTTTCATAACATATATATATATATATTGTATAGTTCCAAGTCTCCTTGTGGGCAATTATGCCATATATATTGTCTTTTGTTTTTTCTTAAACTGAACCAGTTTAATATTATCTGATACTTCAGGTATCTTTTGGAGACATGATTGCTTGTGACAACGAAAATGTGAGTTCACTGTATTTTGCTCTCTCTTGTGCTAGTTCGGTTTCACATCTTTCTCTTTGTTTGAAGAAATTGGTTTGGCAAAATGCAGATAGTATTTGAACTTCTAAATTAAGTTTAATTACTATATGGTGTTCATAAATTTTATCTTTTTATGAAGGCTATAGGCAAAACATAATTCTGCATATATTATTTACAATGCTTAAGATATATATTGCTTGTTGGATCACATAAAAATTAAACATAAACTCTGACTACCCTACCATGAGGCATGTAACTTATTGTTTTGGGGTTGCTTTTGTTAGAAATTTTCTATTTGATCTTCAGCATTTAGATTTAGGGGTACACTTTAGGAGTTGTTTCTTCTGTACCCCCAAAAAAGAAAAAATTTAAAATTGGTAAGTGTTTTCCCACCATACTCACCTCAGTTGTGTTCCTACTTATTCAGTATCTCTTTCCTACAAAATACTGATGAATGTTTGATATTTTTCATGGTATAATTTAGTAATTGACCTTTGTATTCACTCCTAGTTTATTTTGACTCTTGAGTTTCTTATGTTATTCTTGATAGTGCCGAGGAGGTGAATGGTTCCACTATTCATGTGTTGGCCTAACACAAGAGACAAGGTTCAAGGGAAAGTGGTATTGTCCAACTTGCAGATTACTACCACAATGTCAATGATAAACATTTGCTCCACCAAACTAAGTTCATGACTAGTCGTTGTTGTTTGAATAGAATTTTTACTCTTTAGTAAATGCATACTTTTGGGGTTGTGTTATGATTAATTAATGGGGTAAAATTTTGATGCAAATCCCCTTATAACCCTTTCCCCCCTCTCCTACCTACCTCGACCAGAAAATACATGTGGGATTTGAATTATTTGTCTTACAATGTAACTTATCAACTAACGAGAGTTCCACTTGAAACCAAAGTTTATTTCCAAAGGAAAACTCATCAAGGGAGCATCTTAATGATCAGGAATGGAAAAATACAAGCTACAATTTCTTTCAAATTGTGAGTTCACGAAGTGGTTTGCATTATAGAGACGTAATTGCTTGCGAAGGTGAACAGAAGTTAAATTGAATAGCATTTTTTGTTTTTCCTCTGCTCAACCATGTTAGTGCCAACTATGTAAAATTTGTCACTTTCAAGCTTCAGTTTCATGTAAAAATTAGATAATTAAGTTTTGTGATAATAAATATCTCTCTCCAGGCTTATTGAACATTTATTGTCTCACAGTGAATAAAGAAAACTTCAACCTTTCGACATGGCAACTTCCCTACCAAGAACACCTTAAAGGATTTTCACTATAAAGAAAGAGAAAAAAGGATATACAATAATAGTGTAAAAGGGAGTTTTTCATTCGTTCAATAACAATTATGTATTCTGTTAAATCACTGACATAGTAAAATAAAAAAATTTAATTGGTTGTACTCTTTTACACTGTCAAAATATATCTATTGCAAGGAAATTGATACAAATATTACCGACACTTTCAAGCTATAGGAGTACTCACACAAACCTCTCTAAGAGTTCCTATTCTTTTATTACAAGAGTCACGTATAAACAAATATTCTTTCACCGAATTTCTTCTCGTACACTCATTAGTCTCTACAAATACATATAACCTCTTTAAGTAATAAGAAGAAACACAATCAAAGAATAATCTCAGCACCCAAACAAATGAAGACTGATCTAACTGTGCCTCACAATTTTGAAAAACACTTAAATCATGTCGTAGACACTTTCTTACCTTGTAAACATGGATGGCACTCAGGTGTAGAGCTACTTTAGCTTGAGAGCACTTGATTCTTACGTTTGAGGTACGCCATCAAGAAAACTACAACCCCCGCCCTCCCAAGCAACATACATACTATGTATTATACATTATGCTTCCTTTGCCTAAATTGCATCCGTTGTCCCTTAACTTAATTTCAGTTAACGTTTTAGTCTTTTATCTTTTTTTTTTCTTCCGATTTGGTCTTTTATTTTAATTTTAAGTGACAATTTGGTCTTTTATATTTAAAATGTCAACAATGTTATTCTTTTTTTTTGTAAAAATTTATCAAAAATTTCAAACAAAACCCATAAAATTAATTATCATCCTAAATATAATGCAAATTTTATCAAATTCATAACTTAAATCTTTAAATAAACTCATATATTCATCTCTAACAACATCAAATAAAAAATAAAGGACCAAATCGGAAGGAAAAAAAAAATAGATAAAACACTAAAACGTTAACTGAAATTAAGTTAAGGGACCACAGGTGCAATTTAGCCTTCTTCCTTTTCTCATATCACACTACATTTGTCACGACTCGAAACTAAACGCCGTGATCGGCGCACAAGCTATACTCCTAACCTGGCAAGCCTACTTACTAACTTATCAGTTTACCAAATAAATAGTTCTGAATAATCATTTCAAAGAAAACATATATATATATATATAATTTTTCACGAAATTTCGACAGAGTAACCTCTGTAACTTCAACATTCCCAAATTTACAAAATCCCTGTTTAAACTTCAAATTCAGCCAAATTCAAATAGCATAATCTAATTGTTTAATACATTTCTCAAAAGACTATATAAACTCCAATAGCTGCAAAATACATTACGACTCAACAGATTTTACAAAAAAAAAATGGTCATCGATCAAAGAGGCCTACCAAAACAAAATACGACCGAGACTTGAGCCTACTATCAGCTTGCTACTCAGCTGCCTGTGAATCTGAAAAAAATAAACAACATGAAGGAGTAAGTCACAAAGACTTAGTGAGGAGACAACAATCACCATCAACTAGAAGGGAAACACAAAAAGACACGAATAACTGTTTTACAACCTTGAGACGATTATGTTATTCACATAATAAAATTATTAAATTTATAGTTTAACCGCTCAGATAGAAATATAAAAAAAAAATCCAATTAATAGTGAAGCGAAATCAAAATGAATAACATTAAAATCATCATAGAAAATCAAACAAGTCAAAATACTAATTATTGAGAACCAAAAGGTGGCTTCATCTCATTGATAGCCCTTTCCTCCTAAGGGTGGTCTTTCCCTTAGGGGTGGCTCCATCTAACGGATAGCCCTCTCCTCTCAATCCCGCAACGCATCAATTAGGGAGCTTACATCTCGTTGATAGCCCACTCCTCCTACGGATGACATTTCTCATAGGGGCAGCTACATCTAACGGGTAACTCTCCCTAATCAAAACGAGGTAACTAGGTGCACCTATCGCCGTTAACGTTTCATAATTATAACAACGACTTCAAAAAAAACACACTTAAAAATCATTTCTCATTTCATCGCAATTCATGGAAAACATATCCAATCGCGTAACAATTTAATATTTAAATATTTTTAACTCATACGTAAATCAAACTAATGACGTATTTTATAACAAAGACCATTAAAATAAATAAATGACGAAATCGAGATAAATTTCAAAGGTTGTGTTTCCCAAATTTTTAAATAACCAATTTAACATAGAAAACGAGTAAAAAAATAATTATAGCACTATAAAATAAATGACGATGACCGTCGTCAACTCACAACTATGGAGAATCCCCTAAGTTTGTTCTCCAACAACTCCCAGAGTAGCCGGCAGGACCTCAGCTGACAAATCTGAGTATCAAAAATATTCTCAAGACTTTAGAAAAATTATTCTAAAGTTTAGCCAACTCTAAGAAAGCATAAAAATTCATTAAATCTACTCTAAGCACAAAAATAAGATTTTTAACCAAAACTACATTTCCTAGAGATTCATACTAGCATTAGAGTGGTATATTTACCTCAAAGAGTCTCAATAACAACTCTCAATAAATGGGTACCATTCTCCTTCATTAGAGCACAAACCCAAACCCAAAAAATCTTACCCAAGAACTTGTATACCCTTGTGGAAAGAAAGTGGGGTGGGTGTTGGTTTTAATTTATTAATAATATTAATATTAAAAATAAATAAATAAAACAAAATAATTATTTTTTTTTTCTTTACTGAAACGGAGCGTTTCAACATTGTTGTGATATAATCATATTATATGGTTAAATATGTTTTTAGACCCTATAAAATTTTAATTTTAGTTTCTATAAAATAAAAATATAACTTTAGTCCATACAACATTTTTCAACAAATAGTTTTAGTCTATTATAATAAAACATATTTAGTTGACCTTTAAAATTAATTTTTTTGATAATTATTTGCAAGCATGTTTAGAATATTATAAAATTTCTCTGCAAAAAATTAAAATTTTTTAACTTGACATTAATTAAATATGAATTTTTTAAATGTAAAAACTGAAGATAAGATTAATGAAAATACGAATTTAAAAGTCGAATTATAAGCTCATTTTTTGTAAAGGAACTTTTTATATTGTAATAAACATTTTTGTAAAAAATTCATTCAAAAATATATGTTAACTTAACTGCAGGGATTTTCGGCCAATTTAGGGCCAGCTATTGCGTGCGTTTTTTAGTCGAACCAGCAAGCCATGTTTTAATACGGGTTGAAAAATATTATTCAAGTTCAATCTTAGACGGATTGCGGGCTAGGCGGGTATCCCGCACATTTTTTTAACTATTTTTTTAAAATTTATTTGCACTCTTTTAATTTGAAACTTTTCTCTCATGTCTATTTTTTTATGGTATACTATAAATACATTAAGAATAAATTAATTTAAATAAGTGTAAATTATAAATTGATATTTAGCTCAATTTGGAATGAGTGTTGGTGTTGGATCATGGATGGGTTAATGGGTTGGATCTTTTTTTGATCAACTTTTTTTTTTTTTTTATTTCTGTATGTGGCCTAATTTTAGCATTTTTATTTTTTTAAATTGATTTTGTAGGTTATCTGGTATCCATACGAGCTAGTCCGAATGGACAACAAATTTATTCCGACAAACCAAAAAGCCCTGGAAAATTCAGGCTGAAATAATAAAGCTCAAGCCATATATTTTAGTGGATTGGACAGATCGAATCATATGGGCTAGCCTGTTTTGACAGATCTAACTGCATGCATAATGATTTTGTAAGAACTACAAATGGTATTTTTATTTTACAAATATTAAAAGGTTAAATTTTTTTTATATGGATTAAAAACTTATTTAACTTCTATATATAATTTAATATACATGCATTATCATATGTTATTTAATTATATTTTTATTTAAAAAAATTTAATAATAATTTAATTTTATAAAATATTAACTATTTAGAATTAAATTATCATAATTTTTTTACATAATATTTATTATTACTCAAAAATATATTAATTATTAAAACATTCTATAGCTCTCATCTATTAGATATTTGAATCCGTCTCTGCTAATAGATACCATTATAGTTTTCTATTTAATGGAAATACATACTTGATTGAGAGGTCGGCCACATAATATTATCCCAATGCACATGGGACGTTTTTTTTTTTAAACCTTTTTTTCTTTTATTTTATCAAAACGCCACACTCCAAAAAAAAACTAAAATGTCCTACTTTTGTGCAATTTGGGGATGGGGGACGATGTGAAGAAAAAAAAAAATTATTCCTTAATAGATGGTTATTTTATAAATAATTATGTTAATTATTAATTATGTTTATTATTATTTAATAAATTATAAATAATTAAAATATTTAAAAATTCAAAATACTATTAATAAAATAAAATATATTAATAAATATTAATAATAAATAAAAATACATTGATAATAATAATAATTTAAATAATATTATAAATTTTAATAATAATAATAATAATTTTAATAATAATGTGCCAAAACAAATAGGAGGAAGTTGTTATAATAACGTGACAAAACAAATAACGTGTCTTTAATATTTTGTCGATAAAATAACAACATATTTTCTTAATAACTCCCTCTTATTTAACTGCATTTTTTTTCTAAATATTGTTAATGTAATTAAATAATAATAATTAAATATGGTTGATGTAATTAAAAAATAATAATAAAAATATTTAAAAAATATAAAATTTTAATAATAAAATCGAACAAAATATCAAAGTTAACGTGTTTTAGTAGATGTTCTAAAATAAATAATATGTTACATTATTTTGACAACTCAATCATATTTTGCAGTTAAATTAACATTTAATATTATTTTGTTAACAATTGAGTTATTGATTATCTAATAAATTAAAAATAATTAAAAATTCAAAATACTATTAATAAAATAAAATAAAACACGTTAAAAAAAATGTACTTAAATAAGAGGGAGTTGTTAAGAAAATACGATGTTATTTTATTGATAAAATATTATGGATACGTGATTTGTTTTGGCATGTTATTATAACAACTTTCTCTTATTTGTTTTGTCACGTTATTATAACAACTTTCTCCTCTTTTGGCACAATATTATAACAACTTCTTCCTATTTTTTTTTAATCTAATAAATAAAAATTAATGAAAATAATAATAATAAAATATGAATTTGATATCTTTTTTTCTTCAATTTTTTTTTCTTTAATTTAACTTGTTTTGTTTGTTCAATTTAATTATTTTTATTTTATTATTATTATTATTATTATTAAAATTTATAATAATATTATTATTAATATATTTTAAAAAATTTCTTCACAACGTCCTATTTTCAGATTGCGATCAGAGCTAAAAAAGTAGGACATTTATGTATTTTTTAGTTGGAGTGTGACATTTTGATTAAATAAAAACTAAATATAAAAAAAAAGTCGCACATGCAAGCCTAGCTTATTGAACAATTAATATTTTTATATACGGTAAATAAAATTTAACTATCTTTTAAACGTGGCTGTATCTCTACCGCACAATTTCACACATTTTTTTACAACACATTTTCACATAGTTGTGTTGGGTGGGTATCATGCATATGTTTTACTCAAGGGACTAAGCAATTTTGTTGAGGAGGATCAGAATCCCTTTGAGATGAGATTCGTCTTAACTGCAACTACAAAGCACACAGCAATCTTCAATAGGGTGAATGTTTTTATTTATATTTCCAACAATATATATAATGTGCATGTGCCAGTTCAGTCTTCCTTTCTCACCTTTTATGGAGCCCAAATCAAATCATCATTGTTGCTTACAGTAGCAGGTCATGAAGGTAATCTAAATTTTACTTATTTTTATTTTTGTCCTCTGTATTCACCTGTTTTTTTTTTTTTTTTACAAATCATCTGTTCAAAAATTAATAGCATTCTGTTGAATCAAAATATTGATCTGATTTATTTAGTCATATTAAAGAAATAAAAAAAGAAATAACAAAAAAAAAATAAAAAGAAAAAGGGTTGAATATCTGTCAGACAACCGTCTTACCATCCCGGGATCACAAGTGAAACCGAGAACGGTTAATCACACTCTGATCACACGGTCGGTCAAGTACAATCCTATAGAACAGATCCTGTTCAAGTAAGGTCGTGACTGTAGTTCCTCCGTCTCAGTATATAAAAGCTTTGTTTGTTCACTGTGTTACCGATGTGGGACATTTGACGCTTCTACTAGTCTCTTGAATGGGATTTCTGAGTTTTGTTCTCACGTCTTGTTACCTCGTCATTGTTGCCATACTATATCCCTTTCTGATGTTCTTTGAATATTTTATAACTGACTCCAAAGTTAGTGGTAAAGCGATGCAATCAGTGCTAGCTTATACAGTATATATTAACTTGTTGGAAAACAAAAGTATAAAATATAAATTTCACTATTTTTAATTGCATAATCTTAACTAATCCGTTAACCATACGAATTCGCACAAATTCATTTAGATCTATGCCAAACCATTCTTTTCTCTGCTTTGGCTGGTTCAACTATTATACACTAAATAATATGATAGCATATAGCCTCTATCTATATTGTAAAAATTTCAATATTGTTCTTCGTGCTCTAACAATAGGTTTTATCTCATGTCAAAGTGCTTTCCAAGGGAACCAATGAAATGAAAAATCTGCAAACATTATGTAACCTATTTTATTGATAGTAATAGTATTGTACTATAGTATAGTACATAAATCAACTAAACAAATATACATATGAAGAACAAATATTTGTTAATGTGGTTTTATGAGAGATTATCATGCTCAATAACTTGTGCTCCTCTCCATTCTTCACCAGGATTCACAGTGACAGGCACCAATATTGAAGCAGGACCAGTGCATACAAAATAATCTTTTCCATATTTCTCTGACTTAGAACCAGGGCTTGACACATAAATATCCTCAAATCCCATTCTTATCACCCTGTAGAAAATCTCACGTCCCTGAAAAAAAACTATTCAGGTATGCAGTGTCTGTATAAAATATTTTTTATATTGTTAACCAATTAGAAATAATCTTCTGTGTGACTTTTCGAGTAATTAGTATAAAAGTCAATATTTTTAATGAAGCGACAAATTATGATTAGTTGACTGTGTAAAAATTCATGTATCAAAAATCATGTAAAAGCCTTCACTAAATATGGTTCATGAAAAATTCCCAAGGTTTGGTCAAATGTTTACAATGTATATCATTCTAGAATTTAACTAGGATGCACTATTTGAATAAAGATTTTTTATACTGTCATCGATCATAATGTGTTACTTTTTCAGGTAATTATTAAAGTCAATATATTTTCAACAATGTGACAACTTATGATTGCTTGACTCTGTAAAATATATTCTATCAAAGTTAAACTTATTACTCTAACCTGATCAATGATTTCATATTTTGAAGGCGGTGTATTATAAAACGCCTTTGATCGTTCTTTAGGAGGTGCAGCATAAACTCTACTCATCTTATTCTCAAGAAGAGTAATAGGGACACCTTGTTGAGTCCATGAACCTGGTTTCACTTCAGGTTCAGCACCAAATGAAATGAATCTATTTGGCTCAGATTTCATTGCTTCTGATGGAGTCAAGATTTGAAAAGGGGAAGCAAGAGGAGGGAGTGGGGAGTATGAACAGGTTTGAAGACCTTTGATTGCAGCTCCACCTCTTCTGTTAAATCTAAAATGGCTTAGTATAGCATTGTTTAGAGTAACAGGTTTTGGAGATTTGTTCTTAACTATAACTGCTGTGGCCATGCTCACTGGATAAAGGCTCACAATGTAAGTGATGTCAAAAAATCTGTTAGTGCTGATCAATTCAACCTGCAGAAAAGATAATAGAAGCATAAATTACATTAAACAACAACAACCAAGTTGAATCAGTATTTCACTGTCACTGTGCTAGCAAAAAGTAAAAGAAAAAAAAGATTAATTCATTGGTTGTGTTTAATGTACATTATGTACTCCCTTAGATCTATAGTATAAGTCACCCTAGAAGAAAAAAAAACATTGTACTATTTTATATGTCATTCAGTACAATCCGAATTCAATTCCTAGCATAAACAATCTTTAGAAAGACTTTACTTATCCTTAGGCCAATTTACACATTCAGGTGCGTCGGTGACCGTTGGATCGAGATCGAAAAGTCTAAATTTCAATTTTAGTATTTTAGTTTTTTTCTTAAATTAAAATCCGGACCATCCAATCTCGATCCAACGGTCACCAACGCACCGAATGCTTGGAAATGTTGACCGCTGCAAATCCAAATCCCTTCCCTTGGAAAACCAGAGGGTAAGACCGATAAATATGTCATTTATTATACTTCTAACTATTTATTACTCTCTTTTTTCAATTCATACAACCTCTCTTTCTCATATCATTAATAAAAGATGATTTTATAATGAAGTCATATTTTTTTTTATAAAATCAATCAACAAAGCTAACTATATTTCTTAATCAATGTGTCATTTATCAAAGTGACTTATATTGTGGGATGAAGGGAGTATAATGTAACTGATAATTCAGCAGTTTCAAGCAAAAGGGTATCTAATAATGTATGAAATAATACCTGCAGAGCATCAATGGCATCATAGTCAACATCATTTACAGTCCACTCCAAACTAGAAGGAAACAACTCTTTTGCACCAGGTTGTAATACTTCATTCAAAACCAAACCAATTCCACCTTTGGCTTTGTAAAGACCTGTTTCACTTGCATGAATTGTGTACAAAAGTTCCTCAAATCCATCATCTTTCCAAAACACTTTTGGTTTGTAAGATGTAACATGAGCATCAGGTAATCTTAAGTTCAATGAGCTTCCATTTCTAACTGTTAGCTCAACAATAGGGATACTATTAGACTCCAAGAACTTGATACCTTTTCTGCCAAATTTGTCATTGAGTGCTTCAGGAGTTGAAAGAGTTGGTGTACTAGTTGTAGCTGAAGAGGACTTTATTATGTTTAATTTGGGAAGAGATAAGGAAAGAAAAGAAGCCATAGAGAATAATAAGCAATATGGTCCTTTTAAGAGGTTCAACAGAAACAAATAATGAGCATGCTAATGCTATAATGCTACACAACAGTGCTTGAATTTTGGTTCCTCAAAGAAGGAATTTGATATTTGCTTTGAACTCATGGATTTGTGTTGAATGGATGAATCTAATAGTTTCATAAAAGGACAAGGAGTGTGTAACTCAGCACTGCCACAGAACTCCCTTGTTATCCATTTTGCCTTTTTTTTTCTTAATTGCTTGGAGGGTTCTTTCAGGTAATTAAACTAAATTTACTTTGTTAATAAAAAATTCAATAAGAACAAAAATTGAAGATTATATTTCTCAATCAAAAATTGGAGGATTAAATCAATTAAATAAATAATTTAATATTTTACGGAATTTGTAGGCACAGTTACATAAATTTAAAAGGCTTTGATATTTTCCAACTCAAACAAAAGAATTTTACAATTATCACATTCATTTATTTTATTTTTTTATGATTTATAACCTCGTTCATGATTTTTTACACTATAATAATATATGAATATTTTTTTATGAATATTGAATCTTCATTCTTACAGCTTAAAAACATATATTATACTCACTTTCATGAAATAAAATACTATTTCAATTTCAACAAACACTAAAAATATATATTTCCTACATCAAATCATTATTGATTTCTACTTGATAATTATCCAATTAAATGATATTATTTTTCTTAAATCTTTAAGAAATATTTGAATTCGTTAAATTGAAGGGTAATGTAATAAAATATTCTAATGTTTATATTTTAGTTTTGACTTATTTTGTACCATTAAAAAATATCAGTCAAAATTAACTTCTTTAAAATATTATTTTATAATAACCGTCCATTGCATATAGTGTTAATTTTTGCAAACTTCGTTATACAAGATTATGTTGTAAAAATCAGTGGTGGAAAAAATTTAGTAGTGGGTAAAGTTTAATTTTGAACTAAAATTGTATCTAAATAAAATCAGACAATTTTTGGTTCTACCAAATTGCATTGAACTGATTTTGGTTTATCATAAATTGAATCGAACTGAATTTTTAAACTAGTAAACCGATATAACAGTTCGAACCAAACTGAAGTGATTTTAATTTAACGTATTAAACCAAATTGAATTGTATATGAATTAAATTGAACTGAGGTGTTTTATTAAATGAAAGAGATTTTTGTGTAGTAATTTATGAAACATTAAGGACATTGAATTTTTAAATAAATACATTATTATTAATAATTAGAAATATATGAAAATCATATTGTAATGTGAGTGGAAGACAACTCATTTCACAAAAAAAATAATTAGCAATTTCAGACTGTTTACTTAGTCTGAAATCAAAATTGAAAAGAAAAAAACAATAAAATCAATATATCACTCACCATTGCTTCAAATAAGAAAACTTACAAAGAATTCAAAATCAAATAGTTATTTGAGAATACTTGAACCCCATAAAGATAACATTATATCATCTCATTGCAGCATTATTATTTTATCTTTTTTTATTTCTCTATAAAATAGAAAAATATTCTATACATTAAAATAAATCAAGCTTAATTTTATGGTAAGTGTATCATTTGTCACCTAAGTATAATATTTAACAATTCTAAACTCACTATTAGT
>JBBPBQ010020321.1:52168289-52211955 GCA_037974755.1 Cicer yamashitae
AGAGATGTTAATCAAGATTAACTTTTTAAAATAGTAATAAGCAAAAATTTATTTACTTAAATTTTAATTAACTTTATATGGAGATTAATATCAACTATTGTTACTATTTTTTTACAAACCCATCCTTTCTAGAATTAATAGATGTTTCTATTTATGCCAAATTTGTAATAAATTGATTATTTTTTATTAATAAAAATAAATTTAATAGCCACTTTTTTTTTTGAAAGAGTTCACTCCATTTATTGGCCACTTTATTATATTATGTCAATTTCCAAATTAAACTATTTAGTTTTTTTCCCTTTTGAAAATACGTTGTTTATTGCAATGTGTCAAAAATTATGCCTTTCTCTATCTTTTAAATAGCTTTTAATTTTCATAATTATAATTGCTTTAAATGAAATTAATGGTGCCTTGAATTATTTTAAATTTGTTTCCACGGAGATTCACCTCCCAATATTTCTCATGGTAATTAATATGGATTATTTAAAAATAAAGTAATTAATATAGTATTAGTTTCCAACAATATTTTTCCACCTCTTTCTTCTACTTTTTTTATAATAATGTTGTTTTTTTTAATTATTTATCCAGAATAAAAAACTCACCATAAAAGAAGAAATAATACATTGAGATAAAGATTGAAAACTACCTGTCCATTCATTTTTATGACAATTTATTTTTTATGATTTATAACCTCGTTCATGATTTTTTACTCTATAATAAATATGAATATTTTTTTATAGATATTGCATCTTCATTCTTACAACTTACAAGACATATATTATATTCACTTTCATGAAATAAAACACTATTTCAATTTCAACAAATACTAAAATCATATATTTCCTACATCAAATCATTATTAATTTCTACTTGATAATTATCCAATTAAATAATATTATTTTTCTTAAATCTTTAAGAAATATTGAAATTCGTTCAATTGAAGGTTAAATGTAATAAAATATTTTAATGTCTACATTTAGTTTTTACTTAATTTGGGCCATTAAAAAATATAAATCTAGTACAAGATTATGTTGTAAATACTTGGAGTCGACAAAGTTTTTGTTCTTAACTAGAAGTACATATAAATCTAACTGAACTGATTTTTAGTTCGACTAAACCACACTAAATTGAACATCATCTTGAATCAAAATGAATTGGACTTTTAAATCTGTGAACCGATTTAACGGTCCAAACCAAATTAAATTAATTTTAATTTAATTAGACTTTATCAAATTGAATTAAATTCTTATATACATTGAACTTATTTGCTTCTGAATTAAATTGAACTGAATTGTTTTATTAAATGAAAGAGATTTTTTGTGTGGTAATTTATAAAATATTATGGACATTGAATTTTTAAATAAATACATTATTACTAATAATAATTAGAAATATATGAAAATCATAATGTCAATAATGTCAGGCAACTCATTTCACATAAAATAATTAGCAATTTTTAATATGAATTAAATCGAACTGTTTTTATTCCTATAGACGAAATTTTACCTTCGAAAAATAACACTATATATATATATTCAAATCTTCACATCCTCAAACTCAAATTATGAGAAAATAAAAGGGCATATTAAACAAATCTAAACATGCTCCTGATCCTTCTAAAAACATGAAACTAATAATAATTTAAATTTCAATTCAAACCATCTCCATATAAAATATTAGTAGATCAATTATAACTAACCATAAAACATTTTTCCCTATAAGAGAAGTTAATTTTCTTAAAAAACCAAAAACCAACTTCATTAATCTGATTGCACAACATGCTAAAGCTAAACAGGTTATATATGTACCAATGAACTGAAATCTTGTGAAAAAACAAGAAATGAATACTAGTTTCATTGAAAATGAGCAGACATAGATAAAAACCTGCAAGTCTAAGGCTATCAAAAGTGATTTTTAACAAAATACCATCAATTTTTTGAAATTACTTCTAAATATGAAAATAATCTTCAAAAATATGATCCTTAAACTCAAACGATTCTTTTACTTCAAATACAATTATTCCTAAACTCAAATGAAAAACCAAATAAATGACTTCAATCATCAAGACTAACTGATGCCATTACATAGAATATTAGAGAAATGATCACCACAAAAAAAAAGTACTTTGTTATTTTCAACAAACTTAAAATACAAGACAAAGCTTTGTAGAACTAAGAATATTGTAACAAAACTACCTTGCTCAAAGGTTTGAAGTTCTATATTGCCAAATTAGTATGTTTCGAGTGTATGTGTTGTTATATGTAGAGAATCATATAAGGGAACTTAACCAAAAAACGCAATAGAATCTACAACACTTCACTATAGCAAGAAAAGATGATAACATAAACGGGTATGTTTTATTATCAAAAATCATGCAACTATCAGAATTGTGACCAACACAACATGGAAGTGTCACTAAAAAATGCAGTAAAACAATCAAAGGAAACATTGAGTGTTTCAGTTTCACCTTGTATGGACCAGCAAAGTCTTTCAGTGAAAAGTACAGAAACCTGAAAACAAATCCGATGGAACTCAAGTCAACATCAGCTTCTACGGCGGAGAGCGCAGACACGACAAAGGACAAAAGACGAAAGGCACACATAAAATGTGTCACAGAAAGAGGAAACGCAAAGAGAGAAGAGTGACACTGTTCAATTTAATTCACGGCGGCGGCTTTAAGGGTCCTTGAATCTGATTTTAGTTCCGAATATTTAAGGAGTCAGTCATTTGTAACTTTTGTTAAACTTGATTTAGTTTGGAATTAAAATTAAGTTAGTAAGTTATGTTTGGTTAGAGTTCAATTCTACTTTTTAAAATTCAATTAGGTTAACAAACTAGTTTTAAAATACAGTTTAGTTTTTAATTTTATCGGTTCGAATCTCCAAACCAGTTCGGGTTTTTTCCCAGCCCTGGTTTTTTTTCCAAGCCCTAGTAAAAACTATCTAAAACATATAGGACTAAAACAGCCACGAGTTATATTATTAAATTAAAAGAGACAAGAAAAAGTTAACATGAGTTAATTCTCTCCATACCATGGTCAAATAAGCAGAAATTAAAACTCAAAAACACCACAACTTGATCCATGACTAAAGAAATGGGAAGGAAATAAAAATAACCAGAAAATAAATAACAGAACAAAAAACAAAACAAATATCAGCAAATGACTAATCACTAGTTTAACTACTCTTTAGAAGAATCTTCAAATGCTGGGGTGGATCCATTCCTTTCTAACAGAAGTTCTGAATTCACGTTTCCATGTGCTGCATCTGCAGTAGCTGATTCATTCACCAAAGTTGCATCAAGAGACTTGGGTAATGTAACTGAGCCAAATGTTATTTCAGTAGCCTTGTTGACCTGTTTTGAGCAAAGGAATTAAAAAAGTTGAATTTTTTGCTGAACATTTGGATTACCTTAGTTTGAAGATTTAATAATTTTAAGCAGCCTCCTTAAGGGCTTTTCGAAAATACTCTTTTTATTTAGAAAAATATTCTATTTTCATTTCTTATTTTAACTTCTGCTCACAAATCAGTCGCCTTGTTTTTAACTTTGTTGTTTTCAAATATTTGTACACAAAACAGTGAAAACAACTTTTCTGATTTAACAAAGCTGACAGATTTGTGATTAAAGTTGAAAACAGAACATGAACAAATTAAATGTTTTCCACACCAGACAAGCATATTAGACAGTGAAAATTAATAAAAGGCGGCACTGAAACAGAAATAAGTCAAATGTAGAAAATCTTGTCCTATTCGATGTAAGGCAACTGTTACCTGTTTCGGTAACAACTGCTGTTCTTTAGATTTTCTCTCCTGAGTGGCCTTTTCACGGGTCTCATAAAACCCAAAATCATCTAATATGGTTGTTTTGCTTGAATGCTCCTTGAAAATTTTGACAATTTGAATACCCTTCTCAAACTTAACCTGCAGAATGACACATATATAAGCAATTAGATGAAAAAGAGTTGTTCATACTAGAGTATAATGAAACCAGCAACCAAGCAAATACCTCTTGAGTATCCCTGCTATTAGTTACAGGTTTGTTTTCATTGTTTTCCAGGGTTATGTGCCTTAACACACCATTTGGGATATCCTTTATGACATGCCACTTCACATTGAAGCAACCAGTCCACCTGTCCTGCTGCCAATACTCAACAGTTTTACCAAAATCAACGGGACCGGTCATCTCTGCTAAACCGACAAATTGACCACTAGTGTTGACCTGTATGGAAAAAATGAATTAGCGAAAACAAGCAATTTAATAAAACCGAAAAAATCTAGGAATTCATTAAGTGAATGTGGCATTTGATACTCACCGAGAATAACAGAAATATGGGACAGCCACCAGGTTTCTCCTTGGCTTCCTGATATGCCGAATCCAGCTTTTTGTTGCCGTTAGGAGTGCTTGCCCAAACACTATATTTTATGCTTTTATGAACATCATCCTCGCTATAGGATTTGATGACGAAAAATTTTGCGTCGGAATAATTCTCGGACAAATCCTCTCCATTGTATTGTTCTTTATTCGGGACCACAGAAACTTCTTTGTCGTCAGTCTTTGCTGGTAGGTTCTGTCCTTTGAGTAACAATGTAACAGGTCCAAGACTTTTGACGCTTTTAATATCAGAACTCTTGGCAGCTCTCGGTCCCTTATTTAGCTCACTGAAACCATCAATATTTTTCCTGGAATCGTTAACATAACCATTACCTGCGGCTCTAAACTTGTTATCAACAGAGCCTGTTCTAGATGTGTATGCAGAAGACCCATATCGAGAACTAGCCCTAAATGTGTTTCCATATTGGCTGAACATTGTGTTGCTAGGATACATCCCGTTCACGAATCCAGGAACTAGTTCCATCCCAGATGGATGTCTGGATCCGTTAAAGTTCTGCAACAAAGAAATGATATTTGAGTTGAAGTGTCAATTGATTTTACATGAAGAAGCAACAACTTTTAAATAGGGCAGCCAGAGAGAACTACCTACTGAAGGACATAAAACATATGCAGGGGATAATAATGATGTTGTAAGATAAATATGCAAAATGATTACAACATGCATCACAACAGCTATCCTGACACCAATAATACAAAAGGAAAATTGTTCACTAAACATAACCATTTGATTGGATGTTATTAATTAAGAGCCTAGACTGCATACTAGCTTTAAGGTTGTAAATGTTGATTGATGATGTTAATGAACAAACAAACAAAAACTCAATTATATTCAGTTTTGTCAATCACAGATCGCAGAAATTAGCTGTTTGTTCATATTCTGCTATGCAACACTGTTATAGCACTGTAACAGCCATTATTTAACAAGATCTATCACATAACAATAGTGATGTGTTTAAATGCCGCAATGCTAAAGCGCTATAGCCGCTATTTAACAACACTGGTTATATCAAGTTCACTAATTTGCATGTACAGTACAATTTCACTTAGGAAAATAATGAACAGTCTACCATACCATGAATTGTGGAAGTGGCTGAGTGTGTCTTTGATTCCTTTGAGATGAGAAATCTTTGACAGGTGCCGCTTGTGAAGATAATCCAACCTTTCCTCCATGTTTGGACTGTCTATCAGAAACTAATGACACATCCGTAGGGACTGTTGACTGTGTACCATGAGTACTCAATCTTGGACCTTGATATCCTGACAATGGAGCACAAGCTGGCAAGCTAGATGCTTGATAAGAATCCCTTGCATTCAAAGATGAGTGCTGGGAACTAGTCATAAATGACTTCAACCCATTTTGGTTTGTACAATCACTGTTGGCCATGCTAACAGAGTTCCCTTTATTCATAACATTTGAAGGGACACGGTCCGCATTAACTCCAGTTGGCATTTCCACTTGCGGAACACTGGTTTTGTTCGGAGCAAATGATGCATCAGCAGAAGTTGGAGTTTTGTAATAAGAACCAGGATACTGATACTGTTGCAGCCCATAGAGCTGGCCATCATGTTGAACTAATGGAGAGGAGGAATTCGGCGAAGCATATGTTCCATATGGTGTATATGGATAACTTTGATGATACATATAAGAGCAGTTATCCCCATACATACCCTGTTGATAGATCCAACAAGAAAAAAATTTATAATGTGATTAGAGGCTACTCATTTTTAAAAACACAATAATTCAACATACAAAAATGATAAGAAACAATCATAACCTAGTAGAACAGAAACATAAAAAACATTGAGAAAGATATGAAACTTCAAGAGCAGTGGATCAAACTATAACTATAAAGAGACAAAACTTCAAGTCCATAAACCAGCAAACAAGGTACTTACTTGAGCCATCCCTCCATCAAGGTTCACATAACTGGAATACGCATTCCAATCTCCTTGCCCATCATAACCTGAAAAAAATCCCATCACCGAGTCATTTTTCTAAAAGGGTAATACAAGTCTCAAATATTCAATCAATAATATCTGTATTTCTTTTGGCTTTTTGGGTCATCAGCATGCATTTATATATCTAAATTCATACAAACTTAACCAGCTTACCTTACCTCCATAAAAGTAAGGGTATCCATTCGGAACAAAGCATGGATTTGGATTGAATGGCTTGGACGTCCCATTAGTTCCACTGGAAAAAACAGGTCCATTCTGCATACAAATAAATGACAAGGATCAATTAACTGGGGGCAACAAAAAAACAGTATTATATTTGAATACGTATTGACATGAGCATTTGAAAACTTCATTTAAAGTATCTTGATTATGCAACAATAATTAGGTAAAAGTGAGTTTGAAAGTAAGTGATTTACATTTTAAAATATCCATCTTGATTCTTCCTGAAAGGAAGTCATGTGGTGAAATTATGAATCTCAACCCAATGCAAAAATTGCAGTTTTAATGTTCACTCTACACTGCTTTTAGGAGCAAAAACATTTTTGTTTTGAAGCAACTAAACACCATTTTTTCCACAAAATCATGTTTGGTGGACATGAAATGAGACCTTCTGAAACACACTTCAATACCTGACTCTCCAACTAAAAAACATTTGCATCAGCAATAAGGTGAGAATTACCTTCTTCACGGGCTCAGCATCTCCAACAACGGTCTTGGGCTGCGAATCCAGGGACAAATTCTGCAGTAAACTTGCAGGGTCTATAGCAGTGAAGTAAAGGACAACAATTCACCTTTTATAACAAAACTATTTCATAATCACTGAAGAAGACGCCACTTATAAACAACAAAAACAAACTAACAAAATTTGAACAACAACAAGAAAATCATAAACCAAAAATAAATTTCACTAAGAGAATCTATCTTAGACAACACAGCAATTAATTAACCATATTCATATATTGACATTATATTGCAAAAAATAACTTCAAATAAATACTGGAAAAAAAAAGTTTTAGGCTTTTGGGAATTTAACTAATAACAACTAGGTTACAGTTATAAACTACAAATATTAAAAGCGAAAGCATTTAGTTTGATTTCAGGATGAAAGCAAATAAATTAAGAAACCCTAAACATGCAAATAACAGCAACTCAACGAAGGCGAAAAACCCACATAGGTAAACTAAACATACAAGCATAGCATATAGAATTGAATAGAAAATATTGAAACTTTAGGTAAGGGCAACACGGAAAAATAAAAAATGAAAATGAAAAAAAAAATATAGAACAAAAAATAAAACAGAGAGTGGGAGGAATAGAGCGGAGTTTGGAAGCAAAGGATACTGTCAGAGGAAGGAACAACAGCAGCCATGATCGAATTGAGAGAGTGAAGAATGAATGAGTCGCCGCCAAGAGCGTGAAGTTTGGGGTTTTAGTGAGAGAAGAATTGAGAGAGAGATTTAAGGAGTGTGTGTTATTTATATACCAACCAAACAAGGAAAATGAAATGAACCGCTTCAATTTCTTCGGGTAAAAAATTGTCATGTAGATTTTTGGGTAAATAGCTCTATTTTACCGCGTAATTAATAATATTCCGTCCAAAAATAAGCGATTTTTTGAAGAAAAAAAAATTCAAATAATTAATTATTTTAATTTTTAATGTAATATTTTTTATTATGTATTTATGATGTTAATAATATATTAATAATTAATGATGATAATTTAATAAAATTATTATTGAGTAGTTCAGATTAGTAATTTTTTTCTTTCACAAATTTATAGTTTTTTTTCAGTTTATAATGTTTTTTTCGTAATATGTACTTCAAGTAACGTTTGAAATTATAATAGCTTATAGCGTTTCATTTTTTCTTTATTTTATTCTCATTATTTTGATTAAAATAATTTAAAATATTAATTAAAATATATATTATTTGTGTCATTTTATACTTTTCAATTAATTTAATCATTGATTTTATATATTTCAAAACACGTTAAATTAAATAAATTAGTTCATGTATTTCAAAAAAAAATATATCACCTAATTTATCTATTATCAATTATAAGTTCATTTACTATTGGCCAATTTTATATGTAATCCGTTTTTTTTAATATAATTCGCGCGTATTTTTATACTGTATATCTATTTTTGTTCTTATAAACCTCAAAGTGAGTGAGTGAGAATGTATTAATCATTCTTTAAAAAAATATTAATTATATTATCATTTATAAGAAGAGAAATTAATCAACAACATGATAAATATTTGCATCTCATAATCATTTCATCAGAAATTCGATATGTCGCATGCAACAAAAAATATATTAGGAAAGGTCAAGTATACAAGTGAATCTCAGTTATTTCATTATAATATATGTAGTTGTGTGTATAATATATATTCGTTTATTAAAAAATAAAAAGAGAAAAATATCATAATTTTTATTTTTTTTCGCCAGTTCGGACATTTCATATGATGTATATAGTTTAATAAACAAATTTCGATATTAGGAAATTACATATTTTCATTCGTTTTTAAGCTCAAAACATTACTGTTGTATATATAAATTTTATACGGTACTTCACCTACTGAACGAAATTGTATAAAATTTAGATATAACATGGATCAAATTCATTGTTTAACTTATTACACAATTTTGTATATCTATAAAGTAAAATTAGAGATTGATTGCATAACCTGCAATTTTATTAATATTAGTTATTTAAAAAAACATAATCTAAATTGGGAACATTAAAAGTACAATTAAATTAAAGCACCATTTAGGATTTCAATATATCATGATAAAATAAAGGAGAAAATTATAAAATAGTAATATCTATCGTGAATAAAGTGTAAATAATCTAACTTGGGAATGTTAAAAGTACAATTAAATTAAAGTACCATTTAGGATTTCAATATGTTATGATAAAATAAATGAGAATTGTGAATAAAGTGTAAAGTAAAAATTGAGAACTATGATTAAAAAAAATGAGTATTATTATTTTAATTAACTCGTTATTTGTTATAATGTATTTATGATATAAAAAAAAGTATTTTAAGGAGTCAAATTTTACAATTTTACACTTTAAAATAACTTGTTCAGTTAATAAAAAATGTAACTTGTTCAATGAGTTAAATGAATGGAAAAAATGTATTTGTAAAGAAATGAATAGAACCCAATTAACCTTAATAACCTAACTACTGACAAGTATTTTTAGGTCAAACTCAACCTTATTTCTTGTTGAATAAATAAAAATAGGCCATAATAGAGCCCTACTTTTTTTTTTATATATTAATACATTAGAGGTGAGTTCATACAAACTTTGGAGTTATCCAATTGATTATATCTATGACTTTTAGTTTTCTCTTGTATTTTATTAATAATCTTTTGTAAATCGAGTATTATTCGCTCGTAAATGCACATACTGATATTTCAAATATGATAAAATCATATTGAATGACAAAAAATTTATTTGAATATTTCAAATTAACGTATTTATGTGATAACAAACTCAAGACCTCTAAATTTTAACTCATGTAAAAACATGTTCTAGACAAAATGATATATATATATATATATATAAATATATTTCTTATCAATATTTAAAAATTAAAATAGAATAAAAAGTTAATGCTTGGAACGAGATGAATATTAATGTATTTGATATTTGTATGTATTTAAAAATATTTCTTTTTTATTTATATTGTAATTTTATCACATAACTTACTAATGTGACGTGCAAGAAATAATCTTGTAAAACAAATTGGAAAACTGAAAATGATATTTTGTATTTTTCTCTGGCTAGATTTTCCCATTGAAAGATCTTTTGAATAATACGCACTATGCATAAACCATTAATAATTATTTCTCAGACGATTGATTTATTTATCCAGCAAAAAATATTAATTAATTTAATAAAATATGAATTATTTAATTGCCACGCATTATTAGTATAAATATTTTACACAATCAGTTTATAAAAAAAATCATAAATATAATTTTAAAGATAATTATTGTAAAAAGTAAAATATTTATAATGACACAACAATTGTAATTAATTTATTGTATACAAACTTTTTTTATTAATGTACAAAAACTCTTTAAACTATGAATTAAATCCATACAACATTTACTAAATATTTTTACTTTTATTATTATAATAATTAATTAAATTCATATTCAAATTGTGTTGTGCAATATTCGGCTTTCCAAGTAGTCGAGGAGCACAAGTAGAACATAACGTATGGGGGCATTTTTTTTAAATGTTTATTTAGAACATTAGTGGAAAATTTGTTGAAAAAAATAAAAACTTTATTTTTTAATAAATATTATACAATATATCTCATTTACAGAGAGTATTAGTCTGAATATTTATAAAATTTTGATCGCAAAAATACTTTACAATTTTATGTCATTTACTATTAATATAATATATATATAACTAGAATATCCTCAAGTTTTGACATTCGACCGTGAGATTTTCTATATAAATTATTTTACTTACTGTTGTCACCTAAAATATTAATTGTACATTTAGAATCACAATTCAACCACGTAAAAAAGATAGAATGATCATAACAAATGCTCAAACAACGTATAATTTTTATTTTATTTATTTACATTAGCCAATTTAATTAAGATTATCTCTTATTATCTATATCATATAATATCCACAAATTACTTTAATTATTAATCTCTCATTGTCTTTGAGTGGCCTTGCTCTAAATTTGATCAAACAACCACACTTTAGTTGTCTTATTCTTTCCACCTTTGTTACAACTCATAATTAATTTTGATTTAATTCCTCTTTGTCTTGTATTTGTATCTGAACTAATAATGATAATAATTATCTTTCCCGACCTATCTAGCCCAATGCAATATAAGTTATCGTGCATCAAATATCTAAAAGACTACACGAAAATAATTATGTTACGATAATAAAAAAAATATACAACAAGTAATAATATCAATTTTGATCAAAAACCTACCTCGTCACTTGCGAATGCATCACTGGAGTGTACACAAAATTGCCCTCTCTCTCTTGCTGATTCAATTAAAATAAAATTAGATAACAATTTTGCTTTCAAAATTAAATAAAATACTTCCTTCAATAAACTCAAAATTTGAATAATTTAGAACGTCCACTTTTATATTTTTTGAAATTTTCCGACAAACTATAATTTTAAATTTTTTAAAATATAAATGTATTTCAACAAATTTAGAGTTTGAGTTTTCATAATTTTCGAAAAAATCATTTTAGTGGAAACATTTATTTTGTTTTTCAGACAATCTTGTGAAGTTGGGAAAGTTATTTGAAACTCTAAAATACTTTTTGTTTTTTAAGAGTTCATTCAAGGTGGTCTTGAGTTTTTTATATTTGGTTTTGAAAGTAAATTTCAAAACAAAAACATATCCGAATAAAGTTAAATTGGTTTTCGGTTTTACTTCAAAACAATTTTTTCTAAAAACTCGAAAAAATAAAGTAGATTTAGAATTCTTGAATTTGTTTTTAAATTAACGTGTCTTCATCATTAAACATAAACATTATTCCAGCAACCATCGACCACCATCTTTGACTATTGCCACTGTCACCAACCATCCATCTCTGATCCCTGTCACCTCCATCATCATCAACCACTCACCTTGAGCCACCGTCAACCCCACCAACCACCTACCTTTAACAACCGCCACCACTTACCACTCACCACCGACTACCATTTATGACCACCACCACAACATTCAAACACCGTTTTCCATCACTAACCACTCACCCCCCACCATTACTACCACCAACCATCTCTAATTACCTCAATCATCACCACCCACCTACCTCCAGCCACTACTAGCACCACTGACCACCCAACTTTGACAACTACCACCACAATCTCCGATCATCCACCTCTGACCACTGCCATCACTACTGACCACCGTCTTAGACCTCCATCATCACCACTACAAACTACCCACCTCTAACCATTGCCATAGTTTCAGTTGGTCACACTTCAACCACAGTTTCTAACTACCAATTGTTTCTTTTGACCGCTGCAGCTGCATTCGACGATCGATCACTATTACGACAATCATCTTCCACAATTGCCATTTTCAACCACTATTACTAAAATATTGTAATTAAATAAATTATAATATTTGATTTTTTTTTATTTTTAATTATTTTACGTATCAATATTTTTATATTTGGTGAATTCACAATGAGATAAGATAAAAAGAATGATTCAATTTAAATAAAATAAAATAAAAACTGAAACTCAACTAAGAATTGAAATTCAAAACTGAAAATTGAAAAGCTGAAATTGAAAACTCTAAATTGAAACTGGTTTTAGTTTTTAAAAAATTTAAGAATAAAAAATCAAAAACCAAATTAGTTTTATCAAAATTGTGAGGGATAAACTTGATTTTTTTGGTGTTTGCGGGTGTAGAAGGTATACTTTAAGGGATAAAAGATAAAATTTGAGTGTTTATTCTCTTATTCTAATATTTTTGAATACATCAAATTATTCGTCTGGATTGATTAATCTAAATATGTTAAATAAACATTCAGATTAATCAATTCAGACAAAATTTATGACTTTCTAAAATTTTCGCAAATAAATAAATAGATCAATAAATATAATCTATTGATAAATAGTCCAATAAACTAATAACTAAAGCCCAAAAATATAAGACTAGTTTTATTTCCTTCTAAAATATTACAATAATATTTTGATGCTGGCTAAAAAAAAAAAAATATTTAGATGCATGATAAAATTTAATTTTCACAATCTATTTGATTTTGAGTAATATTTAAATGCACAATAAGATACATCATTGTTTCTTTTATTCTGTCAAAAACATATATTGCAACAAGATTTTGAATTATTATTTTAGTTGTTGAAGTTTTTCGGTCACAGATAAATATATAAGTTTTAGTTTTCAAAAATAAAATAAAACCAAATTATTCATGTGTGTTGGGTAGAGGAAAAAAAAATTGTAATTCCAAAAAAAAGGAGTAATAATGATATTAATATTAATAGTTAATACTTAATGATGCTGTTTTCTTTTTTAATTTTTTGACAGAATTATACTATTTTTTTTTTAATTTTCTATTGACGCGGTTAATTTTACTAATATTTTGATATATTGAATATTTAATACCAATCTAATAACTATAATAAAATGATATATATATATATATATATATTATATTATATGATAATACTAATATTATAATAATGATATGGTTTTTGACAGAAATATACTCAGGTAATTTTACTAATTATTTGACAGGTTTAATTGTTAACATTAATCTAATAACAATAATAAAATATAATTATATATGTATATATATGATGATAATAATAATATTATAATAATGGTATGGTTTTGGATATTAGAAAGGCAGATTTGCATGGTGCATAGTCTCACACACAAACACTCACACGTACACAACCAACAACAACACCAACAGCAATAAACTCACCATTACCGCATTCTCTCATTCGAGAAAAAATAAAAAAGAAACAAAGAAAATATATCAAAAACCAAAACAGCCTAACCCATATCTTCTTCTTCTTCATCCACCTAATAACCGTTCTTTTCTTCTTCTTACGAACCCTAATTTCTTCCATCACCATGCTTTCTTCCCCATAGTTTCTTTCACTCCAACCAACTCTTTACTTTTTTTCCACCATTACGGATTTCTCCTATTTTCCTCACTGATTCTTCCACGATCCTCACTTTCATCGCTCTTTCCTTTGTCTCCTTCGTCAATCGCTTCCCGATCCTTCCTTTTTTCAAGCTCCACGTCTCGATCTGTGAGTTTTTTTGTTTTGTTTTGTTTTCTATATGCGCTTGTGTGTTTGGATTATCCGTTTTTTCTTTCTGATTTTTTTACCGATCGGTTTGGATTGTTGTTACCGATTAACTAGTTCGATGACGGTTATTCCGTTTTTTTGTTTTGGTAAATTTTGATTGTCTGTGCGTGTGTGTTTTTTTGGATGATCGGAATTAAGATTGGTATTTTTCGGTGAGTGTTGAATTCAAAAATCTGTTTTGATTATGTGTTTTTGGCGGTGTTGTTTTGTTGTTGTGGTTTCAGTTGAAGCAATCGGTGGGATTTGCAGGTTGGAATTTGCGTACTTTGTTTTGGTGATGAAGGATTAGGATAAAAACTTGTTGTTACTTTCTGTTTTTGTTTCTGTTAAATGGCTTAAACTATTGACCGACCATGATGGTATAGGAATTGTGTGATAAATTTGGAATGTAGGAAGTGATGGATTTTTCTGTATGCTTTTAGTTTAGGTACATTCTTTTTGTTGTTGAGAGTATATTTTGCTGAAAGTAGAATCTTTTTCTTGGTTTCTAATCCTATTTCAGTGTGCTGCTTTTGTTATGTTGTTATCTGATGTTGAACTGAGTCTTGCTCCATAGATATTTATCCCACACTTTTAAGTGTTATGTGTAGATGTAGCTAAATATCTTTAGTTCATTTTGGAGGTTCTGTTATTGTTGCCTAAACAGGTTTCTCGGTATTTGCTTTGATTATTTTAATTGCAGAGGTTTTTTTGCTGTTTTTGGGGGCCACTAACGTGGGCTATGATTTGAATGGGGAGAGGATGCCAGAGTTGAGAAGTGGAGCTAGAAGGTCAAAGCGACTTGGAGATCTTCAGCCTGGTCCACTACCCGTTGATCAAGGAGAGAATTGGGCTCAGCCTGCGCAAAATAGAACTAGGAGGAGAGTTGGAGGTGGAAGAGGAAGAGGCGGTAATGCCACTGGTGTAGGTAAAGCGTCTTCACCAGCTGTACCCACAAGGCGAACTGCAGCTGGTAGAGGCCGCGGAGCAAGATTGATTGATTTGGATCCTGAACCTTGTGAGGTCCTTCCAGAACCTGTTGCATTAAGGGCTCCGGAACCTCTTTACAATCACGTAGAGGTAGTGGCCAATAATAATATTGCGATGGAGGGTGGAAGTGGTGATAAGGTTGCAGTAGCTGAAGAAGAAGCAACCACAACCCCTGTGCCTGAGAGGGTATCTTCTTTTTTGCACGTTGCTTATCTTGCATATCCTTAGTGCATTTCAAAGATGTCCATGCAATTTTGTTTTAATGTTGTGCCCTAGATTGTGGCCGCAGACCTTTTTTAATACCAGGTTTTCGTAACAATGAGACATCAAAAACCTTGACGTCTTTTTTAATATACTTTTTTAGTAACAATAATCTGACTGCAGTCTTTTTTAGGTTTTATGCATGCTGGGGCTGGGGATAATATGTATCATTTATTACATTTCTTCCTTGCTTTGCTGTTTTCCATTAATGTGTTGAACTGATATTAATTGGTCTGCTGTGGAAATTTGAGATGGTAACAGAGACTCTAGCTTTGCATTTTATTAAAACAACGTTTGTTATGTTTTGGTTCACCAGTCCATCCGTCAATGAGTTATTATGGGCTGCATTGTGATGTAGTTATCAACATCCCGTCAGTATAGGTTTGGTAGTATCTTATTTTATACGGACATTCTCATTATGCAGGTACAAGTTGGTAATTCTCCTGTATATAAGACAGAAAGGAAGTTGGGTAAGGGTGGTTTTGGCCAAGTGTATGTTGGCAGAAGGGTTAGCGGTGGATCTGAACGAACAGGTCCTGATGCTATCGAGGTATTACTCAGGCGTCCAATCTCTCTCTCTCTCTGTCTATATATTTATATATGTATATATATCAAATTCAATGAAATATTAGTAAATAACACCATGTGGGATGATGCATTACCTTTTTCTTATTTAACTCTGTTTAAAGGTTGCACTCAAGTTTGAACATAGAAACAGTAAAGGTTGTAATTATGGGCCTCCTTATGAGTGGCAAGTTTACAGGTAAACAATCTGTCCTTCGTGTCTGAAAAGGCTTACCAAGAATACACTTTTTAAGCTTTCTCTAGTGCTTTAATTTTATATCCAATTCTCACTTTTGTATTTTCTGGCATCAATAAGCACTCTGAATGGTTGCTATGGCATTCCCTGGGTTCATTACAAGGGTCGACAAGGAGATTTCTACATTTTGGTGAGATATGGTTTCAACTTCCCTATATCAGCATATGTTGACTGGCTCTTCATTCTCTAAAGGAAAACAATTTATTTCAGGTTATGGACATACTTGGGCCCAGTCTTTGGGATGTATGGAATTCTCTTGGTCAATCGTAAGATTTGGACTCTTTCTTTCATTATATAGGTTCACTTGGTATTACTGCAAATTCTTTAAGTTCATTCCATTTTGGCTCCACTGAATTTTTAGCATCTTGACAGGATGTCACCAAGTATGGCTGCTTGCATTGCAGTGGAGGCAATATCAATTCTTGAGAAGCTCCATTTGAAAGGGTAAATCCTTGATAGTTTTTTTCAGGGTCAACAGTAATATTCCCATTTATTTTGACTAGGTTATGGGTGATTGCTTTCTATTTGTTAATTATAAATGAAACCTGTATCATTGAATCAGATTTGTGCATGGAGATGTAAAACCAGAAAACTTTTTGCTTGGTCAACCTGGAACAGCTGATGATAAGAAGTTATATCTTATTGATCTTGGTTTGGGTATGTGTCTTTTAAAACCAGTCAGTTTTGCATTTCCACTGAGTTTAATTTTCTCTCTAACCTTTGGTTTTAGTTATTTGGAGTTATACCATAGTAATATTATGATTGTGCATTAATGTCCATACCATGTGTTGTCTTCAGCTTCTAGATGGAAGGATGCATCATCTGGTCAACACGTTGAATATGACCAGAGACCTGATATATTCAGGTTTGTAAACGTTATGAGTTTAACATGACTATCTTTTGTGTTTAAATATTGATATTTTGATAATATGCCTTTTTGTGCAGGGGAACGATAAGGTATGCTAGTGTACATGCACATTTAGGTAGGACTGGCAGTCGAAGGGATGATCTTGAGTCACTGGCGTACACATTGATATTTCTCATAAAAGGGAGATTGCCATGGCAGGGTTATCAGGTGTGTTTTTTAGTATCTCATCATGTATAGATTATTGCTTTATAGGTTTAATCTTATATGATATGATTTCTCTCTTTCCCCCAATCTACAGGGCGACAATAAAAGTTTTCTTGTTTGTAAGAAAAAAATGTCCACTTCTCCGGAGTTGATGTGCTGCTTTTGTCCTGCTCCATTTAAGCAGTTCCTTGAAGCAGTTACTAACATGAAATTTGACGAGGAGCCAAATTATTCCAAGCTTATATCACTTTTTGACAGCTTGATCGAACCATGCACTCCATTAAGACCTATTAGAATTGATGGAGCTTTAAAGGTGCTTTTACCCGTTTGTTGTATTTATTTTAATTTTTAGGGTGTTAAAGTGTTGTCTTTTCATGGATTGTGTTATTTCTCTGAATGCTAAACCTTTTCTATATATAGGTTGGTCAAAAGCGAGGACGGATGCTTATAAATCTGGAAGAAGATGAGCAGCCTAAGAAAAAAGTGCGATTAGGAAGTCCTGCTACTCAGTGGATATCAGTGTATAATGCACGCCGTCCCATGAAGCAGAGGTAATTAATACATCTTCAATATGACACATTAATAATATTGTTCTATATTGTGTTTTATAAATTGATATTTTCTTTCTCCACTGTAACGATTTCCAAGTTTGTTTCTCTTCCTAGTTTTTTGTTGTTGTTATTATTGGTTTCTTCTCCATGATTTTGGTTCTTGATCATTTTACATTCATCTTTACTTCCATTTTCTGGCTCCAATGATTCGGGCGTATCACTGCCATATGATGCATCACATTTCCCTTGAAGGGTTGTTTATTCATCCAATCATTCTCAAGAACAATCCCCTGCATCTGCATCAACCAATGCAGCATATGATTAAGATAGGAATGTTAGACTCCCACAAATGAGGCTGTAATACCTGATCATTTGTCACCTCCTTTGAGAACACTGCTGCATTCTCCATTTCTTTCCAACAAATATCTGGCAGGTTGGATCAATTTGTTAGGAACCCAGGAAAGAGCAACGGAGAGTTGATAGAAACAGTCAAAGAAATGAACTATTTTATTGATTACAGAGAATAGTATAAGAAAAGTAATTATTCTCCATGGATTTCCCTTTTACAACTTGGCCACTGCGTTTTTCCGAAGTAACAAATCTGAATCCGCCTCCCCTATTAAAGCTAAACCATCCATATCCTTCTAACCTCTCTTACTAAGGATTCTAACTATTGATATGATTGTCTTGTAACTAACTATTGATATTTGGGAATCTCTTACCGTTTACTTAATTTCAAACTTGTTTAACCGGTTAAATTGATGTACCTGATCTTGAATTTATAGATTTTGATTAGGCATTGTACTTGTCTCATGACAGTGCTCTCTATAAAAATAGTTTAACCAAAGCAGTAATGCTATGTAATTGCTGGTGCATGGTAAGAGACTTGTCTTACAAGCAGTGTACAGACAATGACAATTGATTGCCCATTGTATGTGTTGTTTATTCATTTAAAAGTAGTCTCTTTATTTTGCTTGATTTAAGTAACACTTTGGTTGCAGATATCACTATAATGTAGCAGACAATAGACTCCGGCAGCACGTAGACAAGGGTATTGAGGATGGGTTGTATATAAGCTGTGTGGCCTCTTCAGCGAATTTGTGGGCTCTAATCATGGACGCAGGAACAGGGTTTTCTTCCCAGGTTTACGAGTTATCACCAGCCTTCCTGCACAAGGTTGGCTTTTTTCCCGATCCTTATATTTCATTTCTATCAAGCAAATTTTTATGAATGGAATAACTGATGTCTAGCTGCTGCTATTTTGATGACCACTTAGGATTGGATTATGGAGCAATGGGAGAAAAATTACTATATCAGTTCAATAGCTGGTGCAGTTAATGGGAGTTCCTTGGTTGTCATGTCCAAAGGTTTGATCATTACACCCTTTTACAACATTTATAGCTTTATGACCTATACTCCTTTTTTCTCTTCAAATTGTTTATGCCATTTCTATTTGCTATTTATTATTTAGGAATGGCCTTACTAAATTGTTGTATCTTACCTATTTATCATTGTCACCAACTCACCATTACCTTCACCTTTGCCACCCATGCGGTAATCGTAGATATTTTTTATGACATTTGTTATTTATTATTTTTTGGGTTGTTGGTGTGTCTATATTATGCTCTTATTTTATTTTTACGGGTGCTATGCCATCTAAGTTATGTCTGCCTGTCTGTACTAAGCACTTCAAAATTGTAGGAGTGTACTGCAAGTGTTGGTCTATTTAATACCAATTTTAACTTTACCTTGTATTAACGCGGATGTGACGAGGCTCACAGGTGCAAACCGGGACTCATTTGGCTCCTTCAAGAAGCCTGGCCTAAATTTTTTCGTATCCCAAAACCAGCTTTTGGAGCCTATTTCGGCCTCCTTGTATAAATTTTTACGAAATTACAAAATGGTTTAAAAGACAAATTGATTATCTCCATGTTCAATCTGATTTAGAAGACAATTTTCAGCCTCCATAGCTCACATAAACCTATGAGACAACACTTCCTTTGAAACAGCTTATTTAGTTATAGAAGCTAAGAAAAAAACTCAAATTATTTTATCAGGGGAGTTACTTTTCTTTACCTCGATTAACTTCCGGGATGAGAGAAACATTGAATATTCTTAGAAATATATGACTTGCTGTTTGTTATCTAATGGTAGACTCCTTGACGTGCAGGGACTCCTTATACACAGCAGTCCTACAAAGTGAGCGAATCATTTCCTTTCAAATGGATAAACAAGAAATGGAAAGAAGGATTCCATGTTACCTCCATGACTACTGCTGGCAGTCGCTGGGGTGTTGTCATGTCCAGGAATGCTGGGTATTCGGATCAGGTATATAACCTTTTTAACATTAATTTTTGGCCATTTATGAAACTTTTTAATCTCGTAACATAATTCCATTTCATTTGGTGGTACAAGGTTGTGGAGCTTGACTTTTTGTATCCAAGTGAAGGAATCCATCGTCGATGGGAGAATAACTACCGAATTACTTCTATGGCTGCTACTAGTGATCAGGCAGCCTTCATACTTAGCATACCTAAACGCAAATTACTTGATGAAACTCAAGAAACTCTGCGTACATCTGCTTTCCCCAGCACCCATGTAAAGGTATATTTGCCTTTACTGTGCCCCTATTATATGTTGATATTTATGCAGTTTTAGCATGCCTGATGGTGTTAGGAAGTAGGAACCCCTTTTTAGCTAGCCTGGGATTAGAGGTGGGTACTACTGATAGCTTGTGGTTGAGAAATATCCATCGCAGCTTTGGAAGGAAAGGAATATAAAAATAAATCCAATTCTTCCCCTTGACTTTCGTCTTGGTGTGCCACTGTTATTCTTCCTCTTTTATTTTTTCAATCTCACAACTTATAATTCCATTATTATTTGCTAGTTTTAATGAGAATTGTAGTTGAGGATCTGATTGCTCATTGTTGAGAATGGTCGGTTATATATCAAATTTTGCAGTTTGAAATCCTGATAGTTTTCTAGCCAAGAGTCTGAATTTTCTGTGGTGTGCTACTGCTATTATCAATCTTTGGTTTTTCCTCGCAAAGTATTAATATCCTACTTGATGGTTTTGCAGGAAAAATGGTCCAAGAATCTCTACATTGCTTCTATTTGTTACGGGCGAACTGTTTGCTAGCTTCTGCAGCGAACTTTTGCTATGCCCTTCTGGAAAGATGGGAAGGTTTATGTGATAAAATTTGGATTGGGTTGGTTTGTTTTCAACCCGAAATCCTGTCAATGCCGAAAAAGCCTTCCCATATAAAAATGCGTTATAATTGTATAAAAAAGGTAAAGGAGAAAGAGAAGCGAGCTATGCTGTGTGAGGGGAGGGCATATTCAATGGGAGCAATGATTTGTTGAATGAGAATAGTATAACATGTTAAATGTGCTGGCTATTTTGGCCATGTTTCATGGTTGTGCTTTTAAAAAATTATTACGTTTTTGTATGTAATGATATAATTTTTACCAACATCATCATAAACATAAAACAATGAATTCTAAGCTATAATGATTTATAGATTTGAAGACTATTGTCCACAGTCCTTGACTAGTGGATTTACTATGCACGACATCGTAAGTGACTGACTAACTGGGGTCCACTTATATAATGATTAAAACACAATTTCTTTGAATAGTCAGTATGTTCTCGTGATACATGTGTCCCGATTGTTCAAGTTTCTTCGAAACTATGAGTGGATTTTTTGGTGATGGCAGTGTCTGAAGTGTAGATTTAAACGTTAATATTTTTTTTTTTTTTGTGAAGAAGGGTCTTGGCTCAATTAATTTGCATTCATCTCTAGAAAAGATGAGGAAATCTTCAATTTAGTGTTGAACCATTCTTTTTTCAATTTAGTTAAGATATATAAAAATAAGAGTTCAATAGGGATACACTGTTGATCTTGACATTGGTATTAGATATCAGTATAAAATTAGTTTATATTTAATAAATACATCTATTTTCTCAAAAAATAATTAGTTCCTAAAGTATGGAGCATTTGTTACTTTAGTTCTTGTTAATATATTATGGAGTAAGCATAATTTTATAAAGAAGATATTATTGTTATTTCATATTTTTTTTTTATATTGTTATTTCAGATATTAGGCATATCAAAAATATTTTTAAAAAGATGTTTCTTGTCAAGTATTAGGGAGTAAACATATTTTTATAAAGAAGTCATAAATAAAGAAAATGTTATTTCATATTGAGGGGTATATTCAAAAGATTGGTCAAGAAATCACACCACTTTCACAATCAGTTTTTCACTCAGACCAATTTGCAGACCAAATTAGATACCCTAAATAGCTACTACCCTAGAATTGCTGCACTGCATTTGCAATAAGGAAACAACCAATATAGTCACGTAACTCGGAGAAGAAATGGATTATTTGCCATATCTTCATACAAGTTCTTTGTTAAGAACTTCAAAAGATTTAATTAATGATTTTACTATGTGAAAATTAAAGATGAAGACTATTTTGGTTCACTAACTACTCTCTCTTATCTCAAATAATTTGTATTAAATTTATCAATTTTTTTGACTATATTTTTGTTCATAAGTGTGATTGTGATTGTGTTGAAGGTTATTATAGTTCTCAAGTTTGGTTTGTGACGAACAGTAGAGATATGACAAGTTCAAGTTAATGGCAAAAACAATGATGAGAAGTGTATATGTACAATTTTATGACTTTTCATACAAAAATATCCTCAAATGTCATTTTCGCCTCAAATCCATTTCCTTCTTCAACTCTACATCAAACAAGGGGAAATGAGTGAGCTATGAGCATTAATGCCAGAAAATGAAATAAATTACCCCAAAAATTTTCTCTATTAGGTTAGAATAAGTTGGACTAAACGCCGAGAGGTGACTTTTATACTTAACCATGTGAGCAATTCTTTCTATAGCGATGCATATATCAAGATTTTTTTGTGTGAAGAAAACAATATTTTCACATATGAAATAATTCATAAGAGTTTGGAGTGTCAGTTGAGGATTACAAGAATATATTCAACACTTATGCTTTAGAGAGGTGTATTGGATTATAATTTTAAATGACAATCTTTGTATAAAAAAGTCTTGTAAATTTTAAAAGATTTACAAGATTTCAATAACTTTTTAAGATTTTTAAAAGACTATCAAGATTTATAATTTTGATTTTAAAGGATTTGTATCTTAAGAATTTATAGAATTCGAAAAGACTTTACAAATTTGAAAGATTTCAAATGACTCAATTAATTTTAAACAATCATTGAAGATAAATGATTGCAACACACTCTCTAACATAATATTCTCAATACACTATTTTATTTGTTAAAATTTAAATTATTCCCACAAAATCTAATTCCGCATATTTAAAATTATGTCAGTCATCATTGTTCTATCAATATAATTCTCAATAACGAATAGAGAGATTAATAATTTATTTTTATTTTTATTATCGTTATCCTTATATGAAATATTTTTATTGCTGTTATCTCAAGTACATTTTTTAAGGATGCACAAACTAGATTAATAATCCATTTTAAGAATAATAATTATCATGATATATAATATTTTGATGATTAATTACATACCTTAAATTGAAGCTAAAAAAAACTTCATTCTAAGAGGTGAAAAAAATGTTTTGCTCTTTCGATGTTGTCTACGATGATCCTTCAATGAAAAAATATACTTGACGACTAATAAAGGAAAAACATTTCTAGAGTTGCATTCCTTTGAAAACTGAAGGGTTAAAAAAAATTACATTTCAATCAAATAATAATGATTATAAGTTTTAGGAAATGAAATTTTAGAAGAAATATTATAACTTGTTTTACACCGATAAAAGGAATGCTTGCACACAAGTAACATTTTCAAGTTTAAAGGACATAATAGTTTTTTTAATAATAATAATAATATAAATAATATGAACACATAAATAATGAATAGTTTTGATGATCAATAAAGAAAAATACATTGAATTAATATAAAGTGAAGTGACATAGAAATAATAAATAAAAATGCATTCAATGAATAATAGGTGATGGCATGTGAACCTTGAAGTTGATAATAATGATAAAAAACTTGAAGAGAAAGAAAAGAAGAAGAAAAATGGCATCACAAGGAATATAATATAGAGTAGTGGAATGTGGAAGTCAATGGTGAAAAATTGACACTCTCATAAAATTTCAAGCGTTTTTGTGTGATTTTTGGATTAGTGTATTTTGACTAAAAAATCTATCAAAATCCACTCCACAGAACAATTATTTCAAATTTATATATTTTTTAATATCAAAAGACATTTAAAAAATTGTGAAAAATCTTAATTAAATACCACCAAATTTCGTTGTATAGTTAAAACAATTTTAATAATCCTAATTGAATATCACAAGAATTATTTATATTCTTTTAAAATCTTAAACGAATACCAATATATTTTGTTATAATTAAAAAGTCTTTTAAAATCTATTGAAATCTCATTTGAATACACGCCCTTTAATTTTCAGACACAAGTCTCTATTTTATCACTCTATGAGTTCAATGTAGATGCAAAGAATCAGTGAATAGTAAATGAGGTGTTGGAGCAATTATTCGCGATGCTATTGGTTTGATGATTGCTGCAAACATTTAGTGTTTTAAGACACTTCCATATTATGATATTGCAAAAACATTAGATTTGAAACTAGTCCTTCAATTTACTCTTGATAAAATCACAAGAATTATTTATATTCTTTTAAAATCTTAAATGAATACCAATATATTTTGTTATAATTAAAAAGTCTTTTAAAATCTATTGAAATCTCATTTGAATACACGCCCTTTAATTTTCAGACACAAGTCTCTATTTCGTCACTCTATCAGTTTAATGTAGATACAATTAAATCAGTGAATAGTAAATGAGGTGTTGGAGCAATTATTCGCGATGCTATTGGTTTGATGATTGCCGCAAACATTTAGTGTTTTAAGACACTTCCATATTATGATATTGCAAAAACATTAGATTTGAAACTAGTCCTTCAATTTACTCTTGATATTGTATTCAAACAGGTCTTTGAAGGAGACTATCTTAGTGTGTGTTTGGTTCTACGGTGACGAAAATGAATTTTAACAGAATTGATTTTGATTGAATTGATTTTTATTTAAAGTAAATTTAATAAAATTAGTTTATATTTGGATACATCGACGTAAAAGTGATTCTTATTAATTCATGTTCTTTTAAACAACTTAAACAAAATTGCTTTTAGATGTATAACTACTAAAAGAGATTTTAATGTGTAATCAAACTTATATTTCATTTATATTTTATATAATTATTTAAATTTAATTTTTTGATAATTAAATCAAATTGTTATAAATTATTTAAAAATATAAGATTTATATTATATTAAAAACTTTGTTACATAAATTTTTGTTAGAAATGTAAAGTTTGATAAAAGAATTCATAAAAAAAATACTAGGTTTAAGTGTCAGTTGAAAATTTAAATTCAAATCACAAATTTAAAATCAACACATTAAAAAATATATAGTATGCTTAAAAAATTTCACAATAGCACACGCTCGGACAAGGAAAAATATAAAACAATAAAAATAAATAAATAAACATCATTCTTGTAAAAAAACATGCATGGTTCATGCATAGAGTACAATACTAAAATACTATATGAAACAAAGAAAAAGAGTAAATAGAACAAAATATAACTATCTAATACAAACAAAGAGGGGGAAATGAAAAAACATAAAATGAGTATCAACTACTCCTTTATAAAAATTTGGGAATTGTCAAAAAGATTAATTATTTTTTCTTTTTATTTAAACCATATTAAATCGATTGCTAATGTTTCTATTCTTTATTTAATTCGATTTGCTTTAGATTTCATTTATTCGATATGAATTGAGGATTGTTCTCGTTATATTATCTATTTTATTTCAAATATTTTAACTACTTCAGCGTAAAAAAAAATCAATATTGTAAACAATTTGATACATTTCGTATAACTAAGTTCTTTAACGTATGAATATATGTTCGATCTCTTAGCAATGTATTTTTGGTTATTAATTTCTGGTCAAATGAAAGTCAACAAAATTCGAAACAGAAATAAATGTTTAGTTAATCACTCTAAAAAATTGGTCTGATTTAATGTTAGGGTCGAATAAAGCAAACACTAAATTGACTTAACTCATCATTTACACACGTCTAGCACAGTAGACCGACATATTCTTGACTTTTTGTTTTTGTCGATCTTCGCTTCTTTTGAACTTTGTTAAATGTCGAATCCCTCCATGTTTGATCGACTTCATCATTATCGATGGTTCATGTAATTTGAAGTAAACTTTTTCGTTGACCGCCCCTTCAACTCTTCGTTTCTCTCAAACAAAATTTACGAGATATATTATTTTAAGAAAAATTAAGGTACAAATATGTTAATAAAAAATATGTATTATTTTTATATAATTTAATTAAGAGAGCTAAATTGTTTAATTCACAATACAAAATTACCATAAAATTTATAAAAAAAAAATTATGTTCAATTACAACAATAAATAAACTCAAATAGTCAAATAATATTATATTAATATGTAATAAAATCACTAATTTTATTCGCAATAAAATAATGAGGAAAAATAGAGTACTCATGAGTACGATACGTATGGGTGAAAATAAATTACGCCAAACTAAATTTGGAAATGAATGAGTTTGACCTATATTAAAAATATTAGGCCCACCTATTACTTGTCAAAGGTCTACGTCAAGACATGTCATGATCTTTTTCAAAGTCTGACAACAAAAGCTGAAAATCTATTTAAAAGCCTACTTCATATTATTTTACGAAAGTTTACACCACTTATAGATTTTATAAATAAACGAACAAGTTAACATGACAATAAGCTTAAATTCTACTTTTTTTTAATTAAATTAAGTTCTATTTTGAAATCTAACATAACCTTTAAGAGTATATAACATTATATTACATGTTATTTCAATTTTATTTTACAATAATAATTTTAAATATGTCAAACATTAATGTAGATCGATATATTTAAATTACATAAAATATTAGTAAATTTAGATTTAATACAAAGAACAAAACTTAATACTATAATAATAATTGTAGTAATAAAAAAATTATTTATATTTAATTAAGTAGGTCGGTCTAGTAGGCTTAAAAATACTTTTTCGAATAGCTTTAACGTGATGTTATTTTTAATCTAAATAGATTTTTTAAAAAGCTTTGGTCTCACTCGTATAAACAAAAACTTAGCGTGGTCTAAGCATGTTGTAGACTAGACCATAAATCCCTGTTGGTCGATCTGACTTATTTACACAATTAATCAATACCAATACTTGTACAAATGAAGTACCTAATTCAAATACTTTATCATTTTAAAAATATTAATGATTCATAGGAGATATTATCCTCTTAAATAAATTTTTGTACATTAGTCGCTCTAGCTAAAAAAATTCTTGATTAGAGAAAAGTATTTCAAAATTATACAATATTTTTTTTTCTAAAGCAATAAATTTCGTTCAAATGCTAAAATGACAATAGTACAATCAAATTGATCGTCACTTAAAATATTTTCCATCCATATTTTGAGATCAACAAGAAAGTAAAAACCAACTAATGATACACATAAATATTTCATAAACCAATAAAAAATTACTTAACCAAAAATTTAATCTTATCAAACAAACTAATTTCTTTCACATATGATAAACGATCAAGAATAATATATGATCCACAATCTTTAGTTACATCCATCTTTGGAAAAAATATTTGTTATTGTCCGCTCATATCAATTATAGGTGGTATTTGACATGATCAATTCAATCTCGTGTTGGCAATACATGTCTAAAGTTGGTAGAATGTTGAATTTAGTGAGAGTCTCCTTAAACCCTTACTCAAAATAAGGTACTAAGTTTAGATATTTCAACAAACACATAAATTGCAACCTTAAAGTAAATAAAAATGTCACAACAAGACAAAAAAAAAAGCAATGTAACGAGACGAAAAACAAAAGGACCGTGTTAACGAACACAATAACATCACACTTTGATAACGAAATCACAAAATAAAATATATATAAAAACAATTTATTTAAGTAAAATGAATTGAAGAGATGATTTTAAATAAAAAATAGATTTCTATGATTCTCCAATGGATAAAGAAGAAAGAAAAATAAGAGTAGAGACCTTTTTAGGTTTGGCAGGTGAAAAAAAATACTATACAATATCTTGAGTGTGACTTTGACTATTTATTTCATCATAACCCCGATCGAAATAGTTAATAATATATACTTTTGTTTACAAGTAATAAAATATTGTTTTAATGGATCATGACAGTTCAAGAATGAAGATGACTTATCACTCTATTGAACCTTTTAAAGTAATAATATGAACGGCCCATTATTCAAATACAAAATCCAACGGCTGAAATCCAGTACAGTGTACAACACATTACATCACTTTTGCACTATTTGGAGGAGCCGCCACCTTTTTTAGTTAAAAAAAAACCTATCTCAGTCTCTTCTCAACAGCAACCCACTCCAACACACATCATGGATTTCACTCCTCCGCCAATCGAAGACGGTTTCGCCGCGGAGAAGCTTTTCAACTCCGGCTTCTCTTACACCTACGATGACCTAATCTTCCTCCCTCACTACATCGACTTCGCCGCCGATGCCGTCGACCTCTCCTCCCGTCTCAGCCGCAACATCCCTCTTTCTACTCCCTTCGTTGCTTCTCCCATGGACACCGTCTCCGAATCTGCCATGGCTTCCACCATGGCCGCACTCGGAGGCATCGCTATTATTCATCCCAACACCACTCCCTCACGTCAAGCCGCCTTTATCCGCGCCGCCAAGTCACGCCGTGTTCCCATCCTCTCCGACCCCGTCTTCGTCTCTCCCTCCGACGTTATCGATTCCGAAGAAGATTTTGCAGCTTCTCCTTTCATCTTAGTAACAGAATCCGGTCATTCCAAAGGGAAGTTTCTCGGTTTTGTTTCAAAGACTAATTATTTGAATCAAAACGATAAGGGCGCGAGAGTTTCCGATTATATGGAGCCTCCACCGGTTGCTCTTCCATGGAGCTCCGACCTTACGAGAATCGAAGAGGAGTTGGAGAAGAAAAAGGAAAATGTTGTGGCTTTGGTGAAGGATGATGAGGTGGTGGATTTGGTAACTAAGGAGGAGGTTGATAGGGTGAGAGGCTATCCGAAATTGGCAACTGGAGGATCGGTTGGGGCCGATGGAGAGTGGATGGTCGGGGCGGCGATAGGGACAAGGGAACAAGATAAGGAGAGGTTAGAGCATTTGGTGAAAGCTGGTGTGAATGCTGTAGTGTTGGATAGTTCTCAAGGGAACTCTATTTATCAATTGGAGATGATTAAGTATGTGAAGAAAGTTTATCCTGAGTTGGATGTTATTGGTGGGAATGTTGTGACTATGTATCAAGCTGATAATTTAATTCAAGCTGGCGTTGATGGGTTGAGAGTTGGTATGGGGTCTGGTTCTATTTGTACCACTCAAGAGGTTTGTGCTGTTGGGCGTGGTCAGGTATAGTCTTTGTCTTTGTTGCTTCATAGCATTTATGTTTTAACAGTTTGTTGCATTTGGGTTTGGATTGTTACGTGTTTCTTTTTAATTGATGAAGCCTTGAGTATGTGTTATTTAGAGATTTCATTCAACTAGTAGAATAGGATTGAGACAATGTTTTTTTTGCGTAGAAATTGCTGCGGCTACATCGCGGTTGTTGGAAACTATTGCAGTTGCAATGCAGTTGCTAAGATCTCTAAAACAGTAATGCAGTTGTGACCGCATATAGAATAATACACATAATGTTTCATTTGTGATAGTGGTGTTGTTATCAAAATTCACGATTTAAATCGTGGAAATGCATGATTTTACAAACTTGCTCTCCTGGAATTAGTCAGATCGCATAAGCTCTTCATGGGGTTTGTGCGGCATACCTTGACCTTGGAGTGGGGCAATCTCTCTTTTCTATAATCATTCTTTAAAAGATTTCAAGGATTAAAAAAGGTCATAGATGAACCTTTAGATAGTGATGATTTTCTCAATTGTTTAACACGTAAAACTTCAAGTTGCTACTTTTAATATTTCATGTTCTTGCTGACAAATTCCAGCTTTTGATTGAGGCCTTGATTCTTAATATTGAGTTTATGCTTGTCAGGGAACTGCTGTATACAAGGTCTCATCCATTGCTTATAAAAGTGGAGTTCCCGTGATTGCTGATGGTGGTATCTCAAACTCTGGTCATATTGTGAAGGCTTTGTCGTTGGGAGCATCAACTGTTATGATGGGAAGCTTCTTAGCTGGTAGCATTGAGGCTCCTGGGGCTTATGTATATCAGGTACGAAAGCCCGATGGAATCTTGTGAATTGTGGTAGTAAACTTTTCCTACAGTTAGAAGCTTGTGCCCTGTGTGTAGATGAAACTGTTGTAGAGAAAACCTTTTTAAAAATAAAGAAAAGCAGAAGAAGATTGTGTATAATAATGGCTGTTGTTAAACTTTAAAGATGTGTTAGTCTTGTGAAAGGGAAAACTATGTGTGTATAATAACAGCGGATTAAATTCTTTCTGAGATGATTGTTTTTTTACTTGGTATAGATATGGATACTGATATAGTGGGAGAGTGTTTGGAAACAACTTTACGATGGTCGTCAATTTTTTAGTGATACTAACTACTCTGCATTTTTAGTTGGTAGAAGTCTTCTGTTGTACAAGAAATGAAAAGACCACGTTGTTCATATTCTTGGGTTTGAGCATCTTAACAAATAGCTGACCAATTTACATGTTGGAGACATGAAAATTAGACACAATAAAAGCTTCTAATATTTTGTACAATTTGACTAAATAAAAGCTTCTAATATCTTGTACAATACATGGTTTGGTTGTTCCTGTAACTTAGTTTCATAATTTTGTTGTTGTCCTTTCTTTACATGCTTAACCTAGAATAAATTTTGTTGTTGACCTTTCTTTACTTGTTCTGCACCAGAATGGCCAACGAGTAAAAAAGTATAGAGGAATGGGTTCCCTTGAAGCTATGACTCAAGGCAGTGATCAAAGGTACCTTGGTGATACAGCAAAGCTTAAAATTGCTCAGGGGGTTGTTGGAGCCGTTAAAGATAAGGGTTCCGTCTTGAAGTTCATTCCATACACCATGCAAGCTGTCAGGCAAGGGTTTCAAGATATTGGTGCCAACTCTTTGCAGTCTGCACATGACCTTCTAAGATCCAGGGTGTTAAGGCTAGAGGTATGGTTCACTGGGTCTTCTTGTTATTTATTTCTTGCTCTGGTTTTATCATTAGCAGTCACATAGTTCATTTGCACAATCAACATAGTTGATAACTTGATATTGCTTGTTGACTGATTTTTCAATCTTCTATTGAACTCATGTAAATAGCTTTTTTTCAATGGATGTTACTTGTGGAAAAGGTAGGAAACTACGAATAGGATAAAGTTACTTTCTAGAGTTAAAAAAAGCCTTGTATTGTATGCTGTGTCATTTGTTAACCAAGAAAACAAGAAAAGGTAAAATATATTGGAGAAACTACACCCGCATTCCGTGAGAATGTTGAAGTGAGACAAACACCTCTTCTATTTTGTAGAAGATACAGACCTCCCATCAATTACACTCACCTCCCACCTAGTTTGTAAAAAAAAAAAATAGCGGTGTGAGTCATTTGAACATGTTCTAGTGGAGGTTAGTGCAATTTCTCTAGTAAATAAAAACACTTGGTGACTTGGTTAGTGCTTGTTTAAAAATAAATGGGATGTGTGTGTCATTTAAGCATAACTCAGGAAAGAGCTGAGTGCTATTTTCCTTAAGATGGAAGTATTTGTTTAAAAAATAAAAGTGATGTGTGTGTCATTTAACTTTAAGCATAGCTCAGTTGAAAGGATTCATCCAATGGAAGTCAAGTCTTAAATAAATCTATGTAGTTGGATCCTGTTAACGTTTTGAATTGTAAAAAAAGGAGACAGCACTGTAATGTAATTGTTGATTGTTCAGGGGGATTTTGTTATATTTATGATCATATGAACTCCCAAATTGGTAGGCAAAAGATCATTAACATTTCAAATTGGTCCTCAAAGGATTATCTTTGTTCTTTGAATAATAGGAGTTTGGTACCACTATCAATAACTTTTTGGTTTATAATAATGTAATAAAGAGTGTCATTTAAGCACTAAATTGATTTCATAATATTTTGATGCGGACACAATGGATGTTGTAAATATATTTCCGCTACCATATAGTATTGTGACTCAATTACATTATTCTTAAAAATTTGATTGCTTTGTCCCCAGGTTCGTACTGGAGCAGCACAGGTTGAAGGTGGAATTCATGGGCTGGTTTCTTATGAAAAGAAGTACTATTGAAGTATGAAACCATCATAAATCAAATGCTATGTAGAAGTTGTTGCAATTAGTATAAAAGAAGGGAGCACCTCTATTGGAGACCCACTGTGATTTCGCGGAATATAATCTGGGTTTCTTTTCTCTCTAAATTATATGCATTAGATTTAGGTTTCGTAAGATTTATAGTAGACATTACTATTTCATGTTATTTTTTTACCTTCCCAATGTTATTTTTTACGGATTGTTTTAAATTTTGCAAGTTTGAAGTGTTAGAAATTAGAATATGTCCTAACATAATTAGTAATGTCAGGTGAATTTGAAGAAATTGTTATAATGGGTTATTTGGTTTGTAGACGAAATGGGAAACACCATTAGGAAATTCACATATATATAAAGGTGAGATTTCAAGTTCGAAAACGAGTCATCACTAAAAATGTTCTGTATAACAATATTACGTTGCTAATTGAGTTAGATTTTACTGACACGGTCTTATGGGTTTTATGGTTTTATTGTAAACAATTTTTTTTTTCTCTTATGTTACGAATTTTGCAACAAAACTGATTAGACACTATTTTTTCAGAGTACTAACAGTTTACACTAATTTTTCTCCAAGACTATAACTAGTTTAATACTTTAATTTAAGTTTGTCATATTATGTTTAAAAGTTGGGGTATGGAAAATGGTTAATTGGATATATTGATAAATTGAATTGCATTGTAACAAAAAAAAAAATTAAACCACTTAAATGATTTATGAACTAACTATATATTTAAAATAATATAGTTAACTAAATTTAATTCAAAAATTAATTTAAAAATTCTAAAATTTTTTTTTGAAAAAATCAAAAAATATTTTAAATCATCTTTTTCTTCAAAATTTTGAGAAAAGAACTGAAAACATTTTCTTCGTAAAATATTTTTGATATTTTTTTGAAAAATAATTGAAATATTTTGTCTCAAAAATTTTTTTTATCTCGAAATTTTTGACATCTATTTTTCTAAAATAAAAAATGATATTTTTTTTGAAAGAATTTCAAAATTCTTTATTTGAAAAACTAGTTGAAAATTTATTTTAACTAAAAATTTGTTCAAAATATTTAATTGGTTTATATTTATAAACCAGTTTCAAATTGGTTCAGAACTGCACTGAAGATTCAAATATGATTTTTAAAAATTGAATCAGATTAAAAGTGGTCCAATTCAAATCAATTTTTATACCATGAACACCTCTATTTAAAAATTAATGCTAAACCACATGGATTAGTGAATAGTGTGGGTTAGGTATTATAGTATCCGTCTTTTACATGTATTTTGAAAAAATACTTGTATATGGGACAATTTTCGTATCTTTTAGGTACCTCGTGTCTACACTCTTATTGTTACTTGTATTTAAATTAAAATAAATTGATAAATTATAAAATATTAGACTATTTAAATATAATTAAAAAAATATTTAAAGTTTTTTTTAATATTTTTAATATAAAATTGGGAAAGAGAAAATCTTTTGTTAATCAAAATGATAATAAGTATTTTAAAACTATCTTCGAATAGATTTAAACTCAGTACTTTGAGGTTATAAGATTAAGCTCTTACCATTGAATTTGTATTTCAAATACTTAAATTATTAAAACTATATTTAGTCTTTCAAATATCTTTTTGATTTTAGTGATACTAATATAATCAAAACAAACTTAATTGATAAACTAAATGCAAATTTATTAGAATATAAAATAAAATTAAATTTAGCAAACAATTTAGCATTTTGTATGAAATTGATTATCAACTTTATATCAATTTTAGTATTGGAATATTTTTATCCAACTCCAAAAAAATGAATAGGCATTTGATCGATTTATGTTGGATTTTATTTGTACATTTAAAATAACAGTTTTTTTTTGTTGTTGTATATTTAAATCGTTCATCTATAAATATTATTAATTATGATAAAATTTAAATTCAAACTCATCCAAATCAAAACATCAAATAATCTAAAAAAATTGAAAGTTTCACAAAATCAAATATTATTGAATATCTTTATATTCTTTTTTGTGAAGATCACTCGAACCGAATCAAACTGTCGAACCGAATCAAACTGTGTAGATAAATTTTCCTAATTCATTTTCTATTAGTATGAGATAAGGAGTATTATTATTATTTTTTGACAAAAAAAAATAAGGAACATTCTTATATTTGTTATAAGATTGAAAAATTTATTCCTATGTATACAATAGTTCTTAAAAATGAAATCACTTATAATATTTGTATTGATCTATTTTCAAAGAAGAGGGTGAGAATTGAAGTGAATAGATCACATGGAATTTTACATGTGATTTTCTAAAAAGCCCTATAATACACCATTCCTGGGAATATTAATTTTTTTGTCAAACACTATTTAATAAATCAAGGAATATGACTCCCGTCATTATATTCTTAAGAAAGTTAGGTTATTCCCAAGCATCATTTTTTATAACTTGAAACAAACACTAGATCCAAGTTATGTTATCGTCAAAACAGACAAAGCAAACAAATTTGGAAAATTAAAAAATTTGACCCCGTACCCCCACAATTAACTTTATATTCCCAAAAAGTCAGTGAAAATACCATAATACCCTCGTATATATTACGTCAAAATTTTTATTTTTACCGGAAAACTTGAAAAAAGTTTTTCGTTACAGAACATCACTCCGGAAAACTTGTTAGTGACTTTTCCGGAAGTTACCAGAAAACTTCACCCACAAGTTTTCCGATAGTTTCAGATTTTTTTTTTAATTTTTTTTTTATTATATTAGTATTTAATTAATTTATTTGATTTTAACTATATTTTTTTTCGGTGGATAGGGATAGAGGTAAAGACGACAAAGTTATAGGCTCAAGGAAGCTTCGTTACGACATATAGTTGCACGGCCACCCCAAAAATTTTAATAATTTTTTAAGTGATCTAAAAAAAATTAATAAAATTTAATTTTTTTTTAAAAAATAAGGTGTGTACGGGAAAACTTGTCGATAAAATTTTCCGGAAACACGTTCTGTACCGGAAAAGTTGGAGAAAGTTTTCCGGAAACATCCTTCTGTACCGGAAAACTTGTAAAATGTTTTCCGGAATTGAAAGTGGATTTTGTAAAAAAAAAAAAACAAAAAATTGAGAGTATTTTTGGCATTTTCAAAAAATTGTGGGGTATAGGAATAAAAGTGGGGGTACAGGGTCAAATTTTCGAAAAATTATTACAACCCAAATTCATTATTCATGCATACATTCTCAATTTCCTACTTAATTCATGACAATCACTTACACTTAAGAAAATTCAGGAACAAACTAATGTCAAATTCTCATATCCAATAAAACACATATAATCAAATAAATATTTTCTGAACACAAAAACTACACCCGACACCCTATATACATATGATGAACAATTTATTAAATGTATGAAGCACTTGAAACATTTCTTCCTAATTATAGTCTCATAGCAGCTTGAACAAGTGAGGTGTCCATTGATGCACTACATTAAAAAGACATAATGTCGAACAAAAAACAAGAGAAAATCGGTATAAATTAATTTTACAAAGTGAAATTTATGCGGTGAAATTAATTTGACATAAATAAATATTAGATTTTGCATTTAACCAACATAAAATATTAATTTGGTTAGAATTGCAAGCCTAAATGAGAAATTGACAAGATAACTAATAGAGAAAGAAAGCACACAATATAAACAAAATGGTAGCAAGAAAACACCAAGTATATATAAAATAGGAAGGAGTTTCAATGAATGATCCTCGTGTGTGTGTCATAGAATAATATAATGTTGGATCACTTCAATAATATAGTTGGATAGATGAACTAAGTTGGTAGGAATTTAGAAGAAATTTAAAATAATATTTTTACAAAATCGCAATTTAATATGAGGCTTAAACTAATTAAAGATGGATATATATTTAAATGCTCAATTTCATGTCAATTAACCACATATTTGAATAGCTATGTGAATTTATGTATTGTTAGAGTACGAAGTTCATTTAGTATAATTCCATAAATTCTCCACCATACTCAAAATGAAAGAGAACAAATTCAAAACACATACAAAAATAGGTTGAAGGATTTGGGTAAGATTTTCAAAGTCTCGATCACTTCTTATCACAAAACCATTGATAATTTCATTAATAAACTTACTTGGTTATTAGTCTTTTAGAGATATTACAGTACTGGGCTTCTAGGAAGGACTAGTTGATTAATATCTATGAAAAGAAACATACTCAAAGATAATCATAATTATATGCATGTTGGTGGATGAGACTTTTTTTTTTTTCTAGACAAAAATATTATTAAAGGAATTACAACATTGAGTATTCCAACCTATTACAAAGAGTAAGATCTGGACTCAATAACGTATCAGAAAATAACTATTCATCTTCATATGAAGACTTAATTTAACATTAAAAAAAAAATATCAGCGATATCAATATTGAAGTAGTCAATAAGAACAACAAAAACACTTATATCTTCTCATTTTACAAATTGGTTTGTTAATTGTTTTAATTTGTTATATAAAAAAAAACCAGTTTTAAGTATTAAATACAAGAGTATAAAAAAAATACATCATTAAATACATTTAATTCAATTGAGAATGACTTTTATTTTGAATAAATTTGTTGTTAAGGGGACACCGGAAGGAGTATCTTCCAACGAGTGCATTTTACTTTCACTTTGATCCCACCTTGTCTTCCAAAGACCAACCCGCACACTCACACGCGCTTTCAATATTTTTTTTTAGAGCTTTATCCTCAAATTAATATATATATATATATATATATTATATCGAATGAGATAAATGTTAGAATGAGAGTAAAATAATTAAATTTTGACTATGATCAAATTTAAGTGATATATAATCACATAAAAATGTCATGACTTTTGTAACTAATTTTTATAATATGCCAAATCTCTTTATATGTGCACCAATATAAAATTTAAACCATATTTTAAGAAACATTTTACAAAATTACAGTAGAGTTGTTATTTAACTGTTTGTCATTTAACTTTTTTTAAACGACAAATAAGGAGCAAAGTATTACAATATATACTATACTGATATCTTAATAATCAATAATTATTTGCATCATCTCAAAAATTAATTAATGAAAAAGAGAAATAAAATAACGGTGGGGACAAGAACCAAATCTTCAATATAGAACAGATTAATTTATCTTAAATATTAGACTTCCAACTTTTTTATAAAAAACTATTTGATAAAATATAATTCTTTATAGGTGCTTTTTAAAATAGCCTTCAAGGTAAGAAACTTTTCAAACTGTATTTTTTAACTTACCATTTTCCATATGTAATTAAAATATTTATAAAAATGTAGATTTTTATTCACTTATCAACACATGAAAAGTAAAATTTTAAAATAGTAGTTTCAACTTTTGGTTTAATCATAATTGGTAGGAATACTATAGTAAGAACCCAAATGAACTTTTTGAAAAAATAATAATGAAAATATGTAAATGTCAAATTTAAAAAAATACCAATATATATACAACATTAAGAAGTTGCAAAACATTTACATCATAAATTTTAAGAAATTCATAAATTGGGACCACATTATGTGAATCAAAAACGCTTATAAAAGTTATTCATATGAATTGTTAATCATTGATTTATTCAATTTACTAACTACTCGCATTGGTGGACTTTCAAATTTGTGTTAATCAAATAAGATTTTAATTTCAGTAAAATTTTAAAATTTTATTGGTGTTAATCAAATACATATAAATCACATTTTTTAGTCGCTATAATATTATGCAAATAATTTTAGAATGATTTTTTTAGCAAGTATTTTTTACAGTATTATAAAAATTTCATCACAAAAAGTGATATTAAAATTCAATTTCTAAGTTAAAAAAACTTTTGCGGTGGAACTTTTTATCTTGATTTTTGGAGCGCTTAAATAATTCATTTCTTAATTCATCCAAAGTTAAAAAAAAAAAAATTAAACTTTTGTGGTGAAATTTTTTATAGTGTTACAAATATTTTTGCAAAAAATAATTCAAAAATTTTAAATTTAAAAAACAATTAAACATATTTTGATCCGACAGTCGGCAGAAACTAAAATTGCTTGTAATCAAGATAATTTTATAGAAATTAAAAAATGTGAATTTTTTCACCGTAACTTAAAATGAAATTTTAATTTATAGAGATTAAAAACTTGTTTTACCTTTAAGATTTTAATCCTAATTACAATATATTTAACACATTGATTAATTTTATTGTGAGGTAAAATGATAAAAAAAAAAAGCTATTATATATTTAAGCCATTGTCAAATAAACAAACAAACATATTTAATCACAAGATAATTGTGATTGTTTGGAGTTACTCCCTCTCTCATCCATCTTTAGACCTTTATATATTTTATTATTATCTCAAAACTTTGATTCTTTTAGAAATCAATATACAATTAATGATGTTTTTTCTTTTGTATCCTTAAAATCTAAAAACATACATTAAATAAATTTTATTTTTATTTAATGGATGAAGGATAAAAAAAATTAAACATACATAAAATTTATTATTTTTTAATATGTGGTCGAGATTAAAAGAAAATAAAAATCAGGCAAAGTGAGAGTAACACTTTTACTTGTTTTTCCAAGTTTTTGAAATTCCCACTATATTTTACTAGGTGATATATTTTATGTGCTTTATCATTTTTATATGAGTCTAGAAAATAAAATGTTTTATATCTTACCAAAACTTCATTTTTGCAAAAATTGAATTTGGCGATACGATTGTACACATGGAAATGAATAGGAATAAAACATTGAAAGGTCAACGCTATTTCATAACTTAAGAGAGATCAAGGATTTTTATGCATCTTCTTTCTAAACTTGATTGATATGAGTTAGTTTTGTAGGAGCTCTATTTTTTGGGATTTGTAAATCCATTTTTTAATAAAAAATAATTAAAGTGAATAAGGGAAAAAAATCTTTTTGATGTAAAATATATCTCAAATATTTTTCTAAAACATTAGATTGGCGGAATTTCAAAATATCTTGTGTAATTGAAAGTCTTTTACCTAGATAAATTTTCTTTGTAAATCACACAAAAATATAGGAGAGAAAAAATAATTGTGATACAATTAAGAGAAGATCATCTCAATTGATGAATTGCGTTAAGATTATATTATAGTGGTGGCTAAAATCTAAAGTTAAGGAGTTGTATTTTGAGTTAAACCAATGACGGTAAAATCCAATAACTTGCATTGATTTAAATGTTTAGACCAATGGTATAAGGTTGTGTAAAATAAAAAATCATCTCAAAATAATTGAATATAAAATCTTTAAATATCATGAGTAATATTTTTTGACGTACAAAAAGTTATGAAAACTAAATGCTTATCCGTACATTCATAAAAGAAATATCGGTAAATAAAGTCCTATGGTCACACTCAAATATAAATAAATAATAGACAAACAAATTTAAAAGAATAGGTGGATGCATGTCATCTTTAATACATTTATTCTATTTATTCTATGTTTACTACTTTTTCAGGCATTCTAAGTTTCCTATTACCAACAATAACATAATAGAAAATGTGTGGTCAACATATATTGAAACAAATAGAAATTAAGGGAGACTATAATTAATGCAACCACGAGAAGTTCCTCACAATTAATAAATATAGACAATTACTACTATTAGCAATACACACCTTTATTGATTGATTCTACCAATATAAATTAGTGTGATCTATTAGAATTTCAATTAATGGGAGAGACTATGATATAAGGAGTATATATGTTGTTAGTAATTTAATATCCTCTTAAAATATTTGATAAAACATAAATGTATATGCATAAATTTTAAACAAGTTAATTCATTGTTTATGCAAGTCTTTTTAATTTCCTACTTAATAAACATCGAATTTTAGAAAATTAACGGCCATTTGCATCTTGGAATAACACAATGTTTGGCAAGTTTAAACATGTCTCAAGTGAACAAAAACTAAACAAAAGTAAATGGAATAAAGAAAACAATGATTAAGTTCCATAAAACTCATTGAAAGAGTTATAATTTGTAATTGCAAATGAAAATTATAAATGAAAAGTTCAAATTCCACTTAAAACAGTTGTAAAATAACTATCAGTATCTCGAAAGATAGATTTATCAAAGACCTATGGATTGTCTTCGGACTCCACATCAGCAATCCTAGTTATTCGAATTTTCATAGAGAGTCGTCCACAAGGTTTAAAATAATCATATGGAACGAAAAGGGAATTTGAAGATGGAATATACGTGCAATTCTGGATGTTCATGATTTGAGCTTTAAGTCGTATATTGTTGCCATCAGCTTCTGGAGAACAAGCCAATATTTCAAAACTATACTCTGGCTTAGGCTTGGTTCCAATGTGGTAAACATTGAGCTTTTTCATAATGTAGAAAGTCTTGTTGGTGATGACAAATAGTGCTCCATTATTTTTCCCTTGAAGAACAATGTTTTTGTCATGAAAATGTATGGAGGCGAAGAAAACTTCATCATAAGTAAATGGTGGTACAATCGGCTGATGATTTGTCTTAAAGTGCTCTCCTAACACCGTTGAATTGCCAATAAAGTTGCAACCTTTTTGGGGACATATACATGGAGAAAAAACACATGAATTCTCATGTGCATTTTTTTCACTATGCTTTAGTACCTCCTTACAACCATAATGTACATAGTCGCATGCTATTTTCACTCGTCTTTGTAACTTGTCCATGTCATCACAATGAGTGGTGGACACATTGCAAATCACACACATATTGTCTTTGCTATTGCAAGAGGCACAAAGAATGTGTCCAGTGACGCACTGAATTGAAGACATAATGTAGCATAGTGTGTTATTAGGTTTTTCATAACAAAAATAAAAATAACTAAAAAATCAAACCTTGAACTAGAACTTGATAAAAAAAAAAACAAGATAAATTAAGGAATCACTTAATTATTATTGAAAAATGAGAAATGCTATGAACACTTTTTTCTTCTTTCTAAGACTCACTTTTTTATTGAATAAAACTCGATCGTACTCTAATATTTTATATGAGACGTATTTTAGAAGTGTGAGACTCATTTATTTTACTTAAAAATAGATTGACTATTAAAGTGAATATTGAAAAGAAAATATTTTTATCACTCTTCATTGAAACAAAGTGTATCTGTCATAAATTTGTTTGAATCTTAGTCACTTCAATATTTAAATTCATTTAATAGTTCATATCAATATTTAGATTTGTGATATATAATATTACGAATATGTGCATAACGGGAGCATCACGAAGAGAAAATATGTATTGTGGCACAATTATTTCACAAACCACCCGTTGACTATTGTTCTATCGTGAGTTTTTTTTTTTTTTTTCCGAACAAATACTATGGCTCATTTAAATTCATTCAATAGTTGATGAATTTATGGCACACATACACGAATGATACACTCACCACTTCAATATTAAAGAAAATATTTAACTTCAAACTTCACATATATTGTATACTATCTAGCAAAAAGATTACATTGATTTGCATCAACTAAAACATGTGATAGTTAAGATTAATCTATCATTTTTTTGACAAATTTATATATAAATACGTTAAATTTATAACTTATAGATCGTTCGAATTCGATTTGAAATTGACAATAAAAACTAATGATTTGTAAATGAGCAAAAATATTTATACTAAATACACAATAAATAAATAAAATTATAATAAAAAAGAAGAGAAAAAAACCTGAAAGACCGGAACACTTAAAAGTTGACCACAAAAGTTGCAATCCAAAACATCTATGTCAGAGAGTTCCTCATTGTCACTTTTATCATCACATACATTTACATCTACATTGTTCTCTCCTACTTCTTCTTCAAGGTCTCTTTGTTCAGGAATGATTTCATCAAATCTTCGAAATCGCTTATGGTTACGACTTCTACCATTGGAATCTTCTCCATAGTGATCAATCAAACGTCTTGTCATTCCTACAAGAGCAAAGAGACAGACAAACTATTTCATTTTCTTAAACAATCTATCTCTCCCTTTACAATAAAAAGAGTTATATAATGTGTAATTAACATTATAATAATAAAAATAATTATTTTTTTTTATAAACAATTATTAAATTTGATACATGAATCAAACACCTTTGTCAAAATAAATCAATTTTAAATTCATAACATAATTGTTTTATCTTTTTTTAGATATATAAGGTAACCGTTAGAACTAATTTTATTAATATTATAAATATCAAACATAAGAAAATTATCAGTAAACAACTTGATATTTTTTGTCCAAAAAAAACATGATATTCAATGCATTATTTTACCTCAAAAAATGAAATAGTTTTTTGTTTGTTTGACGGGGCAAAAATTTGAAATAAATATGTTTACATTTTACTAACTAAAAAAATTATTCACTAATTGATTATTGCGTGCCTTATAAAATGTTTGGTCAATCTAAAAAAAATGTTTGGTCAAGACTTTTTCTATATAAAAAAAATTATTTAAAGAAAGCACACTATGTTTGGTCAAACTATATTTAGACCCAAATAGAAATGAGTATCCACTCTCCTTAAATTTATTTGACTAAAAACTTTCTTCCTAATTTGTTGTTTGAATAGTTTAATTTGTTGTTTGAATAGTTTAATTTTTATTTTTTTTTATAGATGGAGTGATAAATATCACTTAAAACTTATAATATGATATTCAACTTAACAATATAAGTTTAATTTCTCTCTAATTTGTCTTAAGTTCAAATTCAAAATATGATACTCAGTCTACATTTGTTATTTGAGTTAGGTCTTATATGACCTTTGTCTCATTATAAATGTTTTATTTACAAATTTTTCTCTTATTTATTTGTGATTTCAAGAGCCATGATTGTGTAGTTATTGCTCCGTAAAAGATACAATCATGCAATGGAATGATTAAATAAATTGTTGTTATTAATTGAGATTATAAAATTTATGACTAAATTGCATGTGTGCTCCCTTAACTTAATTTCAGTTAACGTTTTAGTCATTTATCTTTTTTTTTTCTTTTCGATTTGGTCATCTTTTATGTTTTAAAATGTCAACAATGTTATTCTTTTTTCTTTTTTTTTGCAAAAATTCATCAAAAATTTTAAACAAAACCCATAAAATTAATTGTCATCCTCAATATAATGCAAATTTCATCAAATTCGTAACTTAAATCTGTAAATAAATTCATATTTTCATTTCTAACAACATCAAATAAAGAATGAAAATATGAATTTATTTGAAGATTTGAGTTACGAATTTGATGAAATTTGTATTATATTAAAGAATATAATTAATTTTATGGGTTTTATTTGAAATTTTTGATGAAATTTTTGAATTTTTGTAAAAAAAATGATAACATTATTGACATTTTAATACATAAA
>JBBPBQ010020321.1:52212206-52243239 GCA_037974755.1 Cicer yamashitae
GCAATTTAACATAAAATTTATTTATACTGTTAGTGCATAATCATTAATTATATTACATGATTTTATTTGAGAATTTATTTTTTGAAATAATTTTTCCACTAAAAATAGAAAATTTATATTAAAAATTGTGTATTTCATTTTTTTTTTAAATTAACTTTTTTTTCAAGTCACTTATATTTATTTATTATATCTTAACTCACTTAACTAACTACTGCACTAATTATTATTTAAAAAAATATATTTTATTATTAAAATCAATACAATTAATTATTTTTTTAATAACTATCCACAACTCAAATAAGACATTTATACTAAAACAGTGGAAATATGTAAGTACTGGACATATATTTTCACCACTTTAGATTCAATCTTTGTGTCCGTTAACTTTTTTTTTTTAATGGATGATATCCATTATTTGGACTTCTATATAATTTTAGCTCATTGCAATGTATGCTTGCTCTTTAAAAAAAATGCAATTTCAGATTCTTCATATATGAAAATTTAGATGAGTTATATCTCACAAGTTCATTAGGATTGAGATAGGTCTCGCGTTGATGGTGGAAGTTAAAGTCACGTCTTTGTAATCCTACAAAAATAATTTAATTGACGAATTAAATAACGTTAAAGAAATTTTATCCAGAAAATTATAAATTGGATCTTAAATATTAATATAATATAATTAATTACTAAAAGTTTTGCTTATAAAATTTATAAAGTAACCTCTTTGTGTGGTATAAGTCAAGCAATTTTTATTTTCTACCCCAGTTAAAAATAACAAGTTGTGTGTTCACAAATTTTTCTATATTTTAGATATAACATATAATATACATTATTCGAAATTAAATATAAAAACAGGAAAAGGTAAAATTATTTTCTAAAATTATTGTTACAAATAATATAACAATAATGCTATTTTAAGTCTACATAAATTTAAAAAAAAAAAATAGAAAAGGTAAAATTATTTGTCTTTTGATATTACAATATCAAATTTGAAGTAATACATCATACATACTTTTTATTATATATATATATATATATATATATGAGATGGTAGATACCATAAAAAAAATTACCCACTATTACAAGATTTTGGATTTATATGACATAGTATCCAACTCTTTTGTCAGTTGAATTAATATTTAAGAATTACATTTTATAAATCTTTTTGATGTAGTTAATTGTTGTAATAATATATCCCCAAAGATAAAGTAAATTCAAATTGACTATTAAAAAGTTTAAGATAGAAAATATTTTAAATACATTTTATGATAGAATAGTTTTTAAACTTATCTACATATTTATTATTTATTTAAGGGTGATTAATAGTGTTTTGGTCCGTAATATAAGGCGAATCATGAAGGACCTTTTGGCAAAGAGTAGGATGGTGGATTCATCTATCTCCGTCCAAGAGTAGGATGGGTTCCAGCTAATTCGGATATTCAGTCACATTCCAGAAAATACTTCACTTTTAACAACTTGGTCACCAAAGCTTTGCTATATTAAAATGATTAATTAGTTATAGAGAAGGTGAATTTGTAAGCAAATATTCAACTTTAGACCATTCTTAATACTCTTTTCACGTTCTAATTCAGACCAATGAACTATACTTCTAATGACTAAATATAGAAAATTAGTTAAAATTTATTTATGATCAAGTTTAAAAAAAAAATTATTCAATTTCAAATAGTATTTTACTAATATTTGATGAGAATGATTTCAAATAGTATTTTGATTTTTGTTTGTGTACTATCATAAAAATTATGATTTTTTTAAAAATAATTTTTAATTTAATTTGTTTGTATACAATTTTATAAAAATGATTTTTCAAACTACAAAATTATCATTAAGGATATGACTTTTCTAAAGACATTAATTTCTCTCTTTTCTAAAATTACCCTAAGCTGTCATATTTTAATTATCCATAGTCAGAGTCGTTAGTACTTGATAGAATCTTTGTCATGCTAGATGTCAATATCTAAAGCATTTGTAAATATTTTAAATTGGTCACTTCAAAATTTATTAATTTAATTCATTTCTTAAACTCAATTCAAAATTGATTAATGTACTTTAACTACTCATCAACAAGCAATAAATAAACCCACAAAAGCAAAAATTAAAAAAGTATCAACATATGAATAAAGAAAGATAAAATCATTCAAATAAAAGTTATAGAAACAACAAAAACAAAATGTGGAGAAATCGAATAGGAGAAAAAAACCTGATGAAAACTTAGATGGAATGAGAAAAACGGCAACAAACGCAACTAATGAATTAATGCAAAAAAACCTCAATAAAAATTGATGGAGGACAATTTCATATTTTTCAAAAAGGTAAGAATAATTAAATCATTTTCTCTCATTAAATTAAGTTCTGTATTTTTAAATTATGTAGCATCTTTTTCTCTCATGTATTGCAGAACTAATTGATTTTTAATAAAAAATAATTTTTAATTTAAGAAAATAGATTTTTTATAAAAAAATCTGAAACAAATATACCATTTACCCTATTAGATGATTTTGATTCTTTACCGAAGATCAAAAGTTTTTAATAAAAATGTTCTTAAATTGTCTACTAAATTGATGTAATTCGTTGGTAGTGTGTATACTTTAACTTTTTCATATAAAGTCATACATAACATATACACATTTGTTTTTATTTTAAATATTTTTGTTTTAAATGAAGAAGTGGTACGTGAGAGTCATGACTTAAAAGGAAGTCGTACCCCTACATCCCACACAACTTTCTTTTGTTTCTTCTATAAGTAAGACTTGTTTTAAACACTCATAACAACTTCAATTAATGTTTTTCTTCAAAAATAACATCAATGGTGTGAAAATGCTTCACAATGAGGTTTTCTTCTATTGCTATTTGATCGAACTATGTGAGGTTGCTATATTTGTTGACATTCATGCTTCCTGCATCATCTTCATGAATATTGTGGTCATCTTCTTTGCTGAACCCACTAATATTATCTTTAAATTGAACATCGTCTAAAAGCTTTTTTGACATACGATAAATAATAAAATAGTTAACAAATATTGTAATAATATTTTATAATTTATGTTTGTGAAATTTGACATAGAAAATTTTAATTGAATAATCAAATTTGATTTGTAAAAATTTCAAATCAATAATACGTTAATACAATCAATATTACACAAAACTTAGAACAAAAATTATGACAATAATATCTTCTTTATCATAGGAGTAGACGATATTCTTAGAAAATGATAAATGTATCCTTAAAGTTAAACGACTCAATTTACACTATTCTACATCGTTAAATATTTATATAAAATAAATTATTTTACAAATGCCTTTTAAAAGTAACATTAGAATATTAAATTTTTTTTATTGTCAAATTATTTAATAGCTAGAATTACACACTTTAAATATGAAAAATTGAAATTCTCATATTAAAACTTAAATCTTCACCTATCGTTATCCTTTACTTATTCTCATATTATTATCCTTCACGTATCATTATCCTTTACTAATTCTTTACTTATTATTATCCTTACGATATATTAGATACTTTTTTAAAAATTTATATTTGAGTATAAAACCACATAGCATTGTAACATAGAAATAGATTCACTGCGATAATTATGTGACATACTAACAGCTTACAAACGTCTGATCTCAATGAACTGTTAAAATAATTTTAGTTTATATGTCTAATATGTATAATCGGATCTTACAATAATGGTCAAGATTAATTAGTGCTTGTATATGCGTGATAATACAAATGCACTGGTTGAGTAACAATTAACAAAATAGCCTCTCTCCCTCACAAAACAACGATACCAAACCAATCTCAGCCTCACAAAAATGGTGTTATTATAATTTTGAAGTATCCAATTAACATTCATGTGGATGTGATGTACTGTAGCGTAGCTTAGTGTACTGTAATCTGTACACTCCTTTAACTAATGACAATGCAATCGCATCTTCTCGTGGGACCCATCTCCATCGCTGCCCATGGAAGCGCCTCAGAATCTAACTACCTCTCCGCCGCGCCGCACACCCTTCCTCGTCGTCGAAGACATCCCCTCATCACAGCAGCCTCCTCTTCGCCTTCGGCAATCAACGGCGGCGGTGACCACTACACTGTACTCGGCGTCGCCCGTTCCGCCGATGTTGCTGAGATCAAACGTGCTTATCGCCTTCTCGCTCGCAAGGTATTCAAATCCGCTTCCTGATTTTTCATTTTGGATGGCGTAATTGTAATTTTAGTTTTGTGGCTTTGAACGAAGCTGTTATAATTTTCCTTGGAACTGTTTTCTTACTTGATTGGATTTTTTTGCTTCGTTTTGAATCTACTTTGTAATATGCAGTGCAATTCAACATGTTATTTTACCTGTGATGATTACTAATTCGATGTGAAAAGTTAAGAAGTTTAGGAAAGGTTAATTCTATGTGTCTTTTGATTATTTGATTTGCTATGCATTACCACCTTTAATTGTTGAAATTTTTCTCTAGTCTTGAGAACTTTGTGAATTGAACTCATTACCGTTACGCTTGTTAGATAACTGAGTCCGTTAAGCATGTAGTCAAAGACTTGATTTAAGATTGGTGCATATAGTAAAGCATATATTGAGAGATGTTATCCTCTTAAGTGAATCTTTGTACTTCAAGGAATTAACTGTCGGTTGGGGGATACTTGAGTTCACCTCAAAAAAGTTATTTTGTTGTGGTTGGAGATCAACTTTTGTTTATGTTGGAAAGAAGTGGCATTTCATTTCATCCTAAGCTGACCATTTTTGTTCCTCCTTTTGCCTAAAATAGCTGGATGGGACCTAGATTTTCTTGTGCTTCTGACTTCTGATTTTAAGTTCAAACTCATTACATTTAAGGATTTGCATGGTTTTATTCAAAATAAAAACCGAACCAAACTGTTACACAACCAAACTTTATAACCTGTTTTCAAACTGCACAGGTTTAGTTACTTGAATTGTTATGAGAAAACTGATGTTAGGGTTTGTTTAACTGGTTTTCATTAAAATTTGGTTGGAGTATATTTTCATCTATTGACAACACCAAATGCAGCATAGTAGTAGTATCAATACTAGTTGCAGGATTTGTTTGGAGTTTATCAATGTGAACCACAAACAAAATGGTTCTGTCATTAATGGTTTTCAGTGTTACTCATTGGCCAATCGAACAACTTCACTGACCAAACAATGAAACTGGTGCCTAAGCTACATTCTGTGTGACTCTTCCAGATGGTGTAGTTTCTTGCTTGAATATTAGAGAATCTGAAGCAGGAACAAATTTTTCATTGATGCTATTAATGGGCTTCTCGTTGATGGATTATTCTTCTTCCTTAATGTCAAGAAGCTTCTTATTGCTGTTAATGGCTGCTTCTACCCTTTGCCATTGAGAGAACTAGCTACTCATTGCTTAATGACTAAGCTTAGGCAGAAATACAGAAGAATCGTTGATTTTTAGATTTAGATTGCTGTTTGTTCTTCCTATTGTTTGCAGATCAGTTTGGTTCTCTAGTTAAAGCCTTAAACTGATCCACTGTTGAATTGAATTTAACCATACCTATCTGTAAGAGGGAAAAACTGATACCGGTTCATGTAATTTGGCTTCTTTTCAGTTCAATTCAGTTGTTTGTAATTGAACTTTGTTATTTAAATTTGTTTGCTCACCCCAAATTATGCTTATTATCATTTGTGCTAGCATCATATCCAACCTTCTTGCATTATACACATTTTGAATTTTCATGATTAGTTTTTGAATTCTCCGTTTTTTCCTAGAATATATCTTTCAAAAGAAAGCATCGTTGATTTTGGTTGATTGCTTTAAATAGTATGTCTCTAATTTATCCCTGAACAAAAAGTTCACGACTATTATTTTGCTGTGAGTGCAGTATCATCCTGATGTTAGCAAGGATTCACATGCTGCTGATTTGTTCAAGAGTATCCGTCATGCTTATGAAGTGAGCAACCATTATTGAACTTTTCTTGCTTTATAGAAATAATTGTCTCGTAAGAAGGATTCAATTTCATCTTTCTAGGGTAAGAGAAAAGTTTTAGGTTCTTTTGTGGTGGTGACCTGTTATTTTGCAGTTTTGCTAGTTCATTGATAATGTTCTTTAGTTTATAGGCTGAAATAGAAAATTAGTTTTCCTATCATTGACATTTAATAAGTGCTTTGCAAATATAATTACTAATATTGTTCTGTCATCTGTATCAATTTTCAAAAATACCTACTTTTTTCTCCTACCACTTTGTTGCTATCATGAACTACTACTGAATCATCCTATGAAGTCACCAGAATTTCTACGACATTAAAAGTTTTGTTTTTTTAATGTCCTTTAGAGCATATGTACTTTTGCAAATACATTCATGATATGTATTTTGATATCCTTAAACAGGTACTATCCAATGAAACGACGAGAGTTCAGTATGATCAGGAACTTCGATTCAATCACAAGCCTTACCGAGAAAAATGGAGTTACAGCCCTGAATTTGAAGATGAGGTAAGAAGCTATAGATGGGCCTACATGAGGCAGAAAATGCGTAGTGAAAGATACTGGGAGCAATACAACGTCAATGAGGATTACTACAACAGTGAAATAGATGAGACGGAGGATGAAGAGAATTTAGATGAAGAAAGGGGTTCATTTATTGAAGTACTTAGATCAGCATTCTTGTCCTTATTATTATTCCAGACACTAGGATCCCATCTCTCCCTTACATTTAGCAGTCTGACGGCATTGTTTGATAAGAAATTAGACGCTGGCTATAAAGTTGGTTATATAATAGCATGGATTTTAGGCGGGAGGGGCGGCATAATGTTAACTTTGTGCTTGTCATTTGCAAGTTGGGTTTGTGGGAAAACAAGTAGTAGTGTGGTTGCTCTATTTATGGTAGCCATGTGGGTTGGCTCTTCCCTTTCAAGGTATGCACCACTTCCCCAGGGTGCTCTGTTAACACTTATCTACATGTCCATTAAGCTGCAATCTGACCAAATATAAAGACCATGCCTCTGCTAGCATTTCTTTCTTCTGAATTTGTTTGATGTTGATGTTCTTTTTTATTGTGAATGTGTTTGTACATTATAATACATTCCAGTAAATGTAAATAAATGTAAGTCATTTGCTGACGATGAATAATAAAGTGAGAAATGGTTAATGAGGTGGAATATGCAAATTCCAATCATGTCCTAGACTATGCATCTTGTAGATATGTTGGGTGCAGTAGTTGCATTAAAGGGGTTGGATCTTGAAAATGAGGCATAAAATACTGAATTGTTTTGCAAAATCATTACAATTCTAAAATTTACAAATTTCTGTCACATCCATTGGAGACGAAATTAAACAAAAGAATTACATGTTTCTTCAAACTATGAACTCTTAAGAGCTCTGTAGTTGGACATGATCATTTGTGGACCTCAAATTTTTCCAAAGATACCTCCCGCTGGCCATGTCAACCAATACCCAAAATCCATTCTTAATCATCTGAAACCAAAGTAACATTTCTAGTCAACACAAAAAACAGAAGTAAACAAGCGAAAGAGTGGAAAATACAAAATATGATGTTGAATTGTATGAAGAAAATATGGAACTGACAACTGAGTGTACCTTTATGAAACTGAAATGATCCTTGTTAGAGGAGGATTTGTTGTTGTGGTCGTTAGCTGTGAAGTCGATCTCTGGAGTGGTGGAGCTCACGGTGGTCCAAGCAAAATAAGCGGCCAACACGGCAGAGAAGAAGATCAAGATGAACCTAAGAGGACACATTTCTTCCAAGACAACAAATGGATGGCAACCCAAACAGAAAATTCAAGAATTGTATTGTATATGTACAATGTATGTATGAATTATGAGATACTAGAATGTTGAGGTTGAGTTGTTTTTATATGTCTATTAAGGAATAGGTAAAAACAAGGAAAAACGCGTTGCGTATACTTGCTATGTCCTTCTCTGTTTGACTTTTCTTTGGAATTATAGTGTTGTCAAGAAGCATGATGTTGATAATTGTACAAATGTACTTTGTCAAAGACGACTCTTTCTCTGTTAAATGTTGGATTGTGTTCATTGTTCTTGAGGAAACGTAAAATAAGTCAAAATTATTGTAATTGCAGATATAATTACCATTACATTTGTTTGCATTGATTAAATGTAAATATTTTTCTTGAGAAATAAATGTATTACTATTATTATTATAACATTAAATTTTGTACTTTCCATAATTTAAACATAGTACATTAAATTTTGTACTTTCCATAATTTAAACATAGTGAAGTATGTGATATTTAAAACTTCAAGTTAGATATCAAATTATAACTTAAGTTCATTGACATATTAGTTTATTAGTCTATTTACAAAAGCATACACCACTAGACATTTTTAAAAATTTAGGCAAAAATTATTTTTAGTACTTTAAGTTTAGTAAAGTTTTTGCTTAGGTCATTTAAATATTTTTTTTCCCGATTTAATCATTTAAGTTACATTCAATTTGTACCATTAACTTTTAAGTTAAATTGAATCGCACAAGCAATTCTTTAAGTTTGAATTTTTTCTTGAATTACTATCACGAAATGTTAAGATCTAATCAAAAACATCGCAAGAAATTAATTGTCCAAACTATTTTTCAAGTGGAATGAGTAAATGACATTGATTATGTGGATAGACTTTTATTACCATATTTTTAAGGCTATGCATGTATCTAAATGGTCGCAGAAAAAATCAAGATATGAAGACCATAAGGTTTGATGAATGTTTTTTGAAGAATTAGTATGAGAAACATATTATTGCAACATTTGATAGAGTTTTTAATGATTAGAAGTTTTCGATTGCACCAATCATTGTTGAAAATGAGATAAAGAACTGATAGTGCAAATATAATGTAACTTAAAAGATCAAATTGGAATAAAATAAACTCAAAGAACCTAAGCAAAAATTAGATTAAACTTAAAGGACTATAAATGTATTTTTGCTAAAAAGTTATAAAATAGACTTTTAAATAGTCTTTCAGGACTGTAGATTTTGAAAAAGGTCAAACTAAACTTTAAAAATTGGTCTATAATAAATAATAGGTACTCCAATCTAACATTTTTAAAGTATGTTAAATTCACATATTATGGGTTCATTTGATGCGTATGATAGAATATAAAATAGAATAAGAATAAAATATGATATTGACAGGATAAATATTATCATATCTTGTGTTTAATGTGCACATGATAACAAACAATCTAATATTATTTTATTAAGTTATATATTTGGTACACGCCTTATCATGACATGATATAATATATTTTATTGAATTAATTTTATATATTAAAAAATATCCATTGACACTACTAAATAAATAACTTAAATTTTTTTTCAAAAAATCATGGATAACTAAATAATTCTATTTTACTTATTGGATAAACTCAATAAATAATATTTGTGTTAAAAATTGAAATTAATATTCAAAAATTTTATAATTTTAAATAATAATTTATTAGATTATATAAAATGACAAAACTACTCTTGTTATAAATTATACATATTTTTTAAATTAAATATTAATATTTTAATTTTAAATTTAATATCAAATTCTATTATTTATATTTTATTAAATTTGAATTTTGTACATTTAAATTATATTTTATAAGAATAATTTATATTTTTTCTTTATATTATATTAATTTCTAAGTCAACTCATATTACAGAAATACGAAAAGATGAAATTCAAGAATATTTTATCTTATCTTATTTAATTTAACAAATACTGAATTCAATCCTAATATAATTAATATATGATATTGTATATCTTATATTTTCTATCAAACGGACTTAAAAGAGCCTATTCCAACTTAATCTATTTCCACCTTCAACTTGTATCCATGCCCTTGGATTCCAATTACATCCCTAGCTACCCCTACTCTACATGACGATAAGCAAGGCAACAATATCTTACTCTATTCTTTTGGTTCCTTTGTTTTGATTCTGAGTTGGTGGATTCGTACGTTGATGTTGGTAAGTGTGCTACACGGCATAATGCACTTCAATAAGTATAAGCCCATACATAGATCATGTTAACGGAAAATATTGGATTGGTCAACAAAATTTAATTACAAGATTGGATACATTAAAAAAATTGTTTCTATTTATAAGGAGAATTGAGACAACAAAAATTAATATATTGAGATTAAATATATTAATTTTTATTGATTAACTTTTAAGAACTGGCGAAGTATTATTTAATTATTTGAAAATATAAATTTGATTTTTATCAAAATGGATGGTTGAGTGTCCACTAATTTATTTTTCAATTTGTTATCCTATCGTGTTAATTTGAAATTGATTAATGTCCCGAGTTGGGGGAGTTTCTTACCACGGCAGGTGACCTAGACAAGATGACACAATTTGGAAAGGACCATTCTGATAATATCTTGGGAAACCAAAACCTATACATTAATTACTAACTTGTTTGTTTGTCTTGGGACATAGGAGAGTAGTGTGGGAATGGATCTAAGCTCACTTTGTCATATGCAATTACACTTTAGGAAAATAGACAAAAACATGTCATCGCATAGTTTAATGTTGTGACTAATTTGTGGTTTGTGGGAATCGCGTTGGATTCACGTAATAATAATAATTCAACAAAACAAATTATATTTATAAATAGTCACTTGGCAGTGGTAATACTAGTAGTATATTTTTTCCTCTAGCTAGTAGTGATGAATGATGCTCATGTGATGTGTTGTAATTGTTGATGGTAAGTTTTTAGAATTAAGATCATTTGCTATGATTTAGTTCTAGTGGGTGTGGTGTTATGAAATTGAACATTTATATTTTGTTCACATAATTAAGCATCCTATTCTGTTGCAGGATTCAACTGTGATGATTCTGATTGACCAAAGTATGTTGATTTGAATGACTACTTTCTGGCATATTTTTTTGGTGTATGCAAATAACAAGGACTTTGCTTTTTTAATTGAATTAGATTCCTGCTTTGGGAATTGAATTCTTATTCTCCTCTAGTTTCATTTTTGGAGCTCCTTAAACCTTGCCTCGGTTGGAGAACTTTCACTCAGTTTCACTCTGTTTTGTAACTCTGTTTCACCATTTCCCTCTCCATTTCTTGGTATGTTTTCTTAACTCTCTTGCATTTTAGTAAATGTTATCAATATAGTATAATGTTGGGCAAATTTTGTTGCTTTTATTCCTATCTTCACTCAAGTTTAATGTGGTTGGAAACAACTAATTCAATGCTATAAGGAACTACCGAATGGATCATGATGCCTTCTCTTTTGTTTAAATTAAAGGTGTATTGTTCAATTAATAACTTGATAATCATGACTTAATTTATCTATTTATTTATTTTGGATTAATTTAATCCATTGATGCAAAGTGCTGACTAAAGTTGAAACCAAAAACTCTTTTTTATAGACAAAAAATAGTACTATGTAAATTCATAAACAGATTAGATAGGAACATGAATTATATAAATATTATCCCCTTGTGATTTGCATGCACCTCACCATTACTTGTTTCTATGTAAATTAATTTAATGGTGAGATGCGAAGAGAATGGGAATGGGTAGTTTAGTGTATTTTGAAAGAAAAAAATTAGTGATTAAAATAAATTAATAAAAATTATTTAGATGAGATAGAAAATTTGATTAAAAAAAGAAATAGGAGTAAAGTCATTAAAAATATAATGTGTCATTTAAAATGATTAAATATTTGACTCATTTAAAGTCGGTTATTTAAATAGTCACTCAAAATAAATAATACAGACTGATTTGATATTCATTTTTTATAAAATAAATTTAAGGTGAAGATAAAGTAAAAAGAACATTAAAATTAATTGAATATTTATAAATGACACCAAGAGAGATCGAATTCATAAGACACATTCAAAATCTTTTTTATCATTAGAACAAATCATTAAAATTTGATTTGATATTTTAGAATAGAATTAACTCCATTTTTTAAAATAAAAAAATTAAGTCCATTATAATTGTTTTTATGGTAGTATTTGACTCATGTAGATGATGATTACAAACTGACGTGTACTTGAACTGATTCGTTATGTGTGAGGAATGGATAACACAAGAATCACAAACTTGGAATGGGAAGGGAGATAATTAAGGCATATAATTATTCAAAGCAAAAGAAAACATAGGTTGCTTTCATTATTTTACTCCTTTATTCAAAATATTTTATATTTTAAATTATTTATCACTTTAAAATATTAAGATAGTATTTATTAATATTTTGCAATAATATTATTATTCACTTATTCCACTACTAATACGTTTCCCAATTAATATAAATATTTAAGTTTTAATATATTATTTTATTATAAATCTTTTATAAATTAAATATATTTTTAGTCTATATAACAATTATTTTTTTCAATCCTTATAAATTACTCCTTCAACTTTTAATTTTAGAAATATGTTTTGTCAGCAATAAATGATTTATCGAAATGCTATCAAACTTTGTTTGTTTTTATATGCTATGATAGAGTTCTCTAAAAAAGAATGAGGTTAAAATTTAATTTTAATATTCAGATTTTTGTTAGTTTAATTTTTGGAGTTTTTACGCTTAAAAATTTATATTTAATTCAAACTACAAATACCAAAAGTATAGTTAATTCAAACTACAAATTATAACTTCTTAAAAACTACGGTGATTTTACATTGGGAAACTCAATAAAATTGTTTTTAAACATACTTATAATGTTTTAAATATGTTTATGTAGCTTATTTTTCTCTTTTGACTACACTTCAAAATAGAGAGAGAAAAAAATTTAAATATTTTTTATTTTTCGTATGATTTTTAATTTAAAATATATATTTTATGATTATTTGAAATTTTGAGAACATTATGAATTTAAAAAAAAATCATAATTTATTAAATTAAAAATCATACGGGAAAACATAAAAAAAATGTATTCAAGTTTTGTCCTAAAAATATTAGCATCTCGGGTTATTAATACACACAATCTCACCTCGAGAACAAAAAATACTAATAGTACATCACATTCTTATTTAGAAAATTTTACTAACTTACTAACAATATTAGTATATCTTTTTATTTTACCTACATATATCAATTTGAGTAACCTACTAAAAAAGTTCGAAATAGCGACAGAGATTTAGAAACGGAATAAAGCCAATTCGTCTCAAATTATGTTTTAAATGTTAGAGATCAGATTTATTTTTGTATTCTCTACTTTAGTCGTTATTTTAATTTTTTTTCTATTAGTGGTAGTTGAAGTAGTGAATGCTATGTTGGCTTATGTATATTAATGGAAACGGCCTAGCCAATATATGCACACACTTGTCAGCAAAATATGAAAGCAGAACAACCTTGTCAACTGGGGGAGGTTCATATATTAAAAGGAACTGCATAGCCAATAAAATCATAAGATTAATAATTTCCCATTAGGGGCTTGGGCATCGTGGAAGGCAAGTACTTCGAAAATACTAGTAGTAATTTAATAAAGTCTGGCATTGTCACATGTTGCAATTGTCAGATGAACTTGTAATGAAATATTACTCTTTCCTTCGTCCTAAAATAATTTCTAAAATAATTAAATTATTTAATAATTTTACATATATTAAAAAAAATATTACTTTTATCAAATTATCCTTATTAGATATTGATACATTATTAATATCCTAAATGTATATACAAAAATATTATATTAAAAATTATATAAATAATATTAATTAAATATACAATTAAAAAGAAATGTATTAAAAATTGAAATAATCAATTATTTTAATATAATTTTTTTATACATAAATCAATTACCACTATATAGCTTTTTTTTGTGTAAAAAAATACAGTAAGATTTAATTTACATAACTTTTTATTCCATGTCACATGCGTGTACCTTTTTGTTTTGAAGTTCTAGGTAATGTAAAAAGAAATTATGGTTGTAACTTGTAGTCCAGAAACATAAATACCATTTTTTGTGGTTTTGTAACTTTGATTTTAGTGTAACATTTTTTAAGTGACTAAAATTAATATATAGTCTACATATTATAGTAGTATTATATAAGAATTAATTCTACCATGCACAAATATTTACGGGAGATTAAAACTAAAATAACAACATCCTCAAATGAAACTTGTAAATATTACCAATAATTGGTTGATCTGAGTGCTAATCTACTCGGGCATCTTAAAGGCTTAAACAAGTGATCAAATTTTCGAGTCATTAATATTGCATGTAGAATATTTAATTAGGGGAAGAAAATTCATCCTATGTGTCTTGTGTAGCTATATCACGGTTATAAAAAAAATTAAGAAAAAATTATTGCGCCGAGCTAAAATCAAATGTGTATATTACAAGTACTAAAGAGTTATTTAAATTTGTCAAAAAAAAAAGTTAATATTTAAGTCTAAAATATAATATAACATAAGATGGCATGAAATCATGATCCGCAGTATAAGCCGTAGGACGTGTATTTGTAAAAATGAATAATTAATTTATGTTCCTAGACATATGTGGCTTCTTATCGACAATTATGAAGCTTATATAGATACAATGGATTCACCTGGATCATACCTCTTCACATAATTTTATAGCCATTTAGAACCAATGATTCCAAAAATTTCCATACAGATTCCAAAGCATTTTCTGAACCTTCTTGACATAGTACAAACGTGATTTTCAATAGATTCTTTTTTTTGTTCTATTATCACCTAACGTTTTGGCCCAATAGGATTGTTTAAGGGGGATTGTGTGTGGCTACACAATTCATTCAAAAGCTAAAGTTTAATTAAATTTTCCTGAAATTGTTACACAAAGGAACATGCTAGATTTCTATAAGTACTATATCATTATTTTTGTTAGTGGAGATTTGAAAGAAGCTAGGGCACAAAATTAACAGGTAACATTTCAATTGCAAGTTTGCAACTCTCTAGTATTAAATTAAATGTTTTTATTAGAGTCAAGTAGGTGATTATTTATGCATCTGATAGGATTTTATTTATGTTTTTTATTTTTTGGTATCATCCTAATCTTTTTATGATTATTAATTGGTGACGTTGATACACATGGCATGGCACATTGCTGGCTCTAGCTTATCCAATTTGTTTTATATGGAATATATACCAAACTTTTACTAGTTTATAACTTTATATTGTTGACCTTGTCTCTGGTTGCTATTATGTATTGATATAAATATTGTCACAGATGGATCTGTTTTCATATACAAGAAATTTCTATTCTATAGTCTCAAATATTAATAATAGTATAACTGCAAGATCTGTTTTCCGCGTCTTTTGTATATCTTTTGATAAATAAAAAAGTGAATATTGTGTTAGGTTCTTCTGGTTGGTAAAGGAAAAATGAATGCATTAGCAGCTACCAACAGGAATTTTAAGTTGGCTTCTAGGCTTTTGGGATTGGATTCAAAGCTTGAAAAAAGTTTATTAATTCCATTCAGAGAAATTAAGGTAAACAATCAAAGCTGTTTTGTGTTTCTGTGTTCTTGCAAATTTATTTAGTACTATTGTTTTGTATGTTCTGTTTCATTATTTCATGTTGTTGTTGTTGCGATTCTAAATGATGTTGTCATGAAAATTCAGGTTGAATGTACTATACCTAAAGACGACGGCACGTTGCAATCTTATGTTGGATTCAGAATTCAACATGATAATGCTAGAGGTCCTATGAAAGGAGGAATCAGATACCATCCTGAGGTTATTTATATTCCTAACACTACTACATGTTTGATAAAAGTTAACCATTTCAACTTGATGGTTCATATGACAAATTTTGAATGAACTAGTCCTTAAAACTGCTGTGTATGTTTTTTGGCATTAAGTTCTGAGTTTGAATCATTTATTGGAGTAATTAGGTTGATCCTGATGAAGTGAATGCATTAGCACAACTAATGACATGGAAAACAGCTGTAGCAAATATACCATATGGTGGTGCCAAAGGAGGGATAGGGTGTAACCCTTCAGAATTAAGTATATCTGAGTTAGAGAGACTTACCAGAGTTTTTACTCAGAAAATTCATGATCTCATTGGAACTCACACCGATGTGCCTGCACCTGATATGGGAACTGGACCACAGGTTAGTAGTACAAAGAAGTTAATCTCCTTCTGTTTTAAAGATTATAAACTCAAGGTGTCTGATTGCAATTGCGGGCACAATATGGTAGTAGAAATTTCAAAATCTTTGATGTTGCGTTTGCAATTGCGGTTGAAAACTTGATTTTACTTTTGGATTTTGAAAATTTATTATATAATAATTGACTTAAATAAGGGCTAATTTTATTATATCTTACTGTGTGGTATGCATGCAGACCATGGCATGGATACTAGATGAATATTCAAAATTTCATGGCTACTCTCCTGCAGTAGTGACCGGAAAACCTATAGTAAGTAGTTGTTTGTGTTTCTTATTTTATTCCAATGGCCATTTAACCGAGACCAAGCCATGCTTAATAAACCATTCCTTTTTTTGTCAAACTAGGATCTTGGTGGATCTCTAGGTAGAGATGCAGCTACAGGAAGAGGAGTCCTGTTTGCAACAGAAGCTTTGCTTAATGAGTATGGAAAGACTGTATCTGGACAACGGTTTGTTATTCAGGTATTTGTTATGCCTTTATATAAGGGTTCTAAATTGCGGTCGTAAATCGGTTGTGGCCGTTGCAATTGTTGACATTGTGGTTGTTGCTATGCGTATGTAGTTGTTGTGGCGTGAACTTATTTTTTATTAGCATATAAAATTATAATACATTACTAATTTTATAATTCACATCTCTTATTTCTTCTCTAAAATCCTGCATTTATCTCATTATCAACTCTCTATCACTTTAAAATATCTTTAATCCTTTCAAGTATCCTCTAAATCTATGATATAAAGACAAAAGGAAGACAGAAAAATAACGTGTGAAAACTATATAGTCTGTTGTGGCCTAATGCGGCTCGATGCGACTGTTGTACCTACTACATTGTGGCAGTTGCGGTGTCATGATGTAGATTTTGGCTGTGATTTAAATTCAACACAATTGCAGACTGATGTGGTTGCAAGCACTGCTGCAGCTGCAATATTGCGGCCACAGCATGTGATGCAGTCCATAACTTGAAACAATATTATGACTTCCATTTTTTGTTGTTGATGAATTCGAGATATACTCATGCTCTCATATTTGTGTATTTCTTCAGGGTTTTGGAAATGTAGGATCTTGGGCTGCACAATTAATTGATGAGAAAGGTGGAAAAGTTGTTGCTGTGAGTGACATAACTGGAGCCATAAAGAACAGCAAAGGTATTGATATCCCAAGCCTACTCAAGCATACCAAAGAGCACAAGGGAGTAAAAGGATTCCATGGTGGTGATTCAATTGATCCTAGCTCAATATTGGTTGAAGATTGTGATGTTCTAGTCCCAGCAGCTCTTGGAGGTGTCATCAATAGGTGCTTTTTCTTATTTAATGACAAAAAGTCATTTTTCTTCTTAACAAAGGCAAATAATAAGGAGCAACAAACTAGAAAGTGTTGTATCATATCATATCTTACTTTGAAAACAAAAAACTAAATATAATATTCTAAAGTTATTTATAAAAAAGGAAAGATCTATAGCTAATTATATTTTCTTATTGTTTTGGTATGGTTGAAGGGAAAATGCAAATGAAATCAAGGCAAAATTTATAGTTGAAGCAGCAAATCACCCAACTGACCCAGATGCTGACGAGGTTAGTTTTATATTTTTCTCTTTCCTTCCCTTTTCTCACTGCAGTGTTGTTAACTAACTTCCTAACTTGCAGATTCTAAAGAAAAAAGGTGTTGTGATCCTCCCAGACATATATGCAAATTCAGGAGGTGTTACAGTTAGCTACTTTGAGTGGGTTCAGGTATGTATTTACATTTATATAATGAAAACTTAATTTCATATGGATGGATGATTTTATATATGTGGAAGGCTTATAATCTATGTAGCACTGACACCTCAAATTGAAAGTTTATCCACATGACATTGACACATGTGGTTATATTCCATCACCTTCATTTTCTTAAACTACTATTGGTGTCTATGTGTCAGTGTTGCGTTTGTTTGATGTACGTGTCTATGTAAGTGCTTCATAGCTTATAACTCAATTAATATCATTTTTGTAGTTCTTATGTGGTGATTTTCATGATACGGTGTCTAGGTGTTTGTGTCAATGTCGTGCTTGTTGTTTGTGTTTATGTCGGTGTTTCACAGCTTGCTTATAATTCAAGTAATCTAATATTTGTAGTTCTTATGAGGTGATTTTTGTGATAAACAGAACATCCAAGGGTTCATGTGGGATGAGGAGAAAGTGAACAATGAGCTAAAGACATACATGACCAAGGCTTTCAAAGATGTGAAAGACATGTGCAAAACTCATGAATGTGATCTTCGAATGGGAGCTTTCAGCTTGGCAGTTAACCGTGTAGCAAGGGCTACTGTCCTTAGGGGTTGGGAAGCTTGAGATCTTGTAGCTGCTGCTTTGAATAAAAGATAGCTTTAGTCTCGGTTAACTTATTCTTGCTGTCAAAAAGTTTTTGTTGCTTTCATGTGTTTGGTTTGGGTGAACTATGTTTTCACCCCAAGGTTTATTGGATCCATTTCATATCTGATTTATCACAAATTGAAGAAGAGGATTATGTGTACTTTTCTTAGATTAATTAATATTCCATTTGCTTATTGAGTTAGTGCATACAGGCTTTTACACTAAAAGCCTTAAAATGCTTAAATACTAGCAACTCAGATTCACATAATCCATTTTAAAAAAGTGTGAAATTATCATGAAAAGATTGTTATATGAACAAGTTTTCTGAAAATCATAGAATTCAAGAGTAACTTAAATCCTTAATATTTGTCTATAAAGTAATATGAGAGGAAAATTCGAAGAATCATGAAAATTCGAAGTATCAGAGTATCATGTAAATGTAAAATATGGGAAAATTTTTATTTTTAATTTTTTATGTCTTAAAATTTCAATAATATTATCATTTTTACATTAATTCAAAAATTTCATATCTTCAAACAAAACCCAAAAAATTCATTATCAAGAAAATTCATATATTCCTCAAATCCATAATTCAAATATTCTAATAAGTTCATATTTTTATCTCCAACAACATTAAATTCATCAAATAAACAACTTACACTTTAAGATTTAATCCCCAATCACCAAGATAATATTTTTTCCTTCTTTCTATTCTTCTTTCATATCAAATCTATAACATAAATCTTAAAATGTGAATTATTGATATGATAAATTTGATGTTGTTGAAGATAAAAATATAAATTTATTTAAATATTTGAGTTATGAATTCAATAAAAATAGAAATTTTGAAAAAAATATTATTAATTTTATGAGTTTATTTGAAAATGATGATAATTTTTTGAACTTGTTAGAAAAAATAATAGTATTATTGATATTTTAGGACATAACATATCAAATTGTTAATTAAAATTAAATAATTGATCAAATCAGAAAAAAACCGAAATAAAGTTAAGTGACACATAATATTTTGCCTAAAATATATATGTGAGATTTATGAAAAAAGAGTGGAAAATATATAAAACTTTAGAAGAGATTTAGATCGTCGGATGAATAAAGCACGACAACGTTCTTCCAAACATTTACTACAACCTCTACCATGTTCCTTCTAAGTTTCCAAAGCTGAAAAATAAGCCAAACCAAAAAAGAAAATGATCGCGCACACAATCATTCTGCTACAACTTTGGATGAGGATCAAACTAGCATCGTGATTCCTGAAAACTATATGGTTTTAAAAAATTTCCAGAATGATTGATAAGGTTGGATGTGAGAGCTTCAGAATCAATATAATTTGGATGGAAACCAATCTCTACGGCCATCTATGTGAATAAATAAAAGTAATTATAACAGAACATCCTATTGGACAACTCAAACAGAACAATTCAATTCATCAAAAGTAAATAAAAGTCAATTCAACATTAAATCTTCTATTGGACATCCTATATGATCATCCAAGCAAAATGACTGAAGCAAACAACAAATTTTACACAAAATTCCCCTAAAACCTGCCCCTTCCCCGGAAACCACCACCACGTCCACCACCCCTAGGTGGACCTCTTCCACCCCTAGGAGGACCTCTTCCGCGAAAACCACCACCTCCACGGCCACCTCTACCAAAACCACGACCTCCTCCGCCTCCACCTCTACCACCAGCTTGTGCTTGTCCCCTGCAATAATAATCATGTTCTCATGTTAAGTTGAATTGCTTCAAACCACTTAAATACACTTCAAAGCCACCAAAAAACAACAAATTGTTCTGCTTAAAGATTTAAAAGCATGTACAGTGGGCAAAAGGAAAGGTGGAGTGATATAAAACTAACAACAACATTTTGGGACAATGCAAGCTGTTTGTATTCTAGCATATATCAGTATATAGCAAAGAGCAAAAACAAAATTTTAGTCAGTATCATTTCTCGGTAAATTATTGCCCTGCCCCCAATAATCTAAAAGGCCAAAAGGAACTCTGTTTCCCTATCCCTGACTTCTTTCTTATATGTAAACCACCAACAAAAAGTCTAATTGCCAAGGAAGCAACATTTCATTTAATATATGCTAGACATTGGAAACATTTGTTAAAATCTTTTCAAAGAAACCATTTAGATAGAATCTGGGTTCTAGAACTCAAACTTTAAAAACTAAACCATTGTTGAAAGTCTGACATTTACTATAGACATGGCGCAGTTCTCTAATAGATGTGAGACTCTACATACCCTCCTATCACACTTATAATTGGATATGAATCATGGACTAATTTGGGGGTGGAATAACAGGGATATGGACAACCATAATACTAAGATTCCTTTAACCATAACGAATATGTAATCATAGCAGGTTACATCAAGACAAGTTCATGTTCATTTTCAATATAATGAATATGTAATCACTACTTTAGATTATAAATAACCACTACTACTTCATATGAAATATATAGCAGTTGGCACATTCTTTGCAATGTTATAACATAATTATTCGATGTGGGGATACAAAAAATGCTAGGATATGAAATACAATACAATACACCAATGTAGCAATCAAATTATACTATAGTTCAAGTGTTAGAAAAACAAAACAAATATTTACAGAAACATAAACAGAGATAAGGCGGTAAGAAGCAACGAGAACATACTTTGGTTGAGGAAGAAATCTTGCAAGCGGCAAGAGTTTCCTTGGGTCAATGTAAAACTTGTCACCAGCTGAATAAGAAGTAGCAACAATCCCTTCCATCATTTTAATTGAAAAGTACTGCAAAACAAAAAACAAGTAAAAAAATTCAAATCACAACCGAGTTCTACAAAACATACAATAAAGAAAAAAAAATCAACCAGCATGCTAAGAAAAAATCTCACAGATTCATTGATGGGACCAAAGATTTCATCAACTTTCCCAATCTGAGTCATGTTTTGAAGATATATAGGAGCATTAAAAAATGGAATTTTCTCGTTGGTAAGCTTTGTCACAGCATCTCCTTCACAAGCATGCATAAACGTTGAAACCTCTGCATACAACAAATCAAATAACAACTCATTAAACACATACTATTAGTAAAATTAAAAATCTATTTTGAAAAAAAGCACGTATAGATAAAGTTGCGTTCTTTCCGCTTACCTACGACTTCGGAGGGAGGCCCTTCATCACGAAAGCCGCCTCCACCACGACCACCGCCGAAACGACCACCACCTCTGCCACGAAAACCGCCGTCACGTCCACCTCTGAAGCCGCCATCACGGCCACCTCTGAAACCGCCACCTCTAGGAGGTCTCATTGTTTGGCAAATAATGTGGTGATACTGTGAGCTTCAAGAATGGCAGGGCAAGGGAAGTTTTGGGGTTTTAGGGTTTTTGGTGATGAATATTAGGGTTTGTGAAGAGACCTGTATGGGCCGAGGTTTTTCTTTTGGACCAGAACCCACGGCCCATTTCGAAGTTGGTGAGATACTAACCTCGTCCCAAAATATATGTTAGTATTATTTTGGGGTTAATTGTATTTTCTAATTTACTACATTCACTAAAATTGTTCCTTTCTTTCAAAATTAAATTTTGTGGTTCTCTTTCTCACATTTGTTGCAATTTTGATTACAAGTTAAAATTTAAATCTGTAAAATGATTATTTTTAATCTTAAAAATGGACATTCATGACCTCAATTATAAAGTTGAAGATAAAATATAATTCTTAAGGAAAAAAGATCATCATTTATTAAACTACGAGTCACTATTTTTAAAGTAAAAATAATAATTTTAATTAAAACTGTAACAAATGTAAAAATACATCAATTAAAAAGTTAAATTTTAAAATTAGAAGACTATTTTTGTGAATATATTAAAATAAAAATACCAAGAGTGAAATGTAATCTAATATATTTTAGATGACACCAATATGTTAGTAACTATCATATATGAAAGGTTTGGCAAAATTTTGACTTTTTTAAAATGGAACGGAAATTAATCACTTGTAAAGTTCTTTCTCACAAAATGATATTTGTTAAGTGGTATTGATCTGTCATTCACATATAATGTCATATATAATTTGCGTGACAGGTAAAACTATTTTGATGAATCCACTTTAATTTAAAGATGAGACATGCTAACAAATATTGTATAGACACAAATTAAGAAATTAAAAATATAAATATTATTTTTAAAGTTGTGTATTTAATAATTTAAAAGTCCGAAAGTTGTCTCATAAATTATGTTTTCAACCAAAAATATGTATATTTTTAATTGCTGTGTTATTAGAATACTTGTTAGCAAGATCATTTAAAAAATTGTATACTACTTCGTAAAATTAAAAGATAAAATAATTAATTTTTATCAGTTCAAAGTACAAATTAAAATATCTTTACTTAAGTTTATACTATTAATTTATTTAAAAGTAATTAAATAATTGTCTTCTATTAAAAAATATATCGTTATTCACTGTATATAAATATATTTAATATTGATTTTTCACATTTTAGAATAAATAATAACATTAAAAAAGATGATTTTGAAAAAAAAAATAATACAAAATGCATCTAATAATTTGTATATAGACTTATATTTAGAGATAAATTTTTTTTCTTCAATAAATGCTTATTTTGGTAAGTTAGAATTACATCTGCTTTTCACATTTTTCAATACTATCACACATTTCAATGTTAACATAAATTAATCCCTCCTCTTATCAATTTTGTCCACCTCATCTTCCATCTCTCTTATCTTTCAATTTTTTCAAAATTATTTATAAAGTTAAATATAAAAAAATCATTTTTCTTCTAATTAATAAAACTACAATTTTTATTCCAAATATTTTAAAGTATGATATCATCTTGCAAATCTTAAAAGTATTTTTTTCTTTATAATTTATCATTTGATGGTCAATTATTCTACATCTTCTCCCGTTTTTATAGTCATATTTATCTTTTTGACGACAAAATTAATTGGACATTCACTATTGGTAGAAGTTATAGAGTGTTTTTGATTTTATGGTCAAAGTCAATTTTTAAGATACTCCTTTGACTTTATTTTGTTTGGGCACAGTGTTATTTTTTATTTTTTAAGTATACTATTAAAAAGTTATCGAGTATACGAGTACTAATTTTCATATTAAAACAAGTTATATTGACTAAAATAATTTATTAATAAAGTAGTAATTAGCTAACTTCATTGACACACAATAAAATAAATGATACTATTGGTGAAAAAAGGCAATTAATATTTTATAAATATTTCAATTTCCTTGAGTAAAAAAAATCTAATACACAATTTTTTTTAGATAAGATGAAATAATTATTATTAAAAAATTATATACAACTACGAAGTAATCTATTAATGAGTTGATAATATGTTTATACATCTATTTGATTTTATTACAAAATATTATATATACATGATTCTTCTATCAATTTAAAACAATTATAAAGTGACTCAACTTCTTAATTTTCCAACTCCAATCACCAAACTAATCATATTGTAACAACAACAAAAACAACCTTATATCTCATAGAAATGTGTCTCTTACATATCATTTACATATAAATATTAAGAATACGATAATACATGCACTAATTATATTTTTGTGTATAATTCATTTACGCAACAAGAATTAATCACTGACGAATTAGTTAAAAAAATTATTTTTCACAAATAAATTAATTAAAAGAAAATTTATATTTTATTATAAGTATGCCTAGTAGATATCTTATAAATAAATATTTGAAGAAAAATAAAAAACAATAATTTTAGTTTTCTCACAGACCAACTGGAGGACGTGTTTTTTTTTTTTACTAAAGAAGACAAAATAGTTGTCATTAAGTTAAAATACTACTGATCACCAACTATTAGTTAAAGATAAATATATTTTTCAAGAGTATTACATTATTTGAATATTGATAATTTGAAAGAAAATTATAATACATTAATTATAACTCATTATATAAACTATGTACACCGACAAATGTTTTTCATGGTAACGAGTTAAAATATAAATTTTTATGAATTATTTAATTAAAAAAATATTTATTTTATTAGTTGTATGCATTTTAAATAAAACTATTAAATTTTGTTATTTTTCATAAAAATTTCACGATTCCCTATACAATCCTTAATAATTTATTATTTATTTATTTGCAATAAATAAATAGGGATAACTGTGACAAAATAATATTAAACAATATTTAAAAATTTGAAAACGACAAACAGAAATGATTAATTTATTTTTTGAAAAATGATACTTAAAATCGAATTGAGGAAATAATATTTTGTAAGGTAGTTGTAAGATGGTATAATGATTAGGGGAAGAATACGAACATTGAAGTGATAAGAGATAATGAACTGAATTTATTCTCTAACAAGATTAACAAGTCTTATTTACAAGTGTGACCTTCTATTTTTATCGATTCCCAATATTGAACATTTATTTTAAAATCTGACAATTTTGATATTTCATTCAGATATTTTATTAAAAAAAATAGTAATTTAACACATTTTAAATGACATAACATACAATTTTATAATATCGAATTATCTAAATATATTAATTATTTATATATTATTAATTAAATTATAAAAATAAATAATTTCAGGAGACAGAAACCAAAGTATTTATAAGTTTTTGTTTCAATTTTATATATATTAATTATTCAACGTTACGATATTATAAATATATCACATGACTCTTCTTTTAATTAAAAAAAATGAAAGCAGTTGGATATTTAGAATCGGTAAAAATAATTTGATAAATATGGATGAAAATAGAGGAAGGAAACTATCCAATTAAGGCAGAGAGATTTTGTTGAAAAGGAAGTATAAAGAAGGGTAGGTTGTATTTGGTAGAGAAGAAGGACCAGTCAGCATAGGGGTACCGCTTCGTCCGTGAGGGTGAGAGGAGAAACACAACACAGCAGTTTGTGTGTGTCCAGATTCATTCATTTATTTCCTCGAACCATACCCGACAGACCAACATGGAATGAAAATTAAGCCCGCTTTCAATGCCTTTTCCTTCGCCATTTCCATTTCCATTACATTACATGGCATAACACTCACCACTCTTTCTCTCCATTCCCTAAACCTCAAATACCACCACCAGATTCACACACCTTCATCTTTCTTCCTGGTATGTATGCGTCCTCTCACTCTCATTTTCTTCCTTTTCTTTCTAAATCTTCTTTTTTAATTGATTTCTGTCTTTTAATCCTTGTTAACTTGACATTGCGATGTCATTGGAGAAATAAAACATAAATTTTACCTGTGCATGAAATGGGATCATCATAAATTACAAGGGAAACAAAAGGGTAGGTGAAAAAATGGCATGCAATTCAATTAGAGAAAGTAAAGGCTCTTGAGGGGTCCGCTATTGATTTCATAATCAATTTAATCACAAAGTTTGTTGCTTGCATAATTGATGTCATTAGAGTGAATGTGAAAGTTAAAGGGTCATGTTGAGAGTCCATCCCATGAGATAAGTGGCAGATATCCCTCACCTTACAAATTGGAAATCGGTTTTGTTTGGATAAGTTATTTTCAATATAAAAACCTAAGACGGTATCAGAGCTTATATTAGATTTGTTGGGCCATCCCATATCAAGCTACTCGGGTCACGTAACATATGTCCAATTCTACATGTGAGGGGTGTGTGTGTTGAGAGTCTCACACCGGATGCAATACAGTCTGAAAAATGCTTATAAGTGGGAGTCATCTTTTCCTTTACAGGTCTTATATAGAGATGAGTTAGACCCACTATAAGGAAGACTGTTTGAAACTTGAGTGTGGATTTTGCTACATATTGACTTGGATGCTCTCCTTTTCCTTGAATATTATTAAGATATGCTTATGTTGAAAGGCACAATTTTGATCATAAAGGACCATTCATTATTAAAAATTGTGTCTTTCTCTAGAAACAAAGGGTCCAAATCTATATATGCTAAGTCCAACATCTTTCCTTGATTTTAGCCTTGTAAGATTTCACCCTGATCTTTATGAAAAGCTTTTACAAGTACAATGAATCTAGACGCTAATTAAGTCAAACAGTTCACATTTGTTAATTGACACAAATAAGTGGGTGTGATGAGATCACAATTCCACTAACTATCTATAATTGATGTATTATGACATGCTTTCAACTATGCACCACTGCTGTAATGCTTGCCCTTATGAAGCACTTGAAAAAGTCTTGCTTAGGTGCATTACTACCATGCTCTTCTATTCTGAGATGCTATCTTCTTATGTTTTGATTCCGCAGGAATCCATGAAATTCTATTAACCTCTTAATATTGGTACTTAGATTAAACTAGAGAAACTGTTTCAATGTCAACTCTGAGCAATGCAACAAATATATTTTGGCAAGATTGTCAATTAGGAAAGCCGGAAAGGCAGAAGCTACTTAACCAAAAGGGATGCGTTGTATGGATCACTGGACTCAGTGGATCAGGTACATATTGTGTACCTTTTTCTGCGTTGGTCCCATATATCGTTTTATTTTTTGTCACGGGGAGCATTATCATATTCTTGTTGTTTGTGTTGTTTATGCTTTTTATTATGTTTTATCTGCACCCAAAATTTGAAAATCCCCTTCAAGTTGACTTGATCGACAGGAAATTATGGTCTGTTGTGCACGGTAATTTTTTTTTTTTGTGTTTTCAAGTTTATATTCTGTTTCATTCTTAACAAAATTATGAAATGGACAAACCAAATAAACTTTGCAACTGTTCCATTTAGAGCATAATATATATTTTTTTTAACTTTGACCGTTTAAATTAACTCTGCACTCTTCGCAGTTTGTAACAAATTGCATCCATTACCTTTCACGTCACAGCTATGACATACTCGTTCTAGTTCTTTTGCGAGTGACTTGTGAATTTTAGGAATTTAAGGATGCTAGAAACTGATGCATAGTCTTTACAATTCCTTTGAATGAGTTTATGTGTAATGTGGTTTCCATTTCACAAATGATGTCTTGACTGTATTCTCAAACTTTTCAGGAAAAAGCACATTGGCATGTTCACTAAGCAGAGAACTTCACTCAAGGGGAAAATTATCTTATATACTTGATGGAGATAACCTTCGGCATGGACTAAACAAGGATCTTGGTTTTAAACCTGAAGACCGCACTGAAAATATTCGCAGAACTGGTAAGCTTTCTCCATAAACAAATTGTGTAAGAGAAGAAATGAACTTGTTAATTCTTAATTTATCTTATTTATCAAGTAGATTGATAACATATCAGTTGTCTAGACCGGCATGATGAATATCAAATTTCTTGTCGCCCCTTGGAACAGCCTATTAGTAGCTGTGCAAGCATTTTTGCTCTTAAAAAAGTATATAGTTGAATGATTATATCGAAGTCAAAAGGATGGCGTGGTGAATAACTGAATATTAAGTTTTTTGTTGCCCCTTGGAGTAATTCAGGTGAAGTGGCAAAACTATTTGCCGATGCTGGTCTAATATGTGTTGCCAGTCTGATATCTCCATATCGAAGAGATAGGGACACTTGTCGTGCCATGTTGTCTGATCCCAATTTTATCGAGGTAAGGCTTCTTTAGGTATTTCCTCTCATTAGTGCAAGTTAGTCTGCATGACATTTGTTGATATGGAATAGTAATTACAGGTCTACATGAACATGCCTCTAGCATTGTGCGAGGCACGTGATCCAAAAGGCCTCTATAAGCTTGCTCGTGCTGGAAAGATCAAAGGTTTGCTTTTGTAATGTGTTTTACGCCATTAATGTGATTAAAAACTTCAATTCCTAACTAATATCGTTTACGTAGTTCAGAGCCTACATTGCATCTTAGGTTGAATAATGAAATATTCTTTCTTGCATTGTCTATTTAATATTGTTCCTTCAAATTCAAAAATGTGTAACACATTGCTTAGAATAACTTCTTTAATTTTAAATGCTGAAACTATTTTCATATTTTGAGTACTACCATGTGCCATGTTTGTACTAATTGTGAAGTTGCGTAGGTTTTACCGGCATTGATGATCCTTATGAACCACCGTTAAATTGCGAGGTATGTGTTTACAGTGCTACTAAAATTCTTTACAAATACATTTTTCGGTGTCTGATGTGATGTGGCATGAAGATACAATGTTGTTAAATAGTGGCTATAGCGGCGCCTTTAGCCTATTGGAATTTGAATTAACTGCTATTGTTTGATTTTGTAATTTTAACAAACAGATGTTCTCTATGATCTGCGATTGCCAATATTGGTAGATGGATGTGCTTTAACATGATTCTCTCATTTTTCAGATAGAAATAAAGGAGGATGGTGGAGTTTGTCCCACACCAACTGTGATGGCAGGACAAGTTGTTTCTTACTTGGAGGAGAAAGGATTTCTTGAATGTTAAGGAATTCATATATCTCTATTGTTTGATTTTGTAATGTCTGCCAGTATTCTCTAATTATAATGTTTCTTCTAGTTGAACTTCAAATCCTAGAAAGTTTGGGTAGGAGGAAGGGATCAGAGAGGATAAGTGGACTTGTAAAATTTATCAACAAAAAAGTAATTTTTAATTGCATATATATATATATATATATATATATATATTTGAAAAAAAAAATCATTCAATTGATTGATGAATTAGATTAAGTTCAGGGTGGTTTTCAAGGTATGATATGATTATCTTTGCAATTTTAATCATTACGGTGCTAGGAAATTAAATTGCATTGGCTGTGTGTGATTTAAGGCTATGTTTGTGTGACTATGACATTGAGAAAGGGTGTTTTTTTTATTTTCCAGTGTTACAGCCTAATGACACTGGGAAAGGGTGTTTTTTGCTTTATCTGTGCATTAGTTATTTAATTTTTTTTCTGAAATGAAATAGTAAAGAAACTTGTAAACAACTATTAGGTTTTGGATTTGAATTTGAGATATAATATTCAGTTTAACAATATTGACATTTGTTTGTTGAGATAGATTTTACGGATTAATTTTTATTTTATATTATAAAAAATATACTATTTTAAAATAAAATATAAATAAAAAGAATATCTAAAAATTGATATTTGATTTTAATTTTAAAAAATACTTTTAGTCTATCATATTATATAAGTCTAATTTTTAAGTAAATACATTAATATTTTAGATAATTAGAGATATAAACAGATGTGATGCGATCTACACGCCCTTTGTCTAAGTGACTAACAATTTGGTCTTTCTTAATTAATTAAAGTTTCGTATTTGAGTTTTTATTCATCTTCACTTGTGCACATAACAAATATTACAACAAATTTTTGTATCGGTTAATTGCGTAATTAAGTAGCGAGTAATTTTCGTATACTTTTTGGTATCATCAAATCACAACTGATGTGATCAACACTTTTATAATTATCAATGTTCAGACTAACACTCTCATATCATTTGAACGTTTTTTCTACTGTGTTAATATAGGTTAATTATTAACAATAATTTTTGTGTAATGTTTAATATTGATTTTAAATAAAATTAGTGAAATTGTCTTAATATAATTATAAAAATTGAAAATACTTGTTAATACACTTGAGGTTATTATGTAAACACATGTTTTATTATTTCTTATTAATCCAGTCACTTGTTAAAAACAATGCAATTATTCATATTCTTTTGGTGATTACTATAATTTTGATCAGTACAATAGTGTTTAAAAGAAAAAGGTAACATCAGACATTAAAAAAAAAACAGGAAAAGCTAATATTAGAAACCACGTTAATTGGCTCATAAGTAACACTCCCTCTTGATTGGAGGATTGATTTAGGTAATTTATTTTATCTGAAATCGATTTTATTCTCTCTTTTTATTTAAATAAGTGAATTTCTATGTAGATTAACTTCTTTTTTTATATTTTATTTATGATTTTTTCATTTGAATGCGAAGTTGGTCTGTTCGTTATCATAGTATGATGTTTTTAATTTTTTTAAATTGGTGCAGTGTTTATAGAGACAAATGACTCATTTTTTCGACACCCTATTATGCGCAAGTGGCTTATGAAGGTTATCATTAAATTCAATATCATCTCAACCTTACAAATGATTTGTAAACACATGATTGAATTGATCATATCAAATACCACATATAGTCGATATGAGCGAATACTAACAAATATGTTTTTCTTCTGAGAATAGATGATATTGAAGACCGTGAATCTCACATTAATTTGGTTGTTAGGATTAAAGTTTTAGTTATGTTATATTTTATTGGTTTGCAATTTTTATATGTATAATTAATGTGTTTTTTGTTTTCTTGATTATTAAATCTAATTGTATTATTTCTATTTTAATATGAATTAAATTTGTTTATTTTTTTTAAGAAAAAAAACTACCTCGATCCGTCAATCATCAATCTTTTTTATTTTTTATTTTTTTTTATTTTATTTTTTTATCGTCAATCTTATTTCTATTTGTTTTGTTACAAATCTTATTTCTAATTATAATATGGCAAAGTAGCACAAACATGTAAAAAAAATCTACAAAAATACACATGAAAATTGAAATAGCACACCTCTCTCTCTCTATTGTTTAATCAAATTTGATATTAATTCATAAATATCAGTTTTTTTTTAAATTA